>JAEQBH010000282.1:0-661293 GCA_016808115.1 Tetrastigma voinierianum | reverse complement strand
GGGCTTGAAACTAGGAATGAAGGTTGAAAGGATGGTTGAAAAATGCAGTACAACCAATGAAAAAAGCTTGGAGAAGAAATGGGAAAAAAAAAAAGCGACACAAAAGAAGCTGAAAGAATAGATTTGAAAAAGTTAGGTCTGACAATGAAGGTACGCCTGAAATTCAAAATGAAGGATGTACAACAATGAGATTTTGCACGAGGAAAAGGTCAGCGAAATGAAAGGTTGGACAAAAAAAGCTCTTAAAAAAACTAAGGCTCTCGATACCATGAAGAAAACATAAGCGAGTTGGAAATTTAGTAATTTTGAATGGATCTGTCTGACCTATATAACGACCAGTAACCAATTTCCCTAACAGGATTGAGTTATCCTTCCATGGCTAATTATTCACTTCCCAAGCTAATTCTAGAATCAAATTATTGGCCTTGATTCTTTCCTAAAATATATTATTTACATAATTTCCCACAACCTCCATGCTTTTTATTGTTCCCCAAAGCTTTATAGTCTCTATAAGGGTGATTCTAACCACAAAACTCAAGGAAATAGCAGCAATCTCCCCTTGCACCTCAATCTCCTCCTCCTCTATAAGCTCTTTCTCTTCCATTCTTTGGTTCCTCCTTTGTGTCTTAAATCACCAAAACTTGGAGCTCCTTCTTACAAAACGATGGCCATAGGTGAATCTTTTTATCATGTTTGAGCTTCAAAGCCTTCTCCCTCATAAGTTGTAGCTCAGCATCAACATCTTCTAGATCCTTCACCTTCCGGAGTGTTCCTAGGTTTCTTCAAGTTTCACCACCCTTACACCTTGGTCCTCTCATCTTGGCAGATCCAACTATACTTGATAACTTTGCTTCAATAGTTAAGTTAGATTCAAACTCTAGATGGTTGAAGTTCAGTCTGATTCACAAAACAATGGGCCATCAACATGATATGGGTAAGCCCATGAGGTAAATGAACCTCAATCTAGAAGTTTGGCAGGGACTTGTGAAATTTTGGCAAGTTGTGGTGGAATTTGGCAAGCTATTGTGAAAATTTCACAATGGTTCGTGAAAATTTGTAAGTGCATGGGAAATGTCTAGAAGTTTGCAATCATAAGCAAGCCTCTATCCAATTTCGCAACTCCTTGCACTATTTGGCAAAGGTTTGCAAAAGTTGCAAAACTTATTTTTGGCCTTCCTCTTCCTTCATTTGACACTCTTGATTACTCGAAAGCGTGATATAAGCTCATAAGCTCTCGAGTAGCCACGCAAAATATTATTTTTCAGCACAAGTTCAGTCAGCAAGGACTTGTCGAAAGTTTAACTAACATGTTGAAGAATGTGTATTTAGTTTTTAGCTCACTTTCCTGTCATTATAAATAGTTGTTTGGCATCTTGTTGGGTTTTGGATCTCTTATATTATGATGTGTTGTTTTGGTAGTAAGTTAACGATTGAGTGTTTTGAAAGATATTCACTAGCTCAAGATGTAAAATCATCAGCACATTGAATATTCTTTTTGAGTAGTAATCACTATGGAAACCAAATGCTACTCACTAGGATTTTGATTCCTCTCTTCTATGATATTGTGATTCCCTTGCCTCCGTTTCTATTCCCCCCATACCAAATTCACCCTTATAATTTGTTGATGATTTCACTTTTAGGGATGATATTTTTTCCAAATAGATTGTATTGGGTTATGGAAAAGGACATCCTTTAGCAGCCTAAAAAGAAAGATAAAATATAATCAGTGGAAAAGACCCTGTCAGATGGAACTTATAGATGCCCTTAAATGGATGGCTTGTTGATTTGTGTTACAGTAGTAAATTAGTAATTCACAGGAGCATTCTTCTTTGCAATAGTTTTTCTTTTACATAACACAAATGAGGGATGTTCGATCAAAAAAGAGATGGTAATGGAAAACACAATAACAGGCAGTCAGACACAAATGTTGATGTCAAGCACACAATGGGAGAGGGGTTAGTGTCCATAGGAAATCACAAAGAGCAATTGCGAACAAGTAGTAGGCAAACTGTACAAAAGTTTACTGCTGGAATGAGCCTGCAGGCTGAATTAAAATGATCTACACTGACATTAAGCAATATTAAATTGCATAAATCATCCTTGGCAATAGACTTTTTAGTAAGAAAGGAGATAATCTGCCTCTGGTTTAGAAATTGCTAAAGATTGGAGAGCTATAGCAGTAATATTTGAATGCAACACATTGAATGAATGCATCTATCCGTTTTCTATGGCATTTGAAGGCACAAATCCATCATCTTGGAGGGAATGACAAACAACATTGAGGCATAAGAATTTTGAGCCCAGTACCAAATGATAGAATATACATAAACGATACCTCTGCCTGAAAAACAAAGTCACTCAATATAAAATACTATGAAAGATACATCCTAATTTTTTCATTCTCATTGGGTATCCAAATGACACCTTGCCATTCACTGATTATAAATGCAACTGTCAAAAAACAAAAATTCCAAAGTTCTTCAACCATATTGCAGCAAAAGAAAATAAAGGCGGCAAGTTGTACTGTACACACATGATTAAAATGAATATATTAAAAAATAAAAAGAATAGGAAACTAAGCAAGTAAACATGCCTTTCAAACAACAAAAAAGTACATAGAAGAGTAAATATCTATACTAACCACCTTTAAACAGCTAAACACTAGTTTATCCAAACTTTTTCAACCTGCTAAAGAACAGAAAACCATTTTTTAGAACAAAAAAAATTGTCTGACAAAGAGGAGGAAATCTAAAGTATGCCTCGAGAGAGAAAGAGAGAGTTAATAGTAGGTCATCCAAAACCTAACCTTGCATTGACATGTCCTCCTGTTATGTCCACTTTGTTTGCAAAGCATGCAATGGAAGTTTTTTTCTTTCAGACTGGCAGTCTGGCTTTCATTAGCTCAACTTTAAGCAACTCCTCTGGCCATGTCCTGCCTTTCTGCTGAGTTGCAATGGGCAGACTCCCTTTTAGAGGCTTCTTTTTTCTCTGATCTAGAATAGTATGTAGGTCATTCTCCAAATTATGAACTTCAGCTTGATTAAGAACTATATTCTTAATTGGCATCCCAAATATAGACTCTAGAGCCCGCTCTTTAGCACGATGAGCCTTTAAATAAGGAATCATGACACCATATTCTTGTTCAATATCTCTCATAATTTCCTTGGGTTTGTAATTAATGTTTTTTCGAACACGGTCCATGATACAACTTAAGATCCATTTCATGTTTGCTTGGCGATGACTAGAACGTTCTGGCCATACACAAGAATGGTTCCCCTTCAATGTAATTCGGAGAAAGTTTCACCATCAGGGAGCTTGGGTATATATTTCTCCATTGACAACCATCTGCAGCACATCTAGCAGTTACTCTAGACCGGTCTGATCTGATAAATGTTAGTTCAAACTTCAAGGCAATGGCAGAAGCTACTAATGCATCACGAAAGCAATGTGCATCAGGGAATTCCTGGCCAACCATTAAAGTATGGCTTTCTCTTCCATTAACCAATTCTGATAATGCTGGACTTGTGTGGCTATCTACAGAAGCCTGAGAAATAACTTCACCAACTCTGCATTACAATGAAAATTTATCATCAACTTATATGCATGACAGTGCAAAAAGAACCCAAAGGTCCCATTTCCTTTAATATCATTGCAATGTAAGGAATTGTTACCGGTGACAACTCTCATTATGGTATAGAAAAATTATGCAATCATTTCAATTCCATGAAATGATGACAGCTGCTCATATTGCTACATGGCATTCTATGTGATGAAGACAGAAAGTTAAATGAAATTGAAAGCAAAAACACAGAAATTTATTTTCATCACATACCTATGTGACATAAATAGATCATTTTCACAATCATTTAGCTCCTGTGGATAAATTGGTGTTGCATTGTCTCTTCAAGAATCATAATCAGAAAAAATTGGGAAGAGAAACGTCATCAGAAAATCCAACATCACTATTCATTTATTAATCAGATACTAATATTCAGAATCACAGTACCCATGAGCTGAGGCTGGACCACTGAAGCCGGCTGGACAGCATCTGGGCTCACATTCTCCCTACAAAACAGTACATTTAAACCATAATCACATCAATACTCCCATAAAATGTGAATTGAAAAAAGCAGGAAAAAAAAATCCAACTCCACTTGATTGCTGAGATGACTGGGAAGAAAGAGAATAGAAGCGATAATATTCTTTTAAGTTGTTCTGATTTTCCTCTAGGTAGTGTATTCGTGGTGCTGGCAGTTCTAGGTCATAGTAGCTGATGCTCTTCACATCCTCCACTGAGACACTTGCCTTTTTCCAGAATTGTTCATTTATGAAGATGGCTAGAAGAGATGGTAAGTGCCTTAGAGGTGCTTGGATGATGGCAAACTTTGATCAACCTTGTTTTGAACTCTTATCATTTTATTGAAAATTTGAGTGATTGCCTAAGGAGTGCAAAACATAATGTTCCAATCATTTGGATTGAATTTGATTGATTGAACTCGAGCGTAACAATCTCTGTTGTGCCTAAGTCTTTTCTATTATTGTCCAATCGATCATACTTCAATCACATTTGCATTCTTTCATCTTTCCCTAATTCATTCTTAACCGATGGTTTTAAAGCCCTAATATTTAAGCTTGTTTTAAAAAAATCGTGAGGACAATTGTAAGAGTGAAACCCTTGTGTTTTGAGCTTCAAGTTGTCTTACCTAATTAGGGAGTGTTTTCCTTATGAGAAAATTGAGTTTGAATTGAAAATTGTTAAAAGGCATTATATCTGTAATAAACTCAAATCCTAAAAGTTTGGGCTTTTTGGAGAGTTGGTCATTCATTTAACATGGTATCAGAGCTTGGTTTTGTAGAAAGTCCTAGGTTCAAGACCTCTCTCTACAATTTATTCCTCATTTGTTGATTTGAAAGTCCATGAAGGACCACATTTGGTTTGCTTGACTCTCCACGTGTAGATATGGGGCCACACGTGAGGGAGGGTGTTAAAAGGCATTATATTCATATTAAACCCTAATCCTAAAAGTTTGAGCTTTTAGGAGAGTTGATCATTTAACAAAAATCAATTAGGGTGAGAAATCTTTGTTCATAATGGGTTGATTCACTGTGTTCTTCATCTTAGCTCTCATATTAAATATATTAGGGGGCAACCTACAATTCTTCTCTCGTGGAATCAAGAAGAGGCTGAAATAAAAGCTTGGAGTTAATTCCAAGTGTTTTCCAGAAGAAGAAAGGTGGTAGCTGAAGCTTGAAGGTCCTAGGTAAGTGGTCCGGGAGTGGATGAAAGGCTTGGGCTAAGTAAAACCTTGCACTCAGCTAATATTTCTTCATAGTGGATTATTTGATTTTCAGGCCTGTGGTTTTTCATCTCTTTGAAGGTTTCTGCATTGAAAAAAAAAAAAATCGGTGTCATTGTCTTTCCTTTCTATCTTAACTTATTTTTTCATAAGCCTATGGTTTTCACATTGTATAATGTTGATTATATTAATTAGAGCAAGAACTGAAATTTGTCTGTCGGATCTTTGAAAGAATAAGATATATTTTAGCTTTTGTTGATTGATGACAAGGGGAATGTGAAATTGAGTGCTTTTGTTAATGCAATATATCATATATCATGTTTTGGAGAGTGTTGTCTCATTTGCATGTAACTTGTATTGAATAATTTGTTTGGGAAAGTGCTACTGCATTCATTGTTGCTTGCAATTTGTTTGTTTGTAACTTGTTCATGAGACTGAAAAAGAAGATATTCTCATAGGAGAGAAATAAGGGAATTATGAGCATTTGGAAGGAACCTTCTCTTGTTGCTGCAAAAACACCTGGCCCCAACTCCTTCCTCCTCCTCCACTTCTCTATGATGTTATTGATGGGCAGAGATTCATTTCACTTCCAGGCAAAACAGGGCAAGCCAAATAGATACATTGTGCAGAGTGAAGGCTTACATTTTCTCTAGCTTTAAATGATGAAGATTTTAAGGTTCAAATTTCAATTTCATTTCGCATTTAAAACCCAATGCAGTCTAAAACTCTACTTGGTTGCTGAGAATTCAAAGCCTCACAATGTTTAATTTCAAATATCAGTTACCAGTTTTGTTTGAGGTTATATTTTTAGAAGTATGATTAATTTCCTTTTTTTCATAGACTTTGACTCCAATTGTTTACAATTGAATATTTCAACAAACTAAGGTTATCAAGTATCTGTATACTTCGTTAATTCATTTACTTTAGGAAGGAAGTTGCTTTCTTAGAGGCCAATCACCTGCATGTGACTTTACCACATACTATGCCCACCACTTAAAGGCCGAATATGGGGAAAGCGGAAGAAAAATCAAATAACCCTAACGATTCAAATTTCTTTTTCCCATTTCTCAGCAACCAAATGAAACAGAAAAGCCAAAGCACAGTTCAATTCAGTATGACCCTGCTGGTCCGAAGCGAAAGATGTAAACCTGAATCCTCTGCGAAGCCTCAGACTCGCTCATCATCGCAACGACGTCGTCTTCGCACTCGACGGAAGGACAGGCCGGGACCTCAAGCTCTCGTCGGGAAGCTGATACTTGATCTCGATGGAGAATGGAGAAGCGCCAGTGAGTTGACTCAGTTTCGATCGAAGTTCGTCGAAACTGACTGACAGGTCGACGAGGACCAGCCGAGTCTTGCCTCCCATGTAACTGATATTACCGAGTTGGCGAGTGAACTCGCCGCCGAAGTTGCAGAGGAGCTTGGCTTTGGAGGCGGACATGGTTTTCACGAACCGGGTCGACCGTTGAGGGATCCGAACCGGGTTGGAGATCCGGGTTTGTAATACATTACAGAAAGCTATGGCTATTAGCCGAAATATGAGGGACAAAATGTAATAAAAGGGCGTGGTGAGGGCAATCTTGAGAAAACACCCCTCACCTACCCATGAAAAATGCGATTTGAACAATATTTTGAGGGCATTTTTGACCTTTTGCATTACGCTATTGAACGCCAAAAACATATTGATAGAAAAAGTAGTTAGTAATTGATTCCGATTTAGATATTTAAAATTCAATCACCTTTAATATAATATTCAACAACTTTTTCAAAAACATCTAAATCAAGGATTGTTCAGTAAGGCACCAATGCTTATTACATAACGACTGAGTTTATTTTTAAACTAAATTATATTTAAATTAACATAAAAAACTTTTTTTTGACTCAATTAACTTAAAACTTATTACTTTTTTTTTACATCACTTTCTATATTAAGTTGTAATATCCCGTAACCCTTTCCCACTCCTTTACAATTTGAGTTAAGCCTCAAAGTCACTTAATTTTTACTTTTAATGATAAAATTATTTAATAAAATTAATTTATAACTTATAAGTAAGATAAAAGAAGTTCATAACAAAAGAGAACATGAAGATAAAATAAGATGAATATGTAAACTTTAAACTAAATTCATTGATTTACTTATTATATGAAATTGTTTTTATTTTAAGTCATTGTTAAATTATTTTACCGAACATATCTAATTTATTAGATAACTTAAATTAAGTTATTAAGTATTGAATCTTTTTAAAAAAAATATAATTTATTTATTATTGCTTGATAAATTTAATAGAAACATATACAAATTCGTTAAAAATCATATATGATAAAACAGCATTTAAGTTAATAATATAATAAATCGGTACCGAAGAGCATATATTTGATAATATTATAATAGCATAATATCGATGATTAGTTAAATCGTATTAAGCCATCGTAAGTACCGTTTGTTGTTGTTAATGCGATCGAAAATGTTTTTCTTGTTTGAATCGTCTGCTTGCTGAAATAAGAAATGCAATGAATGGCCAACGATGAAATGCATAAAAGCAAAAATAAAACTCATTATCTTGTGGAATATTTATTTTTAATAATCATAAATTGATAAAAAAAGGTGTAAGTATTCTCAAGCAAAAAAAATATTGAATTAGTTTATTAATACATTCATTTAATTATTAATATATTGGTTTTCTTCAAACATCTTTTTTCTCTCCTCATTTTAGATGCTCAATATTTAGTCTTCATGCATAAATAAAATAAAATAAAAAAAGAAAAGTTATATCACTTAAAATTATCTTGAATCTTTCTCAAAAAATATATATATATATATATCTTGAATCAAATAAAAATGGGTATAAGTCATATTCTAGAGTCTAAAAGTCACCACAAAATATTACATTTCACCTCTTTATAAAAAAAGTCATCTCAAACATTAAGTCAAAACAAGTTGTAAAATTCTATTTGACAATCATCTTTAAAAAAAAAAAAAAAAACTTTCTAGGTTAAAAATACTTATCACGATAAAATTTAGATATAACATAAAATTTATAAATTATTTGTAAAGTTTGAAAAACCACTTACAACAATTCTTTAAAAAATTGAGATAAGAAATCAACTTCTACTTCAACTAAAACTACTTCAAATAAAAACAATCCCAAACATATAGATTGTAAATATATATTAAATATTTAATAATATAAATGGATGATTGAAGATTTATTTAATTTAACTCATATTGAATGCAGAAATTTTAAGAGGGATTGACTCCACCACCTAAAAAAGAGAAGTAGGTAAAAAGAAAAGAAGCTTGGAGAACAAGGCATTGGGGGGGCATGACATGACAACAAAAGAACATATAGAGTTGTAGGAGGATCATATAATATAACCTAGACCACATAGGTTGATGGTTGGTTTGACTATGAAGGTCAAGCTATGTCACCACCACCTTTCTTCTCTTCCCTAGACTTGACCAAATGGAGAGAAAAGATTATTCAATTGAATTTGTTGAATCAATTGAGAATATCTACCTAATAAACATTTTAATTTTATTTTTATTCACATTTTCATGACTACTCTATTCTTATTAGGATTTCATCATAATTTTCCTATATATCATACTACATTTTCTGAATTCGAGTCGCATCAAAAAGACGCAATATTTAATAAACATTTTTATATTCATTCTCTCTCATTTCATACCTCGAAATGCACCCTTCTTAAAATTATAAAAAGTATGCAAAACATATATTCTTAACTCGAAATATCTAGGAAAATGAAAGATTCTTTTTTTAAAGGGAACAAATCCAATAAAGACATGATAGGGTTTGTAGCTATGAGGATTAGAGCACGTGGCTACAAACCACGATATCAGGGTTCAAATCCCTCCTGACCCAAAAGGGAAGGTCCTTTTCCTTGTATGGGTAGGAAAATCATGATCGAGATAGTAATTTTATTTTTAGGATTAATTACATAAATAGTGTCTGGCTTTTGATTTGTTACATTTTACAGTCTTCTAACTTTTATTCAACCAAGTATGTGAACTCTTAATGTTTTTCAATCATATAGCTTTATTAGTCGAGTTTTTTTTTATCTGGCACTGGTTTTTGAGAGGTAGTAAACTGTAAGTCGTTAAGAATTTCCAGCTTGAGAGCACTCTCTTTATCCTTTCTTTTTTATTTGAAGCGATGGCGTTTCTGGCAAGTTAAAGCATGATAAATTATTTATCAAAATTTATGAGGATGCTGAATTATCAAAAATCGGAGTTACATTGACATTCCCCATCATATAAAAATAATAAAATTATTTAAATTTGTGAAAGGACATATTATATTTTCCCAATAATGTTTTTATTATTTATTTGTAAAGTGAAAAAGAAATTGAAAATTTTGGATACTATGAAATTGAGATAAAAGTAAATATTTTAATTGTTTTAAAAATAATTTTAATATCTAATTTTTTACTTTTAACTATTCATATATATTTACTTTTGTTTTTCACGTAACGTTTAGAAAATAAGAAAAAATAATTGAAGAAAACTAAAATTGTTTTTTTTTAAATGTCATATTTTTAGAGATTATTTTATTTTTATCTCAATTTCATCGATTTTTTTTTTACTATAACAAATATATAATAAAAATCCTAATTGAAAAGAATAATATTGTATTTTTCATATAATTAAAAGTCATTTAAATAATTTCATAATTTTTAATGATGCCGAATGTCATTTTGATCCAATTTTTTATAATCCATCATCCTAATAAACTATGACCAAGCACTTGATTGACCAAAAAAATTGAAACATCGAAATAGAAAAAATCGAAAAGTTAATACATCATTTATGTAGTTAATACATCAAGTATGAATAAAAAATTAAATTCATTGTTTTCGAGAAAAATAAATAAATTCATAGATGAACATATTAAACAAAACAAAAATACACATATTAAAGTCCATTACACGTGTTCTATAAATTCTAAATTAAATAAATAAAAATGCAAAAATAAATAAAAATACAATAGATGAACACTTTTTTCTTTTTTCTTTTTATCAGGACACTTTTACAAGAGTAAAAAGTTCCACTATTGATGAAGATGAATCAATAATATTAAAAATGATCTTAAAGTTGGTATTGGAATGACACATTCGTCATTGGGATAAATAGTCAACTAAGAATAGTGAAATTTAAAAATAATCCAAGCCATTTGACCACATAAAAGAGAATATCTTAGAAAGAATAAAAGGGAGTTTTGAAAATATGATTATTATGGTGTTTTAGTAACATACAATAATGCTTTACGCGCTTTCTTTAACTTAATATGTGGGATTTGGTCATGGAAAAAGACATTGAGCATATGATTAGAGGATAATATTCTAACTAATGTGGAGATCTCAGTATTTTAAATTATTCAGAATAATATTATTAGCTTTGGATTTTGTTTCATCATAACTTTTTAACTTTTAACTAAGATATTACATTGAATAAAAATCTATTTATCGTAAAATGAAAGGATATTATGACATAAATGTAGAGGTGAAACATGACCGGACAACCACGATTTTTTTTTTTTTTTTTTAATGAAAAAAAAAAGAAAAGAGAATGAGTTTAAATTGAGAAATCAGAAAAGCTGTCAAGGCATAAATCGACTTATATATAATATATAGGGGAGGAGGTTCTTAAAGAAATTTAAATAAGAATGTAATTCCACCATCAACAGCCAAAACAGAAAACAATGCTGAACGAGAAATAAAGGTAGTTAAAATCGTTGAAACGAATACAAGAGAGGCGTTAGGATTAACTGATAATTGAAAGGCATAACCAAAAATAGCTTTTTTTTTTTTTTTTTGACATTTATTCATTTTACGTTCGTTGTAATCTTTCATACACTCGTACAATTTTATCACTTAAGTCAGACTTTAAGGACGAATTAGCATTCCAATTTAAGTTGAGCGTGGTTGGGTTTTACCTTACCCGACATTTAGCAGGTTTCTTTCATTCTAATCTTCACTAACTTTTAAATCACACTTCAATGTTTTTTTTTTTGTCAGAACACTTTAATGTTTTAATCATAATTTTATAGGAAATAAGAACTTTAGAATTTAACTAAAATATCTTTTTGACTCATCTAGAAGCCTTAAGCTCTATTCCCTCTTTGAAGCCCTTCTTCGTTAGACATGAGAGGTGATTTTTGCCGTTTTTTCACGCAAAACACATCTTATCTTTCTTCAAAATTTTAGTTTTATTTTTTTCGATAAAGTGGTTTCTGATTTGGTTGTCTTTGTTTTCGCTTTATTTTTAGTGTTTTATGCCAACCCGGTTTACAGCGTGTTTTATCGTTGACTTGTTCGCGACCAGAGGATAGTTGTGTCGTTAATGGTTGGTTTACGCGTGGTTTTTCAACGTTCTTGGATTCGGATAATGAGAGTTGATTTAGCGAGTCAGTAGTCGAATGTGTTCATTAGTATGTTCTGATTTAGAATCTTGCCGTGTGTAGGCGTTTTTTATTATCAATTGTGTAACGCTGAGGCTTTGTTCTGTGTTTTTATGTTGGCTGTGTAGTAGGTAGTTGGTGTTGTTGACGGTTAGTTTTTAAGTGGGTTTCGAGATTCTGGGTTAATTCTGAAGTTCGATCCATGAAATCATCGCTATCGAATCGTATTCATTAGTATGTTGTAGATCTATAATCTTAGATATTCTAGACATTTTTGAATTATTAATTGTGTAGGCCTTGAATCGATGGTTTTTGCTATCAACTTAGATGTTATGTTATCTTTTAAAGTTTTTAGCATTTTTGATTTTGTATTTCGATCGATTATATTGTTAACATGAATCAATAAATTTATCTCTTTTTTTTTTGAAAAAAACTAAAATATCTTTTCAATCAACTAATATTTTTGTACAATTGTCATCATTTAAATAGGGAAAAAATCATTAGAAAAACATTGTTCAACAACCTTGTTATCTTAAATATTAATCGGTTACGTTTTAAAAAAAGTATTAAAGTAAATGAACAAGGAGTTTTTATCATAGTGAATTATTGCGGTAAGGTTGATTTCTTCACATATACAAACATAATAAATATATATACCCATGAGGTTGGACTCAATGGTTGAGCATGAGCATGATATAAGCAAAAGACTAGGTTCAAGTTTGATGGGAATAAAATACTACACCGTTGTAATGCAAAACATATAAATGCCAAAAAAAAGTTTTTATAAAAAAATTGTAGTTGAACTTGATATCAAAGTCGGTTAATTCAAAGATGGAATAAGGTTGGTTGGATGGTATGATATAAAATAATGAAGCCCATGAGTTGTTGAGTGTTGAGATGAGGTTAGGGGAGGCTACATGTTCCAATCCATAAAAAATTGAAAAAAAAATACTTACCTATAAAAAAAAAGATATAAAATGGATGAAAATTGACATACTATGGAGAAATGGAATTCATATAACCGTGTTTAAATAAATTAGACGTCCAAGAAACTCTGTTAACGAAACATATGGTTATGTTAACGAAACATAGGATTGGGCAGTGGGCCAACTTTGTCGGAAGGTCATCTCCCTAAGAAACTCTCTGAGTCAAAAGTCAACGCACGATATCTTACGAAGTTTCAGATTCATTTTCTCTCTCTTTTTTCCTCCCACAATTCATATTTTCCTTCACTTTCTCGGCAGCGAAAATACGCGGAATTGGCTTGTCCCCTGTTATAGCCACTCACCTTTTTCATCGCAGTTGGCTCCATTCACTCATGTACAGAGAAGGAGATTCATGGGTTAGTTTGTCAGGCTTCTGTTTCTTGATGTTTTTGGTTAATTTACTTTGTCTCTGCCTAAGTAGAGATTCAGATTTAAGCTTGATTTCTGTGATCTTAGGCAAATTCCATATTTGGGTTATGGTTATGGAGTTTTGGATTCATCTTTTGTGTTAGTCTTTGAGTTGGACCATTTGAGAGAGCTACGTGTGTGATTGCAGTGGTTTCAGCTTGAAATTTCTTGAACTTGATTTCTTTCTGGATCATGAATTTTCAGTAGTTCCTCTTTCATTCCTGGGTGTCTCCGGTAGCCGGGCTTTCTCCATTTTCTTTTTGTTGGTTTCAGTAGTTCAGATGGGATGGTAGGTATCACTTCAATCACTCCATCTACTTTTTCTCTCGAATTGTTTTGTTTCTTTCCCCTCTGAAATCCCAACAATTTTCCAGCCTCTGAGATCAAATTTTCACCCAGTTCAGTTTTGTCATTTTTTGACCTTGTTCTTGAATTTTATTTCTTTCGCCTTCTTTTTGCCCGATCAATCTTCCTTATCATGGAGGACGAGAAAGCAATTATAACACAAAACCATGAAGGAGAAGAACATATGGTGGCTGCAGCAGCTCATATTGTGAAGGCGCTCATGGCAAGCAAGAACCTCAAAGAGGACGTCAGGAAAATCCTGTTCGACCTTGACACCCACTTGTCCACCATGACTATCCTCAATGAAGGAAGATGGGTTTAAGACTTGAATAGAGCCGAACTTTGGCTCAAATGTGCAGAAGAAGATCATGAGTTGAGGTCCAAGCAGGTGAAGATATGGGACTCTGGTTCAAAACATGACAGATTATCTGCAAGCTGTTGAAGAAGTTCAGAGCTTGAGGAGTTTGGCTTTGGACAGAGGCGGAGGCGACAAGCAGGGGAGACTGCTCCGTCAAGCCGACAGCATCCTTCAGATAGCAATGGTGAGGCTTGAGGAAGAGCTCTTCCATATTCTTCAACACAGTAAGCAATCCTTTGAATCTGAATTCACATCTTTTCATTCTTGTGACGATGAATCCATAGTCTCTGTGGAAGATGATGACCTCTCTGAGGAATCATCAAGAGAACAATGGTGATGAATCAAAAGTATGCTTTAGCGGAATTTAATCCAACCCAGAAGTAATTCCTCATCTCAAATCCATAGCAAACGTGATGTTTGCTTCCAACTATGATCAGGAATTTTGCCAGGCTTTCGTTGGTGCCCGGAAAGGTGTCCTGGATGAGTACTTGGGCAGCATTCTTGAGCTGGAGAAGCTCAGCATTGAGGATGTGCTGAGGATGGAGTGGGGAAACTTGAACTACGAGATCAAGTGGATCAGAGCAATGAAGATCATCTCGGGCTTACCTTGCTGGTACGAAACGGCTGTATGATAGTCTTGAGGAGTTTGGAGCCATCAATCAGTTGCTTTATTTAGAGCTTTAAAGACTTGCATGTTGCGCCTCCTGAATTTTAGTGAAACTGTAGCAATTGGGCAGCATCTGCCGGAGAGTTGTTCAGCTTATTGAACATGTGCTGAAGTTCTGGCCGATCTTCTCCTTCACATAGATGCTCTGTTTTGTGAGGGTTGGCGCTTCTATAAGGATTGGCTTCCGGCTTCAGAGGGAACTGGGCGGTGCGCAGCAACTTTGTGGAATTCAGGACTGCTGTTGCATCATATGGCGTTATGTTGATTTCCCAGGAGCGGCATCCTCCATCTCACCAGGTATAGCCCATGAATTACATCAAGACTCTTTTCTGAATCGGCAAGTAGTTTGCCTTCTCAAGGACCAAAACGGGGGAGAACCAGAGCCTCTGATCGAAGAAGAGAATGCGCAGAATGCTGCTCCTTCTCCGGGAATTTGTCCAGTAGCTCATCACCTACACTCAGTTGTGTCTCTCCTGGAATCTAACCTTGATAGCAGATCAAAATTATACAAGGATATATCTTTGCAACACATCTTTTTGATGAACAACATTCACTACATGGTCCAGAAGACTAGGAAATCTGAACTAAGGGGTTTCCTTGGTGATGAATGGATCAGGAAGCACATGGTGAAGGTTCAGCAGCACGTGACAAGCTACGAGAGAACTACTTGGAGTTCAGTCCTTTCTTTGCTTAGGGAAGATGGAAACTCGGGTTCGAATTCACCCTGGAAGATGATTCTTAAAGAGAGGTATAGAGGCTTCTGTATTGCTTTTGAGGAGATATATAAAAACCAAACATCCTGGTCTATCCCTGACCCTCCAGCCGTGAAAATCTCTGGTGACTTCACAGAAAATATTCCAGGCATACAGGGTTTCATTGGGAGGAACAGAAATCTGAGTGAGAAGCACATCAAGTACTCAGCAGATGATCTGGAGAATTATGTCCATGATCTCTTTGGAGGGTCACCAAAATCATTGAACAACAGAAGGAAGTGAAATCTGAATAGTTTTGAGTTTTTCTCCTTTTCTTTGCTTCTTAATTATTTTATGTTTTCCATTAGTGATTCATCCTATGGCCACAATCAACAGTTCTCAAACTGCAAAACTTTGTAATATAACTGTAACTTTCTCATGTGATATTATTAAGTAGGATTATAGGCAGGGTTTACATGGTTATTTCCTCCTTTTGTTCCTATGCCCCTATGTGCCTATATATATATATATATATATATATATATATATATATATATATATATATATATATATATCTTAGCATGGGAAGACGCTGGTACAGAACTGAACATGGCCTGATCACATTTTCAGGGTCTAAGACATTAAACAATACATTGGATTCTAGAACCAAATCTTTGTATGTTCTAGGGGTAAACTTCAAACTGAAAATAGAAACCGAAAAACAGAGTACTCCTTCCAAAGCAAGGACAGTGACAGTTTCACTCTTTCTGTTTACTCAGATTGAACTGATCCAGGATTCTTTTCAAATTCCAGTAAGTTGTGTTAGTGTTTGAAGATGAGAAAGTGGTAATGATATTGATGGCAACAATATGGGACCGAAGCATCCTAATGATCTTTAACACTCCATGTTGTACAGGGGCCCCAAGACCTGGACACATTCAAACTGGTGTCGTATATCGGGTTGGTGCCCTCAATGGTTGAGCTTGACCTACATTGGTATAGCCACTAGTTTCGTAGGCGGAGGAGGTGATCATGATGGCCATTAATGCAAGCCAAACGTGACTCAGTGATACTGGCCCTTGATAACTACCATAGCTGGACAAAGGCTAGACCCTGAAGACCTACGTAGTTTTAGCAGGGTCTCTTCATGTACATATATGCATTCACAGAAGTGGTAAATGGAGGTGTAATTGTTGCAAGGGTCCCCAAACCATTGTACTAAACATTCATTTCAGCCATTTTCTCTTCACTATTACTTGGTACAGAGAACAGTAGATGATGAAGGATTCAACCAAATTAAAAAAATTTAGTTGAATTGAATATGAAATGTGTTTTTGGGGTGGGGAAGGTGGAGACCAGATTCTGTTGGGGATGGAGGAACTCAAGAGCAGCAAAGGAGGTTTCGTTGTGCTAGTTTTGATGTTCTTCTAAAGCAGAAAAGTAATGGGCTTTGGTTTTAAAGTTTAAATTCCAAAAAAAAAAACTGTGCTTCAGTCTTCCAAATGGCAATTTGACATAAAAAAATAATTAGAGATCTCCAGTGTACCTAGGCCATTTCTACCCAGTACTTGGGGAAACCATGATTTATGTGAACGAATGCACCCCAAAACATTTGACTTCAATAATACATCCCAAGATCCTATTAAGTATGGTCATGCTTAGAGAATAATCTTGCACATAACTAATATGACCAATCAGTCACAAGCAAGAGAATTCAAGATTTCTACACATATAAACAAAGTCAATATTCACCCCATCCTATCAAACAAGAGAAACATACACATTTGAGAACAAGAGAAATTAGTTTGAGCAATTTTAAAGACTCTAGCAGGGTCTTTATACATATATAGTTGTATCATAGCCATAAGAAAGTGCAAGAAATAAAAGCAGCCACAAGGGTGAAAGGTACAAAATACTACATTAAACAACTACATCATAAGGAATCTGCAGAGGAAATCACAAGTTATTAATTCGATTACCCAATACAGTTATGGAAGTGCAGTCAGGATTCAAATGACAGATCTGTATAAAGACTAAACTGGCAGCATCTAAGCATGCGAGCTGTTCTCAGAAACTCTACAACTTTGCTTTTGCAGTTGAAAGATTCATGACATTTAATGGATTCAGTATACAAAAGATCTAAATGGTCAAATTAATAAATTATAAAAATAAAGACAGGGTTTCAATATATTAATTTATCCTACGAAATAAGCTCCGACTGCTTCTTCTTGCCAAACTACCACTACAATGTTTCTTCCCTTACTATGATCTTTGAGCTGGGGCAGATTTGGGATATTTTCTCAGGGAACTGGATGAGTAAATATGCAAGCTTCTTATGTCATTATTTTAGAAGCTATTTTAGAAGAAATATATAAGCCACCAATGGAGTTATATATCTAATGCACTGCATAGGTTTCCCCACCACAAGGTTTGTGACAAAAAATAATGAGATGCCAGAAAATAGTTGTTTGCACGATTCTATAACAGGTTTCAAGTCTTTTGACATTACAGAAAGAAAAAAGACTTTAAAAAGGGAGGAAACACTCGAAAGCCATAACCAGGATGCCTCGACATTTTTATTTACTAACCCACATTCGGGCATATCCACCACAAAATAAAATTAACCACAAGAAAAACCTGCCAGTTGACTGAAAGTTTTTGTCCAATAGCTCCCTTGGCTCCTTGGATCAATGGTAGTCCTGGGATTACATGCTTGCTCTATGCCCTGTGTCCCCCTTCCATCCTTTTATATCACAACATTCACTACCCAAAACCTATATCAAGTTCCACTTCCCATGTTTGTCATTGCAAAAAGCCTGTTGAAAATTGTCAAGTAAACTGACTTCCAGAGACCCAGGTCCCATAGCATTGAAGTGAAATTTTGATATTAATAATGCTTTTATTGTATGTTTTCTCATATCAACATACTGTTTTTGACATAGCTAACACAAAGTTTTAGTAGAACAAGATAATTCCTCAATTTTGCGTATAATACTATTTAATCTGTATTTTTTGCTTCCATCTTCATACCATCTGCAACACACATTTAAATTTTGTGTCTTTAAATAAATTCAACTGTACAGCAATATTTTCCCAATAGATTCAATTGCAATCCAGTGTATTGATTGACTCAATGAAACGAAACACTTCTTACAAGAATGTGCAGACTCAATGTGTAGTGCAATGCCTACCCATAGCATCCACCCTGCACTCAAGATGATAAATTCAGTTATAAGCCAGGTCCATGGTGTGAAGAAGTAGTTTTTTACAAGATCCAGATATTTATCAGTGCAAGTTCCTGTTTCTTCCTGATTTTTTCTCCTCTTTTATATGCTTAATTTTCAACCTAAACCCACTCCAATTCTTTTAGGTCCAATTGGGACCTGCGATGTAACTTATGGAGCTCATCCACAAGGTGAGAGTGCTAAAATCAGGGGAGGGATGAAGGATAGGTTACTTTGAAGGGAGAGAAAAAAAGGAGCATTCCCTGTGAAATATTTCTGTAGCTCTTTACATGATGAAAATCAAAACCTGCTCCCTACCCAAAGGAATTTGGGGCACTACTGCTCCTTCAAGAGTTTTTTTTTTTGCTTGGGAGTCAGCGTGAGAGAAGATCCCAAACATTGATGCTCTTATGAGGAAAGGACAGTTGATGACTGATAGAAGCAGTCTTTGCATAGTCAACAAGGACTCAACAAACCACATTCTTATCCATTGCAACAAAACTAGAAAGATGTGAAGCACAGTATTAGCAATCTTTGGCATTCGGTGGACATTTCACGATTCTGTGAAAGAGCTCCCCTTCTGGGTAGGAAGGTGAAAGGCATGGACAAGTGGTGGAGGATGGCCCCTCTTTGTTTGTTTTGGTGCATGGTAGGGGAGAAACAGAAGGATCTTCAATGGGGAAGGGATAAAGGAACTTAAGCTAAAAGAGACAGCTATTATGTCACATATGGTATGGTCTAGAATGCCATTAAAGAGGAAATGTGCTAAATTATGGATAGTGGTGCTTAGTTGTTCTTGTTTATTAATTGCCACTTCTGTTTGCCTGGTGTCTTCCCTTGGCCACACTGCCTGTGTACATAGGTGCCACCTCCTTTTGATTAGCACTTTCGGAATATATCTTTTTGTTTGCCTATAAACAAAATACAAAATTCAAAAAAATATTACCATATTTGTTTGAGGGTCCCTTACCTAAACAAATTTGATCACAATTAAAATTGATTATACAACATATGAAAACACAAGAACACCTTGCAGAGCCAGTTAAATCACAAAGGGAATAAATTGATTCCGTCAATAGGTATTTTGTGGCAGATTATTGAACTTCAATAAATTTAAGTCGTAATTCTAGAACATCAAGAGGTTCAAAGAACATTGTACAACAAAAGCTTCAAGCAAGAATCGAGTGAAGCAATAAAACAACACACCAAGCAAAATTGACACTGGAAGAGCTGGCAATGCTTTCTGATAAATTGCCAATAGCATCAATGTAACGCCAAGACCAGCTATGATAGCAAGATAACATGCATAAACGGTCATATAATCATACATTGCTGCCCTGCCAACTAACACACTGTAGAAGATAAAATCCCCTAATCCCAACTTGATTGCACCAGAAGATCCCAGCCCAATTCCCTCAAGCGGTAAATTTTCAGAATCTTCCTGTCCATACTCCTGAACATTAATTCGATGATCAATTAATGGCACTGCAAGCTCTGACCTCCCTTCTGAAACCAGACCCTCTGCAGCGTTAACCAAACTAGTCGCTTGCTGGCCACTTCCAACAGATAAACACGTCCCAAGAGTAGAATTTGAAGCCACATCAGGATTGACATTTACATCAGAAGTGTTCACGATATTCGAATTTTCACTCAAATTGGATCCAATATCCCTCCTTTCTCTCCATGTCCTCCTTTGAGCTACACCACCTCCTCCGCATGAGCCTTGGTAATTCACCGGTCTGGCCTCATAAACCAAAGCCGGAATATCTTCGTCCCGGGATATTGCAAGCTCAACTAAGAGCCTCAAAGGGCCACCAGGCAACAAAACTGCAGCCAAATCATACAATGCCATAGCCTGTGCACCATGTAGTCCGTTCAGTGAAGAGTAATAATATCAACCAACATCCCAATCACCACCAAATACCCTTGAGTTACCAAAATCGCCGTCTTTGACATGAACACAGCCAAAACACCCACAACAGTGAAATTGAACAAAAGAATAACAAAAGTAATACAATCAATGGGAAAGCTGAAATCCTGGATCAAGAACAGAGCAATTTCACCACCCATAAAGCCCAAAACAATGAAAGAAGAGAAACCCATATAGTACTTAAGAAACTTAGTGCATCCCAAATAGAAAAGGAGGGCCAAAGGAAGGTCACCACAGTGACAACACCCACAAAAACCAGTGAATTCAAAAGGGCACCTTTGAATTTCTCCCATGCCGAGTCTGAGCTGTCCTCGCTGTATGCTATGGTTGCTATGGTAGAAACTGAAGAAGACGACGAAGATGTGTTGGAGTTGAGGATGGTTACAAGAAGGACCACCAGGAACATACAGATTGAGACTGGAGATATGATTCTGATGATTTCTTCGCCAAGAGATTCAATTATGCTTCTGGGTTTTCGGTTTTCGGCCATTGGGGTTGAGATTTTGGGATCAATTTTGATTCTTGGAGGCGTTCCGATTGAAGGGTCCTTGAGACTTATTGGGGTTTGATGGGTAGACACAAAATTTTCAGCTTTTCAGCTTCTTCTTGACCTCTGGTTAGGCAAGTAAGGGTTTGTTTGGCTGCTCTTTTACCACATATGAATTGCAAAGAAATTTACAATTTATGATATTTTCAAGACTTACATTAAATTGAAGTTGACTTATCTTATTTCCTTAAAGCTGAATCTTCTCAAAATCGATTGGGTATATATGTCTATACATATAGTCACGATTTTGTTAATTCTTTTACTTGAAATATAAACTTTAAATTAAATTATAGATAATACAATTTTTTATTAAAGAATATCTATTTTAGTTTTTAAAATGATAATTTCTTTTGTATATAAAAATCATAATGTATTTAATTCATTCACGAATCTAATAATTTAAAAAATTAATTCAAATACTGAATCAATATTAGAAATGATCTAAAATGTTTTTATTGGTTTATAGCGACTTTTTGTTTCTTTTATGTACAAAACCAAATAGTTTATCATTTCTTTAATGGACAAAACTGTTGTAAAATAGTGTGATAAAATACTAAACTAAAGATAATTATATTATTCTCTTTATTATATATATATATATACATATATATATATATATATATATATATATATCCAAAAGAGAGAATGAATGAGGAAAGAGAGTACAAAAGAAAAAAAGAATTAGAAGGAGAAAGGGAGAGAGGAGGCGAGTAAATGGAAGTTCATGAACCTTTTAATAGAAGGTTTTAACTTCCTTATATGTGGTGGTGATTCACCATACAATGATTTGGCTTATAAACTCTCCTTGAATGACGAAATAAATCAAAGAATATCTTTATTAAAATTTGACTAGTAAATCCGGTGTAATAAAACCTAGCGAAAGAAAATAAAAATCTGATATTTTCCCAGCAGTTTTGTAGATTGTTAATTCTGTTAGAAATTGTCACCAAATTAAAAAGCTTTGTAAATAAAAGCTCGAGTGGAATAGCTTAGATAAAGGAAAAATAAATGTGATCTGCCCAACATCATGTCGTATCACGTACTTTCACTTAAGTATCGATATGCTTTCAGTTGGCGCATTCTGATCTTGTATATGTGGCTTCTTGAATGTTGGGGTTGGTAGTGACTTTGTAAATAAGTCTAGCTAAATTATCGAGCGATTGTATTGTTGAACATCAATTCCTCTTCGAGTTCCATTTGTATAAAAAGAACTTTGGAAGATAAATAATGTTTAGTTATATTTCATTTTATATAATATCCTTTGATTTGTGCAATGCATGCATCATTACCTTCAAATAATGTTGTTGGACTGTTTTTTATAAAGGGGAGTTTGCATGATTCTTGGATATGTTGAATCATCGATCTTAGTCATATACATTTACAACTTACTTCATGAATTGCTATAATCTCTTAATAATTCGATGATGTGACCATCATTAATACATAAGAATCTATGAAATAAACGGTTGCAATATTAAACCGCATCATCTGCTTTGTGATATGAGCACATGTGGATGAAAGGTATCTTATATCAGCGTATCAAAGCGGTGCCGCTGATTCCTTTGCATAAAATAAACCGATATTAGTTGTTATTTGGAGGTAAACATGATATATGTTTTATCTGTTCAATGTCTTTTTTTTTGGTGAAGCGAATGTACTGACTAATAAATCGACAGAGAAAGCATGTTGGGAGAGTACGGGTTAGCGAGAGATACATAATGCGCCATGGCATTTAAGATATGAGTATTTAGATAAATAATTTTCACCATTTTCACAAGGACGAAATGGATCATTTTCACGTCAAATGAGCGGACAACCATTGGAAAACTTAAAGAGTGTGCTTTATCCATATAAAAACGCTTTAAGGCTGTCTTAATAAATGCTGATTGGTGAACCAATACTATAATAGGAAAATGCTCGATCTGTAAGCCGAGACAAAATTTTGTTTTCCCAAAATCTTTCATCTCAAATTCCCTTTTCAAATATTTTGTTGTTCTTGTGAGTTCTTTAGGAGTCCCAACAACATTTAAATCATCAACATACACAACAATAATTGCAAATCCGGTTTTTGATTTCTTGATAAAAATGCATAAGCATATATGGTTGTTCACATACCCTTATTTTAGTAAATACTCGCTAAGGCGAATGTACCACATACTACGAGACTTTATATTATTTGCTTCAGACAATTTAAATTTTTAAGAGATTTTCATATATATATATATATATATATATATATATATATATACCATATATATATATATATATATATATATATATATATATATATATATATATTTATTTATTTATTTATTTATTTATGGATCAGTATAGATAGTTGTAATGGCGTCCATGAGATCGTATCTAGTCGCGAGAGGCGATAAGCTTATTAAAAAGCGAAAAGTAATTATGTACATGACAAGTGAATATGTTTCATCGTAGTCAATATTAGATCTTTATGAGAAACCTTTTGCTACTAATCGTGCTTTATATCTTATGATCTCATTTATTTTAGTTCTTGTTTTCATACAAATACTCATTTGAACCGAATTACACCTTCAGGTATTTGGATTATAGGTCTAAAAACTTCTTATTTCATTAACGAGTTCAATTATGTATGCATAGCTTGTTTCCATTTTGGCCAATCATTTCTATGTTGATATTCTTCCATATTTTGTGATTCGGGATCTTCACTCATTTTCTTATGATGTTTAAGGCCACTTTGAAAGCAAAAATATTATTGATAACAATATCATTTCAATCCCATTTATATCCCTTTTGCACATAATTCATTGAGATCTAATAATTTTCAGGTACTTGTGTCTCTTTAAGAGCTATTTCTTTATCTTGAACTTTTTTAGGGGTCTCTTGTTCAATGTATGCCTCTATAAGGGCTCTTATTCACCATATGCCTCTGTTGAGGCCTCTTGTTCATCATATGTCTCTGCTAGGCTTTTTGTTTTATTTATCTCTTCATGTGCACCAATTTTTCTTTGTTTTCTCTTCTTCCGGGGAGTTATGTCTTTAAAACGATATATCTTCCACACTTCATGCGTATTTTAGACTCATTAGCTAAATGTCCTCCAGAGTCATCAATCCGTGTTTGAGTATTTGCGGCCGAGATAGAGCTTTGTCGAGCTTTCTTCCTGTCGGTAAAGCATCTAGTAATGGATTTACAAGATTTTGGAAATTAATGATCCTTTGAACTTCCAGTTTATATTAATTTGTATGAGGATCAAAATGAGACATTGTAAATGCATTCAAAGTAATTTCTCATCGTTCTTCTAGAACCAATTTTTCTCCCCTCTAATGGTGGGAATACACTCTCATTAAATTGACAATCGGTAAAGCAGGTTGTAAAAATATCTCCTACTAAGGGTTCAAGATATCTTATGATAGACGAAGAATCAAAACCTACATAAATTTCAAGTCTTCGTTGGGGACCCATTTTAGTACACTGTGTAGGTGCAATTGGTACATAAACTGCACAACTAAAGATTTGTAAATGGGAAATATTTGGTTGTTTACCAAATACTAGTTGTGAAGGGGAGTATTCATGGTAGTACATTAGTCAAATATACTAACTAAGTTTACATAATGCATTATAGCATGTCCTCTAGGCAGAAGTCAACAATTTGGTTTTGCTAAAGAATGAATATGTCCACATATATTTCCATGTATTCTTTCTAATAAGAGTGGTGACTCAAATGTGACTTTGCTAAAGAATGACCTAATTATCAATTTACCTTGTGAGCAAATAGCACATGAGTATTCATTAGGCAAAATATTCTTTTGGTTCTCTAATGGATTCCAGTTTTTATGATTCGCCGCATCATTGAGGACCCACGGTGACCCAGTCTGTCAGGCCAAAGAATAAAGGTCTTTAGGTTATTGAACTTCTGGTTCACGACAACATATGACTCAATAAGCTTTATAGTCGAATGGTATAACCTAGAGCAGAAGGCTAAGAGTTTTTCAACAATAAGCTTCTTGCTAGAAATGATAGAAGCAATATAAAGACATTCTATATTACATTCTTTCACGGTTTCAATGTGATATCCATTTATGCGGATATCTTTAAAGCCGATCAAATTCCTTGTGGATTTGTCATAATATAATACATCATTGATATGGAACCTATTTCCATTTGGTAGCATTATGATTGCTATTCTAGAGCCTTCAATTAAGTTTGCAGTACCAGATATTATACTCACATTGACATTTGTTGATGTCAAATCTAGAAAGTATCTTTTATCTCGAAGAATTGTGTATGTGGTTGCACAGTTAACCATACATACATCACCCTCATTCATCTTGAGAGCAATAACATATGGATTTCAGATACAACTAATAAAAATTATAAAGAACAATGTAATAGATGTAATAACAAAATGATATTTTATTTAATTTTGATATAAGAAGCATCATTCACTAGCAATATTTTCATCATTCATCAATCCGATCGGTTTTTCCTTTGGAGCCTCTCTAAGAAATTAGTATCATAGTAAGTTAAGTCTAATCCATTTCTATCAGTAAAGTTCTTTTCTATCTATTTCCCATTTTCTTTGATTGATGCTTAGTAGAGATTAATGAAATGTTTGGGCGTACGATAGGTACACAACCAATGCTCTTTCATATCACATTTATGACAATTATTCTCATGAGCTTCAGGAGGTATATTTTGTATATACTTCCCATTTTCTTGTTATACCTCGTTATTATTCCACTTCTGGTAGTTTTATGAGGCTTTCCTTTTATGAGCATTTGAATGATTACTATCATGAGTTTCATGGTATTGAAAATTCTTTCCACGACCACGTCCACATGTTTGAGACGATATTGCATTCACTTTAGGGAATGATTCAGATCCAATTGGACGATACTGGTGATTTGTCATCAAGAGTTCTTTATTTTGTTCAACAGTAAGAAGACATGATATCAATTCAAAGTATTTTTTAAATTTATGTTCACGATAATGCTACTGCAAGAGCACATTTGAGACATGAAATGTGGTGAGCGTTTTCTAACATGTCTTCTTCTATGACTTTTTCTCTACATAGCTTCAATTGGGAGCCGATTTTAAATAATGTGAAGTAGTATTCAATGACTGTTTTGAAATCTTACAACCTTAGGTGCATCCAGACATATCGAGTTTTTGGGAGAATCACAGTTTTCTAGTGGTTATACCTTCCCTTCAACTCGTTCCATAGAGTGAGGGGGTCCTTTACCATAAGGTATTCACTTTTTAAATCCTCATGGAGGTGGTGCTGAAGGAAAATCAATGCTTTTGTGCGATCCTGCAAGGATGCTTGATTCCTTTCTTTAATGATAGCTTCTGTAGGGTTTTGAGGGTGGCATCTCATGCCAAAAGTAGTGGAAAAAAAAACTCATCAAAAACCCTCCCAAGGATCCCTTGGAGCATCAAATTCGGTTCAAAAGCAAGGAAAAGGGTGTAGGATTACCTTGTGTCAATTTCAAACCGATCAATGAAATTAGAGTGTAACACCGTCCAGAGAGGTGTACGGTCGCAATTATGATGGGGCACACATAGGCACTAAGTGTCACTTTGTAGTATTTTGGAAAGAAATTGTGAAATGATAATTTATGGAACCGGAATGTTGTAATAAAACAAGAGTAAAATCGTAATTGATCACCAAATGGGGCATAAAGGGCATAATCAAAGAAGATGGTAGTACCCAAAATAGAAAATAACAAAAGTTGAAATAAATTATTAAGAGATAAAAGGTTTCATGCAATTAAAATTATAGTGAAGACTATAAAAGGCCATGAGACAAACCAAATATCACATTTTGTTCTCATTTGGCTAGGGCAACCCGTAGGAGGAGAGAAGAAGGAGAAAGAGGAGGAAGAAGAGGGAAGAAGAAGAAGGAGAAGGAGAAAAAAGGTATGTTTTAAATGCCCGAAATGTCGAAGTGTATTTTGATGTCACAGGGTTTTGGTATGAATTTTTAGCGGAATTAGTTTGCTCCTTGTTCTAGGGTTTTGTGGAGAAGTCACAATAACCTAGAATTCTTAATTTAATAGGTAAAATCCTAATTGGTAAGAATAAACATGGAAACCATCATAGTGTAGTTTGGAAAGGAATTGGTGGACCTTAGGTTGAATTTTAGGATTTTTACCTAGGAGTTTTTGTTGTATGGAGTTCCAAACCACCAATAAAGTGTTAATGGAGTGGTTTGGAATGACTTTCATGTTGATTATTGAGGTATTACGGTTTTGAGGAATGGTTGTAAAAAGAGAATGTTGGGTTTTAAGGAAATTCTGTCAAAATTTGGCCAAAACCCTGTTTTTGTTTTGGTATAGATTAAGTTATAATCATCCAGTAGATTGATTCTAATTGGTAAAGAACCATAAGAGATAGGGCTACAAATGTATAGAAGGGACCAAGAGCAAATTATAGCTCTAAGGCTCCCAAATACGGACTGAAAGGTGAGCTCGTGTAGCTCACTGATTATGCTCTGTTTTGGGTATTGTTGTAGTGTTTTGGCCATAAGTGGAGTTTCACTCATCCAAATTGAGTGATTCAAATTATGAGTAAAAATGAATACAGGGAATAAGTTAGATGAAGGAAGTGCTTGCAAATTGCTTAGCCCCAAAGTGCCCAGAAATTTTCAAAGTGGAGCTATGTGCAGATTTTGTTTTGCCAATTTAGTATCTAGATATAAAATACAATAGCAGGTTTTGGTGATCCAATTGGGTGAATTCAATTGGAGAAGAAACCTTAGAACCATGGATTCAAATGAGTGAAGAAACCATTTCCAATTTATGGAGTTAAGACCCCAGAAATCAAGGATAACAGTAGGTGATTCAGTGAGCTAACCAATTTGGCATTAAAAAAAAAATGTTGTAACTTGTGTTATGTGGTTGAGGGCCTTAGAGAAGGAATTTTAAATTGAAATTTAAAGAGATTTCATTGGATATATAAGGAGCGATCTGGGAGATTTTCATAATTTTGAAGACCATTTGAATAATGAATTTTTGGAGTAATAAAGTCAGTATTGTTGGAAAAAAGTTTACCAAAATGGTGGGTTTTTTTTGTTAGGGGCTTTTCAGTGCTCAAGGGTAAATTGTTAATTTGGCTTTATATGAATGTTGTGTGACCCTAAAGTGACTTGCGTGTGAATTGCGTTAAGTTTTACGCTATACGCAGGCAATTAATACGTTGCCGTATTCGTTGAGTGTGTAGGCTAAAAGCAAAGGCGGGAAAGTAGTAGAGTTGTGCTCAAGTTTCGGGAAACAAAGAGGTGAGTGTTCTAAACCTATTTTTCAAATACTAGTGTATTATTATTATAAACTGTTTTACACTGGTATTTAATGGTTTCAATTGTAAGCCATGTTTAAAAGCAAGCAATGAGTTTTTTTAAGCAAACAAAAAATGGTTTGATTTAAACCATATGTGAAAAGCAAACAAGTAATGGTTTTGATGTATTCAACCATACTTTTATAAAGCAAGCAAGAAATGGTTTTGAATTGTAAAACCATATTTCAAGAAAGCAAGCAAGCAAACAAAAGTCTATTTTGTAAAATAGGCCTAACCTAAAATCCTTGATACTTAAGCAAACATACCCGATGTCGGAGAATTATTAAAATGCGTGTGCGGTGGTGTTAGGATATCATACATACATTTAGGTACTAACAGTTGGAAGCCGTCATGCATCATGCATTTAAAGGAGACCGTGAAACGCGTCTTGGAGTATATAGGGTTAGATCTCTAACTAAATTATGGTGATGGAGACTCGGGTCAATTCCACCATATTTCTGCCGGGAAAGGTGGCGTGGGCCAAGGCTGGCCCCCTTCCACCTAGGTGATGCGGTTGAGTCCTTCCACCGACGTCGATGCCCGAGGGCTCCCATGTTCACTAGAAATTTACAGCAAGCGGAAAGGCTTCCGGTGGTTGATGATTTATAAAAATGTTTTATACGGTTTGAAAATCAACCAGCTGGTGCTCTGAATAGACCGGGCTCCGTTTAGATTTTAAAGCAAGCGGTTGGGCCTGGAAACCACGTTTATTTCAAAGCAAACGGTTGAGCCCAGGCTCCCGTTTTTATTTCAAAGCAAGCGGTTGAGCCCAAGCTCCCGTGTTTGAGAAAAGTTTTATAAACTTTTAAAGCAAGAGGTTTATGAAAAGTTTTGGAAACTTTTAAAGCAAGGTAAAGAAAGCAAGCAAGAGATTTTTGAAAAGTTTTGTAAACTTTCAAAGCAAGCAAGTATAAAAAGTTTTGGAAACTTTTAAAGAAAAGCAAAGCAAGCAAGCAAGTATGAAAAGTTTTAGAAACTTTTTAAGCAAAGCAAACAAGATTTATGGAAAATATCTTGTAAAGAGAGTTTTACCGTTTTGAGATATTTTTAGAAAAAGAAATCATTTTATAAAGCATACACTCATGAGCTCGTTGGCTCATTATTTTCTGTTTAAAACTATTTTCCGGAATACGGGTATGCGGGCGCTATAGCAAAATAGGATTCTCCTGACTTTAGTATCAGTGTTGTATTATTAATAATCACTTGTAAGAAAATACTTTGAATTTGTTTAAAGGAATATATGTATGTACATAAGGTGGTTTTGTGAAAATGTGATGAGCCTGAGGCTCTTTGGATGAGTGTGTTAGTTGCCATATTTTGAAAAGTGTAAATTGTATATACAAGTTTTGGGATATGTCATGTATCTGTTTGTTATCACTGAAATTTTATAAAATTACAAGTTTAAGAAAGAAAAATTTTTATCTGTAGGTTTAAATAAGCAACACGAAGCCTTCATAGGATTCTCAGTGATTAGATATGGTAGGGGTTTTACGTAGGTGGCCGGCTTTTTGTACGCTAGTAGGAATTGGGGTGTGTCGAGTTGAGTATCGAGGCGGGATCTTAGAGAAACCTATGTTATCAAGCATCGTAGTTTTCGTATACACTATTTTAAACTAATGGCAACCATGCATTTTCAAACTCAAAGTACATACATATGAGGTGATTCAAAGTATTAAACAATTGATTTTTTTTTTTTGCAAATACAGTACTATGTCAGGCAGAGGACGTCGAGATTAGATCTTCAGAAGAGTCATTCCGGAGGTTTCAGGCGTCTGCGATTGCACGGGAGATGAGCCGGCGGGGTGGTTCCACTACCGCCTCTATAGATCTCGACCTCCAGTCGGTGGACCATCGGGCCACCGGAGGAATAAGTGCGGGTTGTTTGTAGGCGAGGGCGAGGTGGCTGGGATTTCTCAGATAGTGGCCATAGCGACACGTCAGTAGTCACAGCCTCCACCACCACCTAGAGAAGTTCTCGAAGAACCTAGGAGGTCTATCGAGAGAGCACAGAAGTGGGCACCAAGCCATATGGCGACAGTGGCGATCCAGAGGCAGCCTGGTTATGGTTAGACAGAGTGAACAAGGTTTACAAAGTTATGGAGCTACGAGGATGAAGGCGAGTCTTGTTTTCCGAGTTTTGATGGAGATAGGGCTTCAAAAAGGATTGAGGTGGGATATTGTGGACGGGGTATCCACGGTATATCATGGGACCGGTTTCAACAGAGTTCTTGACATATTCTTTCCTCGAAGTCACAAGTTCGAAGATTGAGGGTTTTCAGTTATAAGCGAGAGGAAGAACATGTCGGTATCAGAATGAGAAGAGGTTCGAACTAGTTAGATTGGTTCCATATGTCTGGTGATGAAGTCTGAAGTGCAAGGTTTTGGCGGGATTACGGCATCGGATCATAGTGCATTTAATACGTGGTTCCTCGGAATAGATTTGGGGACTTAGTTGGGTAAAGCATTCTGAGAGTTGAGCAAATTACTATGGCTATGTATCAAAAGTAAAGGCGGGAAAGGAAGGTGCACGGACACTTCCCAATGGGCTCTGGTCAGTCCGAGTAAAAGAAACAGGGCGAGAGGTTACGAGAGGCCGGGTGTAGGTCGGGGGGCGCCTCTGGTCGGGGATCGGTGGGGCCCCGGTTGCGGGAGTGACACGAAGAGCATTCCTCCTGTCTGTCATATGTGTCAGAGGCGACACCATGGGGAGTGTAGGAGATATAGTACAAGGTGTTTCCATTGTGGCCAGGAAGGCCATTTCATTAGAGAGTGCCCTCAGTTGATTGGAGTGCGAGACCTCGGTAGCCGGCCTGCTGCCCTTTGAGATGAGCATTTAGGAGTCTTCGGGGAGGTTTCCCAGCGAGGGGCTAGTGCGCGACGCGGTGGGCGGTCGTGGTAGGCGGTAGTGCCCTAGGGATCACGGACGAGACCATTACTTAGGCCGGGGTTTATGTTGTGACTGTGGCGGGATGCGGATGAATCCCGGTTGCTGGTTGTAGTATTATTTCTATCCTTGATCATGATGCATATACATTAGTGGACCCAGGCACGCATTCATTTGCATCCAGGCCTTTCTTAGATCGCTTCCAGATAGAGACTCGGCCATTAGGGGGGTCGTATGAGAGTTTCCCTTCCAACTAGAGATCCGTTATTCTCAAACAGAGTAGTCAGAGATAGTAGAGTTATGATTGGGGGATAGGAGTTCCTAGCGGATCTTGTGGCCTTAGATATGAGGGACTTCGATGTGGTTCTCGGCATGGATTGGTTGTCTCGCTATAGAGCCACATTAGACTGTTATAAAAAGGAAGTAAAGTTGCATAGGCCTGGGAAATTGGAGGTAAAGTTCAGAGGAATACGCAGAGAGTTATCTTCGGTATGATCCCTGCGCACTGGCGACCTGAGAGGATGTTGCTTTGTAGGGTTGTCGGGGTTATCCCCAGCAGCTTATGTGGTGGAGACAAGGAAGGAGGGGACTCTAGTGGATGAAATTTCAGTTGTTAGAGAGTTCCTAGATGTATTCCCGGATGATATCGCAGGATTACCTCCAGAAAGAGAGGTGGAGTTCACCATTGATTTGATCCCAGGGATTGAGCCCATTTCCATTCCTCCTTATAGGATGGCTCCTGCAGAGTTGAGAGCTTAAGGCTCAGTTAGAAGAATTGTTAAGTAAGGGATTCATTCGGCCGAGCATATCCCCATGGGGAGCTCCAGTTCTCTTCGTGAAAAAGAAATATGGGAGTTTGCGGTTGTGTATAGATTACAAGCAATTGAACAAAGTTACCATCCGCAATCAGTATCCACTCCCTAGGATCGATGAGTTATTCGATCAACTCCAAGGGTCAGTATATACTCTAGATAGACTTGAGGTGGTATCATCAGTTGAGGGTGCGGGAGGTGATGTTCCTAAAAGGCTGTATTCGGGACACGCTACGGACATTATGAGTTTAAATTGATCTTAGTTTGGCTTGACTAATGCTCGACAAACGTTTATGGTTGATAAGCAAGATTATTCCAACCGTATTTGGATAGGTTCGTCATAGTTTTTATCGATGATATCCTAGTGTATTCAGGTAGTTTAGAGGAACATTCAGAGCACCTGAGGATTGTGTTGCGACCCAAAGGGAGCGGCAGTTGTTGCCAAGTTGAGCAAGTGCCAGTTTTGGCTTGATAGGGTGGCATTCCTAGGTCATGATCTTAAATTTGAGGGTGGTGTGGATCACAGAAAATAGAAATTGTGGTAAATTGAAACCGCGAAGAATGTGTCAGTCGAAGCTTCCTTGGTTTAGCGAGGGTATTACGGGAAGTTTGTTGAGGGGTTCTCAAGATAAGCGACTCAACGGCTAAGTGACAAGGAAAGATGTCAAGTATGATTGGTGGATACGCTTGCTTGAGGTTTCGAGGAGTTGAAGGGTAGATTGACTTGACTCCGATTCCTAACTGCCTTGATGGGAGAGATGGGTTTTGTGGTTTGTTGATGCTTCAGGCAAGGCCTTGGTTGTGTTTCGTCTGAGAATGATAGGAGTGATTGCATATGCCTCTAGGCAGTTAGAAGAAGCATGAGGAGAATTGCCCTACACATGACTTAGGAGCTTCACGTGACGTGTTTGCTTTGAAAATATGGAGACATTATATGGTGTTCATTGCGGGTTTTTCTGAGATCATAAGAGTCTTCAATATATTTTCACCCAAAGAGTTCGCTGAGGCAAAGTGACTGGAGTTGATTAAGGACTACATTTACGTACTATTGGTACCCTTAAGGAAAGCTAATGTCGTGCGAGGATGCCTTGAGTAAGGCGACCGGAGGAGTTCTTTTGTCTCATATGAAATCAGGTTATCTTCCACTAGTTGGTGGATCCCGAGGAAACTTTAGGGTGATATTAGGGTTGAGATTGGGGGCCTTATTAGCCACATTTTCATTATTGGAGCCCTCTGATGGATCGAGATTCTAGCGGGCGATCCTGGGATCCTGGATGATTAAGCTTAAGGAAGAGATAGAAAAGGAAGCGAGTTTCAAATTAGAGATGGCCGGCATGATAGTGAGGACGAGAGAATGTGTTTTGAGTATGGCGAAATTTGAAGAGAGACATTATGGAAGAACACATTCCTGCGTATCTTGTATCGAAGCGGTACCAAGATGTCTGAGGACCGAAAGAACACATTACTGGTGGAATGGATGAAGAAAGGGATTACGTTTCGTCTCCGGATGTCTAACCTATCAGTAGGTGAAGCGAGCATCAGAGGCGTAGGGAAGATACGATTACTCCACTATTCTAGTATGGAAATAGGAGAAGATCATATGGATTTTTGTGACGGGTCTTCCACGGACTCAAAGCTGACATGATGCTATGGGTGATAGTTGATCGATTAATGAAATCTGCTCATTCTGCCGATTAATGTTGAGGATTCTCTAGAAAAGTTGTTGTTATGTGGATGAGATAGTGAGACTTCATGGTTCAGTTTTAATCAGTTTGATCGAGACCCGGGTTCACATCAGTTTTGCTAGTTTATACTTGACTTTAGGTACTGCGCCTTCATTTCGGCACAACATTTCATCCTCGAAGACGGATGGCGGTCGAAGGACCATTCGAGGCGTTGGAGGATATCAGGAAACTTATTGGTGGAATTCAAGGGAGTTGGGATACTCATTGGCAACGGTGAGTGCCACAACCGCATTCTCCCAGGCCGGTATAGAGATGGCTCCATTTGAGGCACTATATGGTAGGAAATGTAGGACTCCAGTGTGCTGGGATGAGGTTGGTGAGAGAAAGTAGTGGCCCACTGAATTAGTGCGAGATCACTTGAGTAATGAGTTGTTCGTGATAACTTAAAGCAAGAGATGGTGAAAAAGTTATGCGGACAAGCAGTCGTAGAGACTTACCAATTCGAGATAGGTGACCAGGTCTTTTTGAAGATTTCCCCTTGGGTTTGAGATTTGGGGGCGAGGCAAGCTCAGTTTAAGATTTATGGGGACCTTGCAGGATTGTGAGGCAAGGTGGGGCCCGGTGGCTACGGTTGGAAGTTACCCAGGTTATCAAGTTCGCTGACACATCCATGTGTCGATGTTAAGGAAGTACATCCGGATCCTTCACATGTCAGCGAGAGAAGCGACGGTCTGGCTAAAGGAGAATCGACTTATGAGAGTACGTGCGGTGTAGATCGCAGACGGGTGTTGAGGGTAAGGTGATCCCTTTGGTTAAATCCTATGGAAGAATCATGAGAGGGAGGCGTGCTTAGGGCCGGAGGCTGAGATGCGCTGAGTTAGTACCCTCAGTTATTTTCCGAATGGGGTATTTTTCCTTTCCTTTGGAGTTTAGTTGTTCATTTCGAGAATGAAATGTTCTAAAGGAAGGGAGGATTTATAGCAGCCCAGTCAGGAGAGGGGTGTACGATGCAGTGTAGTAGAGGCACACATGAGCACTAAGTGTCCTTTGTGGTATTTTTGGAAGAAATTGTGAAATGATAATTTATGGAACCGGAATGTTGTGACAAAACAAGGGTAAAATTGTAATTGATCAAATGAGACATAAAAGGGCATAATCAAGAAGATGGTATGCCAAAATGAAAATAACAAAAGTTAGTAAAATTATTGAGAGATCAAGGACTGTTACGAATTAAGAGTATAGTGAGACTATAAAAATGCAGAGACAAACAAAAATATCGCATTTGTTCTCGTTTAATTTAGAGCAGCAGTAGGAGGAGGCGAAGAAGGGAGAAAGAGGAAAGAAGAGGAAGAAGAAGGAGAAGGGGAGAAAAGTGTGTTTCGTCTTGAAATCGAGTGTATTTGATGTCTAGGGTTTTGTGTGATTTCCATAGAGATTAGTTGCTCCTTGTTCTGGGGTTTTGTGGAAGTCACCAATAACCTAGAATTCATGAAGTTTGTAGGTAAAATCCCTGGTGGTAAAGAATAAATATGAGCCATCGTAGTGTATGGTTTGGAAGGAATTTGAATTGGACACTTAGGTTGAATTTTAGGATTTTACCTAGGGTTACATTGTATAGATTCAGGCATTAATGTGATGTTATGGAGTGGTTTGAATGACTTTCATGTTGATTATTGAGGTATTGCAGTTTGAGAATGGTTGGCAAGAAGTCGTGGTTTTTTTTAAAGGAAATTCATATAAAATTTGGTAAAAAACCCTGTTTTTGTTTTGGCTATAATTCAAGGTGCAATCTGCAATCAAATGAATTGATTCAATTGGTAAAGAACCATAGGGGCCAGGGCTACAAATGTATAGAAGGGACCAGAGCAAATTGGCAACTCTAAGGCTCCCAAATACCAGACTGAAAGGTGAGCTCGTGTAGCTCACTGATTATGCTCTGTTTTACAGACTATTGTTGTAGTGTTTGGCCATAAGTGGAGTTTCACTCATCCAAATTGAGTGATTCAAAATTCAAGGAGTAAGAAAATAGACTTCCTAGGGGAATAGTTAGATGAAGGAAGTGCATGCAAATTGTAACCCCAAAGTGCCCAGAAATTTTCAAAGTGGAGCCCCATACATTTTGGGTCTATTTTGGACATTTGGTAATCTAGATATAAATGCAATAACGAGTTTTGGTGATCCAAATTGGGTGATTCAATTGGAGGAAAGGCAGACATGGTTCAAATGAGTGAAGAAACCATTTCCAATTTATGAGTTAAGACCCCGAGAAATCAAAAGGATAACGATAGGTGATTCGGTGGCTAACCAATTTGGCATTAAAAAAATATTGTAACGTGTTATGGTTTGAGGGCCTTAGAAGGAATTTTAAATTGAAAATTTAAAGAGATATCGTGGATATATAAAGGACTGATCTGGAGATTTTCCATAATTTTGGACGTTTGAATAATTTTTGGGTAATAAAGTCGAGAGAGTATTGTTGGAAAAGGTTTCTGCAAAAATGAGTGGGTTTTTTTTTTTGTTAGAAGTTTTTTTAGTCTTCCGGGTAAATTATTAATTTGGCTTTATATGAATGTTGTGTGACCCTAAAGTGACTTGCGTGTGAAGTGCGTTAAGTTTCACGCTATACATAGAGCAATTAATACGTTGGCCGTGGTTGTATGTAGGCTAAAAGCAGGCGGGAAAGTAGTGGGTTGTGCTCGAGTTTCGAGAAACAAAGAGATGAGTGTTAAACATTTTTCAAATACTAGTATGTTATTAATATAAAGCTGTTTTACCTTTGGTATTTAATGGTTTTAATTGTAACCATGTTTAAAATGAAGCAATGGGTTTTAACCAAACAAAATGGTTTTGATTTAAGTAGCTATGTGAAAACAAACAAGTAATGGTTTTGATGTATTCAACCATACTTTTATAAAGCAGCGAAATGGTTTTGGTGTAAAACCATATTTTAAAGCTTAAAGTAAGCAAACAAAGTCTATTTTGTAAAATAGGCCTAACCTAAAATCCTAGTCTTAGAAACATGGGATTCGAGGAGGTATTTTAAATGCGTCTTGATGTTAGGATATCATGCATCGTTTAGATTTTGGATTGGCGACCAGATCATGCGTAAATGCGTTTAAAGAGGCCGTGGCGCGTCTTTGGGTATATGGGGTTAAGAGCTCTAACTAAATTGTGGTGATGGAGACCCGGGTCAATTCACCATATTCTGGGAAGAAGGTGACGTGGGCCAGGCCCTTCCACACAGGTGATGCGGGCCGAGTCTTCGTGAAAGTGCGAGTCGATGAGGCTCAAGGTGTTGTTGGGGTGCAATGACTGAGAGCTCCAGGATGGTTGATGATTTGCAAAATGTTTTACAGGTTTGAAAAATCTTATTTGGTAGCCACAAACTCAGTTTGATTTTAAACAAAACAGTTTATGATCTAGAGCTCAAGTTTTATTTCAAAGCAAGATAGTTGGTCAGGAACAAGTTTTTGTTTTCTGAAGCAGTGTTGAGCCTAGGCTTCACGTGTTGAAAAGTTTATCAACTTTTAAAGCAAGAGGTTTATGAAAAATTTTGGAAACTTTTAAAGCAAGGTAAAAGCAAGCAAGAGATTTTGAAAAGTTTTGTAAACTTGAAAGCAAGTATAAAGTTTGGAAACTTTTAAGAAAAGCAAAGCAAACAAGCAAGTAAAATTATGAAAAGTTTTAGAAACTTTCTTCGCAAGCAAACAGATTTACGGAAAATATCTTGTAAAGAAGTTTCGTTTTGAGATAATTTCAGAAAAAGAAATCATTTTATAAAGCATACACTCACTGAGCTCGTTTAGCTAGGTTGTATTTTCTTGTTTTAAAACTATTTTCAGTCACAGTGCATGACTATTTGGAAGCGAAATAAATTCTCACGACTTTAGTATCGGTGTTGTGGTATTAATAATCACTTGTAAGAAAATACTTTAGAATTTGTATAAAGGAATATGTATGTACATAAGGTGGTTTGTGAAAATGTGATGAGCTTCAGAGGCTCTTTGGATGATGTGTTGGTTGCCATGTTTTGAAAAGTGTAAGCGTATATCTGAGGTTTTGGGATATGTCTGTATGTGGCATTTATCTTTGCCGAAATTTTATAAAATTACAAGGTTAGAAAAGAAAAATTTTTATACGGGTTTTCAACAAGCAACACGGCTTCGCTTCATAGGATTCTCAAGTGTTGAAATGTGGTGAGGTTCTGTGCGGTGGTTCAGCCTGCTCTAGCTAGTAGGGTGGGGTGTGTCGAGTATGAGAGGCCAGTAAACCAGAGTCACTAGGTTCTTCTACTTGTCTCCAGCACTGGCAGAGACCAAGGGCCTCCAAGGAGACGGAGTTGAAAACAAACTCGGTGCTAGCCAAGTTTCGTCTTGATGAGGGATGAAGAAGAATCTCTCAATCTTCTTCTTCTTCTTGGTTCTTCTCAAGAACAAGAGAAAAATCACTACTCTCTCAAAGTTTGGAGATAAGGGTTTGATACGCTCATGCTAAGTTGGGTTTTTCTCATAACCATATATTGCTATAGGAGAAGTCCTCTGAAAGAACTAAAATGCCCTCACTTAAAGATGGAATATCGACATGCATCTCTCCATGCATGGTAGCATGCTCCCTGGAGCCTTAAGCCCATGAGCAAGCTTTGCCTATTCGATTCTCTAATGACTCTCTTAGTCACAGGATTATAATCAGATTCAGTCTAATCCCCAAATTGAAGTCCCTCATGATTGACTCACATCCAAGTTCGTTTTATATCAAGTCTCCATCTTCTAAGTGTGTGAGCCATTAGGTTCTTGGTTATGTTGGCCACTTGATTCAACTATTGAATCAAGCAAGTCATGAGCAATATCTAGCAACACATCATGACCCCCAATTGACCGAAGAGTCAGTGGTCTGACTACAAACCCTTCCATAAACAAATACCGCACAATTCATCATTTCACAAATCTATACCCTACTCGATTTAGAGCATGGACAATGTGTAGGCTCAGCTATGCGATCATACATCAGCCCAAGTGATGTAGAACTTGTCCTCAGACTCATTCTCATCGATTAGCTACTGATGATTTTTCGATAATGATCCGACAAAGAGGTGCGATCTCTCTCCCTACATTTGGGAGTGGCCAGATCCTTTGTTGGCTACTCAATTGCATTGACACCTCATTATCTGAGCCTATCATCGAAGCGACTCGAGGCAACATGGATCGAGGTCAAGTAGAAAATCGGCATCAAGATATCCTTGGCGCTCAAGTCTAAGGATCGTGTCATTAAATTGATAGAGCGATCAATCACATTTAAATAGATAATTCATATGATTGTCTCATAACTGGTCTCTGATGTAGTTAGCTACTCTTAGCAAGCACCCATATGTTAACTCTAATCAACTCATGATCACATTTTATAAGATTCACTACTTGATCTAATCAAGAAATATGACATGTGCTAGTCTATCCGAATCAATAATATCTAGTCTCGTTGATCCTACGACTAAGGATAATTTAGATACTAACATAATTGCACATGATATAAATTTTATTATCATGATCCCATCATGATTTCCTTCATGTTATGTATCATGGACTTTATTAATTCGATTAAAGATTTATATCAATTCAACATACGAATATCTAATTAATGAAGAAGCCTTACATATTAGATAATTTGTAATACGTACAATAAGTGCTAAGGACGATTGACTTTAGAACACTTCTCTAACAGCTCCAAGATTCATTACATCAAGGATACAGGATAACTAGTTTTTTTCCGATAATATAAAGTGTCACAAACTCAAGTTTTGTAATATTTAACATTGTCAATAATATTTTATATATAATATAATATTAAAATTGATTTCGACAAATAACAATATGGATTTTGAGTTATAAATAAAACCAAATATAATTATAAATATGTAAAATCGAAATAACTTCAAGGTAAGATTAGAAAATTACTTTCAGATCAAATTCGCCTTAATAACATGTCTGTCAAATAATGTGACAAAATACCAAACTAGATAATTATATTATTCTATATTATATATATATCCAAATACAAAATGTATGAGCACAAAGAGAATTGAGAAGGAGATAAGTGAAAGAATGATGAGATAACTTCATCGGTGCGCTGTTCGCAAAAGGTGAAGACTTTTACAAAAAGGACTTTTAAAGGCTCATGTCTTCCAGTTACTCATCTTTAAGATGAGTAAATAGAAGTTCTTGAACTTGTCAATGAAAGGTTTCAACTTCCTTAAACATAGCGGTCATTCACCGCTGTGGAATAGGTTTAAAACAAAGCCAAATACTTCCCAATTTTTTTCATTAGAAAATTAAATTTCTAAATTAAACAGGAACATTAATACATTGATAGGTTTAATAATTTATAAAAATAACCTGAAAAATCAAATGAGAAGACAACCAGACATTTGGAGAATTTTATAGCATTCTTATTCACATAAATTAAAAAAAAAAAAGACTTCAGAGGAGTAAACCTACATGTTAAAAGGCTGCTATTCGAATACTGAATAGCAGCGCTTTCAACACAAAACAACGCCATAGGAAAGAATTTCCAATGTGTGTATAGCAACAAAAACTGAAAGTGCATGCAAGAAAAGAGGGCATGGCTCGACCGTTTACAACTCTTTTTATGCTTCTAAATAAATAGTTCATCTAAGTTTTGTAAATTCTCAAAGCCAAATCCAGAACTAAATAAATCTAAGCGAGCAGCAGGGGGGAATGGATAAGGAGAGAATAGGAGAGACGACGGATAAATAAAAAAGCAGGTGGTCTTAAGACTTGAAACTGGACAAGTTAAGATGCATTAAGTAATCTCTGCTTCATTCCCAAACCTCCGAGATCATTCTTCTTCCTAACTTATCAAGCCCTTCTGTTGGCATAGTCATCAGGTTCATCATCGTCCCTGTAATTTCCTTCAGAGGGTTCATCAGTAGAAAACTCCCCAGCACCCGCACCAGCATCCATGTTGTTGCTTTCGTTGGTACCAAACTGATCAGCTCCAGCAAAGCTGCTGCTACCAGCAGCAGCAGCACCACCGTAATTGTCACTACCACCACCGCCACCAGCAGCAACACCAAAATTCCCACCATCATATCCACCTCCACTCCCATACCTATCAACGGCACCACCATATCCACCACCTTGACCTCCACGATATCCTACCACCACCTTGACCTCCACTAGCCCCCACCACCTATCCACCACCACCTTGGCCTCCATAGCACTGCTTCATAGCCACCACACGCCATAACGCCACCTCCATAGCCACCACATAAGCCACACACACCTCCATAACCGTCAGAACGTGCTCTATCTGTTGCAAAGTTCACTCTTACCCTACGACCATGAAGATCCTGGAAGAAAAAATATATATAATATAATAGCAAGTTAGGTTCCTTATATTACAAAATCCATGAGGGCAGAGCAATTTAGCAAAAGAGGACCAAATGAGCGAGGAAAGTAGCATCTAATCATCTCAGAGTGTACAGATTTTGTGATAAGCCATCCTCATTTATCTAATCAACGCCATTTGTGAGACTAATTTCTATATTAAAGCAGGCTCTAGCATCAATGGTCTCAGCAGATATTGGAGAGTTGAGGAGGAGATATATAAACATTTGCATTAAACATTTTGATGAGGTTTTGCTGGTTACATGAGATTTAAGATGCGATCTGGAGTTCAACTCCCTTTTCATCTCCAACCTTCCCGAGAAGAAAAATCAAACCAAACAAAAGGAGGTTATATCCATAGTCAACTTACACACATCACATTTCCTCGTGTAGAAGTTTTACTACAAAACGATTGAAATAGTACAAGATTTCTAGTCCACACATTTGCAAAATCTTTTCATTTATACATCATTGCAGGCTGATAATTTTTCTATTAAAATGCTTATGTTCTATTACAAATTAGAGTAATCATCTTCAAAGCAAATTTCACTTCCCTTATCACCAGAAAACCATAAATGAATAAAACAAAATATCAATGCCTACAGAGTGGCACTGGATGCATATGAATCTAAAAACCATATACGCAATAAAATATTCACATCATCTATTTTCTAACATGATTTAGAAAAATTAACATTCATTTCATTGATATATGATATCATTCTAGGCAATCTTAACACAACAATACCATGGGATCAGGAAGAAAATGGATTGACAGATAAGTTAATAATGGGTGGATGTTTGGGTTTATCATGCTAGAAGTGAAAGTATGATCAAATCCTCTTGATCTACCAGTCTCACGATCACAATGACTCTTGCTGCAAGATCGGCGTAAGGAGCATTAATTTCTGGTAACTAATTGCTTGATAAGATAATGAATTTTAAAACTTGCCTCCTTAAAACACCTCGCACCCTCTAATGCTCCCTTCAATATTTTTATTTTTTTGATAACCATGGATGTCCGGGCCAGTTTATGCGCACCTCGACTAATTCCATGCGGCCTTAGAGTGACCAACTGGGTAAACCCTACAATTTTAAAGGGACTGAACCCACCAACACTCCTGGGTACCCATCCCAAAGCTTTACGCCATCTAAGCTACCCCTTGGGAGTGTAATGCTCCCTTCAATTTTTTTCTTTTAGATTCTGGTATATGGCATTGGAATTTGGATTGTTTTCTAGACATACTAGAAAATGCCAACACTAAAAGAATTGCGATACAGCGACATAGAGAGCCGCCTAAACCCATTGAACATGCATTCAAATACTACTACTACCACAAAAGAAGCAAAAGAAAAAAGAAAAAATAGAGACAAACAGAGAATGGACATGAATGCAGAGAATGTGTCACCCAAAACTTCCATATTTTGGAAACCTTCGATTAAAATGCCATTTTCAAAATTGCAACTTTCATAAGTTTATTTCAATGGCCAAAAAGCTTTAAAATAATACAATGAAAATAAAGCTCAAACATCAATGCTTTGGAGAACTATTCACAGAAAAAACACACAAACAGAATATTTTGGCTTAATTGAATGAAACATAATAAATGCCACGGGGACCAGTAAAAATACCTTCAATGACCTCCCCATATTTATGGAAAGCTTCTCTTAAACTTGTCTCATCGGTGCTATATGAAAGACCTGCAACACCAATATTAAGGGATTGCAACAAAATGCCATGAATATGGGTAAGAACTGGTATGCAGGGGAAAAATGATTGCACCTCCAATGAAGAGCTTTGCAGATGACATGTATCTTAATGCTTGGTATATGGATGGGTTGGAAACAGAAATCCCAGAGTTGACCTGCTTGCTCACAGTCTGTCGAAGAATGTTCCCAAATTTACCAAAGAAAGCCATCTCTGAAACCTAATAGAAGTAAGAATAACAAAATTAGAGGGCCATACTAATCTTAAATGCATACATTGAAGTGCAAGTCAAGCATACATACTTCATGTCTTCAATTATGATTCACATATTAAAGTAAAATCTCCACTAACTTACACAAAGTTCTTCTCGTCAACCCACATTACATCTTTTGATCACTTCCCTTCTAGGAAGATAGAAAGATACTGCAAATGCCTCAAATTCCCCTTTAAATTTCATATTAACCCTTTATTGAGCCTCGCTCTTGAAAAAAAAAAATACTAACAACAAGCATTTTGAAGGAAAAGAAAATGATTCAAAATGCCTGTCCTTGGAAAAGATTAGCAGGTTCGATTCCAATGCCATTATCATATCATTTGGTTGAGAAGAGATTCTTAAAGCAACCTACTATGTGCAAAAAAAAAAAAAAAAGCATAAGCATCAGGAAAACAGAAAAGGGTTACTTTTGCAAAAAAATCAATATATATATATATATATATATATATATATATATAGAGAGAGAGAGAGAGAGAGAGAGAGAGAGAGAGAGAGAAGTTTAAATATTTTGTTTAAAGACATCAAATGTCTTTAAATTCGTGAATCTAACATCTCCCATGTATTTTCTTGAAAAATAACCCATTTGGGACAAGTATGCCCATTCCAATTTCATGTATTAATATTGTCCCTTTAAAGAAGGGGTTATTTTTGCTAGAAAACAAGGGTGTTTTTGTCCAATATGACCAAAAATGGATGAAGGATCAGATTTCAAAAATTGGGTTTTCAAAAGGTTATTTAATCAAAATTACCCTATAATATTCCAACTCTTAGAGTCAAAGTTCTGGATTTTCCTTTGCGTTTTAGCATAAATTTGAGCTTGCTTCGTTTCTAATTAAAATGAAAACCATTGCTGGAATATAGTTACTAATATTCCTTCTCCTCCCACAGTTCCACTCTAACAGCAACCAGTCATACAATTTTCCTCAGCTCAAACACAAACAACACACGGATTGATGCAAATGATAATAGAGAATCACTAATCTGGAACGTTCGATAACTGATTAAATCCTAAAAGTCAAACCCTAGAAAAGCATACCAAGAAAACACCATCAACAAAATAAACGAGAAGACACCCTAAAGATGCCGAGAAAACACCATAAACATGAGGGGGGAAATCAAGAATTCATAAAACGAAGAGTAAAGACATCCCAGCAACAATCAGTCAGGATTCCGGCATCTCATTTCCCTTCAAAGTATAAAGCATCATACTAACCAAACAGAAACAAGAAAGAGATCAAACAAAAGATCGTAGCGAGAACCAAACAGAAACAAGACAGAGATCAAAGATCAGCAGTGAGATTAGGGTTTCGAACGTACCTTTGATGCTCTTTCTTAAACCCTAAAGGTTATGATCACAGAGGGTTTTATAAAGGAACTGGGGTGAAATATAGGGGTTTAGGAATTAACCTCCGCCGTTGGATTTGTTCTGAGAAGTGGCAGCCGTCGGATGCGAGATATTTGGTAATGCGGAATGTATCCAGGGTGAGGATAAATGTCAAATGACATTACTGCCCTTTCGAATTGTGTTATTTATTTATTTTTACTTATGTTTTCCTTCAAAAGTTTTTTTTAAGAGCCTCCAAACAAATTTAATTTCCCCTTTAATATTTACGATGGGAATTTGTATAATATAATAAAATATTATTTAATTAAAGGTTTAATTTCATTCACATCCGTGGAAATATACTTGATTATCATTGGTTTTAATTTCTTCGATAACACCCTGAAAATTTATCTATTTTATTTATTAAATTTAACTTTCAAAAATATTTTTACATAGAAATTTAGTAGTTTCTAAATTATGTTTTAAAAATAAAATTTAGTATGAAATTTTTTGAAACCCTAGCATATATTTACTAAGTAAAGGTGCAAAAATATCTCATATTTTCTCAAATATCTCACTTACAACTCAAATTTTATTTTATTTCGTTTTAAATATGCCATATTTTAAGCTCAATCAGCTCAAATTAACTGTCTGCTTGGGCGTTAAATATAAAAAATGACATTACATTAGCTGTTAAACCAGTGACATAAACAGTTGATGTGACCATTTATTATCCTAATTATATTTAAAACTTGAGAGGCCTCTAATTAATGGAAATCAAAAGCCTTAATTTCATCTCTATCGATTTCTTAAAAAATACAACCTTTGGACAAAAGACAACCCTAGGTTTTGCTTCGATTCTTCAGCCTTCTCTGGTTTTGTTTCGACCATCATTTTCTTCATCTATGGTTGTTGCGCCCTCGAGTCTGATTCAACCCAACCCGACGGCTAGATCGTACCTCAGGACGTGAACCACTAAATCCATTTATCTATTAACATATTTTATATACTCATTTTCGATAGGATATTTAATATTCATTTAATCCTATTTATATATATGACTATGATATCACTATTTATTCACATTCATTAATATAAAAAGTATGTATTATATCTTTTCAAGATGTCCCATAACTATACTTTAATACAACATTTATACAAAAAGACATTTCCATGCCATTTTCAAATCATTTACAAAAATATTTGTCAGAGTTTACCTTTTGTGCCCCCGAATCCACAATGTAAAGTACATTCCATGATAAAAAAAAAATTAAAAATATAATCTTCTTATGAAGAACTTTACATTTTTTGATTTCAATACAAAATAGTTACATGATATCATGGAATGAAGTGTATGCATGAAACAGAGCATTTACTTATACTCCGCATGATTTGACAATGACTTTGGGCTCTGCGGTCTTCGGTCCTATCACTATTTACTCGGTTCCTACGAGTGGAAAGCCAACGTGCTAACCATTTTCATGTTTAGTGGTTATTTGCATTTATATTCTCATTTCAAACAATTATACCATATATATATATATATATGCACAACAATTAACTTTTGCAATATGCATCACTTAATCATCTAAAAAACATTCAACGTATTTTCCAAACAACCTTTCAACATACAATTCATGTGATTCATGCAATTTTTTTTATAAATATACCATTTTATAGTAGTTTAACATACTTTCATTTTGTCTCAAATATAGAAATACAATATTTCTCATCTTTCATGCTCCCATGTGTTATTATTCTTGTCACAACTCAATTCACACAATCCACACAATTATTAATTATTTTGCCCTTAAACGAATATAACTGAAACTTTCAGTGTGTAGGATAATAGAATAGCAAACACGGTCCACTGAATTTGCGGTGATATAAAACATTTAATAGCTTCCAGTGTTGTCTGCTAGGCTATGGTCGGTATGCCACTTTATAAATCATTTCGTTTGCCGATGCTATTCGTTGACCGCCTGATGGTATACCCGATATCTGACTCGAACATGACGGTTAACATTTTCTTAAGGGCCTTAATAATTAGTCATTAATAATTTTCTGAGAACAAATGAGCCATATTTTTCTCAAACTTCATTCAAGAAAATGATAGTTCTATGAGTCTATTTTAGTAGAAATTGGAATCATCAAGGTCGAGATCACAGAAACTCAGAATGTATGTCATAAACAGCAGGGACTACTCACATTTTCAAAAACATAACGAGAATTTGCTCGAAATAGAGGCTTTGCTGAAAATTTCACAGGTCCAATAGGTCCAAATTTGAATACACTTATTCAAGGAAATTTGTTTTCCTAAGTTTAGTTTACCAAATTTGAATCACTCAATTTGGATGAGTGAAACTCGACTTATAGCTAAATACCAAAATGTCTCCGCCAAAGCAGAATTTCTTAGGAAAATAGAGGCTTCACTTTAATTTAAGGTTTAATAGGGTCCAAATTTGAATACACACTTATTTCAAGGAAATTTGTTATCCTAGAAAATCTAGTTTATTCGAAATTTGAATCAACAATTGGATGAGTAATGGCCAGAGTTATGGTAAGCAAAACGTAGGTTTGAAAATTTTTTGACATCTCCCTTGAAACCCCGACATTTCCTTTATGCAAATTCTTTGGCCAATTCTAATCAAAAAAGGCTGTGAACTCAAACTCAAACATATATATCTTGAATTATGGATTTACCAATCAAAGCACAATCAAAAGGAGTTAGGAGGGTTCTAACAAGCAAATGGGTGAATCCATACCCAAAGTTAGACAAGTATCCATACCTTAATCTTTTTTAACACTCCTCTAGCTTTCTTTCTTTCTTCCTTTTCAAGAACAAGTAGAGTCCAAAGATGACTTCTCCCCTTCTCTCAACCGTAGCCCTAACTCTCCTTTTGCCCAAATGAGAAATGATCTCATTTCACTAGACCAAATTTGGTCTTGTTCTCATCTTATATAAGGCCTTGTTGGCCTTCACCATTTTTAGACTGCTTTTTCGTTTTGGAATTCATTCTTACGTTTCTATTTCATTTGCACAACAACTTTATCACGTTCTCTTTGACATATACTCTCTTCATTTATAACCTTTGGGTCCTCATTTTGACAATTTACCAATTTAACCTTGATTCTTGTATTAATTCCGGTTTTATTTTTTCAATTTTTTTTTACTTTAAACACCTTTATTTTTATCACTTAAAACTGATAAAATAAAATTTTATAATAGCATATAATACTATAAGGTAAAATAATAAGACAAGAAGGTTATTTTTCGCATGTTACAACTCCTTCCCACTTAGAAGATTTTGTCCTCGAAATTACCTTCATTGAACAATTGCGGATATTACTGACGCATAGTTTCTTCACTTTCTCACGTGGTTTCCTCCGTCTTGTGGTTCTTCCACAATACTTTAACTAATGGAATTCGTTTGTTCCTCAATTCTTTGACTTCTTGAGCAAAGATTTCTACGGGTTCCTCTTCGTAAGTTAAGTTGGGGCGAAGCTCAATAATCTCCAAAGATACCACATGTGAGGGGTCTGACCTATACCTTCTTAACATTGAAATGTGAAAAATGTTATGGATCTTTTCCGATTCTGAAGGTAAGGTTAACCTATATGCCACTAGACCCACTTTCTCGATCACTTCATAAGGCCCAATGAACCTAGGGCTCAACTTGCCATTTCTCTCGAATCTCATAACTTTATTCCAAGGAGAAACTTTCAAGAACACTTTCTCGCCGATCTCATATTGAATGTCTTTTCTCTTCAAGTCAGCTTAAGACTTTTGTCTATCCGCATCTACCTTTAATCTTTCTCTGATCATTTTCACCTTCTCCTCGATCTCTTAGATCAAATCAGGGCCAATTACTTTCTTGTCACTTAACTCTGTCCAACACATTGGTGTTCTACACTTCCTTCCGTAAAGAGCCTCGTAAAGGTTAACCATTCCAATACTCATTGGAGAAGCTGTTATTATACACAAATTCCAATAGAGACGTAATATCATCGACTACCTCTTAGTCGATCACCTGACTTCCTAGCATATCCTCTAAAACTTGAATAACTCTCTTCAATTGTCCATCCGTCTATGGGTGGAAAGTCGTGCTGAAATTTAGCCGAGTGCTTAAAGCCTCTTGTAATTTTCCCCAAAATCTCAAGGTGAATCTCGGATCTCTATCTGAAATGATAGACATAGAATCCCATGTAATGGACTATTTCCTACATGTAAGCTGCATGACTTATCCGATGAATAGTTAGTTCTTACTGGTAGGAAGTGAGCTGACTTCGTCAATCGGTCTACCACGACCTAAACTGAATCATGCTTTCTCCTTGTCAATGGTAACTGACCACAAAATCCATTGTGATTCGGTCCCATTTCCACTCGGGTATTTAATAGGATTGAAACTGGCAGACTTGATGTTCTACTTTCACCCTATGGCACATCATACATTTGGTCATAAAATCCGAAACATCTTTCTTCATTCCGGACCACTAGTATGAAGTCTTTAAATCCTGATACATTTTCGTGCTACCCGGATGTATAGCAAAGGATCCACTGTGTGCCTCTTCAAGAATGGATTTCTTCAACTCTTTATCATTGGGCATACAAACCGGTCTCTATAATACAAGAATCCATTCTCATTCACTGAAAACTCAGTTTCTTTCCCCATTATATTCTGACTTACAACGGTAGAAATTTTCTTATCACTCTTTTGTGCCTCAGGCACTTGATTTTACAGATTTGGTCTTGCCATTAATTAAATACTATTGCCTTGTCGTCGATAATGACAAATGAGCATTCGATCATTGCCAGTGTTACTGCTTGACTTTCTCTTTCAGGCGTGCCTTTTCACATTAGCTTTCCTGGGGTGGTAATCGATGACACAATCATAATCTTTGATCAATTCCATCCATCTACATTGTCTCAAGTTAAGCTCCCATTGCGAGGGTAAATAATTAAGACTTTTGTGATCGGTGTAGATGAAACATTTTTCTCCGTAAAGGTAGTGTCTCCATATTTTCAATGAAAACATAATGGCGGTCAATTCCAAATCATACGTAGGGTAATTTTTTTCATGCGGCTTCAACTGCCTTGAAGCATAAGTTACCATTTTACCCTCTTGCATAAGGACACATCCAAGTCCATTTAACGAAGCATCGCTGAAGATCACATATTCTTTCTGAAGGTCGGGTTGAGTAAGAACCGAGCTAGTTAAAGTGATTTAAACTTTTTAAAACTAGCTTGACACTTTTCCTCCTCAAATCTCACATTCTTTGGAGTAATCTCGTCCGCCGGGGCCTCGATCCTTCGAAAATCTGGAGCATACAGTAACTGCTTAAGCTCAAGGCTACGAACCACCGTGACCTTCCTCGATGGTTTCCATTCAAGAATCCTTTATCTTCCTTTGATCCACCCTAATTCCTTCTTTCGATACAATGTGTCCAAGAAAGGACACTTATTTCAACCAAAATTCACACTTACTCATTTTTGCATACAACTGTTCATTTCTCAAGGTTTCTAACACTACCCAAAGGTGCGTATCATGATCTTCTCAATCCTTTGAATACACAAGGATGTCATCTATAAACACCATGACAAACCGATTTAAAAGCGGTTGGAAAACACGATTCATTAAGTCTATGAAAGTAGCTGGTACATTTGTCAACCCAAACGGCATTACAAGAAACTCGTAATGTCCATACGCGTCTGCTTATTTATGCTTTATTCACATCCATCCTTAATCCTTAATTATTGATACTTTAGAACATTAGGTCGATCTTCAAAAAAACCCGCACTTTTCAATTGGTCGAACAAGTCATCAAATTAAGGTACTTGGATACTTGTTCTTCAGCATCATTTTGTTCGATTAAATGCATAATCAACACACAACGCGATATCTGTTTCATATAAATGCTGGAGCTCCCCATGGTGATACACTCGGACAAATAAATCCTTTTCTCTAATAATTCTTTACCAAGCTGAGCTTCAACTCTTTTAACTCCACGAGACCTTCTATATGGTCGTAATGGATGTCGAGCGTACCTAAAACAACGTCGAATTCTGTTCGATTTCCCTCTGTAGGCAATCCTAACAACACCAGCCAAAACAAGTCCAGATAATCACAACTATAGGGATGTATGAAGTACTAGGCTCCGCCTTTTCTGTATCAACCACATACGCCAAGTAGGCTTCACACCCTTTCTGAACCATCGTTCTAGCATTGACGGCGGATATCACATTAGAGAGGTGGTTGGAGCCTCTGCATAGATAAAATTGCCTTCCTCGCCCTCGATGTTCTCAAAGTTACTAAGCTTCATTCTCGAGTCATACACTTGGTGATGGAGCAACCAATCTATCCCTAATATCACATGAATACGGATTAACTCGATCAAGTCTCTCGGAAACTCATACTCTCGTATTCTGATGGGACAATCTCTATAAACTCCATTCACAATGACACTATGCCTGATCGGGTTTGTTACCAAGATATCATGCTCGGTTTCACTTTTCGATAAACTACCAAACTAGGAATGGAAGTACAAACATAAGAATGGGTTGACCCTAGGTCTATAAGTGCATGTACTTGACCACCATCCACACTAGCAGAGCTATTTGGGCGACTCCTCGAGTCACCTCCGACCCTATTGGGGCTTGAACTTTCTATGCTTAACCTATTAAGACCAACAAGATCCATCGAGTCCGTCATCACTTTTATATGCAAGCGCAATGCATGACACACATAATGCAAAATAGGGTTCTTGAATTTCCCTAAACTGATAAAGTACGAAAATAATTGTCGCGCCCTCGAGTCTTACGGCAGGCAGCGGTTGGACCGGACTCGGGGATGCGGACCACTAAATCCATTTATCTGTAAAACACATTTCATATACTCATTTTCAATAGGATATTTAATATCCATTTAATCCTATTTATATATGTGAATATGATATCACTACTTATTCACATTCATTAATATAGAAGGTATTAGCGTATATCTTTTCAAGAGGGCCCATGCTTTATACTTTAGCTAACATTTATAAAGCGACATTTCCATGCCCTTTCAAATCATTTACCAAAAATATTTGTCAGAGTTCACCTCTTATCACGAAAATCCATAATGTAAAGTACATTACATGATAAAAAAATTAAAATATAAATATTTCTTATGAAAGATTTACCATCACTGATTTCAATGCAAGTAGTCACATGATATGATGGAATGAAGTGCATGCATGTGGCAGACATTCTGCTCTCCGCTAATTGACGATGACTTTGGGCTCTGCGGTCTTTGAGTCACATCACTATACACTCGTTACTGCTTGTGGCGTGAAAAGCCAGCAGCGTTAAGCATTTTCATGCTTAGTCAAGTTTATTTGCATTTTATTCTCATTTCAAGCAATTATATATATATATATATATATATATATATATATATATATACTACAACAATATAGTAGTTTAACAAACTTTCATTTTGTCATATAAGAATGTAATGCAATAATTTCTCTTTGCTTTCATGCTCCCATAATGTTATCATTCTTGTCATGACTCAATTCCCACTACAATCCACAAAATTATTAATCATTTTGTACCATGAAATCTAAGCTGAAACTTTCAGTGCGTAGGATAAACGAGGGATAAGAGCACGGTTCCGTTGGCTTTGCAAGTTAATTATAAAACATTTATCTTCAGTCTTGTCCCGCTGGGCTATGAATTTGGTTATTTTACATTTGCATTTTGTGTACACTACCGATATTGCCCCACTAGGCTACGGATCAGTATGCCACTATAAATCATTTCGTTCGCAGTACTGCTACATTAACCCTTATTGGTATACCAATCTATCCCGAAATCGAACATGACGGTTAACATTCTTAAGAGCATTAATATTAGTGTTCCATTTTACAATACCATTTTCACATTTCCACAATACAATTAACATTCTCGACGAATTCGTTTGTACATACGTGAATCCCGTCATGTTTGCCACTACATAGTTCATTTATAAAATCATTTAACCAACACTTAAACAAATTCATTTATGATTCAAATAGAAGCACATATGCAGATGTTTGTCAAACATTTCAGATTTAACTTATTCCGAACCAAAAGCATGATTTCTAACAAACATTCTAAGATTTGTTTGACAAACAAATATGAAAACTTGAAATAAGAAGAGAGAGTATGAAGAATAAACCAAAAGATTGTAGATTCTTGACACACATTAGGTTTTATCATCACCGGCCCCTAATCAGAGTACAAATACGATAAGCCGCCAGAGGAAGCAAACAAAAAAAAATCAATCGTATATTGTTTTTGGTTAGGGTTGATTTACACCGTCTGTCGCTTGTAAATTTTCTAGGAACCAATGAACCATAATTTTCCCAAACTTCCTCTAGGAAAATGATAGTTCTATAAGTCTATTTTCAGTAGAAATTGGAAGCATCCAATTTGGAGCACCAAAACTCAAGATATGTCCTAAACTACCGGGACTACTCTATTTTCAAAACATAATCAGTTCACTTTGACGAATTTCTGGGTGTAATGGGGTCTAAATTTGAATACACTTATTTCAAGGAAATTTGTTTTTCTAGAAGTCTATTTTATCCAAAAAATTTGAATCACTCAATTTGGATGAGTGAAACTCAACTTATGACCTAAATTCCAAAACCGTACCAAACCAGAACCAGAATTTGCCCGAAAATAGAGCTTCACTTTGACAAATTTTTGTGTCCAATGGGGTCCAAATTTGAATACACTTATTTCAAGGAAATTTGTTCTCCTAGAAGTATAGTTTACCTATAAATTTGAATCACTCAATTTGGATGAGTAATGACTAAGTTATGACAAAAACAAAAACTTGGGTTTTGGAAAATTTTTTGGCGGCATCTCAGTAAAATGACATTTTTATACAAAAAATTCCTCAAAGTCAATCAAACAAAAAAGTTTGCTTGAACTCTAACTCAAACATATATATACTGAATTATGGTTTTACCAATCCAAACACAATCAAAGAAGAAGTTAGGAGGGTTCCTAACAACCAAATGAGTGAATCCATACCCAAATTTAGACAAGTATCCATACCTTAATATTTTTGAACACTCCTCTAGCTTTCCTTCTTCCATCCTCTTCAATAACAAGTAGAGTCCAAAGATGGCTTCTCCCCCTCTCTCTACCGTAGTCCTAGCTCCCCTTTTGCCAAAATGATAAATAATCTCATTTCATTAGACCAAATTTAGTCTTATTCTCATCTTTATAAGACCTTGTTTGACCTTCCCCTTTTTGGCTTTCTTTTTTCATTTTTGCATTAAAGCCCTTCATTTATATTTTATTTGTACAACAACTTATCACATTTCTACTTTGGCATATACTCTTCTTTATTTATGACATTTGGGTCATCATTTTGACATTTTACCAATTTAACCTTGACTCTTGTATTAATTTCGGTTTTATTTTTTTAATTTTTTAATTTTTTATTTCACTTAAAAAACCTTTATTTCTTTCACTTAAAACCGATAAAATAACAAATAAATAAAATAAAAATTTATAATAGCATATAATAAGGTAAAATAATAAGACAAAAGGTTATTTTGGGATATTTACAATGGCTAGAATCATTTTCAAGTTCTTCAATCGAGACGACTGTGGGCCGCGGTCTCACAACCATGCCATATTGTGGTTATGAGTTTCAAAAACTCATTAGTGAAAGGTTGGAAGGAGACAAATCCAGGGAAAAGATTTTACTCATGCCCAAAATATCATGTAAGTAGATGTTTATAAAAAAAGTTGTTTGTTTTTTTTTGTTGAAGATTGATTAATTTATATGTTTGTTGGTTGTCTTTATTTTAGCTGTGGGAAAACAAATGTCGTTTTTTTTTTTTTGTGGCACGATTTAGAGATGACACCGAGGGCAAATGTTGTTATCAATCAATTGAGGTGGGAAAAGAAGAGTGCTCAAATGGAATTAAGAAATACGAGGAAAATGAGGGACACAAATGATAAAAATTGTGAAGAAGATGATGAGGTGAACAATTTTGACCAACATAATTCATTGAAGGCCCAAGATTGGTTAGGAACCAATGAGATGAATGAATTGAAGAAAGAGTTGAATGATTTGAAGACATCATTCAAATGGAACAAGTTTGCTCTAAAGTTATGTGCATTGTTTTGTGTTTATTTATCCTTTGTCATATTCATTTTAATGTGGATGTAAAACAGGTGAGGGAATGAAAGTTGGAATTTTATGATCGTATAACAATGCAATGAAGGTTGATGTATTTCAACTTATCGAATGAATGAAAGTTGTTTCTAAAGTGTAGTGCATCATTTTTTGTATATTTATCCTTTGTCATATTCATTTTAATGTGGTTGTAAAACAGTTGAGGGAATGAAAGCTGGAAATTCTATGATTGTATAACAATGTAATGAAGGTTGATGTATTTTAGTTCAATTGGCTATGTTTTATTCTGTTGCATGAATGAAGTAAATCAACACTTGAATTTAAATTAACACCTGAAAAAATATATTTAAGCTACTAAATTGAAGTAAATCAACACTTCAAGTAAGCATTTTACCAAATATCTCATAAGCATTTCAACCTTCATAATGTTTATAAACTTTTTGTTAGAATCCATCTGAAGTAGATGTTTATAAAATTAAGGACAAGTTGTTCAAACTATAATATTTAAAATGGGAAATAAGTTTGCGGCTCCAAAATGTTTACAAAATGAATGCAAATCAATAGTCAAAACGATACATAATATTTCGTGATCACGATTGTAGGTGACTCCATGCTTGCTTCTCTATGCTTCCCTTTGCTTGCAACTCTAGCATCCTTTTCTGTAAGAAATTGCCTTGAAGTTATAGAGCTTTTGCCCCTCCATTGCAAACCAGGGTGTAGAAAAGGCATGTTGGACATGTCAACAGGTCCACCATCACCTCTAGCAGCTATTCTTCTACTAGCACCTAAAGTTGTTCTTCTATGAGCTTTCTCTGATCTATTTTGAGATTCATTAGGGATTTCAAATCCAGAGGTTGTATTTGGTACTTCTTGGTTCACTTGATGAGCAATTGTTGAGGTTGTGTCACTCTACATTTCATTAAAAAAATATAAATATTAATGTGTATGTGATATAAAGCTAAATGAACATGTGTTATAAATCACCATCTTTTACACAATATTTAATTGAACAAGTACTTTCATAAAATAAAATACCAACACCACCAAAAGATTGACTTAATTGGCCTCTTGAACTTGATTTTGTTACGACACAGATATAAAGTTTTGATGGCCTACAATTTGATTTTGCATATGTAGGGGTATGGACATGAGGAGGGCAAGGGTATGAGAAGAGACTGTGACATGAGCAGGGGAAGGGGTATGAGAAGGGACAAGGATATGAGAAAGGGCAGGGGTATGAGAAGGGACAGGGCCATGAGGAGGGGCATGGCTATGAGGAGGGGCATGAGCAAGGGAATGGGATAGGTAGGGGCATGGACATGAGAAGGGTCATGAGAAGGGGAATGTGCATGAGTAGGGGTAGGTTGTTGAGCACGAGAGGCATGAATAGGGGCTTGGCTTGATTGAGTTTGAGCTGGATCATATGAGATATTGCCACTATGATGTTTCTACCTACGGAAACATGAGACGTCAACAATCAAAGTGTAATTAAAAATTAATTTAAGGAAATAAGAGATAAACTTAATAAACCTATAAGCAACTGGTTTTGTTGTGTCCTTGTTGCTTGCAGATGGAGCATGTAACATGTATCCCTTTACTTAAAAGTTTTGTGCCAGTTTTTTTAGGTCTTTACTCATGCTCTTCTCTCCTTATCTTTGTCTTTGGTCTTCCTCTATTCTTTTCCATAGGAGGTGGCTCAATTGGAGGTATTGATCAATTTTGTAGAACCTTTTGCTTATTAATGACATTATCTTAAACTAATAAGCAACTCTATACAGATTAATGTGATAGAAACTGGAAATTTGGTCCATTGGCTCTTGTTTATTTGTGCACCAAAGCACATATAGCATGTTGGCATGGAATACTTGAAATATCTCATGCCCTACAAGTACATGTGTTATCCAAATCTACAGTGTGTATATCATCACCTTCTTGAATCTTATAGCCTGTATCTCCATTAAATAACACTTGACAACCCACTAATATCCCTTTGTTGATATGAAAAATTTCATTACATGTAGGACTAAAAGAATTGATCCACTTTTCACATAATGTACATTTCATACATTACCTGTTCATTGTTTTCTTCCTTATAAACTCAAGCATTGTCCTAATTAGCATATATCTAGCCTCTAGGATCCAAGCATTGAAGCTTTCCACCATATTATTATCCACAACCCATGACTTACATCTACCAATCTAAGTAGGCTCTACCCATTGGTGTGTAGGGTTCACTAAATCCTTGCGCATTTGAACTCACCTCTCCAAGTTGCCTCTATGTTGTTAACAAATCTTTTCAAACGAGACTAAGTCAGTTTCCAAAATCGCCGATTCATCCCTATGTCTCTGCACTAATTTGTAAATACATCGCCGCGACACCATCTGTGCTTAGCCTTAGGACATACCTTAATGACAACATTAACTAAACCTTGCATTAAAATGCAACAAAACCATACAAATACAACAAAAAAACATATAAATAACTCCAATCCTTCATATATAAAGATAAATAAATGAAAATAGTGTGTAGTATCATACCTTTTGCATATCTGATATGAAAGTAAATTTGCTCCCATCTCTTAATTTTAACTCTCCTTTTAGCAATGTTAGAAACCAAACCCAGTACAATTTTGTTTCACTTTTCACACAAGCCCATGCTATAGGAAAATTTTGTTCATTCCCATATCTTCTTAGAGCAACCAAAAGTTCACCCTTGAACTTAGTCTTCAAAAAACATCCATCCGGACCTATAATAGGCCTATAACATGTCTTCCATCATTTTTTAAAGGCATTCAAACAAACAAAGATTCTCTTAAAGATTCTCTCATCTTTTTTAGATCATCTCTACATATCGCCACGTTCACTATAGAGCCTGGATTGATTTTCAACAACTCATCAGCATAAGCTTCCAACTCATAAAATTAAGTTGTAAAAGCATTAGAATAGGCATCCAACACCATCCTCCTTGCTCGTTTACACTTGGAGTATCCAATATTCACCCTTGATTCTTCCTCAGCATCCTTTTTCATGTCTTTAATTTTGTAGGCATGATTTTCAAGAATTCTGGTTTTGTAATGTTGGGCTAGGAAAGCAGCTGAAACCTTAGGATTAGTAAAAGTTTTATAACAGTTATTGTCTAGAACTAAAGTTGTTACAACTAGTCCAAGGTTATTGTTGTCTTTTGACACCAATAAGACAAAAGGGCATTGGTCTTCACACTTTACCCTTATGATTTTTTTTTATTTTTTTAAGTATACTTCTAGTATACTCAGAAAAAATACAATACTTTGTGATAGATTTCCTAACTTCAGCTGCATTTGGAATTGTCATTCCCAAGCTAAAGTAAGGTCTTTGGTCTTTTACATTGAAACGAGTTGGATGTGTTATTTCAATAGAGACTTCTTCATCATCAAACATCATAATGGTGTCATCAATGACATCTTCATTACTTCGAGCTCCCACTGGCCTACACTCACTCCAACCAAAGATCATCATCCCCGACTCCACATTTTAATGCCTTCCTTTCCATAAAGGCACATGGTAAAAACCTCATATTCTTCTATAACTTTATTAACATCGAAATCTAGCATCATTTTTAATAGCTCTCGATTCATGCATGGAGGATCTATGTCATAACTAATAGCCAATGTATCTTGTGCAAAGACAGGAGCTTCAATCTCATGGTTTGCAAAAAATTCCACCACATATGTGTCTGAATTTATCTTACTTAGCACCTTTCTTATCCCATTATCATCTTGAACTAAAAAAAGACCTTCATTCATCTCCATTCCAGGTTCTAAGACATAAATGTGCTCTACATTTTTATAACCCAACTGTGATTTGTAGACATCTTTAACACTAATAATGGATAGAAAATCTACATCAAAGTCCTCAACAATGTGTACATCTCCTCCAACATAACTTAATACAAGATCCATAATCCATCTACCACCATGATGCAAATAAACATCTACATGCCCTTCAATGTTGCTATTTAAAATAAAACACTTATCAACAATAGCTTCTTTACGCATTAAATTAACACAAAACACTTTACTAGATTAAATTAACACAAAATGGGGGACCATGAAAACTAAAAACCACTAATATAAATATCCTCAAACCCAAAGCAAATTGTTGTTATTGATAAACACAAACCATTGGACAACAACACAAATGGAAGAAAATGAACACAACTCTAACCAGTGGAAGTTGAGGTTCCACCACAACACAAAACATAATTACAAATGGAAGAAGAATTTACCCTCATTCAACTTCCAAATTTCTTGATAGCTGTTGAGGTTCGTTTGTAATTATCCAACGATATTTGGCCTGGAAGTCTGCAGAAGCAAAACAGAGAGAGCTGAAGAATCGAAGCAAAACATAGGATTGTCTTTGGATCGAAGGTTGTATTTTGGAAGAAATTGGTAGAGATGAAATTATGCTTTGATCTCCCTCCCCACTAGAAGTCCCCAAGTTAAATTGTACTAGGGCAAAAATTATCACATCGGGGCTCTTACATGGTTGTTTAACAAGCCAATGGGCATGTCGTTTTGATATCGATAACGCCCAAAGTACTATGGTAGGAGCTAATTTGAGCTTGCTATGGTGAAAACGCAGGGACCTATTTGAACGAAAAGTTGTGTGGTAAGGAGATATTCGAGAAAACCTAAGTGGGTTTTCAGACCTTTACCCTATTACTAATAATCCTAATTTATATTACTAACTTGCCTATATTTAAATTTTAAAACATCGCCGTATTTAATATAAATATTCTTCATTATTTTGTATTATTATTTCAAATAAATATGTTTTTATGTCAATGAGACCTAACTCGGGATGGTTAAGGGCTGAAGTATCTAATATAGGAAGAGGATAGGAATAAACTCAAGTCCTAGTGAGGACAAAATTATGTACTTATCAAAAATAAAATATAAAGAAAATATAAGACATTTTTACGTGAAATAATACAAATGAATTTTTTTCCCTAAATTTCATATTAAAATTTAATAAGTCAAAGATAACCAAATTGATTGATTTCCTTTTTATCTTTTAATTTATTACTAATAAAATCACTTATTTTCTTTTTTAGATCGATTCATTCTATATTGATTATTTTGTTTATATGTATTGTGTTTTAACAGTCTCTTCTCATTCCCTTTTATGTAATTTGAGATGTTTTATTTAATGTGTTTTTTTATATTTTTAAACATGTTTTGGAAATGTTCACATGCCTAGCTCAATTGATTATGTGTGAGTAAAAAACCTAAAAAATCGAACCAACCAAGAAACCAAACCTAAAATAGGCGATCAAACTAATCGGGTTCATTGATTTTGATTATTTTATAAAATTTTCTTGCGCTTAGGTTTACAAAATAAATAAAAAAAACCATGGTTTCGGTTATATATATTATATATTATGAAAATAAATTTATATATAGGTCAACATCGTCGTATAATTTAAATTCTATATACATATCATATAATTTAATATTCATAGTTTCTTAAATTTTGTGGATATTATAATAATATTTTTTTGGTTGATTATTTGTTCATACAGTTTATTACATCTGATATATGTCATTTCAGAAATCCGGAGAAACATTACGCACCCAGATTTAATTGCTACATATCCTATCATTAGTAGTACATAGCAATATTGTCGACTCAAATTAAAATTGGGTCAATCTGATTGAAAGTGCCCGCCTAAGCCAGGTAAAGTCCAAATAAAAGCGGCTCAATTCAATTCAGAAGCTCAAAGAAAAGCCCAGTGTCCTAAATTTTTTTAAATTTTTGAAGTCAAACAACGCTTTTCAACATCGGCGACAGATAAAGGGGTTCGGTGTTATTTGTAGACACGGAATTTCCTTAAGGAACAAATCTCTTCCTAGTGGACGTGATGAAATCCTCATAAATGCCTTCTAATTAATATTTTTATAAGAATGGCTTTAGAAAGTGGGGAGAGTGGAGAAAATAGAGACTTGTGCAATAAGTCAAGACGTCTATAAAAGAAGCAGAGATCAAGGAACAAATCAACAAATCAACAAATCAACAAATCAATTGACTCAATAATGTCAATCTACTTCAGCAATTCCTAACTTTTTAATCAGCTTTCATCAATTTCAGCACTTTATTTCCTAGTTTCAACCAAGTTTCTTAGCACTTTAGTTCCTAGTTTCAGCCAAGTTTATATCAATTTCCAACACAATGTTATTTCATTCCTTTATAGTGAAGTCCAATGTTTACTTTAGCAATTCTAGTATTATATTTCCAAATTTCATTCAAGTTTGTCAATTTTCCAACACTATGTTATTGCATTAATTCCTAGGGAAAACTAATATTTTTCTTCAACATTTGATTCCAACAATATTTCCATTCGTATGACATTTTCAACTTTGATTTTGGGGAATTGTCAAGGGAACCAAAGAGCCTACATATCTTGATTAGAAGTTTGATCTTACGAGTCATTTTAGTTTGAAAACATTTTAATTTCCTACGCCTGCACGCTTGTATTTTGTATGTTCATATGAAATTAAAAAATCACCACATCATATTATTGGCATGCCTGATGGGACCTATATTTTTTGAAGATGCCACAAAAGTTGAGAAATAAAATAATTTTTTAGTCTCAGGACTTAGTATTTGATGATGCAGAAGCATTACAAGAAGGACTCATTCCAACCATGGTGGAACAACTTGAGAGAAATGCAACAAATTTTCTCTAAGAGGAATATGCATCAGACAACCCAATTGGGCAGGAAGCAAGCATAGGTAATGTGGATGATGATATTCATGTACCTAATGTTATTAAGTTTCAGGCAATGATTGACGAATTGAAGAAACATAATACATTGGTTGGACAACGTTTTGATGATAGAATGGTCGCATAAGTATGCCTAGCCCGTGATAGATGTGATTGATGAAAAGGCCAAAACAACAATCGAGCGAGCTAAAGCAGTTGCGGAAGAGTAAGAACAACAATCTTAGTCACAAGGGACTATCTTGAAGGCAATCTCAAAGATTGTTGGACAACAGAGACAAGAAGTTGCTTCTCAACCTACAAAACAATCATATATGAAGAATCCCCAGATCACCCCTGAATTTTCAAGAGCGTGGATTTCACCACTCACCCATATCGCATGAGGTCCCTATCTTCATCCCCATAGAGAGAAGAGTGGAACTTTGACAAATTTCAATGGTGAACGCTCTAACTCCTAGAACAATGGCTCTCGTGTGATTGTCGCGTTAACACTCACCCTACTATACACCCCAGAGGGCTGGAATGAGCCACTTCCTTTAGTCTGGGAGTACGAGGGCACTCTTCAACCAATTTTTTACGGGTAGGTACTAATAGAGAGGAAGCAAATTCTCAAATTCCTTTTATGCAACCAACTCACCACTTATTCTGGAGGCAATAAGAAAGAGGTGCCAGAGCTATATGGGTCAGCCTTAGGCAAATTCATTCGCTTAGAACCCCTACTAGCCATCGAGAAGTTACTGTTGATAGAGAAAATCTTATCCAAGGGGGTATGTAAATTTCAATCTCTTTATTCTCGAAGAAGATAGACAATCCACCTTGGAGCCACGGCTAAGGATTCACATTGCAAAGGTGGGAATTGGGTTAACTATGAGAATTTCCTTATCGTCAGGGCATATTTCCTAACTCATTAATAAGAGAACCGTTTATCATTAAAAAGTGCAACATTGTTAAGGAATTCGACATGAGTTGGTAGGAAATGGAGAGAGACAGCCCACATACAATTCTTCAAAGTTAGAACCTCGATATTTGCATAGAAAATATCGCAGGTAACCCAAAGGTGCAGAATTAGTGCAGTCATTCACTACTCATTTCAAAAGAATAAGGAATGGATGCAAAATTCATCTCCCAGAAACAGAGTACGTGAAGATGGCCCAAAGGGGATTTGATATAGAGCTAAGGAAGAAATTTCAAGGTATGGAGTTAAGAGATTATTACGAGCTTGTTGCTAAGGTAACAGAACACGATGAATTACTTAGGTAAGAAAGTCAATGGAGAAAGACCTCCATGGGAACTTACTGTCAGGAAGTGAATTCTAAAGAAATTGTAGTAGCATATCTCCCAAGTACAGGCTCATTCATCTACCCTCTATTGGTGAAGAAAGCACTTGACTTATAGAAGAAGTCGCAAACCTCTAATACACAAGTGCAATATACATTTGATGTGGCAAAGATTGAGGAAATCTTTGATTTTCTACTGAAAGAAAAATTCATCATATTTTTTCAGGATCACCAACTCCCTAGCAAAGAGGAACTCAAGTATATTGTAAGTATCATAATTCTTGGAATCATGGTACTAATTCTTGTTGGAGTTTCAGAAATATTATTCAGGACAGAATCAATAAGGGAATACTGAAGTTCCCTGAGAAAGAGAAGGCCATGGTGATTGATAAAGATCCATTTCACCAAAGGGTTTCATTCAACATAGTCGCTACCGCATTTGAGGGTAAAGGTATGCAAAGGATGAGAGATTTTCTTCTATTGTAGGATAAGAAAGGTATGGATTCCTAGGCAATATCTTGTTCATAGGGATGAATTGATAGCAAAAAGAAGAATGTTTGTAGCCAGAGAAAAGAAAAAGAATGGAAGGTATCTATACCATTCAAAACAAGAAATTAAGAAGGAGAAATCCTTCATACGAAAGAATGTTTCTCCAAAAGAAGGACATACTTTTCTAGAGGAAAAAGGCATGAACACTTCAAGGAGGAAAATACCTCCTAAGTTTGTTGGCCCTCCCTACAGCCACCTGGACAAAAGTGGCATATGAAAAAGATAAGCAAATTTCCCCAAAAGCTCACTAGAACTCAAAAAAGAAGTATGCAGAGACTGAGAGCTATGGAAAAAAAGGCAATTACTTGAAGAAATGCCACATGGAAAGCCAAAAGAAGTAGAGAATCTGAGATAAGAAGTGAGGACTACTCCGAAGAAAACCCAATTTGAAAGGAAGGCTATAGAAGATGATGAGTCCATTGAAGAGATGGATTTGAGAACTATTCTGATAGGTACATTTCCTATTTCTTTGAAATGTTCTACCATTTCTTTAACTTTACCAGATTTCTTCAAGTCAAAAGAAATGGAGGAAAGCCTAGTAGAGGCAGAGAAAGAACATTCTCTAGTAGAGAAAAAGCATAGTCAGAGGGTAATCACCATTAATTCCTCTGAAGGAAGCAGAGCCCAAAAGGTGGTATTGGAAAAACCTACTATGGAAATGACAAGGCACATAAGACCTCTCTATGTGAAAGCACACTTTAATTGTAAACCAGTGTTTAAGATATTGGTGAATATTGGTTCAATAGTCAATGTGATGCCATTAAGAATGTTGAGAGCATTAGGAAGAGGCATTAGGGACCTAATTGGAATAGAAGTGTCTGTATCAGCTGTAATTGAGGAAATCTCTAAGAGTTTGAGCGTACTCCCTATTGACAACATTGTGGGTAGTAAGACATCCTTATTAGCTTTCTTTGTGATTAATTATACTGCTAATTACAATGTTTTACTAGGAAGAGATTGGATTCATGCCAATCGGTGTGTGCCGTCCCCTTTTCACCAATCTTTACTGTTTTGGAAAGGTGATGAAGTAGAAGTAGTATGGGTAGACAAATAACCTTTCATTGCAACTTCAGATTCTATTGAGGCCAGTTACTATGACCAAGAGTTTGGTCTAATAAAATTCAAAGGCAAGAAGAAGGATGGTGCTCCAAGAGAAATATACATGGCGTCAAGAGATACTGGTGAAATTCAAGACCAATATGCTAAACTTCTTAAGACAACTACTATCACGCCTTTTAGGTCGATAAAGGGGCCTCAAGTATATGATCATGTGGAAGAAGTCAGCCTCGACACTATGGAAGAGCCAAGGATTACTTACATCAGTTATCTCTTACCCACTAACTTGAAAGAATAGATCATATCACTATTGCAGGAATTTAAAGCTTGCTTTGCTTGGAATTATGATGAAATGCCAGGATTGGATAGGGGCCTTGTGGAACATCGCCTTACCATTAGGCTCGAATTTCATCCTTTCCAACAACCACCTAGAAAAGGAAGTAAAGTTGAAGGTGAAAGAGGAAATTAAGAAACTTTTGAAGGCCAAATTCATCAAGTCTACGAGGTATGTTCAATGGTTATCAAACATTGTTCATGTGATGAAGAAAAATGGAAAACTTTGAGTATGTGTGGATTTTAGAGATTTAAAAGTTGCTACTCCTAAGGATATGTATGTGATGTCTATTACAGACATGTTAGTTGATTTTGCTGCTACTAATGAATTATTGTCATTTATGGATGGTTTCTTTGGGTATAATCAAATTTTAATAGCAATAGAAGATATAACTAAAACCGCTTTTAGATGTCATGGTTCTATTGAATGGCCTACCATGCCTGGGTCTAAAAAAATGCAGTGCAACTTCTTACCAGCAGCAATGAATGCCATTTTCCATGACATCCTAGGCCACCACATGGAAGTATACATTGATGATATTGTGGTTAAATCTAAAAGAGTCAATGAGCATGTAGATCATCTAAGGAAAAGCTTTGAAAGGATGAGATATCATAACTTGAAGCTTAATCCACTCAAACGTGCATTCAGAGTTCGTGCTAAGAATTTTCTTGGATTCCCAGTTCACTAAAAAGGGATCGAAGTGGAAAAAATAAAGCAAAATTTACTGCTTCAGCCAATGCTGTACAAAACAAGAAAGAACTCCAAAAGTTCTTAGGTTGGGTAAATTATTTAAGAAGATTTATCTCTAACCTGGTAGGTAAAACCAAGGAATTCTATGACTTGGTGAAGCTGAAAGATATGGAAGAATTTAGGTGGGAGGAACGACGTCAAGCAGTCATTGACAAGATCAATAAGTACCTCTCTAGATCTCCTGTTTTAATGCCTCCTATACAAGGTCATCCACTTAAATTATATTTATCAGCCGCAAATGAGTCAATAGGTTGTCTTTTCGCACAAAACAGTTCTAACAATCATGAGTAGGCTGTATATTATTTGAGTAGGGTTTTAAATCCAATGGAAACAAGATATATCCCAATTGAAAAATTATGTTTGGCCTTGTACTTTGCATGTACTAAATTGAGACATTACTTGATCAAGTCTCGAGTCTATGTGGTTTCTCATACTAACCTTATGAAGTACATGTTTAACCGAATACTGATGCATAAGGGAGGATTCGCAATGGTCCTCGCTTGTTTGATCATATCTGGTTTATTTTCCGCATAAATCAATTAAGGGACAAATATTGACAGATTTCCTACTTGATCATCATTCCTTAGAGATTAGGACAGAGTAAAGTGTAGAGCTAGGAATTTATGGAGCAGAATAGAACCGTCTCAATCTGAGTGGTTAAATCATGATAATTCAGCTGGGATGTGAATAGTGATCATTTCCCTAAGGTGAAGATTACATTGTCTTTCAACTGGCCTTCGAATGCACCAATTAGACGGTATTGGCGAAGAAGCTTTGGTGATCAGGCTTAGAGATTACCATTAGAGTCAGTATAAAGATGTTCGAGTCATTAGAGATTCTCAATTGATAATTTGGAAATTAACAGGGAGTATAAATGCAATAGTTTTCTCTTAGTACCTTACTTTACTGCTGCCATTAAATTGTTAGACTCCTTTAATAATGTGGAATTTGAACACGTGCTCAGTGGAATCAATCGAGGTCACGAACCGTTCAAATAATTAGCCTGTGTAAAAACGGTGAATAATCGACCATGCAAGCTCATCATGATAGAGAAGAAGAATCACCTTTCGATTTTTTAAAGAGGGGGATCAACCTAGATATCTTCATCAATTACATGAACATTGCTGGAGATTGGAGAACATAGTTCAGAGAATCCAAATAAGAGGGTTCCCCATAGAACGAAGGCTCAAGTTCATAATTTTATATCGAAGGAGAGATATATATAGAAAAGGACCTTGATGAGTTATTACCTGCTGGTCTTTCCCAACAAAGATAGAAGTTATGAAGCAAGTTCATGAAAAAGTTTGTGAAGCCCATCAATCTAGAGTAAAGATGCGGTGGTTAATTTGAAGACACGACTATTTTTGATCGACCATTCTAAAAGACTGCATCACATACTCTAAAGGTTGTCAACAGTGCTAGAAATATGGAAGCATACAGAGGATCCCTGCTGTTGAATTACATCAAATAGTAAAGCCATGGTCGTTCAGAGGATAGGCCATGCATGAACCTAATTGGGAAGATTCATCTAGCATCATCAAATGGGAAAGACTTCATCCTAGTTGCTACATACTATTTCACTAAGTGGCTGAAGGCAATACCATTGAAGAAAGTATAACATAAGATGTGATTTAGTTCATCAAGGAGCAAATTATTCATAGGTTTGGGATTCCCCAGTCTATCCCTATTGATCAAGGAACAATGTTCATTGGGGAAGAGATGAATTACTTTACATGGATTATGGGATATAGCTCTACATCAACCTTTTCATATGCCTAATCCAATGGATGGTACAAGCATCCAACAAAGTGTTTCTGGAGAAAATGTTGCGAGAATCCTGCGTGAGATTGACACATGATACTTATTGGTAGACATTACGTCTACAAAGACTTCCCTAAAAGGAGTGCTTCACGGGTAAGTTTTTTTTTCTCTCGACTCTATGGATAAGATGAGGTCCTCCCCAATAGAAGTAGTAGCCTCTCTAAGAGTTTCCCAGCAAATGATGCTATTTCAAGAGTACAATGAGACCATGATGATGGAACTTGAATATACAAATGACAGAAGAATACAAGCTTTCAATTATATGTTGATTCGGAAAAATAAAGTAGCTCATATCTACAACAAGAGAGTCAAGAGAAAAAGTTTTGAAGTATGAGACCTTATTTGGAAGATTATATTGCCAGTTGTTTCCAAAGATAGAGAATTGGGCAAATGGTCTCCCAATTGGGAGAGACCTTTCAAAGTACATGAAACGCATACTAGTTAGCAAACCTATAAGGAGAGCCACACAAGAGGTTCACAAATGAGAAATATCTTAAGAAATATTTCCCTACCATAAGGAAAATTGTAAAACTCTTAAAAGAATTAGTCGATTCCAGGCCTTTAAAGGAATAAATATAAGGAAATGTCTTATTTATGTTGTGAGGTGTGTAGGCTTTTAAATTAATTGTTTTCTGTGTGATTCAAAGTTTTTTAGCATAGTGCCTTATTCTATTCTATGTTTGGATAAACATATATCTAGTAGGTTTTTTAAACCTCTGTTTTTCAAATAAATAAATTTGTCAATCAAGGCACATGAACATATATTAGTAGGCTCTACATCCACTATTTTTCATATCTCCAATGTTGTACCTGATATACACAATATATATTCTCAAGTAAAGAAAGTAGGTCCAAAGACCATTTTTAATCAACAATAGAGTTACATAATCATTCCACTAATATCAACACACATCCAAATGTAGGCCTAGAGCCATCTTGGTCCACTAATGCAATGTCATAGCTGTAAGTGCACCTGTGCAGTGTTCATTGAGTTCTCTACAATTCACTACACAAATATCAACACACATCTAAAGGTTGGCCTAGTGTCACCTTGATACACTAATGCAATGTCATGGCTGTAAGTGCGCCTGTGTAGTGTAGTGTTAAGTGAGTCTCCAACAACAAGTCAAGTACATCTCGGGAATACATTCAGATTCTTCTCCTTCCACCAAGCAAAAATGGTAGGTCGATGACCACCTAGCAAGAGTTGGAAAGAGATCATAAGAGTCTCACGACAATCATTTGTCATTATATGTTATGGAGTACAAAAACATAGGTCAAGGAAAAATGAACACCGATGAAGATAGGACCGGGTTGGAAGCCATTGAACCAACACGAGGAACTCCTAGAGAAATAAATCCAAGGAAAGTTACAAACATGACAAAAGTTTGAATCTTAGGTCAGAAGCTACGAATGTTCAACGTTGTAAAATCTATCCGCAATGACTTAGAAGTTACTCTTTAATTGCTTTCATACTGAGATACAAATCAAAATTTTGGTAATACATGACCTACGCCATTCACAAATAAAATTTCAATTTAGGTGAATGACATCACAACCTTTCAAAGCATCATCAAGAGTTTATCGAACTATTGTCGAAAAATCATTCAGTTTGCATCTAAGAAAATTCTTGAAATAGCCGAATGACTTTAAGAATTTTTTTTTTAGGTGCATGCTGATTTTCAGATTCGCACTTAAGAAAAATTTTGAAATAAACTTGAACGATTTTTAGAGAATTTTTCAAGAGTGCATTCAAGATTATTTTCGAAATTTGTATTCAAGATCATTTCAAAATGGCCGAGCGACATCAAAGTAAAATTTTCGAATTGCATCCAAGGATGGTTATCAAAGTGTAGCGATAATACTTTGCAAAGGAAATTTTCCTTCAAAGTTGCATCGAAAAATTCATATAAAAAAAGATCCTTGCCGAGGTTGCTTTGTCAAAGGCAATTTCGCATCAAAGATGTTTATCATATCGCTTTAGCACTAATTCTCGAACAAAATGCAGATTGGTAAAGATATATTATGCGCATCGATCGGTTTCAAAAACAACAAATTGATGAGCGGCGACAAAGGTCGGCGAATGCAAGGAGAAGCGATCATTGGGCCAGCGCTTGAGAACCAAATATCGACAATTATCTGTCAGCAAAATGTGTCGCCACTCTCCTCTAATAGCGACGCCTTCCAACGTTGGTGTCGACCCTCAATGCATGACGACAACAAACAGACTTGTGGACAAGATGGGGTCTGAATTTCCACGAAAAATCGATAATGAAGCAAGATTGTGGAGGTCATGGATGAAAAAATCGAAGATTGTAGCGGTGTTGACGTCGCGTAAAGGAAGATTGAAATTCGATAGTCGCATTGGGTTCGCCAGAGGAGAGGGTTGATCCCTGTCAACTAGCTGGTGACGCCGAATTGCAGAGGAGCATCGGCGGAGGTGAGATGTGTGATGGTGACAGGCCTACCGAGATGGAGTAGGAAGTCGCCTGACAATACGCCCCCGTTTATAGGCGTGGTAGGCTGCCGCTTAGGCCCCACTTTATAAAGTGGGGCCCCATTTTATAGTAGGGCTCTTTTTTTGAAATAATAAATATTATATATATTTATAATTTATACTAATTAAATATAATAAAAATTTACTAAAATAAAAAGTTTTCTTTTCTTTTTTTTTTTTTTTCTTTCTTTTCTTTCTTCTTTCTTTTTCTCTCCTCTCTCTCCTCCTCCTCCTCTCCTCCTCCTCCTCCTCCACTCCTCCTCCTCCTCCTCCCCTCCTCCTCCTCCTCCTCCTCCTCCTGCGCTGCTCAGGCCGCCTCCTGCCTCAGCCGGGGCCAGCCTCTCCTCCTCCTCCTCCTCCTTCAACGTTCATATTTTCTTTCTTTCTTTTCTTCGTTTTTTGCTGTTTTGTGTTGTTTCCTTTTAAAAAAAACTCAATGCTAAATGCAATAAAGCTCTAAAAATAATTTCACTTTAAATACAATAAAGGAAGTCTCACATAAGCCCCACTTCATTAAATGATATGTCTTTTACAAACTCCTTCAAACTGCCGATTACTCTTATGAAGGATTCTCTTTTTATTTTTGTTAAAAAAAAGTTAAAACACTCTTTCAACATCTGAGTTTCTCTCCGTTCAAAAATATTAGGGTTTCTCTTTCTGAAAAAAATTAGAGTTCCTCATTTTTTTGCTGATAAAAATGCTAGTGAAGAGATTACACATTCAGCTGAAGAATCTTATAGAGTTGATTATTTCTTATATATAGTTGATCAAGCTATTTCTTCACTCAATAGTAGATTTGAACAATTTAAAAAGTATGAAGATATTTTTGATTTTATTTGATTTACACAAGTTACATATTGCGCATGATGGATTGTTCAAGTCTCATAGATAAGCCAAATTTTATATTATGTCAATGATTCTGCCATTGATAGATGAGTTATTTTCGATGCCAAAGATTGTGAGAAAGTGCTTACCAAAGAGTAATCGTGAGTTAAATTTTAGCGTTAATTATTTGAAACGATTTAATCTCGCTTTCCAAATGTACGGATCGCTACGCATCACTATTGACTATACCGCCATAAAGCTTGCCTCCTCTACGCGGTAAAGAAGCTTCTAAAGTTGAAGTTAATCAAATCATATCTTCGATCAACAATGTCACAAGAAAAAATTGAATGGATCGGGTTATACCGCTTCATTGAAAAACATATGCTAGAACAAATTGATTTTAATAGTTTAATTATTGATTTTATCTAAAATGCTTAAAATAAACTTTTACAAGAATTTTTATGTAATGTTGAATATATTTGTTCAATAAATTTTTTATTTTTAACTTTTATATATATATATATATATATATATATATATATATATATAGTGTATATATATATATATATATATATATATATATATATATATATATATATATATTTTTTTTTTTTTTAATAGGCCAAAAAAAAAGCCTAGGGCTATAGTGGTAAGGGTCACCATGCCTGATGAAGAGAAGAGGGAAATAAAGAAGTGGGAACAGTTTCCTTTGGCTAATGGAAGGGATTGTTTGTCATAGCAAAACTTTTAAAACCTTGGGATTGCTTATTTCCTATAAACAAAGTAGACGATGAAGAAAGAGGAGCAAATGGCTGTCTCGCGGGAGTTTCCGGTGCTGGAAGTACAAAGGTCAGTGGTTTGAAACTCAAGGTGTAGGAAACTTTCTCTTGGAGAATCAACAATTACCTTCTCATTTGATTTGACTTTGCTCGTTCTTACCTTTAGAATCCTACATTATGGGCGAGAGTTGAACTTTGGGTGTCGTGATTAGAAATAAGCTTAGAATAATATTTTTTAGGGCTTTTAAATAATATTAACATCGCCTTTAGGCCACAATGCCGCGGGGTAATTATTTGCATCCAATTAAAATTTGGCTTGCGACCTAGTATTTGCCAGGGCGAAGCCTGCTTATGTTAAAAGTCCGTGATAAAAATGGTTAAATCTATATTCGAGTGTTTAAAAGACCGTGGGTATTTCTAATTTTTTTTAAATTTTTTGGAACTTAAACGAAGTTTTTTCTCAAATATCAGAAGTGGCAGAAAGGAAGTGCGGTTATGTGTAGAAGTGGAATTTCCTTTAGGAACAAGCCTCCTTAGTGGAGACGTGGATGAAATCCTTGAGGAGCAAACTTCCCTCATGTAAGACGTGGGTAGTGGCTTCAAAAAGTGGGGAGAGTGGAGAAAATAGAGACTTGGGCAGTAAGTCAAGACGTCTATAAAAGGAGTAGAGATCAAGGGACAAATCAACAAATCAATTGACTCAACATTGTCAATCTACTTTAGCAATTCCTAACTTTTCAACCAGCTTTCATCAATTCCAGCTTGTTATTTCCTAGTTTCAACCAAGTTTCGTGATCACTTCATTTAGCTTTGTCAGATTTTCCATAAAGATAGTGTTATTTCATATCTATTTATCAGAAACCTCGGTAGAATTTAATTTTCCAAAAAGTAGTAAATGGTAATTTCCTGCTTAAAAATCGTGGAATTTTTTCTTAGATCTCGGATGACCTAAATGGACTTCATCGTTGAATCGTCTTAAGTAAAATCTAGCTACCACGCGACCGAGACAATGGGAATTTTATGTTTTTCGAGGCAACTATAATACGACACTGACATTTTGAGTGGCTCAAGAGGTGCCAATGCGGTTAGGTGCGCACTAGTCAACAAGGAGCTGCTAACCCATCAGGACATGTGGTATCTCCTAATTGATGGAAATCCAAAGAGTATGACAAGAGGAGAAGAAATCCAAGTCAATCAACGGAGGTTGACAAGTGCCAAGTGAGTGGAGGACAAAAGGGAAATTAAACGAAAAGAAAAAGACATTCTTCTCCATTTTTGGCCCCTGGTACTGCAAGTGGAGGGGGAGAAATAGAATTCTCCCCAGAGAGAGAAAGTCCAACTTCAAATTTCCCGGGATCTGACCGTCCCTGGTTTTCGACCCAGGCAAGAAGCAAAGTTGCTCCCCACTAAAAAGGGCCGTACTGGCACCCGCTTGGGGATTTCAATAAAACTCAAAGGCAGGGCCTTCTCCTACTCGGTTTATTTTTGGTTTAAGAGCCTTTGTAATGGTTTGAGTGGTACGAGGTCGCTTTGATCTACTTCCAAAATCGAGACCCAGATGTTGGAAATTAGGACCCGCTGACACCCACGAACCGTTTTCAGCGGGGTTTCAGGTTATATATTTGTGTGTTTTTGCTCGACACTAATAACATGCAAATTGTGGTTTTGGGGGTGTTGTTGGATCCTAAAATGTATTATAGATTGCCTGTGCTGAAGGGAACCTCATGTTGATGAGTGTGGGAAGTGGGGGTCAGTTCATGGACAAACAGAATGCACTTTTTTTAGGACCTGTCTTGGCTTAATGATTAAATAAAATGTCCATGTGTTATTTGCATGATATTGCTTAAGAGTGAATGACTTGGAGTGTGTGCGGAAACAAATTGTTAATGCATATGAATTCATGTGTTAACATGATGTTTGAATTATATAAAATATAATTGTGTGTGGACCATTGGAAATTGAATCATTACTTCTTCTTCTCTACACACATTATTAACCCATGTGAGCTAATTCAGATGTTATTGTTATGAATAACAACATGGTTACTATGTGAATTTTGTTAATTTATGCATGATGGATATATTGGCATGTGTCGTATGAAAATGACATAATGCATTTCATATGCACCGGGGCAACCTAGAACAATAGGTGTGAGTGCATGGCATGAAAGAAAATAAAAAGGAAAAATGGTTGTGAAAGGAATTTCAAGGAAGATTTTCCGAAGAATTGCCTTGAAGAGTTGTCCACGGGCCTGATTCCTGAGGCGCACTCCATGATTGCTCTTGAGAATTACCCAGCAATTTACCTCTAAGGGTTGTCCAATAGATTTTACCGAAACTCAATAGTACGTTTTCAAGAACAAAAACCTTTTGTTTTGAAAACAGTGTTTTCTTACACTTGGCTTAGGCATGCGTGAGGGAGTCAGTGAGGGCTCGAGACATGTGAGTGGGTGGGTGATGAGTCCAAAAACTCATTTGATTTTTAATACATTTTTCTGAGCATATTACAAGATAAATGTTGATTCGTATGAAGAAATGTGGATATTTTACTCAAATTTAATTTTTGTAGAAAATACACTGGTACTAAAAATCCTAGCAAAAACCGTAAGAGATCACCGCTTCACACATTGGAATGGTTATCGCCCATTTTCCATCCCGCTCAATACAACAAAGTCAGACATGAAAGATAGGCACGCGCCAAGGCGCGATACGGACGAGCAGTGCATTGCCTGGGGCGCCACAATAGGGAGGCCAATAGGACATGGCCGGTGGCTCACTACAGGGGTATGCTTTATGCGCTGCCGGCCCCGGCCATAGTGTGTTGCGATACAAAATTTTGTATCGCATTGTGTGGGTAGCTTAAAGACAGTCGCAACATAGGCGCAATGAAGACGCTGCGGCGCTGGGCTGCGACATCGCTCGCGGCGCTAGCTGTGACACGGCGGCCAGGCGCTGACATGGCAAACAGGGCGCAGCGACATGGGCTTTCCGAAGCCGATGGTCGCAGGTCAGACAAGTGGGGCTGCGAAGGCGAACAGCCGGGCAGGCGCGCGCGTGGTGATACGTAGAGGGGGCCAATGACACGGGCACCCATCGCGCCACGACACGACGCCCAAAGCAAAGCGGCCGGGCTCGGGTGTGCGTGACTGCACCCAACCCGCTTTTGATTAAGTGCAACTGCTACGCCACCGCTTTGATAATCGCAGACACAGCGAGAACACCGTTCTCACTTCGGTTTTAAAAAAAAAATAAAAATAAAATAAAATAAAATTTTGTTTATGCATATAGATGAATCGAAGGTATGTGAATTGGTCATCTCGATACCTTATGAAATTACTGGACATAGAGTATGGATTTTTTTTTTTTTAGTATGTGAATAAAGAGCCCTGTGGGTCAGAGTTAGCACCTAGAGACACTTTTACAAACTCAACTTTACACATTGATGTGCGTAGATTATAAGTGTCGAGGATCTGACACGAGAGGCACAGTCCACACAGGTGCTGCCCAGCACCACCAGAGGCTTGACGCAGCTCAAGAGGCCATAGGATTACAATGCTCACTATCGCATTGTGTGTGTGCATAAGAGGAGCTGTGGCAGTCAAATGACCTCCATCGTTTAGGAGCACATCATCCTGCTGTGGATATAGATGGAGGAAAGTAGATTTACATACGACATCCTGAGATATAAAGGCTTTCGGCATTTGCGATAAGAAGATCCATCTTCTTCCAACCGGAAAGAAGGCTAAGACTGCTTCGCATGGATATTAAGGACAAGGCCAAGGTTATCGTGTGGACTACATAGGATGGGACATTTAGCTGTCAGACAGGTGAGATGATGTTATTTCACGACAAATTCGACACTGAGGACGCAGATCATTTTGTGAGAGGTCTCTGTGGTAATCAGATCGAAAGGCCCAGAGCAAATGATATGTGGTAATGCTTCTACTCTTGCACCCTGTTGGACAGTAGCGAATTGATGCATCATATTCATTCATTATTGCATCATGTATGAAAGGTGTGGGTTTGAGGTCGAGGCCTCTGTAAGAGCCGTCAGATAGGATGTTCTCCCCTAGAACCCAGGTGAGTCGACCGATAAGCCTTGATTGCAGTCGAGATCCGTAGATCATTTCATGGTGACCGGATTGGGGCCATAGCATGGCATCATATTACATTTATGTGCGCAGACATCACGTCGGCGTCTGTGGGTGACACCTAGTATGGTCATTCACACTCCCCAGATGCGGCTGAGTTTGTCTTTGGGACTACGTCCAATGAAGACTCATAGTTCAAATCAGGAAATGAAGAGTAATTAATGTGTGTTGGGCGAAGCAAGAAGGGGGCCGTTAATCCCCTCAGGTGAAAAGCCTAGAAATTGGGTGAAGGAAACCCGCGGTAATATCCGAAAGATCCTGTGTGGGTGTAATGACCCGTGGAGATATCCAGAATTTCTATGTGGGTGTAAGAGACTCGCGGTGTAAGCCGAAAAGTTATGTTGCCCAAGAGAGAAAACACACGGTCATGGTTATCACGTAGACCTAGAGTTGAGTGATAGGAGTTGGGAGTGACTCGGGGTTTAGTTACCTATCACATTGGGTGTTGGTGAGCCGGCAAGGGCTCGGTATATGAGTGTCATTGGTATTACAGGTGTGAATGTCTGCTGGCATAGGTAGGTGTGAGGGAGTACGTAGAGGACTCGAACTGGGAAGAACACTTGTAGTGGAATTACTTTTCTGACAGCGAGTTATCGAGGCGAGTATGCGAGATGGCACCTGTGAATCTGCTATATGGGAGGCCATGCGAGATCCATAGATATGTTGTTGAGCTAGGGTGGGAGAGGCTCCATTCTTGGTCGGATGCGGTTGAGACACCTCGGAAGGTGGGCTTGATGCGATAACGTCTTCTCGAGGCTGGGAGTCGGTGAAGAGCTATGTTGATGTACGACGTCGACCACTTAGGTTCGGGGTTGGAGATCACACGCGTCTTCTTGAGGTGATGCACAGAGAGGAGTGGTGAGGCTCGATAGCGCGGGTATCAGGGTTCCATCGGACTCACCGAGATACTTGAGAGGGTAGGCTAACTGCCGGCGCGTGCCGGTTAGCTGCAGCCCGGCATGTCGAGGTGTCCATGGGGGTATTTCACGTCTCCATGCTCGGGAGGATACACTCTAGATCCGGCTAAGTGTAATTGGATTGGGGAGAGATTGAGGTTGACGGATGGGACGCCCGAGGGAGGGGCGGGTGTGCGTATGGATAAGCCGAGATCGGGTTTGGGATCTTGAGCCCAGGTGAGAATTTGTGAAGTCTTATCGCGTGGCAGAGTGAAATGGAGGAGTCAATGATAAGTGCGAGGACACGATGTGGGCCACCTATCCCTTCTTGTTTAGGGATGAAGGTACGTGGTTTAGTCGTTTAATACTTAAATGACTAGTTTACATGCATGACATAGTGCATGTTGCATATACGTGTGATTTGTTGTGATTGTATGGAATTTCGAGACGAAATTCTTTTAAGGGGTGGGGGGAGAATGTAAAACCCGAGAAAATTCTAATTTTTTGAAAAAGGGTAAAATGGTAATTTCGATCAAAATCCGGAATTTTTCTAGATATTGGATGATGAAACGGACTTCAGGTTAGGTCATCTGTAAATCTAGTTACCCGAGTCGAATTCGTTGAATTAGAGATGGTCGGAATTTCGCGTTGAGAAGCGAGGGGGTAGTGTGGGACACTTGGCATATTTTGAGTGGCTTAAGAGGTGCCACGTGTCAAGTGCAGAATTTGTCAAACAAGGAGAGCCAAGTGGGACCCATGTAGACATGTGGCATCTCCTAATTGGATGGAAATCCAAAGTAGGTGGATAAGAAAATAAGAAATCCAAGTCAACCAATGGGAGGTTTATAAGTGGCAAGTGAGAGGACAAAAAGGGAATTAAATGAAAAGAAAAAGACATCTTCTTCTCCATTTTTGGCAGTCGTCACGGTGGAGGAGAAATAAAATTTAGAGAGAAAGTCAGCTTCTCCTAGATTTCCGGCGATCGAATGAATGGGTTCAGGTGAAGCCCAGCCAAAGTTGCTCCCCACGGAAAGGGTTATGTGTGGGCACCGGTTTTGGGGAGTTTCGACAAACTCCGGAAGGTAGGGGTCTTCTCCTATTCGGTTTATTTTCGGTTTAAGAGCCTTGTAAATGGTTAGGATGGTATGAGACCGTGAGAGGCCGTTTGATCGGTCCCGAAAATCGGGACTACATGTTGGAAATTAGGGACCCGTTTTGGACAGTCCACGGACTGTTTGTGTAGCTTGTGTTATATTTGTGTGTTTTTGCTCGATAATTTGAATAACATGCAAATTGTTGTTTTGGGTGTTGTTGGGCCGGAAATGGCCATGGATTTCGGTTCGAGAAGTGGAGCAGGGTTGATGAAGGGGCGATCCATGGACGGCCAATCTTATTTTAAGGGGCGACAAAAAGCAGTCTCGGTTTTGCTTGATTAGTAGAAATGTCCATGTGTTATTTGCATGATATTGCTTAAGGTAGATGGCTTGGAGTGTGTGCAGCTTGAATTGTTAATGCATGTAGTTAATGTGTTAACATGATGTTTGAATTATATAAAATATAATTGTGTGTGAGCCATTGGAAATTGAATTGATTATTAGCCCATGTGAGCTAATTGTGATGTTATTGCTATGAATAAATAACATGTGATTAGTATGTGAATTTTGTTAATATATGCATGATGGATATATTGGCGTATCGTATGAAATGGCGCTAATCGTTTACGTAATAATACTATAAGGGCAACCTAGAGCAGTAGGTGTAGTGCATGGCATGAAAGAAAATAAAGAACGGAAAAATGGTTGTGAAAGGAATTTCAAGGAAGATTTTAGAAGAATTGCCTTGGAGAGTTGTCAGCCAGTTCATCTCGGAGAAAGCGAGACCCGTAATTTGTTCGGAGAATTACCCGACCAATTTACCTCGGAGGGTTGTCGATAGATTTCTTAGAAACTTCGATAGTATGTTTTCAGAACCATGACCTTTGGTTTGAAAGCGGTGCTCACACTTGGCTTAGGCATGCGTGAGGGAGTCAGTGAGGGCTCGAGACATGGGAGTGGGTGGGTGATGAGTCCAAAAACTCATTTGGTTTTTAATACCTTTTTCTTAGCATATTACAAGATAAATGTTGATTCGTATGCAGAAATGTGGATATTTTACTCAAATTTAATTTTGAAGAAAAATACGTGATGAAATCGACAAAAACCCGAAGAGATGTTTATAGAAGTAGAAATGAAGTCGCGATTGAAAGTCGGGTCCTTGATAAGAAGTTGTTTGTTCGAGTTAATTCCGGATTCTGACGTCAATGAAGGGACCAGCCTTGAGGAAGAAATGAGGAAACATTCAAAGCGAGTCGTGACTTGAAGTTAGGCTTCAGGCCGGAATTACCAAAGCGACAAGTGAAGTTGCGACGAAGGAAGTGGTTGAGACTAAAGAGATATTGCGGAGATCTCGGTCGCGACACCACTGCAGGTCGCGGCTAATTGAATATAAGCGGGGTCGCGGCGGTCGATCTTATGTTGCGGCGTGGATCGAGTCGATGAAGCCACGAGGAAATCTGAAAATGAGGTTGCAACTAGTTTTTAAATGAAAGGGCTCCATTTGAGGTCACGACGTCTTCATTGAGGCCGTGACATAAAAGCTAGGCTGGAGTCTCAGCGGGAAGATTGAAGTTGCAACGAATTAAGAGTTGAAGAACAAAAGGGAGTCCTGACACGAGCGAGAAGCCCAGCGAAGTCGCCCCGCGAGAAATTGAAGTTGTGACCGTTTATTAATCAAGGATACAAATGATGTCTCAGCGACTACTCATTCAGGTATTCGCGACACGAAGAATGACGAAATCCGGGTTGCAACTACTTTTTGAGCAATTGGGACTACATGCAACCAGAAAAAGAGCAACATGAGGTCGGCATCACCGGCGGTCGTGACACAGAGATAGAGTTGGAAGGAGGAAATTGGATTTGCAACAAAGAATTGAGTTCTTGTAGAAGAAGAAATGAACATCAAGAATTGACATCACCTTGAAGTCGCTGACTTAGAACAAGAAGGCTTTGTGAAGGCGGAAGACCGCAAGCATGGTCACGACCGGAAAAGAAAGTCAGACACGAAGTCGAGGACTATAAGCGATGTCGCGACCATTAATCAGCCGGCAAGGAATGCAGTCGCAATAGAAGCAGTCGCGGCCAGACAAAGAGTAATGGGAAATCCATGTCCTTGACATCAGCAGGAATTACGCGACCTAGGAGCGATAAGCTGGGAAACTCTTTTGGGGTCGACTGGAGCTTTTTTGGGATTATTTGATTTCTTTTGACAGTATAAATTGTGAGTGTTAAGAATAGTAAAGTAACCCCATCTTCACTAGCCGAGAAAAGAGGAACGAAGGAACTCGGTGTATAGTTTAGAGTAAATTTTCTTTATTTTTTTCATTTTATTTTTTTAATTCATTTATGGATCTATTTACGCTAGCTGTCTGTGAGAAACGTTTAAATTTGAAATTTTATTTATGTTATTTTCTTCTTAAAATTCTTTAAAAATTTATGAAATCTAGTAATTAAGGTTCATTTTCTCGATTTCATTACGATTATAGTGGTTGTATGTGATCGGTGCTCCATTTCTTTAATCGTAATGCGATGGTGGAGCGGCTGCGTTGGATTTGAATTATAGTTAGTTACAGTCTTTTGCAAAAATCTGGAGAACGTTATTTAGGTAGTGATTTCCTTGCTTGGTGTTGTTTTTGAATCGTTAAGTTCTGATAGGTAGTCACAGAATACCATTTTGAGGAATGTATCTTGCTCTGATTTCTAGGATGCCCTCGTGGCCACGGAGATGGAGATTCGAAATTTAAAGGCATTCTTTTAAGGTATCAATTAGACTACCATTGATGAAATGCTGAGCTCACGAAAGTTAATTTTGATAAATCCCAGTTAAACAAGTAGTGAAGTTGGAGGGAGTATTTAATAATCTAAATAATCGAGAGAGTTCACCTTAATCTAAAGGGAAGTTCCCGGCCGAGTGTTAGCTTAGATGTCCCGAGGAAGGACGAGACGATAGATGCGAAGGATGAGCCGCGAATTAAGTTGTACGACTTTGCAATCAATCCTGAGAAGGAAATCACGAAGAATGCAGTCATCGAGAAATGGGTATGAAGTATTGAAGAAAAATACACGAGATCTTGCAAGAAAAACGCCATCTGAGTAGCTGGTTAAATCTTGATTTCGAGAGGAAATGAGTTTTCTAACCGGTGAATGTGGAGAAAATCAGGCGCAACATTGGGCATTCTTGGAATGAATCCGGATCCATGTCTGATAGGCATGTACTTTCATGCGGGGTGACATTTCATTGTAATTCAGTAGTTTTGTCTTTCACGAGGAACATATTAGATCAGTATTTAGTTAACATATTTTTAGTTGATTTCATGTATTCCAATTTCTATTTTAGTCAATAGTCTAGGATATGTCATTTTATAAATTTTCAATATCAAATTCTTTTAGTCGAATAGCATAGAATTTCGATAGTTGGGTACTTGATCTCTAATTCATATCAATCTACGTAGAATGATACGGACTTACATATAAGATTTTACTACTTGTATGACACATGCACTTTAGTGTCATAGACTAAACCTAATTTTAAAATCCACAAACATCAAGACAAATTTGACATTTAATTAAGCAAATTTATCGGTGACATGGGTCTTGAGAGAAGTGTAAGTTTTTGTAACTATGTACATTTGAGGGTTTTTAGTCTATATAGAAAAGAAGCGAACAAGTTTTATAGGCGCGGATTCTTGGGGATTGAAATGATTAAATAGATCGATATTCTAACAAAGAGGGAAATGTAATTTGGATATTTTATAAAGAAAAACAACGACTTCCTGGCCGGTGGTATATCGTGTGATCTTTAACAAGCTATGTTGAAAATATTTTATAGTTTGACTGAAATCACATTGTCGGAGTATGTTTTGATTCGGGAAATTCTTTAATGCACGGGAAAGCAGGATTGGACTTGTTGCCGGGAACCACTTCCGGGTGGAAAGAGCAGCTCGAAGCTTAAGAAAGACTAAAGCGGAGAACACGGTATGGCGGAATGGGGACATGACCGGACGGAGGGGATGGCAGCCGAAGGCCTCGTGCGACCTGATGGAGGGATTTAAAGGCTATCATTCGAGAATATTCGACAATCGAATGACCTGTGGATGTAAATAGTGAGCTAAAGCCGGCTTTATGCGATAGATGAAGCCGGCATCAGGTTCAGCCACCCAGTGAAGACCCCGAAGCGAGCTTTGGGTAGATTTCTCGGGATGGGAAAATACAGTGAAGGCTGAATGGTGTAAGGCCATAGGTGATAAAGTGCATCTGCCTCCATTTTCCTTAAGAGATAAACGGCCACATGGTATGAATCATTACCATATGGTTGGAGTTGATACTTAGGAAGAGTGGTAGTATACTTGGCGGGTTCTTTCCCCGTCTCTCACCTCGAGAGAAGAGAGAAGTGTAGTGTTCCCTGACAAAGGGGAAGATGAGAGCTATATATAGCACAGGAGAGATTGAGAGGTTGTTGAAGGTGCCCAATGCATGGATTGATTTAAAAACCCGGATGGATATAGTGTATCATGCAGCAAATGATACATCCCCAAAAGGCATTATCGATGCTTCGTAATTTGTGGAGCATTGAAAAAGAATCTTTGAAGAAGCTAGGGATTTGATAGAAGACCTAGCCAAGTGCAATATGAGCTCCATCTGGGTTTTTCAAGGGATAATAACGAGAGGAAAGAGTCGTGGGTGAGTGAATGTGACCATGTGGAGGCAAAGTTAGATGCCATCATACCGCAGGATGGGAAACGGGAGAGAAAAAATGCACCTTTACTCATGAAATAGGAGCGTGGAAGAAAATACAATGAGAAGAAGTCTTTGAAATACCAAAAGAGAGGGCGCTTGAGGTTGAGGAGGCTAAATGTGAATGAACGAGAACTACCACTTCAAGCCAAATCTGCCTGCCCACGCGCGTCTGATCCCGGCATTAGGAATCATGAGAATTTCTCGCATATGGTGGAGGGGCATTCTGAGCTGGTATGACAGGAGATCCTCAGCGGGGATATCAACGGCCACCAAAGTTCAGTAAGCGACATCGAGGAGGTGAAGATAGAAATGACTATGGCGGGGTCATAGGAGGACTCGACCATTTTAGAAGAACAAATGGTGCAGTTCATGGGGACAACAAAGACTTATACGCCATGAGCGAGCGTAAACTTAGGCTTTCAAGTCTAATACTACCAGTATTCCAGGAAAGAATACAAGTGCCTCGTTGAAAACTTGGAGACATAAGTAGAAGGCTATTTGGCCCTTAATATGCAATCAGTAAGAGGATACATTCCCTAGTGACACTCGAAAGAATCTAAAGGGTTTGCATGGCGGGTTCGGTTAATAAATTATGGGAAAAATTGGGCAACAACGACCCAGAAAGAAAGAAGAAGAGGGCGTGCAACAGAAGAAATGAAAAGGAAGGAGAGAAGAGCATCTGGTAAAACGGCTGAAGAAAGTGAGTGAGGCTTGGAAATAGAAGGAGAGTGCCGGCTTATACACATAGTGCCGAACTTCCACGAGGACTTGAGAAGAGGCAAAAGGAAGAACGTTTCTAGATTCTTGGATTTTAGAAAATGAAATCAATATCCCATTCTTGATGTCGACCAAATGCTACTTATCTGAGAATTTAAGAAGGAATGCGACGAAAAGGAAATAGATGAGGAAGGAAGTGAACTTGATTGCTACGTAGTCTGGGTTATCCGATAAAGCTCGACAAAAATGAAGGACTAGGAGTTTCACCATCCCTTGCTCCATGGGAAATATGAATTCAAAAGGCCTTATGTGATTCAGTGCTAGTATAAATTTGATGCCTCTATCCCGGTGGTGCAAAGGCGAGTTTGTTTTAACCATGATTACATTGCAAATGGGCGCATTAGATCAATGGCACAATTAGAAGGTGTTCTTGAAGATGTGCTTGTCAAGGTGGGAAAATTCACATCTTCCGTGGATTTTTATTATAGAAATGGAGGAAGACACGAGTTCCTTTATTCTTGGAAGACCTTTCTTAAGCCATTGTAGCGACTTTGATAGATGTGCGAAGGTGGGCCGACACTAAATTGGGGAATGAAGCGGTGCACTTCAATCTTAATAGGAGTTTGGAACATCTGATGTAGATCACGAGAAAGTTGAATGGCTATGAAGCAATAGTCTTTTCGGTGTTGAGTTGAATTACATTTGTACTCTTGACATTCTATCGATGAAATTGAGATGAATTTTTAGTATCTTTAGAGTATTGATTGTGAAATCTTTGCCTTAATTTGAATAACAAAGCAGTCTAGAGCATAAATGAAAGCGGTCGAGATGATACATACGACCGGGACGAAAACTGCGAAGCGAGGAAACTGGTGCGAAGAGTTAATATTGAAATAATTGCCCGATCTATTTTATGAAATATGAGTTCTTAGAACCAGAAAAGAGAAAACTAGTCATCATATCAGTTGCATTGACTGAATCTGAAGAAAAGAAGTTGCTAGAAATTATGAGAAAATACAAGGAAGCTATTGCTTGGTCAATTGAGGATCTGAAAGGTATCAGTCCCTCCATTTGCGTGCCTGAAATATTCTTGAATGATAATCTGAAAACTTCTATTGAGCATCGAAAGGAGGTGAACCTTGTGATGAAGAATTGTTAGAAAGAAGTTGCGAAATGGTTGAATGCGGGTTTTATATATCTTTATATCAAATAGCTCTTGGGTGAGCCCAGTTCATGTGGTTCTGAAGGGGATTCATTGTGATCGATGAAAAGAATAGGCCCGGATTCCCTACGAATGCAGCGGGATGGAGGGTGTTGACCTGCCGAAAACTAAACCTTGCCTTGAAGGATCATTTTCCCCTGCCTTTCATTGATCGGATGTTGGATAGGTTAGCGGGGACACCCTCACTTTGTTTTTCTTGATGGATACTGCTGGATATATTGATGCCATGCAGTTAGGAGAAAACCACTTTTACATGCCCATTTGGTACTTTTGCTCTTAGAAGAATGCCATTTGGTTTGTGTAATTGTTGACTAGACCAAAGAACACATACAAATTTATGACGTTATAACCAAGGACTATTGTCTAGTCCTAAACAGCGGCGTATAAAACTTGTTGACTAAGCAGACCATTTCCTGATGGAAATCATTTTCAATATTGGTTTTGGCCTAATATCTTTTGCAAGTGCAGTCGACAAGTAATAAGTGGATTTAAGATCCGGTCTCGATCCCTGAGAGATCTCGAGAATTTAGATCCAACTACCTACGACTACTCGAGCTCCATCTTATTTGGACTATAAAATGACATTGTGTTCCGGCTTAAGAAGAGCATAAATTATCTGAAGTATAATAAAAGAATGAACAATCGAATAAATTGAATCTAAAGAATAATGAATAACGAATAGTTAAGAAAATAAATGGAAACTAAGTAATTATCGTTTAGAGTACACATTAAGATTAATGCTATTGTGAAGTATCAATTCCTGTTGTTAACAACTATTAATTTTGCTTGTGTATTTCAGGTTTTAAATCTGTCGAGGCGTTTAGTGAATGCAATTTGGATCTCTCCATACTCTACATTTCATTATCTAATTTTACCCGATCCTCTCGAATACGAGGGAATGAGATAACTACTTTGAGGACTTCCTAATTCTGGGTATTTTCTTTGCAATACTTCATACCCATTTTATGGTAGTAAGCCTTAAGCTCCCGAGTTATCGATTGACGAGGATATCTGACTTCCGGAGTTACTCTTCCTCGAAATTAGAATGGATCACCCTACTCCTTGATTAGATCTCGGCTAACAGGTTGGCTTCACTATTCGAATTGAGGTGAACTCTCTGCTTGTTTAAAATTGATAACTCATTCAACTCATTCTTGATTTCAAGTGAAGAGGATTTATCAAATAAACTTACAAGCTCATTAGATCTCTAATAAGCGGTTAATATACCTTCAAAGAAATGTTCATAACTCAGGTTGTCGTCTGTGTCACTCGAGGAGGATCTTCTTGAAATCGAGCAATGAAACGATTCTTAATACGGGTATATAAGAGCGATATTCGGATCAAAACATTAAACCCATGCAGAAAGTAAGTTCATAAGTGAAATTCGCAATTTCTTTGAAACAACTCTGGGGAAAGATAATTTCGACAATACTTATTCCTTAATGGAAGGTACAGGTTCCTCGATTCTTGAATTACACTTCTGACATTCCTCTGATCATAAGAATAAGCATCATGAAGCTGGAGGAAATAAATTCGGAGAATTTATGCAGACGACATTAATTAGTAATTTGAAAGAATTGAATTACGCATTTAGCTTACGCCAGAAAGCGGTAACATCCGATTCGGAAAATAAAGCGAAAACTAAAGCGATAAATCTGAGAAATCTAATCTCTGACTTCTCCCGACCTTGAAAAGAAAAGAAAAAGAAAACAAAGAAAAAATAAAGAAAATGAGCCTTGACTACCGGACCTCGTCACGTGGCAGCGTAATCTAGATTATGAGGTGGGTAGTACGCGTATTTATAAGTTTCTCGATTGGGCCTAATCCCAATGTAGTCTTTGTGGATTTCAAGTGGACTGGCCCGTGTTAATGTTGGTCGCGACAAATCCCTTGTCGTGACATCATCCGTAACTCGCGACACTCCGATCTCTCACGTCGCGACATCAGCGCAAATCTTCTGCGACCTTGGTGATGTCTTACATTAGCCAGCGCATCAATCTCTTATCATGACATCACTTTATACCTTCTGGGGCTTCAATAGGGTTCTCGATGTCGCGACATCGATGTCTTGTCGCGACATCATTTGATCTGTGGCTTTTAGCTGAATGTTCATGATGTCGAGCCATCAATATCTTGTCGTGGCGAGCGGAGTTCATTTCTGCTGACTTTCTCGATGGTTCTGATCGCGACATCAATCTCTTGTCAGCGACATCGGCTGGATTCTCTGGAGGCTTCAAGCTGGTTTCTTTTGTTGTCGCGGCGTCATTCCTTTGTCGTGACATCGGCAAGGAGACTTCTGACTTCCGCGGTGCTCTTGGTGTCGCGACATCAATCTCTTGTCGCTACATCAGCTTATGGATCTGCAGTCTTCACTTGGCGGTTCACATTTGCCAGCGACATCAATCCCTTGTGCGACATCCAATTCAATCACATACGGGTTTCAAGTGAGTAGATTCTCGATGTCGCGACTTCAATCCTGTCGCGGCAGCGACTTGAGTTACATCGGCCGTCTCACGAGCACATCATAGCGAAGCTATCTATCAAATTTACGCCATGTTTCACGATGTCGCGACAAGCAGTCATTCGGTGGATGTCGCGACCCTTCTCTTCCCTCTTTTGTTGTCGCGGCGGCTCTTTGTTTTATGGTACATACGTATCATTGTCGATGTCAGCGCATCCGGTCCGCGACATGAAGTCTTCTTCTTCTTCATTTCTGGTTGCTTCACCTGGGTTCTTTAACTCATTTGCCTTGTTCTTCAGTAAACCGTTTAGTGGAGTTTTCTTTAACACCTTTGGATATGCATTTTGGTCTTTACCCAAACTTCCATTGTCAGGTTCCTTGTCTTTTTGTGTCCACTTTTATAACATGACTTGCTTGACCAATTATCTCGATAACGCTCATCACCTTACGCTTCTTTTAACGCAAATATTCTTCTTTTTCTTGAATTCCACGCCACATTTAATAGTTTGGTTGGATTATTCCATAATTACGTACATGTCAGTCTTGTTTTTAGATAAAAATAGATCGGAAAAATGGACTAAAAATAGATGATTTTTCAAGCTCATCGGTAATGCTCCTGGTACCTTCCAAGATGCATGATGTCTATATTTTATTTAGCGAGGAAGAAGTTATGGAGATCTTCATGGATGATTTCCCACCCCGATGTATGGATCAGTTTGACCGATTTTTGCATAACTTGGGAACTGATACTTGAAGGTGCAAGGGCAAAGAATACAGCTACGAGATTGGAAATGCCATTTTATGATTCTGAAGGTGTCCTAAGGCACATGATTTCTGCAGCAGGGCTAGAAGTAGACCAAGCAAAGGGTTTCAATTATGAAATACGATACCACCCTACGATCCAAGGAATTAAAAGTTTCTTAGGACGTCTTGGATTTTCGGAAGATTTATCAGAGAGATTTCTCAAAAATTGCTAGACCACTATGCGGATTCTTCAGGAAAAGATGCTAAGTTCGATTTTGATGAATCACTTGAATTCTTTTGAGAGAAATCAAATCCAGATTAGTTGAAGCTCCCATCCTTGCTTAAAACACAGTTGGAATAGAATTTGAAATCATGTGTGATGCGATGATTTTGTAATGGGAGGTACAATATTAGAATGAAAATTTGAAAAGGTATTTAAGGCCATATCTTATGCTAGCAAAACCTTGATGAAGCATTTCTTGACTCATACCTAGGATTTCGCCTCAATCAATAATCTAACAAGTTTAAAATTTGGGTTAGCTCATTGTGACCATTAGGAGTTCCTTGCTGAATTTTTTGTTGATGAGTAGTTAAATCTTTAGTATCAGCCAGGTTCCTTGACTCATTGTTCATATCACAATCCTCAAAAAATAAGTTTTGTTCCTTCAATTTCATTTACTTTCCTCTATTACCGGACTCAGCAGCTAAATTTAAGTCATTTTGCACTTTGTGTTTACAATAAAATTGTATTAGGATGACCATATTCTAGATTTGACTTATTTCTAATCTATTTACTTCATTAGTATGACTAAAAGCATTTAATGATTTTCTTACAGAACTAATTCCCTGCTTATATTTTCCCGACTGCCATCACAATGACCTGATATTGAGCAAACAAATTCAAAATAACACGCCTTACTGACAATTGATTCAAATTTCTTATTTTATTTACGATTCAATTACCTTGATTGGATCTGATTCAAATGGGAATAAGAGGGTAAAGAAGGTTAGGCGGGAGAAGGTGCATTTTTCTTTGAAATAGCCAGGAGCAGATGTTGGGGGGATCTAGGTCCAGTGTACCTAAATGAGCTGGGAATTCAGGAATTTTCAATTCTCTTCTTTCCTTTCTCTTCTTGGTTTCCCTCTCCATTTGTTCTTCAATGAAAATCTCATTAGAGAGATCAACCTTTTTGTTCAACTCATCCTGCCTCTTCCCCAAACCATTCATTGTATTCTCCATTTCAGTCACTGACCTGCAAAAATTTGGAGAGATTATTATTGTCGGATAAATTTTCTAGCCATTCTTTGCACATAGGATTCGAGTATCCTTTTGCTTCTTGTCTCTATCATCCGGTTTATTTTCAAAATCATACGCAGAGACTTGTATAGGAACTTGAAGCCATGATTTGCTCTCAATTTAACTGCTTGCTCTGTCATCTCTTCTTTATCAATGTTAGGAGTTGAGAATCACGCTCGAGGCGATTGATTATAAAAGCTTCATGACTAGTTTGAGTTTAATAGCAGTTGTGATCACTTTCCTTCATTTCTTTTACTTAAATTCTTCCCATGTTTGCTTGAAATTTTCTCATGTTCCTCTCTTACATTCGAGCTCTTCTCCCCCCACTGGCATTCTCTCTTCTTTGTAGCTCGATCTCATGCTCCTTTTCCTTCTGTTTAGCTCTTCCTCCCTTCTTGGTCTCTTCTTTCAATTCTTGTTCATAAATGCCTTCTGCGAATTCACAGCACAGGTTCCCACACACTCTTTGCATTTTCATCCATTCTCTTTTGCATGGCATTGAGAGCTTCAGTGTCAGGCTTGTTCTCTTGTGCTCCCCCTTGAGCTTTCTCCATGTTGGAAATTTATTGCACGGGAGGAGCGCTAAGGGAATGGAGAGTCTATTGAAGTGCCTTCATCTGCCCTTCATTATGCAAATGAAATCATTGTTGTGGGTGAGTTTTAAGTTTGCTCTGTCCTTGATCAGCAACCCTCTGAGTCTCATTTTACGGTCTTCACTTGGGCTTCATCTCTTTTCTCTCGTACCCCCTTTTCTTGGTTTCTTGGTCCTTTGCTATCACAGCCGAGGAAGGAGTGGTGAAGCTCTGGGTACTTCTTCTTACAGTTCCCATATTCTTTCACTGGCCTTGAACATAGAACGGTGATTGTTCTTTGGGTGAGGAATAAGACCTCTTTTGTTCCACTTCATGATAGAATTCTCAATGACAACTCCTATATTGATCTTGTATCCTTTAGGATGGTATCTGACAACCTGACTTCTTGTTCTCTCCTTTGTGAACACATGTTTATTGGAACCAAAGCGAGAAGCCCGGGAAGTAAAACCATACCTTTGCTTCCTCGATTAGGCTTCCACAATTCCTTTGTTCTTAGCCTTCCTTCTTCTGGTTTAGGCACTTACATTAGTGAGCTTCTTGGCAATCTTTGCTCTGACTTCTTGTTCTCTCAGCATTGCACACATGTTTTGTTGGAACGAAAGCAGACCGAGGAAGTAAAACCATACCTTTGCTTCCTCAGTTAGGCTTCCCCTGTTCACTGTTCTTGGCCTTCCTTCTTCTTGGTTTGCTTGCACCTTACCATTAGTGAGCTTCTTATACAATCTTTCCAAAATCCCGGTTTTCCAAAAAGTTTCTTAAATTTGGAACCATGCTTGTGCTTTGCCAATGCCGTAGGCCTCGTTGATGGCCTTAACTTCATATAAACCCGGACTCCTCTAGCAGCAGCTCCATCCCTTCCTTCCTACGAATTTGAGATAAAATTCTCTTACAGTCTTTGTATACCAGATTTTTGGTGTGCGAGACTCTCCCACCTCTACGCTCTATCATCTCCTTGAAAGGCGTAGCAGGGATTTTGAATCTCCTCTGCGTGAGCCCTTGTTAGCATAATATTTTTCCATGGGATGCCAGTCGACCTGAAATCTTCTACTTCTTCTTCTTCTCTCATCTTTTCCTTTCCTTTTACGCTCTTTCTTGAGAAGTTGCGGGCTTAGTTTAAGGTGGCACCTCTCTGCTTGTTCTTCTGACCAGATCTCATATAAATGTTCTTCTTGGCGAGTTTCTTCTTTTGGTTGTTCATGTTCCCTCGTAATCGTCACAGGTTAGAATTAGAGTGGGAATTTCAGCCATTGGAACGGGAGAAAAGCTTTTAGAGTTTGGGAAGCTAGGGTTTTCGGGGTTGAATTTCGAAGGAGGAAGAAGGTGAATAACTATGGTTTGGAGTGAATGAGGAAAGTTTCCAACGATTTGCAATTCAATCAATGTTTGTGGGCTAATTATTGCTTCATTAAAAACACGTCGCGACTTCAATTTTCGCGTCTTTTTATTTGAGATCATTGAATTTAGGGCTTTTTAAAGTGAGTGAGTGGCACCAGTCCCTCTTTATGTCGCGACATACTAAGTTTGTCGCGACATAACTAGGTTTTCTAGGAATTGTTTGATTTTCATGTTCGACATCTATTTTTTTGTTTGAAAGCAATTCTGCATCGCGACTTCCACGGTGGTGTGTATATACCTTCTTCCTTGATACTCACCGGTTGCCCTTTCAAAAGAAAAGCGAGGTGCGACATCGATGTTTTGTCGGCGACATCACTTATGTCAGCGGCGTAACCTTTACGTCAGCGACTGAAGCCGCCTTTCGATGATCAGAACCTTTTGCTCTTATTGTTCTAACCCTTTTAGAAATTACTTCGGCATCTCGGCGAAGATTTAACAAACAATTCAAGTATATCTAAAGAATTGGGTTAGGGATAAGGTTACTCCCCTTTTTCTCATGTTGTGACTTCTGCGGAATTCTTTGGAATTATTCTGATTTTATGTTTCGTCTTTGGACCTTTGGAAGCTGCTGTGTGGAAAAATCTAAATTAGCTGGTGATTCTAAAATTAATCTGTCTTACAGCTTCAATCCATTCATTGCGACTTCAAGAAAAATAACAAACTTAAACTGAAGTGATCTTGTGGTTGCATACATTTGGGCACTCGATTTTAGGTCCTTAGTGGACTTGTTGTTGTGGTACTTAACTGCTTTTCCTCGAGAACCGAGTTGGATTCTTCCATTTCCTCTTCCCTGTTTAGATAAATACTTTAACCTGCGTAGTGACCTTGGTGCTAACCCCCTTGATGTCAGTCTCGGTGTCTTTTGCTCCAAATATAGTACTTGACACCACTTGTGTGGCCCTCAGGTCGTTTTAATTTCCACTGAAACAATTTGATCTAGAATTAAGCAGTGAGCACATTTCCCCTTCTCACAGACTCTTTTTCTCAAAATTCTCTGATCATGCCATTTCTTTTGTCTTGTCTTTGTATGTTGTTACAACATTATCATAGGCTTCATTTCTCGAGTTCTTCCAATTCGAGACGGTTGGGCAATCTTTCTTCCTTCTGACCTTAAATCGAAGTTTAACTTCTTGATGGCCCACATTGCCTTGTATTCTAATTCCAAAGGTAGATGACATAGTTTTACGAAACAACTCTATGAGGACATTCAATGGGGTTTTGTATCACCGATCTGTGCCCAGTGCATCATCGAGTTTTTGGAAGACAATCCTTCACAGCAGGCTCACGATCTTTTCAAGTATTCTTTTGATCTCCACTGTTGGAAATTTACGCTTGTTCATTTAGTGCAGGGATGATAAAGCTAAACTCTTCATGCTCAGTCACATACTGCTCATGAGTTTTAAATATTTTGTTTGCAAGTGGGTTCCCCATCCTTAATGATAGTTAAAGGTGTTCCGAATCTACTCGAAATATTCTTTTGAAACTCACAAGCTATGTTATCATCGTTCCTTGAATGACCCACTTTGCTTCACCCATTTGGAAAGCGTAATCACTAGCGTGTATGTATAGGTTTCAAATGATGGTGAAAGGGTCCCATCAAAATCTATTCCCCATACATCAAAAATTTGTATCACCATAATACCTTTGATGGGCATTTCATTGACTCTCTTCAGTGATATTTCAATCTTTTGGCATACATCACACAATTTAACCCACTGTCTGATCTGAGATAGTAGGCGATAAAATCCTGATTGGGGTATCTTGAGTTCTGTTCTTTCTCGAGAAAAATGTCCCAGTATGGTGATGCATGTCATTCATTTATAATGTTGCCTTGTTCATGGCGCTTTTACATCTTCTTATTATCATGTCGACACCTCTCTTAGATAATAGTGGGTCATCCCAAAATATAATACCTTTCTTTGTCGATTAAAGTTTCCTCTTGTTGGTAGCTGAATTACAGAGAGCATTCTCCTGACGGATAATTCCTGTGCTCCGGTATACCGGGAAGTTGGAAGGAAACAACCAAACAATTGCTCGTCTCAGGAAGTTCTCACATTAACATCACATTTTCCTCTTGCATCCTTTGCTTCTTTCTACTCTTGACAAGTGATCAGCTATCACATTGTCAGCCCTTTTTATCCTTGATTTCCAAATCAAACTCCTATGCGATAGCACCCACCTTATCAATCTTGGCCAGAACTCACTTTTTGGCGTAGTATTTGATTGTTGCATGATCGATGTGAATTACCACGAGATCCACCGATATGCGCCTAAATTTTTCACAAGCAAATACTATGGCTAGCATCTCCTTTTCAGTTGTTGAGTAGTTCTCTTGTGCTTCATTGAAGGTCTTACTAGCATAGTATATGACCCTGAATACTTTCTCTTTTCTTTGCTGACCGCGGCTCCGTACCGTGAAATCAACGGCATCACGCATTATTTGAATCTTTGATTCCGTGCAGTGCGGCCGTATAGGTGCTTGTACCAATCGATCTTGATTTCTTGAAAGCATCTGCGAGTCATGAAATTGAACCTTGTATCTTTTTCGATGTCGCATAATTAATTAATGGAGAGATCAGGGTGGATATATGAGTTCAGTGGGGGTAAAATCTGAAGTAAGGTTGGGGAAAGATGGTGAGCAGATATGAGGTGATGAAACTGTTGAGTATATCTTGTATTACCTCATATCATGCCCTGTCAGCATGACTCATGAGTCACACTGGTCAGCATGTTTGCAGTCTCAGTCCGTCATCATGTATAACACTACTGTTGCTCTGACATGTACTCAGAGTACCGAAAAGTACTCAGTCTTCACCTATAACTGACACCGTAGACATGATGAGCTTTATCAGATCTTTAGACATGACGTGATGATATAAATATCAGATGGTGGTATCATGTAGTAAATGATACAGACAGAGAGATGATGTGGTGTATGTGACCTGCCATCATTCATCTGTCAATCATCATGTGTGATCAGCTGTTCACCTGTGATGTACTGCAGACAGTAGCCATGAGCATGTGCAGCTCAGCAGTGAGCCAGCCTATTTGCACCATGTCATGGTGATCTCATGCAACTCCATCTGTTCTGTCTGCTGAGATCATGAGTGTGCATTTGTTGTGACTCAAGCAGAAAGCGACTGTGACAGCATAGAGTGAAAGTTTTTCAGTAAATAAGAAAAAAGACAGCAGTGATAGATGAGACTATAGTAGCAGAGCATGAAACTCTTTGTGTCACCACATGTTCTGTGGCCTCTCACACCATCTTCCTCATTGTATTGCAGCAGTGATCAGACCTCATGACAGCATGATGGCTGCTCACACATCACAGTCATATCATGTGATGTGAGTATTGATCATTGTGCAGATGACTAGTGAGCTCCGCATACCTTTATATAACTGAAGTATAATCAGATGCACCTGTGTAGTGACTCATATATGTAGCGACTCATACTTTAGATAACAGGACGCGAAGTACTTGAATCTTCTTCCATGTCGAATGATGAAGTCTTTGGGAAAACAAACTTCAGCCATTGGCCAGTACATCTTGATGACTCCTTGAGGTTTTACCATCGATCACATCACGCCATTTGAAGTAACCGGGTTGTAGGAGTAAGCCCCCCCGAACTTAGTTTCTTGGCAGCGAGAAGAGGCATCAAATTGATACTAGCTCGGAGTCGAGAGAGCTTCCACAGGTGTTCCTCCCGTGATACGAGAATCGAGGCTCCTGGGTCTTTCATCTTTCTTTGGTAGTTTCTTACGATTCTGCTTAGCTATGATGGCGGTGAATTCACTATTCCTTCCTCTCACCTTTTCTTTCTTCAGTGTATTATTGAGGAATTTTGCATAGAGTGGCATTTGAGTTACCACTTGATAAAAGGCATGCGATCTCGGCTCTGAAAGTTTTGAGAACCTTGCAAACTGCTCCTCCATCCTTGACTTCTGCAGTCTTTGTGGAAATGGGACTGCAGGCTTTGATCCTTGGATGTTCTTCCTTTCTACTTTTTCTTTTTCATTCTCCAGTACCTCTTCCCTTTCTGGGCTTTCTTCTCCTTTGCTGTCATTTTCTCTTTCACATCTCTTAGCTCGCCTTCCCATCCTAAGGCTACACACGGCCATGCAGTCTTTTGGGTTCTTCCTTGTGTCACTTGGGAGGCATCTTTCCTCGGCTGCGGGGTTAGGGCGGCCTTACTGCTTGTGTCTCCGGGGTTCTTCGGGGATGCATTGGTGGTGCAGAAAATTTGAGGTGAGCGCGATTGTTTCTGACTCACAAAATTTTGTTCATGGGGTCATGACTTCTTATTATCCCCGTGGCTGACATCTATTCTTCAAAAAGATTGGGCCCTCCTCGACCACGATATTCATTTTGTGCTCATTTCATGCTTCTTCTGCTGGAACCTTGGTAGGCTGTTGATAGCCTGTGGAGGGTTCTATCAATGCCTTGGGCTGTGAAGCCCCTCCACCATAAGAGAAATTCATGGTTCCTCAGTGTTGGGTGATAATGTGCTGGCAGGTTAGTATTGGGTTTAAAATGGTCACCCAGATAATTAACCTCTTCAGCATCATAGAATTGTTCTTCAGTTACCCTCTCAGCACTTCCCTTCAATAACTCTCTTTCAATTGCTCCTATTTCATGAGCAGTGTGTGTCTTTCTTTCTTGCTTGTCCAACCTGTGCATAATGGCATCCAACTTGGCCTCCATGGCTGTCATCTTGCTCAGCTCCATGATCCCACTCTCTCTTTGTTTCTTTTGAAGCTCGGAAGGAGTTTCATGTTACATTTAACCAGTCTTGATCGGCTCTTTTGCCTCTTCCAGCACTTTTTCGTTTGAATGCTCCCGGCATGAAGCATCAATGATCCCCTTTTGATATATCATTCAAGGCATGATATCTGATGTCCATACGAGTCTTGAATCTATCCATGCGTGGACATCTTCTTAGCTTAGTTTGAATCTTTTCCCGAGCTAATACGGGCTTTACGTCTTCCCTGTTGGAACCTGATGATTTCCCTCCTTCTTTGCATGGTGAGAGTTTGGGGAAAGAATCTGCCTAAAGTAGGCCTCTACTAACTCCTCCCAAGTATCAACGAGAGACCATATGGTAGGATTCATACCATGTAGGCTGCGTATCTCTTAGAGAGAATGGGAATAGTGCAGTTTGATGACCCGGTCTCACCACAGTGACTTCAACTGTATTAGTCATCTGAGAAATCTTCCCGGGTGCTCGTTTGGGTCTTCGATTGATTCAAACCCGATGGCGTCAGCACATTGGACCATTATGAATCGGTCTTGGCTTGAGTTCAAAATTATTAGCATCAAGCTGCGAGTTGTCGATTCTTGATATTCATCTTGTATGGTGGTCTCCAGGAGAGTCCTCCATTGTATCAGCGGTGGAGGTCTTCTAAGCTAATACATATGTACCTCATCACGATCCTTGCCTTTCATCTGCCATGGTTGAGTTTTACGCCCTCTTTATCTTTCTCAAGCTTAAGTGTCCTCTACAGTGCATTATTGGTGAGATCATATCGGTGTTATTTCATGCATTAAAACACACTTATTAATAGGATTAGTTTGGTCGACAAATATTTTCCAATATGGTTTGTTAAAGGTTAATTATTCACAAAAATAACCTTTGTGAAAAGCTATTTTGTTCTTTTTCTTCAAAATGTCTAAATTAGTAATTCCTTCTTTAATCCCGAATATTGATTCTTGAATTCTTTGATCCAGTGCATGGCATCATAAAACATTGACTGGGCAAGAACACATGATTCTGACGTTATAACGAGACTATTGTACAGTCAAACAGCAGCGCCATAAAACTTGTTGACTAGACCAGAACACATACAAATTCTGACGTTATAACCAAAATTTATTGTCTAGTCCGACGACGGCGCCATAAAACTTGTTGACTAAACGAAACATTTCTAAGTAAATCATTTTCCAATATTGGTTTGGCACAATATCTTTGCGAGTGCAATTCGACCAGTAATAAATTGGATTTAAGTCAGATATCGATCCCAGTCTCGAAATTCTAGATCCTTCTACGACTACTCAGCTCCATCTTTTATTTGGGTATAAAATGACATGTTCGGCTTAAGAGTATAAATTATACAAGTATGTAATAAAGAATGAACAATCGAATCATTAGGATCTAAGAATAATGAATAACGAATAGTTAAGAAAATAAATAGGCGAGTAATTATAGTTTGAGTACACATTAAGATTAATGCTATTGAAGTATCCATTCCATTATTAACTTAATTTGCTTGTGTATTTCAGGTTTTAAAATGTCAAGGCGTTTGTAGCTGATGCAATTTGGATCTCTCCACACTCTACATTTCATTATCTAATTTTACTGATCCTCGAATGGGGAATGAGATAACTACTTTTAACGAGGACTTCCTAATTCTAGGTATTTTTCTTTTGCAGCCCTTCATACCCACATTTTATGGTATAAACCTTAGCTCCCGAATTTATCGATTAAACGAGGATATACAAACTTCAGTTTACTCTTCCTCAAAATTAGAATGGATCACCCTCTCCTTGATTAGATCTCAGTTAACACGGGATTGGCTTCACTATTCAAATTGGGGGCAAAACTCTACCTTGTTTTAAATTATTAACTCATTCAACTCATTCTTGATTTCAAGTGAGAAGGATTTATCAAATAAACTTACAAAGCTCATTAGATCTCACAATAGCGAGGTTAATATCTGTGAAAAGGAAATGTTAAATGCTAAAGGTTGTCATCTCTGTGTCACTCGAGAGGATCTCCTTGAAATCGAGCAATGCGTAATTCTTAATACGGGTATATGAGCGATATTGGTCAAAAGCTTATTAAACCCATAGCAGAAAGTAAATTCATAAGCTGAAATTCGCAGATTTCTTTGGAAACAACTACGGGAAAGATAATTTTTGACAATGGCATTCACTTAATAAGAGGCTGGGTTCCTCGATTGCGAATTACACACTACGACATTCCTCACGATCATAAGAATAGCGCATCATGGCTGGAGGAGCCGAATTCAAATTTATGCCGAACTTCAAACATTCAGGTAGTAATTTGTAAAGTGGTCTGCGCATTCAGTTATGCTCAACGATAACATCGATTCAGGTAGTAATATCGCCTTGAAGCTACCGTTATGAGCTAGGTAGGCTGCGTATTTATAAGTTTCGGTTAGGCCCCTAATCCCAATGCAGTCTTTGTGGATTTCAAGTGGTACAGCCCATGTTAATATTAAGTATCGACTTTAATCCCTTGTGAGGCATCATCATGTCGACATCGGTCACGTCAGCGACATGGCTTAAGTCTTCTGCAGCCTTCAACTGATGTCTTCTGATGTCGCGACATCAATCTCTTGTCGCGACATCACTTTATACCTTTGCAGGCTTCAATAGGGTTCTGCTCGCGTCTTCGCGTTTATGTCGATGTCTTGTCGCGACATCAGCAATTATATACGTAGCTTTTAGCGAATGTTCATGATGTCTAGACCTCGATATCTTGTCGTGGCGATTCATTTCTTCACGGCTTTCGTCGATGGTTCTGGTATGACATCAATCTCTTGTAGCGACATAGGCTTAGTTCTCTGGAGGCTTATTTGGTTTCTTTTGGTGTCGCTGACGTCATTCGCTATTCGTGACATCGGTAAGGGAACACAAGCTTCACGATTGCTCTTGGTGTTGGGCAGCAATCTCTTGTCGCGACATCGGCATGAATCTGAGTCTTCCTTGGCGGTTCTTGTTGTAAGCGACATCAATCCCTTGTCGCGACATCAATTCATGCCATACGGGTTTCAAGTGGTAATTCACGTGTGTGACCCCAATCCCATGTCGCGACAACAACTTGAGTTATCAGCTTCTCTCACAAGCACATCGCCGAAACAGGCAATTCTCTTGTCGCGACCTCTATCAAATTTCTTCCATGTTTACGATGTCGCATTAAACAATATTCAGTGGATGTGACCTTCTCTTCCTCTTGTTAGCCATGACGACTGCACATTTATAGCTAACCGTATCGTACCGATATCCACGTAGCATCAGACTCTTCGCGACGTGAAGTCTTCTTCTTCTTCATTTCTGGTTGCTTCACTGGAGTTCGCGCTCGGCCTTTTGCCTTGTTCTTGAGTAACCGTTTGGCGGAGTTTCTTCTTTGCCGCTTTGGATATGCATTTTGGTTGCTGCCCAGCTTCCGCGACATCGAGTTCCTTTATCTTTGTGTCCACTTCTGTTATGACTTGCGGCGATTATCTCGTGCGGCTTCATCCACCTTACGCACCTTTTGCAAATATTCTTCTTTTTCTTGAATTCCTTGCCATTTTGCGATTTGGATTTAGTTATTCCATAGTGCGCTATCATCAGTCTTGTTTAGATAAAAATAGATCAGGAAAATGGACTAAAAATAGATGACTCAAGCTCGTCGGTAATGCTCTGGTACGCTTCCAGATGCATGATGTCTATATTTCTGATTTAGCGAGAAGAAGTTATGGAATCTTCATGGATGATTTCACAGTGTATGGATCGAGTTTTGACCGGTCACATAGCAGGAATGATACTTGAGTGCAGAACCAGAATCTGAAAAGCTCTGGTGGGAAAAATGCGTTTTGTAGTTCTGAAGGAATTGTCACCAGGGCACATGAGATTTTATGTGGCGTTTAGAAGTAGACCCAGCAAAGTTTCAATTATAAGAAATCTGATACCACCTACGGTCGAGGGAATTAGAAGTTTCTTAGGACATGCTGGATTTCTGAAGATTTATCGGAGATTTACTCAAAATTGCTGAACCATGTAGATTCTTTGGAAAAAGATGCTAAGTTCAATTTTTGATGAATACATAATTCTTTTGAAGAAATCAAATCCGGATTAGTTGAAGCTCCCATCATGGCAAAACCGATTGGAATAGAGAATTTGAAATCATGTGATGCGATGATTTTCGCGATGGGAGAAATTTGTATTGGAGATGAACTGAAAAGGTATTTAAGGCCGTATACTATGCTAGCAAAACCTTGATAGGCTCGGAAAATTCTTTCTGCTCTTTGAAAGGAGATCTTTGGCAATAGTATTTGCATGAAAAATTTAGGCCATACATTTTGAGGTCCCATGTTATTATACACACTTGATCATGCGATTAAATATCTAATGACAAAGAAAATGGCTTGAGATTGTTCAGTGGGTATTGTTATTACGGGTGATTTAGAATTAAGAACTGAAAGGTTGTAATGATGATAAGCTGATCCCATGTCAAGTGGAAAAATCTGTTTGTCTGAGAAGAAGGAAATAGGAAAACTTTCTAGATGGCCAGTTATTCGAGTTGTCACTCAATCACCTTGGTATCTTGCGATATTGTGAACTTCTTAGCTTGTGGAATTATGCCACGGAGTGTTGTGGAGAAAAAGCTAGGAGGCCCGATAGCGGGTACTACGCATATGGGATGACCAGCTCACATTTAAAAGAGGAGCTAGTCGATCATAAGAAGATGTGTACGGAAGTAAGCCCAGCAGAGATTTTACAAGAATGTCATGCATCACCATATAGGACATTTTACGGGGAAACAAAATAACCCGCAAAATTCTCAGGTGAGGATTTTTATTCGCCTACTATTTTAGAGTACATTTTGAATGGGTGAAGCTATGTGATCAATGCCAAGAGATAGGAAATATCAGCGAAAGCATGAAATGCCACACCAAGGCGTATCACGAGTGGTGCAAATATTGGATGTATGGGGAATGGATTTTATGGGGCCTTTTCCGACTTCATTTGGAAATATATATACTCCCTAATTTGTGGTTATCGTAATAAAATGGGTTGAAGGCCAACTTGTCCCAAAATAATCTTTGCTGCAGTTGTGGGATTTTTACAAAGAAATATTCTTAGCAAATTTGGGACACTCAGAACTATAATCAGTGATGGAGGAAGCCACTTTGCAAATAAGTTGTTTGAAAAACTCATGGGAAGATGTAATTATCAAACACACATTATAGGCTTGACTTATCACCCCTCGAGCAAATGGAAATGACTGAAATTTCAGCTGGGAAATAAAAAAAATTCTTGAAAAGGCGTAAGCTGCTTGAGAAGAGATTGGTCTACGAAGCTTGATGATGCACTCTGGGCGTCTGGGGCCCTTTTAAAACTCCCATTGGAATGTCCCATCCTGGACTTGTCTTTGGAAAACCTTGCCCACCTACCTCTTGAGCTAGAATATAAAGATGTATGGGCCATCGAAGCTAAATTTTGATTTCAGGCTACTAAAGAAGAGAGGCTACTCCGGTACAAATGAATTAGAAGAGTTGAGGAATGAAGCCTATGATAGTGCGGGGAATTTACAAAGATAAAACAAAAAATGGCGGGATCGAAAGAATTTTGAGGAGGAATTCAAGGCGGGAGATCAGTCACATTTATTCAACTCCGAGACTAAGACTCTTTCGGGGAAGTTTAAATCGAAAATGGAGTGGACCATATCTTAGTAGTATCAAGCACACATTTTGATGATGACATAGAACCGGCAATCTTTAGGAATTCAAGGTCAATGGTCGGAGATTAAAACCTTTACCTTGGGAAAATGCAAGTGGAAGAGTGACTCTTGCAGTTGAATGAAACTTTGAAGAAAGCGAAATACATTGTGTGAAGTCGGTAAATTCAAAAATTGGCAGGCTTTGTGGAAGGCAATCCACATCAGTTCGTTTTAAGTTTTTCTTGTTATATTTTGTGTGTTTAAATTTCTAATAGCTTTGTGTAATTTTATTCATTATTGATTGAAGAGTAGATAAATATTTTTTTCTTTTTTTAGTTTTGCAGGACAATAAGAATGTGAAAAAGGGGGAGCATCTACAATCAAACTTCCAATCAGCAAATGAGACAAAGAGCGGTATAAATTTTTCTTGAATTTATTTGTTTGTCTCACGATATGACATATAGTTGAGATTTGGGGAATTTTTAGTTTATTTTTGTGCTAAATTTTGAATCTGATGCATAGTGAATGGATTTGTTGAATATTTGAATGATGAAGATGAATTGAATTGTATTTGTTTTGATTGGATTTGAATAAATTGAAATTGCTGTGAATTTGATTGTTCAGGGAGACCTGAAAATTTTTCTGGTCGCAACAATAATCCATAAGTTGCAACTAAGAATGTTGGAAGTGGAAACAATAAAGTAGAAAAGAAAGTCGGCTTGATTGAAATTAGGAGTGCGACTAAAATAACTAAGGAAAGAAAGAGCAGTCGTGACATCGAGAGTTTCTGTCGTGACCACCACATTTCAGGTCGCAACAAATATCTTTAGATTGTGACCAGAATTGTCCAAAACTCAATAAAAATAGGTTTTTAAAACCTTTCATTTTGGGCGTTCCAGCATTAAAAATAAAATTCATTGCAAATCATTAATTAAAGAACAGAAATTTAATGCTTCATGACTCAGTATTGCAATCATGACGTTATGACCCAGCGTCCATTCAATTTTAAGTCATCTTCAATTCATCTGACCTTTCAATTACCATCCCATCATTTAGAACCCTTGAAATAAATTGTTATTAATGCAGAACCAGAAACCGAGCCTTAATTGAAAGAATCAATTTAGTTTGCTTAGTTTCAAAAGAATAATTCCAGGGAATTCAATAAATCATAGAGAAACGATCAAAATTCCTTAAAATTTTTCCCAAACTTCCTGTTGGAAATAGCCAAGGCGTTGGAATCCGAGAAAATGCATTCAATTCATTAGTGGAAATCTGCAAAAAGAAATTAAAAACTTTATTTCCAGAAAACAGAATCTACTATAAAAGGATGGGAAGGCAAAGAAAGAGTAAACAAAGAAGATGAAGGAAAATGAGAGAAAGGAAGAGTTCCAAGGTTGCAAATACAGAGCGTATGGAATGAATGGAGTCGGAAAACAAACCAATTCCATTCATAATTCCATAAAACATTCTGTAATCAAGAGAATGGATGATGGGAAGGGAATTGGAAGAAGGGTTAATCAAAACCCATCATCTGAAGGAACTCAGCGAGTTTAAAGGAAGGGCCCCGATTTGTTATGACAACCTTGTTGCTGACCCTTCCTTTCGGCATAGGATCGAGACTTGGAGAGCCCAGGTAAAGCGGAAACTCTGACCTTTAGGAGGAAGATATGGGGTTTAGATCAAGAAATAGATAGTTTTCCTCTGAATTAGAATCAGTCTTATTTTAATTTTTGTATTAGATAAAAAATCGAGATTGTATAAGATGCCAGATGTTTGATATTTGAATAAAATGCACATTTGATTAACAAATTTATTGTTTTAGGTTGCTACAGTGATATACTAAATTGTGTGTTTGTATCATTTCTTTGTTAATATACGATTGTGAGTGCCTTTTCTTTGCAAAGTCTCATGAACCAAAACTTCGGTTATCTCGAGAACAAAAATGCGGGAAAAATAAAACACGGGGATAATAGCTTGGAACTAGACGGAGTTGCAACACAGATATTTTAAATCCAGTTCAGATTGCAAAAAATTGAAAAATGGATATTCTTGAAGGAACAAATAACTTGGTTGAAATAGTGTAAATAAACGGTGAATAAGTACAAGTCTTGAAGAAATAATACACTTGGTGACAAAACTTATGAAACTTTGAGAGGAATTAGGAACATTTTATAGGAAATTCGGAGTTACTAGTCCGTAGTCCCTGCGAACTTGTTAGATTATTGATTGAGCGAAATCTTGGTAAAACAGCCAACAAAAGTGATAGAGGCCATCCTTGCGGTTTGAGCTTTCAAGCCTACCCTCGATAACAAAGCACACCCTTTAGTTCCATGACTTGAGCCAAACAAGCCCCTTATTTCTTCAACAAACATGTTTGAAAACCTAAATTCCTTCCTTGCAATAATCTGTTGAGAGAGCCCCGAATTATCAAGTTCAGTCTGAGAAAGAGTCTACTATAAAGGAAAACAAGTATGGAAAAATATTTCCAAATATTACAAGGTAGGAAGAAGAAGTAAAGAAGCAGAAATTAATGAAAAAGGGAATAAGTTTTGTCTTGTGGCTTTATTTCCTTGAAACGGTCATTTCGTGAGGGTGTTTAACATCTAGTTCCCTATTACCAACTGGTATGGGAGTTGCTAGCCCAAAGTTCTCTAAGGGTGATAGAAAGCCTAAGAAGAAAAAACATTGAACTATTTCCAACCTTAGAAAAATAGAAGCAAAAGAGTTCTAGAAACGAGGAAACGCTGAATAAAGTGCGAGAGTAAAATCAAAAATTCCATAAAAGATTCAAAGATTAGATAGGCGAGATTGAGGGAGGATCAACAAGTACAAAGAAGAAAAAAGGGTGAAGGTGAAGGCAATAAGTACAAAGAAAGATTAGGCTTGGGTGATTTGCAACTTAAATTTTCCCATTATCTACCCGATTATCTAGAAGCTGACATTCTGAAAGCTGAAGAGACCTCATTGATCTTGGAGGTTGAATTTACCTACATTAGTGGAGATCAATATGAAAAACAAGCCTAAGGGACTTTGACCAACAATCCAAGGAGACTCCCAGAAGATTAACTAATTTCAACATGAAGATGAAAAGTTGATATTTTACACACAGAACAAGACTTGTTGAATAAGCTAGTTTTACACTTTGTTATTTCATCAAAGAAATTTGTGATAGAAGTAGAGACCATTCCTTTTACGGAATCGGCGAAATCTAAAAATGATCTTTGTTATCTCTATTTCAAGTTAGAAGATTGGAATAGGAAAAATTTGATTATGAATCGGAAAAATGTCATAAAATTAAAGCTTAATTGTTTTGGGGATGACAATTTCTATTTTCTTTGCTTTCGGGGACAAGCAAAATTCAAGTTTAGAGGAGAATTTGATGAGTCCGAATACTCATTTGATTTTAATCCTTTTAAACATATTCTGAGATAAATGTTGATTCGTATGCGAATGTGGATGTTTTACTCAAATTTAATTTTGCGAAAAATACAGCGGAAGCAAAATCCGGCAAAAACCGAGAAGAGATCAAGCCTATAAAGCGAAATTAAGTCATGGCCCAGAGAAATTCGGAATTAAGCAACAAGAAGTACATTTGTTAGTTAATTCTAGGTTCTGACATCAAACGGGATAAGCCTTAAGGAAGGAAGCTGAAACTATTCAAAAGCGAGTCGACTTGAAGTTAGGCTTGCGACTAGAATTACCAAAGCAACAAGTGAAAGAAGTTGCGACAAAGAGTGGTTGAGACTAGAAATATTCAAAGCGAGAATCTCGGTCGCGACACCACTCTTAGGTCATGGCCTTGATTGAATATAAAATTAGCGTCGATCATGTTGCGCGATGGATCAATCGTGACCTGAGGAAATCTGCAAGAAGCGGGAGTTGCAACTGGTTTTGAAATGAAGGAATCATTTGAGGTCACGACGTTCACATTGAGGTCGTGACATAGAAGCTGAGCTGGAGTCTCAACGGGAAGATTGAAGTTGCAGTTAAGAGTTGAAGAACAAAAGGGAGGTGTGACACGAAGCGAAGCCAAGTAAAGTCCTTGCCAAGAAAGCGAAGTTGCGACCATTTATTAATCAAGGACCACAAGCGATGTCGCGACCACTCATTCGAGGTTCTGGCACGAAGAGCCTAGCGAAGAAATCCGGTCGCATTACTTTTGAACAATTGGGACTACATGCAACGGAAAAGAGCAACATGAGGTCGACATCACAGGAAATCGCGACACGGAATGAGGTTGGAAGGAAAATTGGTTGCAACAAAGAATTGAGTTGCAACGGAAGAAATGAACATCAAAGAAGTGTGACATCTTGTAAGGTCGCGACTTAAGAAATTTGAAACCTGTGAAGCGAAGACCCACAAACAAGGTCGCGACCGGAAAAGAAAAGTCATAACACGAAGTCGGACTACAAGCGATGTCGCGACCATTAAAATCAATGACAGAATCACGAGTATAGCGAAGCCTTCGAATTGCGATTGAACAAATGGCAAAGGAAATCCATGTCGCGACATCAACGTCGCGACCTAGGGCGATGTGGGCTTTCTTTGGTCGACTGACTTTTGGGATTTGGCTAATTTCTTTTGACGGTATAAATGAGCGGTGTTAGAATAATGAAGTACCTTAAGTCTTCACGCTGCTTGAGAAAAGGGAGCGAGGAACTCCGATTAATATATTTTAGAGTAGAATTTTCTTTATTTTTCATTTTTTATTTTTTTTTTAATTCATTTCTGGATCTATTTATGCTAACTGTGCAGAAAAGTTTAGAGCTGAAATTTTATTTATGTTATTTTCTTCTTAGTGCTGCACAAAAATTTGTGAAATCTAGACAAATTCCTAGAGTTCATTTTCCTCGATTCATTCTTTGATTATAGTGGTTGTATGTGATCGGTACTCCATTTCTTTAATCGTAATACAATAATTGGAACGCAGCTCTGCTGGATTTGAATTATAGTTAGTTACAGTCTTTTCTGCAAAAATCTAGAGAACGTTATTTGGGTAGTGATTTACTTGCTTGGTGTTGTTTTGAATCGATAAGTTCCCGATGGTAGTAAGATACCATTTTGAGGGAATGTATCTTGCTACGATTTCGGATGCTCTGCGTGACACGAGATGAAGATTCACGAGAGTTTAGAGGCATTCTTACTACGGGTATGTTAGACTACCATTGATGAATTCTTGAGCTCTGAAGTTAATTTTATTAAATCCGGAGTTTAACCATAATTGAAGTTGGAGAGTATTTAGCATAATCTAAATAAGAGAGTTCACCTTAATCTAAAGGGAAGTTCCCAACCTAGTGTTGCTTAGATCTAATCAAGGGAAAGGGCAGAACGATAAGTCTGAAGGATGAGCCACGATTATGTTCTAGAAACTTTCTTGATCAATCCACGAGAAGGAAATGCAAAGAATATCTGTCATCGAAATGGGTGTGAAGTATTGAAAAATACCCGGATCTTGAAGCGAGAAATACAAGTAACTGGTTAAATCTTGATTTCGAGAGAAGCAAGGGTTTCTAACAGAGGTGGTGTGGGAAAATCAGCTGCAGCATTTAGGCATTCTTGGACAGTCGGAATCCATCAGTAATAGAGCATGTACTTTCATGCAGGAATTGACTGTTTCATTGTAATTCACTAATAGTTTTCGTCTTTCACAGGGAACAGATTAGATCCAGTATTTAGTTCTTTATATTTTTAGTTGATTTCATGTTATTCCAATTTCTATTTTTAGTCAATAGTCTAGGATATATAATTTTAGACAAATTTTCAATATCAAATTCTTTTAGTCTAAATAGCATAGAACTTCAGTAGTTGGGGTATTTGATCTCTAATTCATATCAATCTCTGTGGGAATGATACCTGAACTTACATCCAGATTTTACTACTTGTATGACCTGTGCACTTGCAGTGTCATAGATTAAACCCAATTTTAAAATCCTAAACATCAAGACATATTTATTTAATTAAATGGTTATCCAGTGACATGGGTTGCAAAGTGTAAGTTTTTTGTAACTATGTACAAGCAGTGGTCACATTCTCACATCCTTATCATGTGGACATTCAGTGGGACTTGCATGTTTTACTTGAATGTGTTTAGGTTGCCATTACATGTACATAGGTGGGGAAGTAGCCCATATAAGATCATTCGCGAGCATTGCTCATCTGTCGAGGAGAAAAATTATTTCGGTACGAAGGTTTACTGGGGATGGGACATCAGGAGTCTTAGAGACGAAGAAATACCATACTCATGGCCTTGTTATGCATTGTAAAATATGGAGTAAGGACCCAATTTTGGAGTAATTGTAAATTAATATTTTGTATAAAATATACATTTTTGTGAGTATGGATGTATGGACCAATGTGACCATTTTACTCATATATTGGTCTCATGATATGAGACACAGGTATTCCGCAGGTTGACGGTGGTCAACGGGACCCCCGGGAAATGGGGTGTCACATTTATAATGAAATCCAATGTTTACTTCAACAATTCTATAATTATATTTCCAAGTTTCATTCAAGTCTTTCAATTTGCCAACATTGTGTTATCTCATTTATTCAAAGGGAAATCTAATATTTTTCTTCAACATTTGATTCCTGCAATAATTCAATTTGTACAACATTTTCTACTTTGATTATGGAGAACTGTCATGAGAACCAGGAAGCCTATATAGCTTGATTAGAAATTTGATCATACGAGCCATTTCAATTTGGAAATATTTTAATTTCTTGGTACATCCGTATGCTTGTATTTTGTATGTTCGTGTGAATTTCAAAATTTACCACAACAAATATATAATATAAGACCCTTTTTGGACATATTTAATATCGCAAAATGAAGCATATAGTCTTTGGGGATCGAAATGAATTTATTATAATTTATTCATTTTTATTGTATTTATGATAATTATTGTAATTTGAACTTTAACATATAATTATGAAATTGAAAATTTATTTTTTGATTATGATTAAAAAAAAAACTGATATATGGTTAATTGAAAAAAATGGTTAACCAATCTTTTATTAACCATGTTGATGGTTAGGTTTTTGATTTATATAAATAATAAATAAAAAGTAGTGATCATTACATTTCTAGTGACACAAATGAGTTAAGCGACAGCATTTCCTTATATTAATGTTGATGGAGCATTCAAAGTTTAAATACAAGACATCCAAAAAGGAGAGAGATCTTACGTTCAAGTCCTAATGAGAATAGTTTAGTACATTATAACAAAATACTTAATTATAAAAAAAAATGTTCTGGAGATAACTTATTTTCATAGTCAGTCAATAAGACCTACTTTAAGTTATTAAGAGCTCAACTATCAAAAAAAAGGGAAGCGTACATGTTCGCCTAAAGTGAATAGATATAAAAAAAACTTATTTCATAGTACTTTATTTGTTATCATTATTGTATTTATATTATTATTATTATTAAACTAAATCTAAAAAATAAGTGATATATTACTTTGTACTAATTTTTAATTTATTTGTTTTAAATGGAGTCTAAAAAGTAGAAGAATTTCTTAAATATTATTTAATCAATTTTAGGGTTTTTATTTTGAAGTGCATTTCTACGGCATTAAATTCTTATTTTTTTATAAAAATTTTGTATAAAAACTTTTAAGGGCACATTTGTCCTCACCTTTTATCCGTTTAAGAATTTAGAGGTTTTATGAATTAATAATGAATTTTGAGAATCAATACCCTTGAAACATAATCCTCTAAAATAATTAAAAACCAAAATTGAAGAAAGCCAGATAACAAATCATTCAAGAAATATTTCAGTTTTTAACTACGAAAATTCCTAAAATACCCTCCTTTAAAACTATTTTAGATGTTAGTTACTATTTTATTAAACTAATAGATGTTAGTTCCTATTTTATTAAACCTTTTTTTTTTATATTTATTTATTTTGGAGCCCGATGTTTCCCATAGTCCTATCACCACACATTTACCACTTAAACCAAACCTTAAAAGGGCTACTATTTTATTGAACTTTAGGTATTATTTTAATAAACTTTGAGTATGGAATGACAACTTAAAAATAAGATTCTTATTTGAATAAAAACTGAAATATTTTCAGAATGAGCAATTATGAAGTAGATTTCTTTCTTCAATTCAATTTTCCTAAGTATTTTCAAATCCTTACTTTTTATTTTGCGGTAAAGACTTATTTGATTCGTATTTTAAAGCATTGTGAAGCGATTTTTAAAAAACACAGAGAACACAATTTTGAATTGGCTTTTTGAATTTACTCTTTGTTCTTTGAACTTAGCGTTTTTGTTTTATGTTATTTGAATTTAGCGTTTTTGTATTTTTCAAAACAAAATTAAAATAATGTGTTATTCATCTCATCTTATTCTCTTTTTGTTTGGAGAGCAAATAACAAAAATAACGATTTTCAAAAGCCCCTTAAAGCTTTAAACTTCTTATTTGTTAAGGTTTCCACTCCTTTGCTTGAGGCTATCAGTAATTGCTAAATATGATTTGCTATTTTAGCATCACCTTGGTTTAGCGTCTGACGACTCTTAGCATATCAAAAGACTTGTTTTAGCGAGTATAATGTATCGAACGTTTGTGTGTGACTCGCGGTATTGGTTTTTGGAATCTTGAAAGAAAAAAAAAGAGTTGTGATGACATTTTTTGGGATGATATCATCTTGGTTGGCTTGAAGGCATTGAGATCTTTGGTTAAGAAAAATTCAGTCTTCTTCTTCTCCCACATTTGATTGCCTAATCGACGAGTTTGTTTCTTTAAGTTAATGCTTGTTTCTTCACTTGATTTTACAGGGTTTCTTGCGGTTTGTTCTTAGAGATTTGGTTCACTTTTTGTGAGGTATTTTCTTCTTGTGATTTACACCTTGGTGTGTTTGTAAGGCTTATGTCTCTTTTTTTTTTTTTTGCCACTTTGTAAACTCTTTTGGTGATGAGTGGAAAAGCGACTCAAGGTGTGATGGACGTACCTCGAGGATTATTGAGGGAACCCACGTAAAATCTTGTCAATGTAATTTATTTATGTTATTTTATTTTATGTTATATTGCTTCCATTGATTTTACACTTGTGGGAAAGCCTATTTTCGCAACATCTGGTATCGAGCATTTGGTTAATTGGGTTCAGATTCATTGTATTTGTGTGTATGAATTGTGGTAGCGGCGTTGGGCGTATGGTTGGTTTCAGTAACAAATTGGGTGACTTGGAAAACTAAAATGGAAGACCTTTTGTTTGTAAAGATTTAAATGGACCCATAGAGGGTGATAGTGGCAAGCGTGGGATACGAAAAGATGGCCGTGGAAAAAGCTAGTGAAAGGTATCGGTTTTATTCGGTAATGGATCGATGTTGTGTCTTTCATCACGTCTCTCATTGACACATGGTCTTTGGACCAAATTGAAGTCTTTATGATAGAAGGCGGTAGTGAATAAAGCATTTTTTATTTCGAAAGCTTTGTGAATTCTAAATATAAGGGTGCTCTAATTGCGAACATTTGAATAGAGATTAAGAGCATTGTGAATCGAGTTGGCGCATGTGAAAATTACTTTTGATGATGAGTTGCAAGCTTTGTTACTTCTTAGTTCGCTAGCGAAAGGTAGGAAGCTTTGGTGGTCTGATTGTAACTCTACACCTGATGGAGTGGTAACAATGAGTCAAGTTACCAGCAGCCTGTTGAATGAAGAGACAAGAAGAAAATCATCAGGTTCTTCTATCAGAACCTTTGTGAAAAATCGGAGGTAGGAGTAGTAGGGCTCCACTGGCCGTGATAAATCTGAGATCGAATTGACTTGATTTCAAGAAAGATGTTAGAATCTATTATTGTCACAGAAAGGGCATAGTAGGGAGTGCGAAAGAAACTCAAAGTTCGAGAGCAAAATAAAGAGAAAAATTTAGAAAAAAACAAATGATATGGCTTGTGATTCTGGAATGGTGAACTCATGATTATCGTGATAGTGCTAGCGTTAATTTGATTGGCCAAGAGATAGATTGGAGTGTCGATTACGAACTTCATTTCATGTTACTTAAGCGGACTGACTTCTTCTTCTGCACCATAAAGGGGTGAAGTTGGGAATTTAGTATGGGAAATGTGAAGATGTGTCAGCTGTTGGCATAGGTGACATTTGCTCGGAAACAATATTGGATACCAAATTGTTGCTTATAGTGTGAGGCATGTCATAGGATGTCTGCTCAATTGTCTCTTCGGAAAGTTCTGATGATTAAGGCTACAGCAACAATTTGTTGATGGAAAATGGAAGCTCTCAAGGTTCTCTAGTGGTAACAAAGGAAAAGAAGAACATTCTCTTTGCTTATGCAACAAAAATTTACAAGAGATTGTTGTGAATACACATGAGCTGACTCATCCACGATCACATGACGCAAAGAGGCTTGGACATATAGGTTAAAAGGATTGCAAGTTTTGTCGAAGAGCTTCTAGCGGGGGATAAGGTATGCCTTTGAAAACTTATGTTCATTGCTTCCATGGTAAACAAAATAGAGAATATCATTCGAGTAGAAACATTGCATCTACGAAAATCTCATGTTCTGAATTTTAATTTTGTTCCCTGATGTATGTGGTCATAGTTGGACTGCCAGAGGTGGTGCTTCCTCTGCTTTGTCACTTTATTGATGATGCTCTAGAAAAAAGTTTGGGCCCCATACACGAAAACTAAAGTAAAGTTCTAGATGTGTTTATTTCGAGGCCAATGTTGAAAGCGGTGACAGGTTGAAATGTGTTTGCAATGGTGGTGAATATATTGGACCATTTGATCGATTATTGCGCAATCACGACATCAGGCATGAAGATGATTAAAGACACCTCTGTGACGGGGTTCTGAGAGGAATGAATCGCACCATTCTTGATAGAGTAAGATGTTTGCTCTCACATTCTAAAATTGCGAATCTTTTGGGGTGAGGTAATGAGGACGGTAAGTTGATCTTATCAATTTGTCTCCTTCAGTTCCGTTGAATAGTGATGTGCTAGAAAAAGTTTGAACGGAAGAAAAGTCTCATATGAATCAATGAGATTATTGGCTGAGCTTTTGTTGCATATTCCAAGATTAGAGAGGTCGGCTGATCCAACAGCAGTGCATATTTCTTGTGTGGGCATGAATAATTTGGCTGGTTGTATTATCAGTTGACTTGAGGATTATGTTAAAAATGAGGATGTTGTTTTCTGGAAGATTAGACCTTGAAGACATTGACAAGCTTGGTCGGCTAAGTCTGAATGCGTGATCTTATTGACTTAGATCTCTTAGTCACCTATTGTTTATGAGTAATGAGGAAGTGCAGACACCTCATGATGATGCAGCGGAAGATGATGTTGAGCCGGAGATTGAGGGGAGCGACCACCACACAGAGTCACTACCCGCAGGACATCGTTAAGAGTCTTTTAGAAAAGCATTCATCCCCAGAAAATATTGTTCAAATGAGTATGTGATGATATCGGATCGGGGTGGGCCAAAGACTTATCAAAGTGCTTGAGCATGAGAACAAAACCCCGAATGGCTTAAGGCAATGAAAGAGGAAATGAAGTCTTTGCATAGAGAATCACACTTATGATTTGGTGAAATACTAAAGAAGAAAATTTTAGAAAAATAACTGAGTCTTGAGACGAGAAGAATGATGGAAGCAGTTCTGTCGAGATTCAAGGCACGACTTGTTGTGAGGTTTTGATCGGAGGAAGGGGTGATTTTGATGAGATATTCTCACCCGGTTGTAGAAAGATGTCTCGTTCAGGCATGCAGTGTTAGGATTAGCGAAACACGATGAAGTCACCTTTTGCATGGTGACTTAGGAAATTTATAGCCAGAACAGCTTTGAGGGCTTCATGATCAGGTAATATTAAGTTAAGTTTGCAAATTGAAGAAACACAGGTTGAGACGAAACAGAGGTAGTGAATTACGAGAGAAAATTCGATTCTTTGTAGTGGAAGCCATGATGATGAGAGTCTTGGACATTATTGTTTGAAAATATCAGATGGTTATTTTATTATTCTCTTGCTTTCATTAGATAGTATGCTCATTGTGTGGGTGAGACACGAAGATTAACCAAGTTGAGGGTAAAATTGAGCAAGATCTTGCCATGAAAGGATTTGAGTTCGGCAGTAAATTCTTGGGATCTAGGTGTGCGTGACGAATCATGGGCTAATTGGTTTATCTCAAAGGAATTACCATTAAAAGGTTCTTGAGAGGTTCAATATGGACAAAAGTAAGCTTGTTAATTGTGCCGAGCCCTTTAAACTTAGTTGAAGTCGGTGTCACATAAGTGATGAAGAAAAATGAGATCTGAAAATTCCTATATACTTGTGATTGGTTCTTTGATGTATGCCATGGTTTGTACTCGTCGGATCTTATGGTTGGGTTGATCCGATTTACGTCAGAGGAAAGAACAAGGCGGCGATGAAATGAGATATAAGCGTAGTATCTTGGGGGCACTTCAAAGATGAGTTTGTGTTTGGTAAGCGACCTATTCTTGATGAGTTCACGATTCTAACCTCATTTGGTGATGTTGATAGTTAATCTACTTAGTTGTTGATTACTTTTTGTAGGGAAGCGGTGGCATGACAATTAAGATTACGAAATGTATTGCTCTCCACCCTGAAGCTGGGTTCATCAGCCATCACGAAGCTTACAAAAAGAATTGTGGTTGAAGAAATTCTTCTGAAGTTAGGTTTGAAACAAGAAAGATATGTCCTTCATTGTGATAGTCGAGTCTGATCCACTTGGTAAAATTCTTATTTCATTCGAGATGAAACACATTGATGTTAGATATCATTGGATTCGTGATGTCTTGAATGATAAGTTTATTTGCAATTTGAAAAAGTTCCTGCGATGAGACAACTGATATGTTGACTAAGGCATTGACTAGGTGAGCATAAGAAGTGTCGATTTTAGCGGAATGGTCGAGATCCTCCACATAAGTCGAGAGGGGAGAATTGTTGGGTTTCCCTCCTTTGTGGGACTCATCAATTTGCTAAATATGGTTTTGCTATGTTGGCATGCACCTTGGTTTGGCGTGCATGACTCTTGGCATATCCAAGACTTGTTTTGGCGTGACTCTTAGCATATCTAAGACTTGGTTTAGCGTGCATGACTCTTGGTATTGGTTTGGAATCTTCAAAGAAAAGAAAAGGTTTTGGTGGCATTTTTTGGGATGATGATATCATCTTGGTTGGCTCGGCAAAGAAGAGCGTGATGGAGTCTTTAGTTCGAAAAATTCGATCTTCTTTACTCCCGTTTGGTGCCCTGAATCGTGGTTGTTCTTCAAGTGAGTAACGTTTCTTCACTTGATATTTAGGGTTTCTTGCTGTTTGTTCTTAGAGATTTGGTTCACTTTTTTTGTGAGGTATTTTCCTCTTGTGATTTACACCTTGGTGTGTTTGTAAGACTAATGCCTTTTTTGGCCACTTTGTAAGCTCTTTTGGTGATAGTGGAAGAAGCCTGACCCTACCGGTCGTCGTGGGCGTACCTCGGGGTGTTGGGGAACCACGTAAATCTTGTGTGCTCATTTATTTATATTTATTTTATTTTATGTTATATTGCTTCCATTGATTTACACTTGTGGGAAGCTTTATTTTCCCGACGTGGCCCAGCTATAACCTCAAATGTTTACGGTTTGATTGAGTTATTTGTCAATCGGTTGCAGGGAGCATCGATGGTAGTAGTAGAAGATGGGGAAAATGGAAGATTATGACGAAAAGTAATTACTTTCTCTTTTTAATCTTTATTTTTACTTGCAAAACTTTCTTGATACCAATTCGTCCCGGTGTAAACAATGCCTTTGGGCTTTCAAAACCATGGGAGAATCGGGAGCCTTACTTTGCTTTTTTCCTGATTCTTTGTTATCGGTAATCTCATTTCATCATCATTTCATCTTCACTCGGTTCTCTCTGTCCATCAAGATGTGCCTCGATATTTATTTTCTTATAATTTCTTTTGTACATAGATTTTGTAGTAGACTTTTCAAATTCCATATGGAAATGTAACTCCTGCATGACAACTACTGTATTATTACATTTGAAATTATCCTAAATAATGAACTACAAAGCTGTAGTTCCCAAAAATAGCGAATAATTCCCACAAATATTTGTCTCCTTAATCTCTATTTTGGATTATAAGAAATAGAACCAAACAAAATAGTAACTACTTAATAAATGGTTCCACAAACAATCCCCTGTACCTTGGAATTAAAGAAGAATTTTAATTTACAAGGACGGAAAGAGTAATTCTTAAGTTCTGTAAGTAGAAATGATAAAATTCGCTTTCTTGATCAAATAAAACCTCTAAAGGACTAGAAACTTGATTATCAAGTTGCATTCATAAAAATATTAAGACAGAGGATATGTTTGTTGGGACTTTGGAATCCACAAAACCCATAATTGAATGAAAAGTGTGTCCCACATCGAATAGAAACAAGATGGGAGATAGGTTTAAGAGTTGAGCCTCTCAAATGAGTTTAGATTTGAGGGCACCACACTTTAATGGAAGGGAGAGGACTGCATGGCTAGAGTCGGTTTCCGTCTTGTAGCGCCCAGCAGATTCATCCGGCCGGCTCGGCTCGGTTACGTTCCCAGTCAGCTCATCGGTTTCTATTTTTCGAACAGACACGTTTAGATCATATTTTTTCGAACAAACATGTATGTTCGTGGGGTTTGTTTCCTTGACATTTTAGTTTTTGTTTCTAGTATCGAGACATAGGCTCTGATCTTAAGGCAGATTTGCTTTTCGTTTACGTTCGTGATAAAATTTTGGCAAGCCTGTTCTGGGTCATATTACAAGTTTATGTTCGTTACGTATTACAAGTATACGCACCTTAATTCTTTTCGTGAATATGTGCATTTTTAGCTTTGGAAATGCCTTCGCCTTCATTTCAGGTTAGCCACTATTCGAATCATGGAAAAAATGGAAAAGTTCGATAGTAGATTTGAGAGATGGCAACAAAAGATGTTGTTATCTCTGACGGAACTTGCGAAGATTCCTCAATGAGGATGATTTCAGTGGTTGGAGACAAATAAAGAAAAGTTAGCTCTTGTGGATGCATGAATCATTAGACTTCTGTGTCGCCTTCTCCTCAATGATCACGGAAAATACTCTATAACGTCTATAGTCCGCTGAAAACAGCTAAGGAGTTATGGGATAGTGCGGACAAGTACAAAATCGAGTGTCGGGGTGAAGAAATTCATTATCGGTAGAATTTCTGGACTTCAAGATGGTTGATTGAGTAGTGGCAAGTGGGTTTAAAACTGATGGTTGTGCGTGATATTCATCTTGAAGGAATGACTCACAAGGTGAGACATTTCAAAATTGTTTGCATTCATTGAAAAGCGCCACCATCTGGGGATTTCAAGAATTATCTGAAACACAAGAGAAAGGAGTTGTCACTTGAAGACTTGATTGTTAGGTTGAGGATTGAGAAGGCAATAAATTTAATTTGAGAAGAAAGTTGGGAAGAATCTTAGAAGTTTCAAAAATTGTGTTGTTGAAGGATTCAAACCAATAAAAGAGAAAAATGCCTAGCAAGTCTGGAGATGAATTCAACCAAGGCCTAAAGAAGTTCATTGGCAAGTGCTTCAGCGTGAAGTTTGGACATCGCGAGAAGCTGAGCCCGAAAAGGCGGCAGCGGTATGTGGTGGAAAAGATCTCGATGGTGTTGATGATATCAATCGCATATGATATCGAGGAGTGTAATATAGTGGAAACCCATGGAGTGGGTAGTTGATCTTTTGGAGCAACTACGTCACATCTATGCAAACTTGGTCGTGTTTTCGTCCTACACAATAGTGAGGGTGATGAAAAACTTTATATGGCAATTCATCAACCTCCCCCAGGTTGAAAGGTAATGGAAAGATTGCTAGATGACATATGGAAAGATTGTGACCTTGGTGTGTTCTGCATGTGCCGATGTTCACAGAATTTAGTGTGAGGATCTCCTGCAAGAATAGCTTCAAGTTGGTTTTGTATCGACAAGTTTGTACTCTCAAAAAATGAGATAATACGTAGGAAAGGGTTATCCCGAGTGATGGTTTGTTCAAGATGAATGTAATATTTGTTGTAACGAGGATGATTTGAATAAAGTTGCTTCTTCTTATGTGCTTGAGTCTTCTAACATTTGTGCTAGACTAGGACACGTTAGCCTTAAGTCGATAAAAAATTAATGAATATGGGATTATTCTGAATTTTGGTGTCAGTGAGAAATGCCAAGTGAGAAAATACCCAGTGTGTGTTGAATCTAGATTTTCTAAGCGTTTCCACTACGCAGATAATAGAGTTTCGGAACCTTTAGATTTAATACACACGGATATATATGAGATGATATGAAATCAATACGTCGAGAGGTGGTAATAAGTATTTTATTACTTTTATAGACATTGCTCCTTGGTATTGTTATGTTTATTTGTAGTAGAAAAGATGAGGGGCAAAGATGAAATGTGAATGCTTTTAAAACTTATAAGGCGAGTTGAGCTTCCAGTTGAACTGAAAATTAAAATCATAAGGAGTGAGAGAGTGAATATGATTTCGTTGGAAATTTGTAGCAGCTAGTATAGTTCACCAAATGTTGCTCATATACACCCGCAAATCTAATGGAGTAAGGCGGAAAGAGGCTTAGGTCTTTAAAGAAATGATGAATGCATTGTTGAATAATTCGGTTACCCACAAAATTGTGGGGGAAAACATTTTGGCGAATTTTATTTTTAAATAGAGTACCCACGTAGAAAGACTGCCAAGCTCCTATGAAGCTGGAAAGAGAATGCTAACTTGGAATTATCTCAAAGTGTAGGGTGTTAGGCTAAGGTTGCGGTTCCTAAGCCTAAAAGGTTAAGGTAGGACAGGCGTGTTGTGTTTTTATCGGATATGCTCGAATAGCAATGCATATCGTTTTCTTGTTCTAGAGTCGAGATCCCGGATATACATGTGTCTGATCATTGAATCAGCCGTTCTTTGAAAATATATTTCCATATAACATAGTACTATGAGTCGATTGATAATAATAAGGTCTCGAGATACTATATCTAGAAGTGATCAATGGAGGATTGAACTTTAGGCATTAGTAAAAGACAGAGGACTTCCACGTCTTTTGGACTGATTCTTAGCATTATGTTGGAGAATGAGCGCCGAGGCGTTGAAGAAAGCGGGTGAAACTTGGCTAGAGCCCCGGATTACGGAAAGAGAACATCAATAGTTAAGTTGAATCCATCTTATCAAATCATACACATGGAAGTGGTTGACCTTCATACGGTAATAAACCACTACAATGTATGTGGATTTTCAAGAGAAAATGGATGGTGCTGTTGATAAATGGGCTGACTTGTATTGAAAGGATCTGGCTTGACGAGAAGGTCTTGATTATTTTGATACTTATTCACCTGTTACTAGAATTACATCTGCTAAGGATGCTAATTGCTATAGCGGCGGTGTATAAGCTTGAAATCCATCAAATGGATGTAATGACCTTCTTAGCGGGTGGAAGAAATATGTTGGAACAGCTTGCGAAGGAGTTCATTTATTCGGGACGAAGCGAGAAAGTATGTCGGCTTATCAAGTCACTCTATGGATTGAAACAAGCACCAAAACAATGGCATGCTAAATTCGACGAAGTCATGTTGTTGAATGGTTTCAAGATTAATGAGTGCGATAAATGTATATGTTAACAAACTTCCGAGTGCTTTGCCATTTTATGTCTATATGTAGGCGATATGCTATAACATCGATGATGGTGGGCTTGGTAAGAAATCAAATGCTTGCTTGCAAGCAAATTTGACATGAAAGATATGGGGGTCGCTGATGTTATTTTAGGAGTTAAAATCCATAAGACATCTGGAGGATTAGCTTTATCACAATCCCATTATATTGAAACGATTCTTGGAAAGTGCAAGAATCTAGATATTGTACCAATAAAAAGACCAGATAGATGTTAATTACATCTTTCTAAGAATACTAGTGAAAACAAAGCTCAAAATGAGTATGTTAGTATACTAGAGCGGAGTTTAATGTGTATATTGTTGTACTAGAAGTAGGACATAACTTGTCACGGTTAGCAAAAATTGAAGTCGATTCTACTGATTAGTCCTAAATGAAAATCATTGGAAAGCTATGAAGCGTTTATTAGAAGTACTTAAGGCATACTCGAATTAGCCTTTTTGCATTACACACGCAGAATATCGGCGGTACTTGAAGGATGCTGTGATGCAAGTGGATAAGCAGGCACTAAAGACACAAAATCAACAAGTGGATATGTATTCACCTTGGTAGGCGACGATGTCTTGAAATCATCAAACAAACTTTGTATTGCTAGATCGCTATGGAATCCGATTTATTGCTTTGGATAAGCAGGTGAAGAGCTAGAATTAGAACATTGAATTCTTAGAAGATATTTACAATTGGCAAACCGATTACTTGTGTGCGTATACATTGTGATAGTCAGTGGCGATGGGAAGGGGCCGAGATGTCATGTGTAACGATAAGTTTCGACACATGCGTCGAAGACATGACATAGTAAGACAACTTCTTTCTAGTGGAATTATCACCATTGACTATGTGAAGTCAAAATATAATATTGTGGATCCATTGACAAAAGGCCTAACTAGAGAGATGGTTGCAAAAACATCAAGGGAATGGGTTTAAGGCCTCACAGAAGCAAGTCGTCATAGCGGACACCTCACCCTGTTATTTGGAGATCCCGGGATCTAGGTTGAAAGGGACAACTAAGTTATGAAACTGATGTAGAGTCTTGTCAGAATTTGTTTACCCATTCAGGATAAAAACGGTGTTAATATGTGAAGGTTAAGCAAAGCTTTTAATGATTATGAAGTATATGTTGAAATCACATGTGAGTGTGAAGTGAGGGCGACACGTGAGGAATTGAAGTAAATTCTCTAAAACACTCATGAGACCAGGCGGTGTTCATGGCCAAAACAAACACAATAGTGAGAACCAATTTTGTTCGAGAAACAGTTGTGTTATTTCTATTGTCTAGGCTTACACAAAAGGTCGACAATTCAAAGACATCAAGTCTCTTGATTATTTGAGTAAGGCAGATGGGGTTTCACTAAGGAAAGTTCAAGTCTGGACTACTTATCGATGCAAGCCGTTTTACCGTGGAATAATCGCGCTTTTTGCATCTCATGCATACCACGGAGAATATTGATATCATAACTTTTCATTGATGTGGGGATTGTTGGAGACTTTTAGGTCCAGCATGGCCCATCAATTAGAATGAAAAGTGTAGCCCCCTTATCGAATAGAAACAAGATGGGAGATGAGTTTAATGGTTGAGCCTCTCAAATGGGTTTGGGCCCCGAGGGCACCCCACTTTTTGTGGAAGGAGGACCTATGCCAAGGCTAGGTCGGTTTCCTCCCAGCCCAGCCTTGCCGTCCGTCCGTCGGCTCGATTGGTTCGAGGTCCGCCTCATCGGTTTATTTTTGAGCGGGCACATTGTTTAGATCATATTTTTTCGAACAAACATGTGGCATACGTTAGTGGGGCTTGCACTCGTGGCATATATATACTCCCGCTTTTCCCATTTTTTTTAACGAAATTCTCACTTCACTTCACTTCATCGTCATTATCATTTGTGCGATTGTTCTGCAAACAATTGAGTTCGTCGGAGTCCTCCAACTACGTACCGCTTCGGAGGAATAAGGTTCGTTCTATCCTGGGAGACGATTGTCCACTATCATCGGTACTGATTGAGAGGCCAAATTCGTCTTAAGGACACGACGTTATTTCGTTGGGCTTGGATCAACATTATGATTGTTTGTTTGTACTGCTGCTTTCAGGTTTGTTTCCTTGACATTTTAGTTTCTGTTTCTAGTATACGAACATTATCGACTACAATGTTTACCTTAACAAGATTGGACAATATTCTCTCCTGACAAGATGAAGTCATGCTTAGTTCCAACTTCCAACCTTTCAAGTTCAACTTCAAGCTCTGCCTGATAAGTTAGAATGAGTTGATCCGAAATTTAGGAGGATCAGACTAAAAAAAGAAAAAGAAAGGCCTGAATAAAATCTGGGTTGTTTGGCTAGGTCAAGCTAAGCCCATATTTTTATTTTCTTTTTCCTTTTTAAATTATGTCTAAAAGACTAAAATAGTAATTCTAAACATTTTTTACCAAGGGAGCCTTAATCCCTTTTGTTCTGCCTTAATTTTCGTCATTTCCATTATAACACGCCCCGCTTGACGACCAAGATCTCCTTCAACAGGCTGATCATTGAGTAAATCTCTCATATGAGTTTAGCATGTATTGTAGTCTCATGGGTAAAGCCCCAGGAAATGGCAAAAATGAGTTCCTTTCTTCAATTCAAAGCTCAGCAAAATGATCCTTTTTCTACTTACATTTTGGTCCAAAGAGGTTTAGATCTCCTCCCCCATCTAACTATACCTTCTCTCTTTGGTTGCCTAGAGAAGTGAACCACCCAAACACAGAATCTCACTCTTATTTTAGCTTCTTTTCTTTTGTAATTGACACACTAAAAACTGATCATCTCAATTCAACTATTGCATGGCTCATATTCAGTCGACTCTGGGTTTTTTATAATTCTTTTAATCATTAATTAAATTTCAGCATTTCAATTTTTATATGTTCTTTCGTGTCGTTGTTGCACTTCCCTCACTGATTTTGTTCGTTTTGTTTTGTACATTTTTCTTCTATTTGTTTTAACCCTCAAAGAGCAAGCATGCAGACTCAACCTTGCTTCAAATAAACATTCAGTGCTACGAGCAATGGGAGCTGATACTTTGAGGAATCGAGTTATTTTGTTTATTCACAACAGGGCAGGTTCAGGGGACAAGACAGTTTCCAACTCATTTACTGGACATGAAGAGGCCAGTGATTTCTGGAAGATCGCCTGTGTCTTTGCTGCGGAAGGCGTTGTATAGAGATCGAAGCAAGAAACTTCTGAATCTTACCGGTTTTTCTTTCCCAACATCCAGAAAGCCCTCCCCTGTTTACCCATGCTTGATCTACTGAGGAAATCTTGTGATTCATAATCCTTATTAGCTAGCCAGCAAGCTCCTTCATCTCAAGTTCTTCCAGTAGATGATGAACCAAGTTCTCAGTCTGCCGCAACAATTCTTTCCATTTCAGTCAGCTTTCCTTTAATTTGACATTTGAAAATATCATACTTAATTGAAATCCCAAATTAAGAAAGAACCAATCCATCAGGTGATCCTGGAAAACCACACATGCAAGATATATAAGTTCAGTTTTAACACAAGATCTCTCTATGTATGAGGACTAAAAACATACGTCAGAGCCTGTGCCTTATACATTTTTGATAAATGAAAACACAGAAAGTATAATTACAAAAAATAATAGAGTTTTAGACATATTTAGGTTAGTTTTAAAAAAAAATTAATAAAATAAGTTTGAAATGGAAATAATCTTTGTATCATGTCTAGTCATGTTAAGCATCTGTATCCAATAATCATCGTAATCGTGATTGTAATATTTGTAATTTTTAAGTTAATCTGCGATTCTTGACTCGACATTGAACTTTAAAAAAATTACAATGCAACAATCATTGATTACGACATTGAACTTTAAAAAAATGTCAATGCCACAATCATTAGCTACGAAATTATCGTTTTAAAATATAGGGCTTGCTCTTCTTCTTCTCCTTTTCATACCCTTCTCCTCTTTTCCTCCTGTCTCCAACGTATTATGATGATTTTGTTTGAGCTATCAGGTAACTACTACAATACGATCGGCTGCGATCATCATCCATAGCAGGTAACTGCCTTTGCTTCTATTTTAAGGCTTTTTTGTGGTTGGTAGAACCTGTATTAAGATATGAATATGGTAGCAATAGTTAGATTTGGTGATGCAAAATGAAAACCTGTTATAGGAAGAAGAATTACAAACTTGGATAATTTCCACATGAAAACCTAGATTGCTCACAAAATCCACAAACAAAAAATATATAAACAACAGAAATGGGCTTGTTATTGCCCATAAAGGAAGGAGAGGGGGAAAATATTGCCCTCCCAGAAACAGAGATTTCCTGAAACCAGTAATTTAAAAATAAAATATTGCCCTCCCAAAGGACTGTACAAAGCATACAGGGGACTTCCAATGATGTATATAAGGATATTATCGTGAAAGTACTTCAACCTTCTCCGATAGTTCTTTTTCAAAGCCCTGCATTATATTTTTAATCCCAAAGTATATTCTGTTAGAGATCTAAAGTTCCCATCAGAAAACTTGCTTTTGCATTGCCTCAGGGACTAAATAGAGGTTAATATCAATATACACCTTAGAAAAAAAGGCTTTGAAGGCTCTTAATCCATAACGGTACATTATGTGCACACCCTTGAACCTAGTAAGGTACTTATTATATACTTCTTCCTCTCTTAATCTAAAAGGTTCTAAGAGGATGGTTAAGAGTACCATTATCTATGCTTCTGCTGCCTCTCTAGTAAAAGGTTTTCAAGGAACACCCTTGAACCTTTTATTATTGAATAACAGCTTTGTTTGCAAGTTAAGGAGGTTGGTAAAGACTTTTAATGGTATCAATTGGAGAGATTAAATTGAATTTTGATGGGTACATGATTGTGATACATGACATGGATTAGTGGTGTGAACAAAGATTATCAAGGCTCCATAATACAGCATACTCCAAACCTAAATTAACTTAATTTATGTGTTGTATGTTTTCACATTCTCATTATACCTAATATGGACACAAAGGCTTATTTGGTTCATGTTTTTGGTAACTATTGACATCCCACTATTTTTGAATACATGTGTTATATAAAAACTGTTTTTATTATCTTATGAATGACATTTTGTGTAGGTACATAATGTGTTATTCTACTATTCCCGTCATATGTTTTTATAATGGAAAAACGAAAGGATTGAAACAGATGTGAAATATGTTGGGAACAAAGTTGTTATTGTACATTTGGATGTACCGATTGATTGCACATATGATCAGTTGTTAGCTATGATATACTCAAAGACAAGTATTGATAAAGAAAAGTTTAAAGTAGTCCTCACTTGTAAGTATCCCTTGAAAAGCGGAAATAGGTTCCAACCTTGTCCAATATGGGATGATAATAGTGTGTACCGAATGTTGAAATTGGTTAACACAGTTGGAATGGAGGAAATTGAATTGTATCTTGAACTAGTGCGTGTTAAGCCACAAGTGAATCAATCAATTTGTACTTATGTAGATTTATTAATTGGTGGAAATGTTAATGTTGAGGAGTTAGACTATGGGTAAGGGCTTAGTAGCACTCAAGAAGGTGACGAAGATGGTGACGATGAAAGTGATGAAGATGGAGATGTTCAAGCTGATGGACATGTTTCACCTTTCTTAACTCTTCACCAACTTATGGAGAATTAGCAAGTGAGATATGTCTCTGTGGATGAGCCAAGTTATGATGTCTTAATAACCAGATCTGAGGACTAGAAGAGGAAGCTGTTAAGTATTACTTAACTTATCCTGTAGTTTGAAAATATGGAAAACTTTGATGATGTTGTTTCAAGTGGCTGGACTCCATAGGTGAACTATAATATCAGAAACTCAAGTGGAGAATTTTTTGTTGGCCAAATTTTTACTTCCAAAGTTACTTTGTAAGATGTTATTAAGTTGTACTCTATTAAAGCACACCAATAGTATGTGGTTGTTGCATCTTTAAAAAAAATGTTAGTGTTAAGATGTAAGAAGGTCGAGGAGTGTCAATGTCCATGGAAACTTCGTGCTATGGTTGTGAAATATACATCTTTCTTCACAATCAATAAGTATAAAGGTCCACATACTTGTGTCAATCCTTACTTGAATCAGGGCCAATAACAATTAGGACTCGGTATGGTTGCTAGTCATATCAGGCATGATTAAGTACGATTCACTTTGTCAAAATGGCCCCTTTAATAATAGCATTGTGGATAAATTGGAATTTGAAATATCCTTTTAAAGAGACATTCAGTTTGGAAAACATAAAACACTTAAAAACTTATTTGGGGACTTCCATAGTCATCTACGGTACGTTTCTTCATGGCATTGGCATACAAATCTTGGATCTTTTATCAGCCAAAAAACATTTTGATATTAATATACCAAGCCAAAGTGTTCAACTTGTTTTCTAGGCGTTTCTAATTAATCTTGAAAGGATTTAACCATTGTTCTGACTCATATTGAGTATTCAGTGTTTGTTTTCATAGAAATATAAAGGCATGTTGGTGATTTATAGGTTGTGATGGAAATAAACAATTTTTGTGACATTTTCTTATAGAAGGAGAGAATATTGATAAAAAATTTATTGGATGGTTTCGCCCCAGATGTCTTCTCAGATTAATAATGGATGAGACTTTGTGTTATATCTGATAGATATACAAGCATTATGGAAGTAATGACTGATGTTCATTTTGGTTGGACTGAACCATATGCATATCATAGGATTTGCATGCATCATCTTGCAAGCAACTTTATGAATCGATTCAAAGATAAAATCTTGAAGAATTTGGTATGCAAAGCAACTTTAGCAACTTCAAAGTTGGAAAATTCATCAGTCATCATCTGGACACAATAAAGAGGAATTAATTTAGAAACTGTGGTTGGAGGAAATCCCTCTTAAGAAATGGGCACTTAACATGATATGATTAAAAAATATGGATAATGACTTCTAAACATCATTTGAGGTTTTCAATAGTGTAAAGGAGCTGGGAGCTGCATGATTATTGGTTCAATTGACATTTTTAGGCTCTATAGTTGCTTTGTTGCAGAGAACAAGGCTCTAGCATGTGGCATTAGTGGTAAATATACTCCATATGTTATTTGCATAAATTAAGGCCTTTGCCATAGTTTAAGTTGGATTATTTGAGATTGTTCTTTATGATCACAACTAAGGATAAGAACATTTCAGTCAAAGAAGTAGTCGAACACATCGCCTCAACTTACATGACCATAAATGCACTTGTGGTAGGAACTTATATGGATTTCTATGTAGTCATATTATAGCAGCATGTTAGTTTCTCTCTGTAGATTTTTTATCATTTGTTCAAGGCTACTCACGATTTGATGTCCTTTATGATATGATATGCATGGAGCCTTGTTCCATCGAAATCTTGATGAATATGAGATGACCTCCTTATGATGGTTCAACCATTGTGCCTTATGAGTCAATGAAACATACATATGGGCGTCTAAATCAACGTTGAATAATGAAATGGGCGATTAGAGGAAATTCTTATTACATATGGGTTGTGCAAACAACATGGTCATAATATCATGATCGTGTCGAAATAGAGATCAGTTGATCGAAACATGTATTTTGTTTATTATTACATTTGTCTTAATAATTTAACGTTGTTGTCTGCCATTTATTTGTTCCATTTTTTAAATATTATTGATTGTTGTATGTTACCGATAGCAATAGCACCGGCCTTATCATGTAGATCCTTTAGATGATTTAATGTGAACAGGATACTCAGGTCTCATTTAGTGGATACTATAAAGTATGTTTTCACATCATAAAATATAGTTTTCAATTCTTGTATAGCAATGGAAATGATTGATTTATTATCTTTTATGTTGTAACTTTCTTGTTTCACATGTAAACGAAAATGTAGAGATTTATGTGGGAGTGGCGGAATGGATCTAAATATTATACTAATGATTTGATCGGCTTTTATAGTCTTTCTGCATGCATGTCATGATCGTTGAGACATCATCACGATTACGAGACACACATTTCATTTTACCGATTGGGAATAGCAATCACATTCTGAAGATGTTGTATCATCAGCCTTTGGATTCATGGACCCGTGATTACTAACACGCCCAGACGACACATTATCGTCGTTGTGTCAGAACTTCCCGCAGCCAGGCTAAGCTTAGAGGATGTTGTCTTGACCGTTGGTTGTCTCATCAATTAGCCAGGCTCGATGTAGACGCGAGATGAGGTGACATTGCCAGTAGTGCATGTGGACATCTGGCATTCTATGATCCTTTCTGTTGCAAAAACAAAGAAGGTTTGCATACGCCCCTCATTTTCTCCCATTATTACGAGATTTGGCGCTAAGCAGGTTGAGGTAAATGTGGTTCTAGCACACTTATCTAGGAAGTTATCTTGAAGCGATTCGCGATGGTGCTACTGAGATTGTCGGTTGTATGACATTGTTACAGGTATTGATAAATTTTTTTTTATAAATAAACACATATAAAAGTCAATCATTAATATGCTAATATTGAATTGTTTTTTATCCAGCTTTGGTCTTTGGAAAGACTATAGGTGGGGCGACATGATTTTGGCAGACCAAGAGCACCTCCGTCATTTCGGCACTTACCTGATGATATCGTGCGGTTGATGAAGCCCAGCGGCGAAGTGCATAGCATGGATTCCGTGAAGGTGAACTTCGCGATCGTAGGGTTTTGGTAAGTGTGCCTTTTTATCATGATTGAATAACTTTATCAAGTTGTGCTCTGTATATCGAGACCAATCGGATGCTGGAAACTCTTGATCAGTGGTGGTATATTAATATATATTATTTTTAGTCATATTCACAATAATGATAATTTTAGTCAAATTGACATTTATGTAGCATGGATATTTGTAGGTGTTATAGGAGCCATATATCAGAGAGTCGATTTCCCATCTACTTGATATATGTCTAGTTGATCAAGAGATTTGGTGGACGATGTCACCACTTATTTGCTTTAAGGCTGTAGAGTGGCATTGTCTGGAGCAAGTCTTGCGTTAGTTAGGCATTCATCAGGGGATACCTCTATCTTGCTCGATAGAGCAAGAGCTACATTTAGTTGATAGACGAGGACGCCACAAATACGATTGGGAGAAGTATCATGCATAATACGTAGCCTTATGGGCTATGTGTGCAGAGAGGATCATCACACCACCTTCTATGGCTAGTATTATGGACTTCCATGATCCATATATGAAGTGGTATCAACGTATTACACGATGTTTGATCACACCGCCACTTCAAAGGGATCAAATGAGGTATCATAATACATGTAACATCGACTTGTTGGTAAATAGAAGTCTTTAAATTACCGATTATCACTTCGAATTTTAATGAATAGATAAAAAATTTACAATTGTTTGGTTTTTTTTTTTTAGATCTCTAGATACATATCTCATGGGGCTTCCTCAGACTTGCTATACGACATTCATCATATTGTTAGATCAGTTTTACGTCTAATTGGAGAGGACCATTGCATCACTGCACATAATGAGGAGGCATATATGTCACATAAATCATCCATCAGACCTCCTATGTCATCCGCTCTGATTAAAGATATAGCGAATTCGGTCGAGAGGGAGAGGTTGTGAATTAGGCACGGTGAGAGAGGGTGGTAGTCGATCGATGGTCGTGTTCTTCAGTGGATTCTAACGATGAGACTTCGCTACTGCAGGTATTCCACACCGCCCCTCGAGACTTCCCTCACATGATGTCATTATTATCACGCATCTCTGGCCTTAGGGCCACATGTTTCTGCTACGGCGCCGATCGCTGGTGGGAATGTTGGTTGGTGGCTGGTGCAGGAGGTAACTTCGAAAAAGTGGAGGGTTGAAATTGGAAAATCCTTGGCTTTCGAGATAGAATCTGAGCTAAGTGTTCCGGTCTGAATAAACCTGGTCAGATTCGAGTTAAGTGGGCTAGCTAGTTATTGGGATGCTTTTTTTTAGATTGATTATATATAATAAATATAAAGTTATTAAGGCTTTTCATTTTGCACGGAAAAAAACCCTAGAAGCGCTCTTCTTCTCCTACGAAGCCATTATCATCGCCAATGTAGTGGGCCAGCGAGGACTAGGTCTCTCTGGCATCACTAACACTTTTATGATGACACTGATCTGAGCTTCTCCTCCGGCAAAGCCATGAAAGTGGAGGAAGATTCTCTGCTCAGAGAAAACAAAAGCTTTTCCTCTTCTTCTTCTTTGTCTTCGACGAGTTCGACTGAGGTGAAGGTGAAGATCACGTTCGGTAAGTGCAAGGAAGTGGGAGAAGGCTTTTGGTGAAGAGTTGATGCAGCATCTCATATCCAAAGCTATAGAGTTGCTCAATGAAGAATGGAACGACTCCGTACAAGTTTATTCCCTCTTCATCTCTCTTTGACAACACCACATCTCGTGTACCCATCAACTCCTAATGATCATCTCGTCACACTTCAAAATCCCTCGGTTTAGCCATTTTTCAATCGGGATGAAGCGCAGTCTCGACTGTGTGATTTGGCTAATGCTCTCCGAGATTTATGATGGAGCGCTTGAAATTGAGGGCATCCGTTTCAAGACTATGCCCTACAAAGGTAAAATCTTGCTTCTTTATTATTATTTTCTTTATTATAGGACCTCATCTGTTTTCATTTATGAAAACTGTAAGATGCCCCTTATAACAAGTTACAGAATCGTTTTGCTAAAGTTAAGTTTTTTTTTTTTTCTTTCGGTTTCCTCTTGTACCTTGTTATGAAGATTGTGAGATTGAATACTCCCATTGTATTTTATTTTGATTTCTGGTCTAAATACAAACAATATATTGTGATGGTTTGATTGATGTAGGAAAATTAAGGAGCGGTAAGAGAACTAAAATTATATAAGCAGAAAAAAAAAATAAGGAGAAAGAAAATGAGAGTGAGAAAGAAAAAAAAAGGGAAATGTTATTCCAATGGTGCCAAGAACATGCATAGAAGAAGAAAGAATTAACCATGGAGAAAAAAAGAGTTTCATTTATCAACAAATAGACTTCTTTCATTTTCAGTTTTTGGAGTTGTTAGGTAGGATGGACGTGCAGGGGCATTTCCTTTAGCAAAAATTATTTTTAATAATTTGATATAAATAATAAAATAAATTTTATTGATTTTATTATATTTTCCTTTTAGGATAATCAGATATGAAAAATTAATTTAATTTACTTAACATTGTTTTCATTCTTTAAATTTTTGCAAATAAATACGAAATGAAGGCTTTTAAAATATAAAATCTGAGAATTTCGTTTTAACGAATTTAACTTCGTGGCGCATAAGGCCAGGTTGGGCCCGTCAAGAACTGAGGCTAAGTGGGCTGTGGCAACCCATTCATTTTGTATTTGAGGTCGAGCCAAAATCATTGGGCCATTTCGTTCCTTTGGGCCATAGGCCAAAATGGGTGCAGACATTCGTTCGCCCTCTATCGTAATGCATGGTATTACCGTTGATGGAAAACGATGATTGACATTCCATGGCTTTGGTGCATCTTCACTGAGCGACCTCGTGCTCTATGCTGCGTGATGATTACCATTAATATATGAGATTGCATATCCTCATAGATCATCTAATAGTGTGTCCCTGGCGTTAAGAATAATGACCTCCGTCTTGTGAGACTCATTAGTAATGTATATTTGTATGTATTTGTTTGGTGGAGTGGTTATAATGCAGATGTATTGAATTAGTTGTATTTTTAGATAGGTGAATTTGATTGTAATATAGGCATTATATGTAATTTCAAATCACTATTTTTTAGCAAAATACCGATGCCGCAATCAATAGTCACTGACTGCATTGCAATTTTTAAAAAACAATAATGTTATCATCAGCATTCTTAATTTTCTGATTGATATGCGTAGTCGATGAGTGCGTCGTTAACTTCAAAAAATACGATGTGTAGTCGATAGCTGACGTTAAACTTTAAAAAATATTACAATATCATAGTTAATAACTATGACATTACCGATGTGGCAATACTTACGATGCTGTAGCAGCATTAATTTGGAAATTATTTTATTTGTATTTTAGTAATTTGTTTTAAACTAACCTAAGATGTCTAAACTAAAATAATAAGCCCCAAGGCAGTCCTCGATATACAAGGGTAAAGAAACGGAAATAAAAACGAGTATTATCATCTAATACAGTGAGTCAAAAAATTAATTAAAGAAACAGGCCTATCTACAATGTACAGATTTTCCTAAGTTTGAACTGAAATATCATCACTAGCAAAAGCAATTATGTTTATTTCTCGTCAAATATTCCAAAAAATGCAAAAGGATGTTGCCATCCATGCGTTTTTAACGTCTCTTCCCCGCAAAGGAGCCGTACAAAGAGACTAAGGTCTCTCTTAAACCTTAGAAAAACCCAACTAACACCAACAATAGCAAAAAATAGGACCATACCATAGCATATCTTCCTGACTTGGAAGAACTCTCTTACCTAGTGATTAGAAGGAAGCTTAACTCTCCACTTTAGTCAATGAAAGGCCTGGTAAAGCAAAGAGTACAACCCCCCTCCCTTGAGGCCTCCCAAATCATCACCTCCATTACCACCACCTCCATAGCCGTCAGAACGCGCTCTATCTGTTGCAAAGTTCACTCTTACCCTACGGCCTTGAAGATCCTGGAAGAAAAAGAAAATATAGTATAATATCAAGTTAGGTTCCTTTGTGCAAATCCACAGAGGCAGAGCAATTTAGTAAGAGGACGAAATAAACAGGACAGTAGCATCTAATTGCTCTCCAGACAGTACCAGATTTTGTGATAAATATTCTCATTTATCTAATCAGCGTCTTTTGTGAGACTAATTTCTATAATAAGCGATGCTCTAGCATCACTGAATGCTCAACAGATGTTTGAGAGTTTGGAGGAGGAGAGATATAGAGGTTGGCATTAAACATTCTGCTGAGGTTTTGTTGGTTGCATGAGGTTTAAGAGGTGATTTGGAGTTCACCTCCTTTTTCATCTCCAACCTTGACGAGAAGCAAAATCAAACCAAACCCAAAGAGGTATAAATGTTGGCATTAAACATTTTGATGAGGTTTTGTTGGTGCAAGGACTTTAAAAGGTGATTTGGAGTTGAACTATTTTTTCATTTCCAACCTTGCTGAGAAGCAAAATCAAACCAACAGATAAAGTTTAAATCACATTTACAAGCATCCACACTCCTCTGGGTAAGTTGTACTACAATACAATTGGAATAGCACAAGATCTCTAGTCCATACATTTGAAAAATCTCATCTTTTATACATCATTGCAGGCAAATATTTTTCAATTAAAATGCATATGTGCCATTACAAATTAGAGTAATCATCTTCAAAACCATCATTCACTTCCATTATCATCAAAAAACCATAAATGAAGAAACAAATATCGAATGCCTCCGAGTGGCATTGGATGCATATAGTCATCGAAAGTTTCTTTTATATACTATCATAAATAAAAACCATATACACAATAAAACGTTCACACATCATCTATACTCTAGCATGATTTTGAAAAATTATTCATTTCATTGACATACACAATAAAACCATATACACAAAATTATTCATTTCACTCAAGACAACCCTTAAACAAGCATTCCATAGATGAAAAAACTAATTGTGTGACCAATTAAACATACCTGTCCATTCAAGGCTTGGATGGCACTGGAGGCCTCCTTGCTAGAAGTGAAAGTGACAAATCCAAAACCTCTCGATTTACCAGTATCTCGATCCACAATGACTAGTGCTGCAAGATATGGCACATTGAGAGAATTAATTTCTGGTAACTAATTAACCCGTAAGACCAATGATCCATCCAAAACTTGGCTCCTTAAAACACCTCGCACCCTCTAATGCTCCTTTCAATAAGGAAATGAATTATTTCTGTTTCCTTTTAGATTCTGGTATATGGCATGGAATTTGAATGGTTTTCTTGACATACTAGAAGATATCAACACTAAAAGAATTGCGACATAGAGAGCAGCCTAAGCCCACCCAGGAAACACACATTCAAATACTATTACCACAAAAGAAGCAAAAGAAAAAAAGGAGAGACAAACAGAGAATGGACACGAATGCTGAGAATGTGTCATCCAAAACTTCCATCTTTTTGAAACCTTCGATAACAATACCTTTTCTTTTCAAAATTGCAACTTTCTGAAGTTCATTTCGATGGAGAAAAAGCTTTAAAAGGATACAATGAAAGTAAAGCTAAAACATCAATGCTTTGGAAAACAATTCACAGAAAAAACACACAAACAGAACATTTTAGCTTAATTGCATGAAGCCTAATAAATGCCACATGGATCAGTAAAAATACCTTCAACGACCTCCCCATATTTATGGAAAGCTTCTTTTAAACTTGTCTCATCGGTGCTATATGAGACCTGCAACACCAATATTAAGGGATTGCAACAAAATGCCATGAAAATGGGTAAGAATTGGTATGCTGGGGGAAAATGAATGCACCTCCAATGAAGAGCTTTGAGGATGACGGGTTTCTTATTCCTTGGTGTATGGATGAGTTGGAAACAGAGCACCCAGAATTGACCTGCTTGCTCATCACAGTCTGTCGAGGTATGTTCTCAAATTCACCAATGAAAGAACTGGTATGCAGGGAGAAATTGAATGCACCTCCACCGAAGAGCTTTGAGGATGACATGTATCTTATTGATTGGTAAATGGATGGTTTGGAAACAGAGAACCCAGAGTTGACCTGCTTGCTCACAGTCTGTTGAAGTATGTTCCCAAATTTACCAGAGAAAACCATCTCTGAAACCTAATGGAATTAAGAAAAACAAAGATTGAAGGCCATCCTAATCTTAGAAATGCATACATCAACAAGTCATGCATACATACTTCAATTATGCTTCACATGTATATCAAAGTAAAGTCCACTAAACACACAAAGTTCTAGTCAACCAAAATTACATCTTCTGATCACTTCCTTCTGGGTTGATGAAAGATACTGTAAATTTGTTTCAAATTCCCTTTTAAATTTCATATTAACTTCCCTTTATTGAGCCTGGCCTGGCAAATAATACTAACAATAACAAGCATTTTGAAAGAAAGAAAATGATTCAAAATGCGTATCCTTTGGCAAAGACTAGCAGGTTCGAATCCAATGCCATTATCATAGCATTTAGTTATTTGGCAGAAGAGATTCATAAAGCAACCTAATATGTGCAAGAAAAGAAGCATAAGAAGCATGAGGAAATAGAAAAGGAGTGCACACACACGAATACATACATATATATATATATATATATATATACATATATATATTCTAACTCTTAGAAATCAAAGTTCTGAATTTTCTAAGCATTATACCATAAATTTTAGCATTCTTCGTTTCTAATTAAAATGACACACAGTTGATGCAAAGAGGAGAGAATCACTAATCTGGAACGATCGATAAGCGATAAAATCTAAAAGTCAAACCCACAGAAAAGCATATCAGCCGTAGAAAACACAATTTACAATATAAACAAGAGGAACGCCCTCGAGATGCCTAGAAACACCATAAATGAGAGGGAAAAAAAATCAAGAATTCATAAAACGGAAAAGTAGAAGACATCAACAACAATCAGTCACTGGATTCTGGCCTCTCATTTCCCTTCAATTCAAAACAAAACATCGCCGTTAGATTTGTTTGGGAAACAAGAAAGAGATCAAATAAAAACATCCTACCGAGAGCCAAACAGAATCTAGAAACGATCAAAGACAAAGGGGACTGGGGTGAAACATAGGGGTCTTGAAAGTAACCTCTGCCGTTGGATTTGTTCAGAGAAGTGGCAGCCGTCGGATGCGAGAGATTTGGTAATGCGGTATATATCCTGACTCCTGAGTGAGGATAAATGTCAAATGACATTACTGCCCTTTCCAATTGTTTTATTTACTGTAGGAATTTGTATAATAGAATAAAACTATTGACAATTAAAGGTTTAATTTGTTCACATCCATCTTCGATTGGAAAAGTGGAAATACTTTTTTTTTACATAATGATAAAATATCAGTTTTAAATATATTAAATACTTGAATTTTAGAGATATAACGATAGATAATGCTACATAAATCCCTCGATAAAAATTTATTTAAAATTTAAATAAAAAGCCGTTTTGGTGATTTTCACTATAACATACAAAATGAAAGTATGCGGTTGTGGGCATGCTAGAAAATTAAAGTGTTTCCGAACTAATATTGTGCCTAGAGATCAAACTTCTAATTAGGTTAAATCGGTTTCATGTTTTCTTTGACAGTTCCTCGAAATCTAAGTAGATAATGTTGTAAAAAAAAATGTAAGATTGCATTAATAAAATATGAAGGAAATGTTAAATTGCACTATGAATGAATGAAACAATACAATGTTGAAGAATTGAGAGAAACTTGACTAGAACTTGAAAATAAAATGTTGGAATTGTAGTAATTAGAAAATTTAGAAATGTTGAAAGCGGTGTCGTTGTTTGTGGAGTTGATTGATTGATGATTGGTCCCTTTCTTGATGAAAGCTCTTCACCTTTTATAGGCTTTCTTGAATAACTACTCAAATCCGGTTTTTCTCCAATCTCTCAATTTCCTTAAGTAATTACCCACCATCTCGATTAAAGAGGCTGGCAGCAGGCTTACTCCAAATGAGTTTGAAACTTTGTTTTATTTGTTTTAACATAGGCTTGAGCTTAGGCCTAAACACACATTGGGGTTGACCAAATTAAATTTAATTTACAAATAATTGCCTTCGCATACATTATTACGACAGGCCATTATTTTATGTAAAATCCTATAAAAATAATTTTCTCGGGTCTATCTTTCACATGAGACCCAAAGTCCAGTTCTCGGCCCATGATTTGTAGTTCCAACAATAAGAATGAGCCAGGTTAGATTGAATGAGAAGGCAATAGTTGATGCCCCAAGAGAAAATTCCCCGCCACCTTCAGTTTCAAGTCTCCTTCCTACATCTTGCCCTCGTCGAAAAATGGTGCTTTTGCATAGCACGAAGTCACCCTTTCATCTTCTTCTTTAATTTTGAAACAATCAAAGCCCTTGTCTTCTGTTCCAAGAAATCGTTTACTTCAAGGGTTCAATACCAATGTAAACCCCTTTAGTCCAAACAAAAGAGACATTCTCCATACTCCCTCTCTCCTTCAATCTCCGACGTCGGTCGTCTTGTCATTGCTATTCCTCGCAACGTGTATTGTTTCATAGTACTACTCATACTGACTCTTATCATCTCGTTGTCGATCATCTCATTGTTGCCAACTCCTCTTCGATGTCGATCGTCTCACCAATTCTCCTTGGTCGTCATTGATTTTGAACATGTGGCGGTCGATCTTCTCGAAATTTAAATTTGATTAACTCAAATATGTTATCATGTGATTCTCTAAGGTCGACGTCAGATTTTCAGCAACCCGGCAATTCGATGCCTCACTTCCAGCCATGATCTTTGGAATACGTATTTTCCATCAACTTCTCATTCGAGTTTCGATTTTACTGCCATAGATACTCTAGTGTACATTTGATTATTCTTTCTATAAGCTTGACTTATTGAAATTTACATGTCTTCACTTCTTGATAGGTTCCAACTTGCTTATTGTAAAACCTTTCCACTCAGTCTATAGGTGGAGATTGTTTAAAGGTAAAATTTTCTATCATTCAACCACATAGACTTGCTTTCTACCTTGGGGAATTGTACTAATTTGGATATAAAGCCATACAAGTATTCGTTATTTTGGTCTTACAACCTTAAATTTGACCTTTTTTCTTTTCACACGTCTTTTGAGGAATACTGATTTCCCAGACTTATCGTTGTATATAGGGATTTCCCACTTTGGACCCTTGGCTCATAGTCCGATCCCTCCCTCTTCAAGGTAATTTATTTCTTCTCTCTTATCTTTTCTTTGACCTATACTGGCTTCCTTACATTTGTACTGCGGTATCTCCTTGTCTCTTTGCCTTTTCTTGGAATTAGGGTTTACACATTCTATTGGAGAAGTGTCTACCTCTTCGCATGCTTTCCTTTTCATTATGATCGACAACCAAACTACGAACTTCTAAGCTGTAGGGAGAATTAAGATATGGTGAACCTAGCGAGTCATGAACAGACTGAATGAATAGGTAGTATGGGTTGTTAGGTTGTCCCCCCATTTTAGAGGACATTGGGCGTCTTTAGGGATAGAGAAATTTATTGAGCTTACCATTATAAACACCTCTCTTGATGTGGAATTGATGAGTGTTGTATTGAAATTCTGGTCCAATAGTATAAACTCTTTTCTTCTCCCTTTCGGCCTTGTTTCCATTACCTTGAGGGATGTTACCATTCTCACAAGATTGTCTATCCAAGGTGCTGATGTGTTGTGTCTAAATTGATGCTCAAGATTCATCCCTCCCATCTATTGAAGTTTCCTCCACAACTATGACTTCATACTCTTCCACTATCCGGAAATGACATGACGCCATTAGGACTCCTTCTACTATTGAGCATGTTGAGTTTTTGTAGGTTTTTTTGTGTGCAGATATGTATTTATCCCTACCTTTGGAAAACCAACCATGGAGTATTTTCATTTGGCGAAAACACTTGCTCTTGGTTAGCCATATGCATTAAGCACTATATTGTTAGCGTTGGTTTATTAAGCCATGAGCAAATATGTGTTGGATGAGCCTTGCCATTGAGTTAGTGAATGATGATTGTCAAAACACTCATGTCATAGGAGTCTTTGCCGTTTAGTTATATTTTATATGTTAATAAGTGCATTATTACCCTATATCTGATTTTTGGGTCTTTTGTGCATTACAGGTGAATATGGTGGTTTTTGGAAGCTTTGTGGAGATGTGAAGAAGAAGAAGTGAAGACCTAGCACCAACGTCGTGACGTTCCAACGTCGCTATGTTGCAACGTCTCTACGTTGCAACGTCGCTACGTTGCAACTTCGCGACGTTTGGTCAACAAAAGTTAAAGTCGAAGAGTAGCCCAACGTCGCGACGTTCCCGCGATTCTTGCAGCAGAATTATAAAAACATGGGAGATCCAATTTTCGAGGCATCGAGCGATGTATGGACGAGGAGCGGAACATGAAGCAGAAGCGACCCGAGAGATCGTGAAAACTTATGTCTTTGTATTTCTCTTCTCAAACTATCAATGATTTATAGTATAATGTTTGTAATAGCTTTTCATTGTAATTACCGACCTATTTCTAGGGTTTTGTTGAACCTGCTACAGTTGCATGGATTAGGGTTTAATTCTATTTTTGTTGATTTATTCATAGGTTATATTGACAGCACCCATGTTTATGGTTTATTTTCATGGTAATGTTTAATTGACATTGACATGATCTTCTTCAGGTATCGAGATCGAGATGGGACTCGGGGATATGGTAGGTGACGCGGTGATCGGTGCAAGATATCGGTTCCGAGTGTGGCGATTAAGGTTTGAGCATTTAAGCCATTCGAGTCAAGGTCGGGTAGAGATCGCGCTCGATCCACATTTCGCGAGATAGGCGGAGATATGCCTCGAGAGAGGATATCTCGTAGGCCACGATCCTGCGTCGGAATTCAGTGTAGACTAAATGAATAGATTCCTCTAGGTAATAATCCATCAAATGTGAGGGAGGCAAAACCTAGTTTTCATAAAAGTAATTTTACAAGTTATTTAGATTTAGTTTTAGTTCTCTACATTAATTAGAAATTCATTAAAAGTCTAAGTCCAGATAAAGATCGTGAGACGATTCGATGTGTACACTTCTCCGTGGATGTCTATATACCATTATTAACAACCACAATCTGACTCACATTTACGCTATCATGGGGGCTTTATTAGGTTTATACAATTTACATCCACGCTTTCGCCTTATCAGTTTTTTGAGGCGCCATTCTTGGGGAGAAGTTTTCGTGTTGATCATTGACGTAGTGCGATTAGATATTACTCGTCTTTTTATTTTTATTTATACAAGTGCCCTTAATTTGGTCTTCAGTTTGTGCGTGTGATTGCGGTGAAGGTTCTTTGTGTGTGTATGCAAAGACGGGAGTCCAAGTTCAGACACTTCCGCTCGATCTAAACCGGAAAGAACCTTACCCCGGGTCACCTTGAAGAGCAGAAAGCGAGAATCTATGATCATGCAAAATAATGTGACGAGATCAGGCGAGCGCAGTCGTGAGGATCATAATGGGAATAGCAGGTGAGCTATGCGCCCACATGCCTTTTATCTGATCAAATGGTAGTTTATGTTGCTAGAAGAGTTCTGCCTGCTTCTGATTTATTGATTTGCTATCACGAAGACCATATATTCGGTGAAGCAATTTCGAGTTTAAGACAGTAACCTTGCAGATGCTTTAGAACATTATATTCCACAAACTGCCAAGTGAGAATCCGAACATGCATCTAACAAACTTCATTGAAGTATGTGACACGATAAAGTACAATGGGGTGATAGAAGAAGCGCTCAAACTGAGATTGTTTCCTTTCTTACTAGGTATTAAATTTGCAATCTTGCAGTTGTGAGTGTACTTGGAGTTCCATACCTCATGGAGCGACTTGGTGCAAAAGTTCACGACAAGTTCTTCGGAGTCTTGAGATTTCTTTATAGTGCAGAATCAATACTTTTAGGCATTTGGAGGAAGAGAACCCAGATGGCGTGGGAGAAATTTCATGAATTATTGGAGGTGTCCACACCATAGGACGGATGGATCACGAGTCCACTTTTATAACGGTTGGTGATCTGACCGGGCGTTACCAGATGCCTCGGCGAGGGGGTGCACTAATGAAGAAGCATGGGTAGAGCATATGAAATCCTGAGGATCGACCTTCTTAACATAGAAATCGGTGGCCGAGGATAGGTTTACACTGGAAGTGTAGGAGGCGCAGATAACGAGGTCCTCGGTAATTTGGTTAATCATGTCGTGCGACTCATAAATGACTACAAAAGATGGCAAGATGCAAGTAATCTGGATTCAGACCCGGCCCATGGGAGTTATCGAGTTTGTGGAGGGCGACATAATAGTGGTGTGGAATGTCGTTCGGATAGCGAGACGATGAAACATGCTCAATATGTCGAGGTTGTCATTACAACTGCGGGGGTGAGGTATGAACCTTGATTATCGAATCGGAATCGAGTGGGTGATTAATAACGAGACAGCCAGGAATTATGGATGGAGGAACAATCGAGAACGACATGCCACCGCTAGTGAGGCGAATCGCCATCAAGAAAAGTGGACTTGCATGATCCTTGCTCAAATGCTTACTTCCCATACAGCCTTTATGAATGAGATAAAGAATATGAAAGACCGGGCCACCCGGTTGAGCAATCCCGGCGTGCGATTGAAAATTAGAGTGCCGAAATGGAGCCCCGAATGGCGGTTTGTTGTGGAAAGGCGGCGGGGTTCTTTGCAGTCGAGAGTAAGCCAGAGGAAGGGAAAGAATATTGCAAGGCTATCACTCCAGAGAGGAGAGAGTTGGAAATATTGGGGCAACAACTAGCGGTAGAAGGGGAAATAAAAGGAAGATCGGGTGAGCTCGAGAAAGATCGGATGCAAGGGGAGCAACCTTAGTGACGGATCGATCATTGATAATAAAGTAAGAAGAGATCGAAGCAATGAAGCGGATAGACATACATACCAATTCCGTATCCTCAGCGTTTGAAGAAGGGTAAGTTAGAGAAGCAGTTCCACAAAGTTTCTTGATATCTTTAGAAAACTTATCAAATATACCCTTTATGGGTCTGCTTGGAGAACATGCCAGGATTATGTGAAGTTCATAGAAAAAGATCTTAGCAAGTAAGAAGAAGTTGGAGGAATATGGGACCATCACCCAAGAGAATCTTGGCGCATAGTATCACGCTTGAAAAGCTCCCCTTCGAAACTGAGATCCGGTAGCTTTGCTATACCGTTCTCTTATAGAATCGTTATCGGGTAAAGCTCTTTGTGACTTGAACAAGCTTGACGATCGCTCTCGATGTTTTAAAAGGTTGAGTTGGGGGAACAAAATCGTGCATTAGTTTTGCCAGGCGCGGAGTCTACCAAGCACCACTCGGGGTATAGTGAAAATGTCCTAGTAAAAGTGGGTAAATTCATCTTCCCAGCAGACTTCATCATCTTGGACATGGAAGAAGATGATACAGTTCCCATCATTCTCGGTAGACCCTCCTTAGCAACGGGAAAGGCTCAAATCAATGTGCAAGAAGGTGAACTTAAATTGAGAGTCCCAAGTGGTGCTTTCGCATGTTCAGCCATGGCATCGGATGTTATTTGATGAAGATATCTCGGGTGCACCCTGAGGAGATCTTGAGGCAACTCGGTGAAACTTATGGGATAAACCCATTCTTTGCACAAAAAGACACCAAGTAAGGGCATGGAAGCGAGATATTTCATCCACCTTGAGCAGTGTTTTTGAGCATTAGGGAGATATGTCAGCATTCCCGGTTTCTTACAAATCGACATTGAGATCTTTGGTAGTCGAGTTAACGACATTAACAAAGCGCTAGCAGGGCGACCCGAGCCTTTTAATGTTTTCTTTCCATAGTGTAGTTTGAGTGTTTTTGGTTTTGTATGTGGCTATCTTAAAGCACATTTTTTTCTCAGAGCATATAAAGCCTAATCGAAAATGTTTGTTTGTTTGTTTTTAGAATATGAGATAAAAGCGACAACAGAGAGGTGGCTCGAGTAATTGAAACCGGGGTTGGACAACGATTGGAATCTAAAAAGGGGAGTGCTCTGAAACTTAAAGATGTGTTTATCAAAAAGTGGTTTCTTTTCTGTAACGTCGCGACGTTGGATCTCAACGTCGCGACGTCCCAACGTCGCGACATTGGGAAAGTTTGAAATCTGACTCTACGTAGCGTTCGGCGGCGTTGGATACCAACGTCGCCAAGTTGAAATTGCATTCTGCAATAGCGTGTAGCGTTGGTGGCACACCGGTTGGGCTACTCGTTAGCGTCGCGACGTTGGATCCCCCAGCGTCGAGGACATTGAAATTTCGCAGCCACGGAGCGTCGTAGCGTTGGATCTCGGCGTCTGCGCGTTGGCGATTTAACTCTGGGAGCGTCGCGACGTTCCGACTAACATCGCGGCGTTGCTTTGTTTTTGTGAAAATGAAACGCTCTGTATTCTCCCCGGGCATCAGTCCCTCACTTGTTTTATACTTTTTTTTAAGGTGCTCTGGCCATCCTCGTCAGCTCGCGGCCCTTAAAAACCCCCAAGCTACTAGCGGTTTCTAGATCCGAAATCACTAGTGTTCACCTTCATTGGGAGATCTGCCCTATGGCTTGATTTTCGGGTAAGTTTAGGGCTAGATTCCTTGTGTATTGGAGTTTTTCTGGGTTTTTCATGTTAGCAAAAGAACCCTATTCGTGGTGGGTGATTATAGGACCCTTTGTTTTGAATCGTGGACACCATTGCCCTTAATGCACACTAGGTGTTTGTCCTTTTGCCTAAGTGAGTTTTTTGTGACTCTATTGGGTAAATCCCGGTGAAGTGGCATCCTGTAGGTGTTAAGGAAGCCCAGTAAAGTAGATTCAAGCAAGCGGTCTCATCCCCCTACATTGTCGGTGCGTGTCGGGAAAAAACAAAATGAGCTCGAAGAAAATTGGGCAAGTGAAGAAGTCTACTTTCATGATTCTGATCATAATTTGTCAATTAGAGTGTGGTAGAAATTAGGCCTCATCTCAGGCAGTCCTTCATCAAGGAGAAGGGTTTCACCACCCCCAGATGATTTTTCGCAAAACCATTGCGACGAGGGATGGTGGGCACTTTCGACCTCAGAACCCGGTTGCCCTGAAGTGTGGTACGAGTTCCTCGCCAATCTGGCATCTCACATACTAAAAGGTCTAGGTGCAGTGTTGGTAGACTGAGTCAGAAGTCTCATCATTAAGCTACCTAACACCTAGGCTGGTTAACATAAGGCTATGATGGGCTCAGCCCAGGCATCTGACTATCTCGGGTCCTTGGGATGTTTGACCATTGGGCGGGGTAAGTGAAACTTAACGAGTGAAGGGCAGCGTGTACTTGAGCGAACATTTGACTACGTTCTGGGTATGACATCACTTCATCACATCGCGTCTCATTCTGACGACTAATGTGTGTGAAGTGACGGCCAAGAGGGCCTTGCTCAACTATGCCATTATCTAGGACATTCTATTTGATGTCAGGCAAGTTATAGAGGATGCAATCCTCTATAACAAAGATGTAAAGATGAACCTAGGGCACCCTTTCCTTATCTACGGCCTATGCAAGCCAATGGGGTGCCCATAGAGATAATGAGGCTTAGATGCACCAGTCAGGCGTCATGGTTAGAAGACAAATCGAGGAGTGTACTAAGAAGTGGGAGGAGTATGCGGCTGGGCGATGAAGCTCTCAGTGAGGATGAGCTTAAAGAGTACCAGTTTAGGTTTGGGATCCTAGTAGGTGCCCAAGGAGAGGCCAAGCAGTCCTCCACCTAACACCTACCACCACAACCATCTTAGGAGGAGGACCCGGTCAGTCCTTCCACTATACTAGAGGACCAGGTGCAGGACCTCATCGCTAGATTTTATGCGTACTGGGATAAGACCCAAGAGAACTAGGTCACCATGAGCAGGGACATGGATGCACTCCGGGCATATATGGCTACGGTTATACACAACCAGGAGGTTCTCCTACGCAATCAGGAGGCCATCCAACATTAGCTAGCACAGCTTCTCGCTTTCCATATGCCGCCATCGCCACCGCAGTGATCCCTTGGATCGACATGGGAGTTTCTAACACCCTTCTTCTATTTTTTGGACACTGAGGACATTGTCCATTTTTATTTAGGGGGTGTGGGTGATCGGTTTGTCATCATGTGCTTTAATTATCTAGAATATGTTTGCATATTTTGTTTATGTTTATGTTCGTATTTTTACAGTTTTCGTTTCAGTTTATGTGTGTTAGGATGTCTCAGTTTTGTTTCATGTTTTAGGGTTGTGTTAGGCAGTATGTGTGAGGTAATTCACCATGATTGCTAATCCAAGTCCTTCCATTTATTCATATCTTTTCGAAAAACACAGTGCAAGTCACAAGAAAGGATCCTTGGGTTGTTAGATGCTCGAGAATTACATGTTTGGATAGGTAGGGGTGACATAGTGAGTCACCTCCTTGGTGTTTAAGAAACGAATTCCCCGATTGATCTGCCGCACACATGTGATCTCCGAGGTATGCACACAGGCTCCAGGCCGACACTAATGTTCAGCAGACAGCAGGGGTTTCTAAACACCTAAGTGATGGGACACCTTAGAAAAAGAGGATTGTCATCGAGCCTAAGTTGAAAAAAAAATTGAGAAGAAGAAAAGAGAAAAATAAAAGAAAGTGAATAGGAATAGAAGTGGGATCTTCCCAGGTCGAAATCCACAGGCTGAAATCCCAGAGGGGCTTTTCAGGGCTAATGCCTAAGCCAAGCTGGTGAGTCAGTGACCGCTGCATTACATGGGACGGGGATGGAAGTTTCCCGGCTGAGACATAGGTTGGTTAGAGTGTTGAGGGTAGGAAGTTCGAGGCGAATCTGGGTGCCCTTAACAGGTGAAGTCACCAGCGAATCCCAGATTCTGGGGAACACTTTCAGCCTAAAACTACAGACACTGTATTTGCACCATAGTGGTAGATTAGTATGAATAAAGGGAGTGGGTTCTTATCTTCCTGGATTAGACTATACAAATAGGCAAGTTAAATTCAAGTTTGGGTGCGGGAGCAGGAGTTATATGCTGAGATCATGCATACAATGCACATAGACTTCTTGGGAATGACCATTGAAAACTGGAGGTTGAATCCTTATACCAATCGAGCGAATTAATTGAAATGAATTCTTTTGAAATTCAAACAACGTAGGACTCTGCGAATTTAGAATAAAGAATGAGATTTGTGAGTTTGGCTCATTTGATCCTTCCTTTTGGCAACATTATTGCATCACACTCGTGTCGTTGAGTTTAGTATGTTATTTCTTATGTGTCACGGTTTAGAGTATGTTTCTTGAGGATGGCAGAAGCTAAATCTGAGGTGTGATGAACGAAACACTCTGTATCATTTTACCCGGCGTCTTTTACGCCGTTTTGGATTACATTTTATATATTAATAAGTGCATTGTGCCTATATCGTTTTGGAGTCTTTGTATTCTGGGTGAATATGGTGGTTTTTGGAAGCTTTATGGAGATGTGAAAAAGAAAAAGTGAAGACCCAGCACCAACGTCGCAACATGCCCAGCGTGGCGTTTCGACATGCGCTACGTTGCAGTAATCGCTATGTTCAGGCTCATCTCACATGTTCTGGCGTCGCGTTTATTTAATTAACAAAAGTTAAAGTCGAAGAAGCGTGACGTATTCTTGTAGCATAATTATAAAAACAAGGAAGATCCAATTTTAGAGGCATTGAGCGACGTACGGACGAGAGCGAAACCTGGCGGGGAGAAGCGGTAGAATAAGTGAAAACGTCTTTGTATTTCTCTTCTTGAACTCATCAATGATTTATAGAACAATGCTTTGTAATAACTTTCATTATGTTCTAAATATTTCAGGTTTTATTGGAACATACTCTGATTGCATGGATTGGGTTTAATTCTATTTTGTTCAGTTTATTCATGAGTTATATCGACTTGCTCTATGTCTGTGGTTTATTTTCATGTAATGTCATTCTTTCAGTGTCATGATCTTCTTTGATATCAAAGTCTAGAATATCTCGGGGATATAAGTGGCGACACTTGAGGTCGATAGGCGCATAGAGATATCCGGTTGAGTCATGCGATTAAGGTTTGAGCATTTTAAGCATTTTTAAAAGTCAGGGGTCGGGCGAGATCGCCCTAACGTGTGAGGTGAGCGGATATACTCGAAGAGGATATCTCGTAGGCCCGATCAACCGATCAGAAGATTCATTAATAAATGAATGAATGAATTCCTCTAGGTAATAATTCATCAAATGTGAGGAGGCAAAACCACTAGTTTTCATAAAAGTAATTTTACAAGTTATTTAGATTAGCTTTAGTTCTCTACATTAATTAAAATTTCATTTAAAGTCTAAGTCGGATAATATCGTAGGAGCGATTCGATTATTCAGCACGGCTTCTCCTGTGGATCGATATCATGCTTAAGTACCTTTGTATTGCTGTCTGACGTGTGCGCGCGCACATAGGTGCTTTACCCAGTTTATACAATTTACACATCACGCTTTCGCCTTATCAATGACGCTTTATGGTTTAAACAAATGTGGTTGTTTGTGTATTTTCCATAATTTTCATACTAAGACCTAACCTCATTCAAGACTTTGGGGTTTCATGCAGTGTGTTCTCTACACACCATCCCTTCTAATGATCTAATGTCATTTTTCTTAGGCTTGGAAAATCAAGCATTGTTACGCTTATTCTTGAAACCTAATTTTTTAGCTTGGAATCAGACCTTGGCTTCTTCTCAACCATACTTGTATGACTTTGAGCGTTCCATTGCCTTTACTAGTACCACTTGTAGAGTACTCATATCTAGAGGTTGCTTTGCCTTTCCCATTTCATTGTCTACATCTTCAATTGATTCTGACCATATTTTCGCGTACATGGGCACGCGATTTGGTTCGGCCAGATTTACTCCAATTTTACTTGACTTCCTCTAATTAGATTTGGAGTTTGTCTGGCGGATTAGAGGTAATAAACTCCCCTTCTTGTTCTATTGGGTCTATTTCTTTGTCAAAAGCCCAATCTTTCTCCTTATAGTGGACTACCAGATTTGATGACCTGCTTGGTTCTTACTTGCCTTCTATAGGTAAAAGAGTTATTTTTACTGCACTTGCATTCATATCTTTCTTTCATGCTTTTAGTGATTTACATTTTTATCCTGGGACTAACCTCCCTTCGGTCGACTTTGCCGGGAAGCTCGATGTGGCAAGGAGAAACCTACGACCCCTCCACTGCCTTGATCCTAAGAAGACTAGGCTCCCTTTGAGGCGCAGAAATTCCTTCCAACCTACGGTGTTCCTCGCGTCGGATCACAATAATCCCATTGAGTTGAGGAAATGAGAATCATATGGTAGTGAATAAGGGTCGGCCTTTGGAGAAAAGACCCCAAGTGAGGAAGATTCTAGAGAGATTAGCATTGTGCTTGGCACAACGGAAACGGCATAAGACTCTTTAGATGAAAAGACCACAACCATTGGAGAAGGCCCATATGAACATGCTCTTCAGCCTCTTCTCTTTCTTCCTCCGGTTTCTTCTTCTTTCTCTTTCTTCTTACATACTTCCATCTTCCCATAACTTATACTTTCCATTTCTCCAAGCTTCACCACGGTCAGCCTTTTAAGTAGAGGCGAAGATAGACATCCGCACGACTTGTCTTGGACTCAGAACCGCTACCCACGGTCTCGATGCTTCTCCCTCCCCCTCCCACACAATGGTGTGGTGTGGACTGCTGGCTCATTCTTGCAGACCATTTACTTAGCTTGAATTTGCTTTCCCTATCCCTCAACCAAAATGATGCTTTCTATGCAGCTTTAGTAGTGTTAGAATAAGCTTCCCAAGTGCCTAAGTCTAAGGTTTTTATCTCAGAAGCCTTAGCTCAAATATCCTCTATTTTCTCCTTTTGGATCGTGATGTAAAGTCAAGCATAGAGATTTCTTCCAAATTGGATACCTTAAAGGAGAAAAATATGGAATTTGATTATTCTCTACTTGCGAAAACGAACCACCTGAGGAATTTGGCGAGCTAGGAGCTTGATGTGATGTAGAAAGAGTGTCAGTGTTGGCGAAGCGGGATGGAGAAAAATTGGCTAACCTCTTTGGTGGAGCAGGTAAAACCATGGGAGCTTAGAGCTTGACATCAATTAAGACTCCTTAGACTAATTCTTAGCTTCCCGGTGTGAAGAGGCAGTAGGACTAGCTTCAAAATTGCAGAGAGTTGACATATTTCGTCGACATTACCTTAACTATTGGGATTCCCTACACTTTTTTTTATTTCTCTAAGATTTAACTATTCTTTTGTTCTTGTGGACAATCACAACCTATAGTAGAACTTTGAATTGGGAACTTTGTAGTCATTTGTTTGTCATTTCAATTGTAAAGCTTCTTTCTACATTCTTCTTTGTTTTCTCATCATTTTGTGTTTTTTACTATATAACTGTAATGACAAATGATTTTCTGAGGCTAATTTGAGTCCCCTTCCAACACTTGCTAGGTGGTCACTAGCCTACCATTTTTGCTTGGTGGAAGGAGGAACTTTGGGTATGTTCTTGAGATATTTATTGATTCCACATATAAACTTGAATTGTCGTTGAAAACTCATTGAACACTGCACAGGCGCACTTCCAAGCATAACATCACATTAGTGGACTAAGGTGGCACTAGGCCTACCTTTGGATGTGTGTTGAATGTTGTGGAATACTTACGAGAATTCACTGAACACTAACACACATACACTTACAACAATGACATTGCATTAGTGGACCAAGGTAGCATTAGGTCTACCTTTGGATGTATGTTGAATGTTGTGGAATACTTATGAGAACTCATTGAACACTAGCACACGTATAGTTACACCCATGACATTGCATTAGTAGACCACGATGGCACTAAGGGCCCTGCAACAAGGATGTGATATTTTGGTAAGATAATGATGTCTTGTCTTATTTTAAATTAAAGTGGTCCTTGTACCTACTTCATTTATTTTGAGACTGTATAATAGTAGGTGTCCACGCCTGGGATCCGGTCCGGGCCGTTGAGAGATCAAACCCGAAGTAGGCGCGATACTATCTATACTATATCTTGCTATCTTTGGGACTCTCATTGACTGTTCTTTCTCGGTGAACTGTACTGTAGTATCTGAACAATTTCTATAATAACAAAAATCATTTACATATAAAGAACTACCACTAGGAGTAATTGTCCATAAAATCTATACACATATCTTGAGTCCCATTTATATACAAATATTTATACATGTACATTTCTAATACAAAACATCGAGAGATTGCGGAGCTTGTGTTGGTGAGCACCTATCTTGAGTCGAGCTGCTTTCTTGATGTGGAATGTCACGTCCTCTAGCCTCTCTTGAGTGCCTGCGGATTGAACACTCGTGCTAAACTTTAAACGAGTGGGAACATAAGCATGAATGACCTGTGTAAGCCCCATCACCAAACTTATACATATACATTCATATATACATATTTCTATACTTTAATTCATATCATTTATATTCCTATTGCATGTCAATCTTTTTCTGTTACATGTTCTATGTCTTTGGCATATCCTTTATCTATACTTTTTTTGTATTCCTATTTCTATACTTTACATATTCCTATACTTATCCTCTTTCATATCTCCCATAGGAGTATAAGACTTATATTTTTACTATCATATCATATACTATCATATGTTTTCACCTATGTTTTCATGTGTTTTCATATACTATACTTTTCATATATCTTTCTCTTCTATCACACTTTACATGCTTTACTTGTTTATATCACTTAGTGTACTATACTTTGTACTTTCTATATACTGTATTCATGTACTGTTCTTATACTATTTTCATATATCTATATTCATGTATTGTTCATTTCATATACTATTTTCCTGTTATAATTTTCATATGATAGTCATATACTGTGCTTTTCATCTTATACTGTCATATACTATACTTTCATATGATATTCATATACTGTGCTTTTCATATCATACTTTTCACATATGCTTTTTCTTGCCACTTGTCATGTGTTCATCTTTGATCTTGTCATAATAATCATTTTTTGATGTTCCTATTCTTCCTTCCGGGTTACATATCATGTCTCTAGTCTATATCTTTTTCATCTTTCGGTTCTATGATTTATTGCATTCTTCACTTTCATACTTGTACTCTCGTATACTTTCCTATTATATGCGTTCATCTTGTACTTGTCATGTCCTGTTATCCTATACTATTCATATACTTCATATACATTTGTACGTTTTTATTCTATCTATCATATACTTTGTGCTTTCGTATACTTTCGATGCTTTGGAGGTACCCGTAGGTACTCTGAGCAGTCTGAGGAATGCATTCGGATCTTTACTCTTATTCTTTATTCGAGAGTCTTATCATATATACGTTTGACTACCTAGACCCGATCATAAGAAATATGAGTAGGACAGCGAGTATAATAAGTACCCAGGAGTGCAATCACGATCTTGAGGTCTTAGTAGCACCGTGGAGATGGGGATGCGAGCAGGTCTTGGTAGCCTTGTCGAGATGTGAGTACTAATCGGAAGTAGAAGTGCTCGTGAGTGTCAGAGACATGTCAAGTCTGAGAAATTACTAATGGAGTCTTGGGCACTATTCGGAGATGTAGGAAGTCTTAATCAAGTCTGGAGCATAATCGAGATCTTAGAATTGCTAATCGGGATCTTAGAAGTGCTCATTAAGTCTTAGGAAGTACTAATTAGGAGTCTTAGAACCTTGTCGGGAGTACCAAAGTACTAATCGAGAATGTAAGAAGTGCTCATTAGAATCTTAGAAGTACTAATCGGGACGTCGCTCATTCATTCTTTGGTCACACAGGTGATCGCCATAGGCATATGTCTTTCATAACTAATAATGTATCTTAATCACATTACGTGATTTCATGACATATTGCTTTTCATGTTCATGTTCCTGTTTCAGTTCTTTTTTATATCTCATATCTTTTGCTATCATTTAGTTTTGTCTTCGTATCATATATGTAAATCCTATCATATATCATGAATGCATCTATGCACTCTTGTATCCATATATTCATATATATTGCTTTCTATATTCATATCTCTTTATATCATCTGCCCATCATATCGCTTTATGCGTTTTCTATCGAGTTTAGCTATTCATGTACTTTCTATATTTCTATCATGTATGCTCTTACTTATTCCTTATATTCATATCATATACACTTATATTCATATGCTTTCCTATACATGCTTCTCTTGTCATATGCCTTTATATTGTATTTCATATCTTGTTCCATATTACTTGCTGTCATGTCTTTACTATGCCTATAATTCATGTACATGTACTTATTCTTGTGGCATCATCTTTACTTCTCTATAAGTTCTTAGCATTCTACGCATTTTCTATCATTTGTTCTTAGCATGTTCTATCTGTTCATTTAGGCATATCTAACATATAATCCTATATATTCATGTCGTATTCATGTTTCATGAACACATCTATACATATTACAAATTTTCTATATTTTCCTTGTTTCATGCTATTACATATGGCACTTTATATGCCTTAAAGTATAGTATACCTCGATACCTCATTCATATATTCTTATTCTCTATGAATCTATTTTACTTAGGAATTGGAATCAATCTAATTGACTCATCCCGAATCAGAATTATGGCATTTTCATGCCAACTAGTCATTCTGGAGATTGCAAAGGGACGGTTGTATTACTCTATTTTCGGGTATTAACTTCATGACACTAGGTATTTGCTCATTTAATCTAAGGTGCTAAGGGTTCTATTCAACTAGAATCACCCAATTCGAGACAGGAGCTAGGGATATGACTTAGACACACAGGACGCTACTCTATGTTCAAAATTGAAACCAGAATTTGGCTTGAGCGTAGCTCAAGCGAGTGAATTTTGGGCCCTTAGAGTCAGGAATTGTGATACCTATTTCTGTATGTTTGATTCTCCTTGAAGTTTATTTTAATTAGCCACTTGAATCACTCAAATTAGATACAAGAAGTAGAAGGTTAGGCGAAATCGAAGACTGGTCAAAATAGAGCATGGTGTGCGTGCGGTCGACTGTACTAGTGCAGGTTGGTTCTTTTGACTGTCTGGGGTATGAGTTCAAGGTGTGCCGTCTGGGTCACCAGAAAATGCCCGAATGTGTATTTTTGTTCCATTTTTCCATATTTTCTTTTTAAATCAAACTCTATACTCATACACCTCAAAACCATTTACTATGCATCTTGTAATCTCTTTTCTCAAATTATCTTTCATTACCCACTCTTTCTTCAAAAAATCTTCCATGAATTTCTTCCAAAACCATTCTAATATGAGTTATAACCCATACCCAAACCAAATATGATGATTAGTTGGGGTTTGTTCTAAACCCTAGCAGTACTCTGATTAACCCATGAATCCATCCTCAAATGGAGGATTCCATACTTTTCTTGTGTCATTTAGAGTTTTACCAACCTTAATTTCATTACATCTTTGGTTAGGATGAAATCCTAACAAACCCTAGGTTTGGAACTCATAAACTTTTCTAGAATTCCATACAAAATCCATATGATCCATACCCAAAGTTAGTTCCATACCTTTTATCTTGGCTTCTCTTAACTCTCACTCTTCTTAACTCTCTTCTCTTCCTCTTCTTCTTCTTCTCTCCTTCTCTTCTCTCCCTCTCTACGGTTCTCTCTCTTAAAATGAGATAATTTGGTCTTATCAGATAGTTTGTTAAGGCCATGTTTAGCCTTCCATTTCAAACTTATTTTCTCATTTTGCAATTAAGCCCTTATTCTCTTATATTCTCAATTTAACTTATGAAATTTCTATTTTTTTGCATCCAATACATTCTTCTTATGTGTATATACCCTACTTGAATAAGTTCACTTTTACCCTTACTTGAGATATTAATTTCGGTTTTACATTTCCTTTAAATTATACGAAACATATTATAAAAATGTTAGGGTATAATTTCAAGATATTCTGATAGGTACCACTCTGGAAAAATTGAGAAAACAGTAGCTAAAAAGCCTTGATTATAAATATATATTGAGCAGGTACCATGCAGGAGAAAATTTGAATGATTGAGAAAACAATGGCTAAAAAGCCTACTTCTTGACTCAAAACATAGAGTAGAACAATTTCCCCAACATTATTCCATTAAAGGTTGTAGGATCGACCTAATCCTCTTGGGAATTTTCTGATTTCCACATAATTAGGAAATACTTCTTAAAAATTTCCATTGATATGAACCTCTTGGCTCTCCTTGTGAGCTTGCTAGCTTGATAGGGATTTCGGGTAGTACTTGATGTACTTTGAAAGGTCCCTCCCAATTAGGAGACCATTTTCCCAATTCTCTATCTTTGAAACCAATTGGTTGTATAATCTTCCAAACAAGATCTCCTACTTCAAAGATATTTCTCTTGATTCGCAAGTTGTAGGTTTGAGCTACTTTATTTTTCTGAACCAACATGTGGTTGAAAGCTTGCATTCTTCTATCATCTACCGCCTCGAGTTCCATTATCATGGCCTCACTATACTCTTGAGGAGTAAGGTCCTTTACTGAAAGTCTTAGAAAGAGCACTACAACTGTGGGAATCTACACCTTGTTCATAAATTGAGAAAGGGCTTTTACCCTATAGAACTCATTTTATGAGTGTTGTAAGCCCACAATGAGCGTAATAAAATCTATGCCCGGTCATGGTTCTCTTCCAACATTTCTCAGATCCTATCAACACTGTTGGACATAGCTGTGTGGATACTACTCGATCAACAGGCGGTCTCGACCTTCGTATTAGTAGAAAAATTGAGTTGATTTTCGAGCTTTGGAAAATCCGTCCCCAGTGGGGAACGGTTTTGTTTGGAGTCGCCACTTACTTTTTATTTTAATTTTTTTTAAAATGGGGAAAATAAATTAAGAATAAAAACCCCTCATTAACTCCAGTCAGGAAAAGCGGTCCACAAAAACTAGATTTCTAGGTTCGGGGATCAGGTTACCTATTAGGAAGGTACATCATGTGAGGTAGCACCCTCTGGCAGAAACTAGATTTACTAATGAATTGGGTACATGGGAGCATATGGGTTAAAGATTAATCAATCACTCAGGCTAAACAGATGACTCGAATCACACCAACCTATTCAGTATCTAACATGCATAAACACTCGACCAAACAAAACAATGAGTGCATACTTGTGGTCCCTAGCCAAGCTCTACATAAGAGGTCAGTCAACAAGCTCAAATGCACCATAAACATCAAAGTCCAAACACCATGTACACATATAAATGCAAATACCAAAGCCCAAACACGTATCTATGGTCCATAGCCATGAGCTATAAGGGAAGGTTAGTCGCACATTTCGAGCATACAACAATCTCTTAAAATTAAATATCAAAAGCAAAGGAAGGTAGGAGAAACCATACATCGCATCTCAGCCGCTCATTGATGCTACAACACTTGTGCAGCTATACAAACATGTCTATTCATCTCAAAGAATCGGGCTCGACAAAACACTAGACTACTAATGCTTAACTAACCACCCTTTGACCCGCATTGACCCTAATTCTTATGAATCCAAAATGGGACAACATTAACCTGAACCAAACCCATTTCAGACCCTAAACATAGCCTTAAAATGATCTGGAGTGAATGGGCTTGACTCACAAAGGTCATGCACTCCAATTAAACTAAAATCATATTATCCCTAAAAAAAAACCCGATGAACTGGATGATTCAGTTTCCCAACTGATCGAGCCGATTAAGAAAAAATATCAAATTTTATTAGAACATTCTTCACAGATTAAGGAACCCAAAAAAAAGAAATGGTGCATGATTCCAACTTCGTATGAGTGAGAATTGACCCAAACAATGCAAAGTACCCCTGATATTCCTAAAAACAGAACCTAATGAACTAGCTGATCTGGTTCCCTAACTGGTCGAGCTGGTTGAGAACAGTTCTCAAAATTTCTCAAAATATTCCTCATAGAATAAGGAATCCATCAAAACAAACGGTGCACAATTTCAACTCTGAATGAGTGAGAACTGACCCAAAGAATGTCTAATGCTCTAACTGTTGTTCCTAAAAATATGACCTAATGAACCGGTTGATCCGGTTCCCCAACCTATTGAGCCGGTTGAGAACAGTTCTACAAATTTTTTAGAACATTTCTTATAGAGTAAGGAATCCAACAAAGCTCTTGAGTTGCAATTTTGACTCGAATGAATGAACTTTTACCGTAATGCCTAGTGCTCTAGTTGTTCTGGCTATAACCTAATAATAGGGTGATCACATTTTCCAAGCGAGTCGATATGGATGAGAACAGTTCTTAGTTTTTTTTTAAAACATTCCTCAAAGATTAAGGAATCCAAAAAAACAAACGGTCTACAGATACGATTCGAATGAGTGAGAGGCGACCCAAGCAATGCCTGAGCCCTTTCATGTGTTCCTGACAAGACACAATGAAAAGGTGATCCGGTTCCCCGACCCGGTAGATCAGATTGAGAACATTTCTCGAAAGTTTCAAAACATTCCTCACAGTAAGAATCCCAAAAAACAGCAGTGCACAATTACGACTCAGAATGGTGAACCTTAAACATGCCTAATGCCTAAGCAGACTCTGAACATCAAAGGCAAGACCCGGCGCCAAAGCAACGGAGAAGCATACAACGTTCATGCACGCCCAGGATTCATGGCTACTCCCCCTTTGTCTTCCTTCTTTTATACCTCCAAAACCAGGTATCCACTCCCTCGAGCTTTAGGAATTCCCCTTGAAATGAGAGGGACTACTCCCTTTAGGATGCAGAATCTCTCATAATTTTCTTTTTCTTCCTTCTTCCATTCTTCCCTTCTCTCCCTTTTTTCCTCTTCCTTTTCCTTCCTTTCTCCCCCCTTCCTTCTTCACGTTTTTTTTTCTTGTATTTCTCCTTCATAAACATCCGAGCTCACTCCATTTTGCACACCTTTAGTCTCGGGAACTCCACCAATCAGTATCGGACTTCCCCTGCTCCATAAACACTCTTCTATTCACGAGGTTAGGAGCTGGCCACATTAACTCATTTACTTAACCACCAAGAATCCAAAATGAACTCAAGGTGGGTTGTAAGCAACCCAAAAAATGGCCCATAACTAGACCCAAATCGTGCTTAGGACTGATCTGGAGCTTATGGGCTCAAACCAAGTAGGATTTAGGCTCCAAAACCACAAAAATCAGTGCTCCATACAAGTTGACTCGATGAACCGGTTGAATCAGATGCCAATTAATTGGCCATTTGAAAGTACGAAATTTTGAAAGGATATTCCTTGAAGAACAAGAGTCCATAAAAAAAGGGTCCGTTTATGAGTTCGGATGAGGAGATATGAAACAGCGAAGTGCTCATTTGACTACTCTGACAAACTCAGATTATTTAAAACCTCGAGCGGGAGCCCCACTTCCTATGTACGATGGCAATAACTAAAAAAAAAAAGCCATGATTACATTACAGTGAACTACCGCCGCACTCAATGGGCCTTGTAAGCCCTTTCGAGGCTCGGAGACAAACTAAGCCTAAAAGAGACACTAACAGTGCCATATATGAGAACGATGGGTATAACACCCCAAAATATTTTAGCATGTTTAGGGTATTTTGTACGTATAATTTGAATTTTTTAAATTAAAAATGCAAAGCGTAATCACGAGAAGCAGGAAATAAGTAAGGAGTAAATTTGTAAATTTTCAAAACATGACATAAAAGTCATAAGATAAGAAGATGAGATGCTAAAAGTGAAACTCATGAATGACCCGGTTTGTAAATAGAGAGGAGAGATGAGGGACCAAAGTGTAGTAAAAGGAAAGTAAGGTCAACTAGGGATAAGACCAAGTTGGTCTCTCATTTTGGGAGAGAAAAAAATGTGAAGAAGAAGAGAGGAGAAGAGAAGAAGAAGAAGAAGAAGAGGAAAGGTATGGAATTAGTTTGTGATTTTGTATGGAAACTAGCTAATAGGGATTGTATGGTTTTGTATGGATGCCATGGGTTTGTACATGGATGTGTTTGTTCACATTTCTGGGGTTTGGTTAGGAATTCATCCCACAACCACTAGATTTGTTGAAAGTTGGGTTGGTAAAACCACCCCAGTTTGTATAAGATGAGTATGGAATCTCCTTTGAGCATGGATTCTTGGTTTATGATGTATGGATACCTGTTTGGGTGTTAGGAAGTTAACCTAGCTTACAAGTATTTGAGTTTGGGTTTGGAAAAACCCTAATTAATCTCTATGTTTGGATTTGGTTGGGTTAGAACACACTTGGAAGATGTTTATCTGGCGAGTATATGAGTTTTCTTTTGTTTTTGGTTGGTTTCTAGAAAAAAGGACGAAATCAGCAAAATTTGGAAAATTTCGGTGTCCTACACCGCGGTGTAGGGATCCCACTCAACAGCATAGGTCCACACCAAGGCTTGGCTGAGAGAGAGGTTTGGAAAGCCTCGAGTACGCCGAGGTGTAGCTCTATGCCTCGGCGAAGGCCTACGCCGCAGCATAGTACTGTTCACATAATGGAATTTTTTGTGTTTTGTCATGTTTTGCTATTCCGTTATTCAGAAGACTTGTCTATTGGACTAATGAGGACCCTATAAGTGTATGAAGGGTTCCTTATGTTTGTAGGTAAAGGAAAGAAAAATTAGGCCGTACCTCATAAATTTCGGCGAAACGAATGTTAGCGAAACTTAATGCCCTATGATAAGATAGTAAGTTCTGAACATATGATTGTAGTTTGCCTAAGGTAGGATGTCGACAACGACACCTCCATTGCGTGGCCCGGACATGTATGAGTAGCGGTGCTCGTAGATGCTTCGGCACATTTAGTACTTCATTACTCTCTGATTAGTGCAACGACACTCTCTGACCGTGCTTTGACACATTTAGTACTTCGGTACTCTTTGATTAGTGCGACGACACTCTTTATCAATGCTTTGGCCTCCTGGCACATTGCCGACACCTTAGTCTTGTCTGTGCAACCGGTGCCCATTGTGTTGTATCCTACTTATTCATATTATTGGTCTAGGTAGTCGAATAGTTATATGATAGGGCACAGATGATGAACAGGCAGTAATGTAATATCATTGCTCTGGATGTACCTCTGGGTACCTGCAATATGATATAAGCTCTATAGTACCTGGTACCTCCATATAGTATAAGCTCTGAATGTGTACCTGGGTACCTCTGTACCAAGTATAAGATGCAGTATTCTATAGGTACCTCGTATAAGTATAAAACTTTTATGCTTCCTGGGAGATAAACAAGTATAAGTTTCTTTATAAATCCTAGTATGTGTATAAGTTTGTTATATAAAATTCACTTGAATAATTCTAATATACGCTCTTTTACTTCTATATACATTCTTTGTTATATACTTCTTGTAAATAGTATTAGTGCATATATAGGTATAAGTCATATGTTTCCCATAAGCGTTAAAGCAGCACGAGTTTATCCGTAATAGTGCCGGAGGAGGGCGTCAGCGATCTTACACGCCTCTTGGATTGACAAACTAGTAAGGTCCATCGCATAAGTTTTATCACGCTAATTATGTAAATGTAAATGTCTGATTTTGTATATGTATATATAAATGGAGGTTCGAATTTGTATATGTTGTGTTTATGGCTTACCACTCGATGGTAGTTTTATTTTGTATCTTTGTATATGATATTTTGATTCATTTATAAGACTTTGGCCACCATTATGCGAAAAAGAAACGAAGTAAAGAGTCCTAGTATGTCCTCGCCCCCTTCATCACTTTAGGCGGGGGTTGGGGTATGTGATCAGTGGTGACACCTATATAGGATGTGCAAGCAGTGTTAAGATTTCACAGTGTCCCACGTCTTCGTAGAGTGAATCTTGGGTGCGAAGTGCGAGCGTCACGAGAGTGAAATGAACTCTAGTGAAGAACCCATATGACCAGCAAATTTTGTCCCTTACCTAGTGCGAAGGCTAACGAAATTAGTCGCCACCATTTTGAAGGACTAAGAGAAACCAGAGGCACGATGCAGAGATGAGTGATCGGACATGATCTGGGTGAGATAATGAAATCTAGGCACAATGTTAGAGAACCCAAAAAAAAAAGAATAAGGGATCGAGATCTGGGCGCGATCAGGAGAATCCAGCGAGCAAAAGAAGGGATCGAATCAGAGCACGTGCGAGAACCCAAAACAAAGGGATCGAATCAGAGGCACGTGTGAAGAGCAGAAACAAAGAAAGGATCGAATCCATGCATGATGCCAGAGAATGAAATAAAGAGAGGATCGAGATGCACAGACCTGATGTTGGAGAGACACGAAACAAAGAAGGGATCGAATTTAGGCATGATGCTTGGGAGGGCCGAGAAACAAAGAAGGAGGATCGGATATGGGCACGATGCTGGGGAACTTCGAAGAGCAAAGAAGGATCGAATCACAGTACGTGTGGAACCGAAACAAAGAGGGATTGAATCCTATACGATGCTTGAGGAACCAAAACAAAGAAGAGATCGAATCAAAGTGCGATGTGGGGAGACCCGAAACAAAGAAGGGATGGTCGGGCATGATGTTGGAGGGCAGGGAAACAAGAAGAGAGTTGAATCAGAGCGGGATCTTGGAGAACCCCGAAACAAAGCCCTCACACATAAAGTCAAGTCACAAAGCTGAAATATTATAAACATTCATTCATGAGGAAAAACCCTCCTCACTAATCCATAACATCCAATATCCTGCTTGACTTACGATTTATGCCTGTATGTACATACGAAACTCAAATATCACCGATGAAAACCTGCAAATACATCAGAAAACCCTGATCGTCTATGCGGCGACGAGGACAATGAATGGGGGAATGCCCGGTATCGCATCGTTGTGTTAATGAATCTTGTGAATCGATCTCAGATCATCTCACCAGCGCTCTATTATAGAAGAAACCAAGCTGAATCTGGGACCTCGAACTCGTGCCCCGAAATGTCTTTAGGCGAAATGGTACACTTTGTGTACATGTGTAAGAGCGAAGCGGCATGGATGAGGTATGCCGGTGTGAACGTGTCAAAGCATCAAGCTAGGCGCCATCCTAGCAGCTACGTATCATTTGTATATGATCATGGACTGAAGCTGGCTGGCTGAATGGAAAATGATATGTGACCCTCGATATTCCCCAAGAACAAAGACTTGTCGACATTTTGTACTCAATCAGTAGACGGAACCTGTCCATATAAAATGCGTCGAAGCAAACATGAGATCTCATGGCCTCAAGGTGGTCTTACGACTCGAACATTAATGTAGGCTAGAGGTGAAAGGTGAATGAGGTATGGAAACAAAGGCGAATACACCCGATAGATAATGCGAACCCACGTGTTCACAATGCAAATCGCTCCGGAGAATCCATGAGCAAGCGACTTGACCAACACATAAGTGAACAATGCCGGACGATAGGTGATGTACACCAAAGACCGTCGTTCATGAGCGAGGCTTGACGTCGATTAGGATAGAAAAAATGAAAATGTCTGGATCACGACCGACTAGTGAATAGATGTAGAGAAAATGGAAGTAATTGGGATACAAATGTATCAATATGCTGACCAATGGCGAACAACATACCGGGAAAGCGCCGTCCCGAGGCAAGTCACCATAAGATGGGAATGGTGATATGGATAGCGACCTAAGGGATCTAGTGAGGAAACCATTATCTCACTCCCGTGTGTCTCTCGGATCCATGGAAAAGGATCATATATTCTTCGCCCACACAGAAGAAAAATAAGTTCCTCGATCCAAAATGACCTCATTAGTCAAGCCATATCACTTCGACAAACCATGCTAATATAAAATGCCAATGAAGTGAATATCAAATGAGCATAACTCTTTTCTTTTTTTTTCTTTTTCTTCATTCTTTTTTTTTTTTTTTGGTGCCAAACAACCAACAAAGTAAGATAAATGTCACAGTAGCACAATCTAATCAATGAACCTTAAATCCCAAACTCAAATGGTCCCCTCAAAGTAAGACTTCTGGATCAAACCTTAAGGGTGGAACAAAGTGCTGACCAAAAGCCCTAACTGTAGCTACAGGACATGGCGTGTCATCATCACCTGAGGGAAAATAAAAGTGAAAAGAAACAAGATGATAGAACAAAACTCAAAGGCAGAAGCAGAAAGTAGAAGATGCAAAATGGAGAAAGAAAAGCTTGAGGTAATGATGAAGAACAAATGAAGAATGACAAAATGCTCATAATGCTCACATATCCGATTAATAAATACAGCGTACGAGCGGGGCTGACCACGAGAGTCGAGAAAAGGTATCTGAGGATGAATGAAAAAGGCCATAATAAGCGGCGTGAGGCTCGACGGCTATCAATAGGATATATTAATGTATGGGTGTGCAATAGGAATATACTCAGTGATGGCCACCCGTCCTCTGACCGTGATCTTCATGCATCAAAACTTCTTGGTGATCCGCGTTAAGCTGCTCCCAGTGAGCGATTTCCATCTAGGTCTATCAGCCAAGCTGCTCCCTCTCGGGTCAAATCTCGAATAACATATGACCCACTCCAAGTCGGTCTAAACTTGCCTTTAGGGTCGCTGATCAATCCCTTAGGACTTTCAAGACCAGGTTGCCTTTTTGAAACTTCCTGGGCTTGACCCTTTTTCTGAATGCACGGGTCATCTTCCTTTGATAGGCCTGAACATGATCTACAGCCCTTAATCTACTCTCATCCAAAAGGCTAAGCTGATCATAACAAGATTGGGCCCACTCGGCCTCAGATATTTACTACTTTAGTGCTACTCTCAAAGATCTCATCTCAATCTCAGCGGTGCTGTACCTCATCCACCATACCCGAAGAATCACGGTAGCTACAATAAGTGAAAAGATGTACAATAAGCCCTGGCGCGAAGGGGCTTCTTTGACCAGTCTCGAAGTCTCGACCATCTTTCTCAAATCCTCTTGATATTCTTGTTGCAACCTCCGTTGCCCCATTAGTCTACGACTGGCCAGCAGACGTCATGATCTTGAATGCCATACTCTTGAATCAATGTGTCCACCTCGCACTTGAAATGCACCCCTCTATCAAATCAGCTCGCGAGGACCCCATATGTGGATAATGTGATGATGGGTGGCACCTTGGCCACTGTCAATGATAACGCAGGAAGCAACTTCCACTTGTGGTGAGAATAGTTAATGGCAAATAAAATGTACTCATGCCATTGGAAGACTTGAAAGATCTTTCAATCACATGTTCTTATACGAAAATGGCTAAGAGGATGTAGTGCATACAGCCTCGAAGGTGACACGTGTTGAGTCTCAGTGGTTGGCACTTCGGACATGCGATGTCTGGTAGCGATAATCTGTCTCCATGGTCAACCAAAAGTAACCAGTCCTCATGATCTTACACGTTATCATATGACCTCCCATGTGTGGGCCACAGACTCTTGCATGAACCTCTCTCATCACTCGATCTGCGGAGGCACAGTCTAAACATAATAACAATAGGCCATCGGGCGATCTCCTATATAGTGCATCCCCGTAAAAAACAAATATGGCGGCCAAATGTCTCAATGCTTTTCTATCCTTGGCCGAGGTTGAATCTAGGTAAGCGCCGCATGATAAAAACTGATAAATATCGTGGTACTAGGGTAGCTCATCTTCATCCTCAATATCTCCAATCAAACAACATTAAGCTGGTGAAGGCCTAGTCTCGATAAACAATGGTCTCACAGTCACTCCCGCAAGAATCTCAATTACAGAAGCCAAGGTGGCTAAAGCATCAGCAAATTGATTCTCTACTCTGGGTAGATGTATATATCTCAACTCATCAAACCTATCAACTTGACAAATCGAGTAAGCATGGTAGGGCTTGACTATAATCTCGAGTCCTCCGGAAATACCACAATTCTCTTCCAGACCGCCATGTTGGAATCCCGTGGATCTCCGATTGTCTAACTCAGATACAGTAAGCCTCAGGCTTGTAATACAAACCTCATATAATATATTATTCGTCATTAGATGATGATTAGAAGATATCACTTGGAGACGTGCGGGAATATGATCAGCCTGAGGTGATATCAAATAGGATCTGATACCAAACCCAGTGATTCGCGGCACCGCCAATCTGACCGCCATCTGCAATACTAGTTATTGGAAGCGATCTATTCATCGGGAAATCATTGGCCAATGAGTTTCTTAGCGAATGTGGAATAGAAGCGGTGATGCACCACTTGGTAACACATCTTGACTTACGGGTAACATCTTGAATATCGAAGAGCTTTGTCAGCGGTGCTAGCCATCTCATGAGCTACTAGTCGAGATAAGGCTGTATCGACGGACATCTCGAAGGATCGATCGTGAGACTAAAAGTATAGAATACTCTATCTCGCCAATGTCTCGATCTCTTAGTGGACGAACCCAGTACTGACAGGAGGTGCTCAATCATAATGTATCTGCACTCATACTCCATCATCCTCTTACTCAGATAATAGATGGCTCAGTCCTTCCTTGAATCGTCGAGCTGAGCTAGCATGCATCCCAAGGCCATGTCAGAAACCGACAAGTACAGAAGTAGAAGGCGCCCCGAAATGGGAGGCACTAAAACTGGAGGAGAAAGGAGATACTCCCTAACCTTCTTGAAGGCGCGCCAGCAATCATCATTCCAAACTGTAGGCTAGTTCTTCCTAAGAAGACGGAAGATAGGCTCACATATGTTTTATTAGTTTAGCAGTAAGAGCAGGCGATATCACATGTCACAGAAAGCCTACAATCTCTTTCTCGATCTCGGGTAGGCATGTCGAGTATGGCTCGAATCTTTCGGGATCAACTTCTATACCCACTCTTATGAATGTGTCCTAGTAATTTCCCAAAGTTACCCTGAGTGCACTTCTTGGGTTCAACCTCAGCACGAACCATACAGTCTTCTCAAATAACCTATGTAAGGTTGCTAGAGTGATATGCCACAATCACCGGGACTTACTATCATATCGATCCACATATACCTCGACATCTCTATGCATCATGTCATGGAGCGGAGTAGTAGCGGCTCTCGATAAGTGGCTCCTGCGTTCTTCAACCCAAATGGCATAACGGTAGCGATAATTTGGCCCAGTAATGAAAAGAAGTCTTCTCCATATCCTCACAGAGCCATCGCCAATATGATTATACCGGAAAATCCATCCGCAGAAGACAACATCGAATGTCCTACAGTGCTATCAACCAACATATCAATGTGTGGGAGGGGGAAGTCATCCTTAGGGTTGGCTTTGTTCATATCATGAAAGCCTACACAAACTTTAACCTTACCACACTTTTTGAGAGGCGCGAGGGCGACATTAGCCCGACCCTCGGGATGTCAACCATGACAAGAAGGCAATACTAAAGATTTAGCCAGATTTTCTTTCTTAACACCAAACTCAGTCGAGGTGTAGTCTCAATTTTTGGTTAACTGGCCTAGCATGTAGTAGAATGGGCAGGTGATGCTACACTATAAAATAGTCAAGGCCCAGCATGTCCTCATATGACCATGCAAATACATCTAGAAATATGACTTTGACGGTCGTCTGATCTACTCTTCTCATCGGGAGATAGGGGAAGAGCCAATCCCTCTCCTTCCAGGTTGTCCCCGGTGTCAAAAATCTATTAACTCGGTGCTACCGGTAATGGGTGTAACTTTCTTGTCCTCTGTATCAAAATCACACTCTAACTAGCCACCTAGTGGGTCATCTATGTCTCCCACATAATCAACATCATATATATGTGTTGTGGGTGCTGGTGATGTAATCAAAGGAAAATGCTATGACACAGACAAATACTCGAAAATACTCAAGTCATTATTACCATCATAAATATCATTAAAGCGAGTGACAAACCCGGACATAATGTCAAAATAAAGAGGTGGAGTGCAGTCGGACTCAGCTAACGAGAAATAGTATTATAGATAATATCGATGGCAACCAAGTCCATCATCATCATCTATCTCTAGCATAGAAATCCTAAACATATAAAAAACAGAGTGGGCCAAGGTGGGGCTGCATTTAGAATGTGGCCGATTAATCGATCATATGCGTAACACCCCGGAAATATACCTAGTCGTTTTAGAGCATGTTTGCAGAGTATTTTGTAGGCATAATTTAAATGTTTCGTGAGTTAAATGAGAAACATGGAAATGAGAACTGGAAATTTAAGACTTAAGGATAAAATCGTAATTTGTCCAAAAAGAAACCCAAAAGTCATAAGTTAACAAGATTTGAGGCCAAAGTAGAAATAACATGAATTGAAGTGCAATTAATAGGATGAAGGTGAGGCAAATAGATAAAGTTAATTATAAAAAGGGGAGGGAGACAAAAATAACTCATTTTGTCTCCCAAACTAGAGAAACCATATGGGTTGGAAGAGAAGAAGAGGAAGAGGAAAGAAGAAGAAGAGGAAGAAGGGAGGAGCAAAAGGTAGCAAATTCTAAAGTTTTGTATGGATTCTATGATTTTTGGTATCAGTTCATGACATGGAAAGTAAGGATCTTATGGTTTTCTTTATGGAATTCTAGGAAATTTTATGAGTTCCAAACCTAGGGTTTTAGTTGGAATTGATCTAACTCTATGTTTGAAATTGAATTAAATCTAATAGGTTATGTGTATTAGATTTATTTAAGGAAAATTCATGGAAAGATTTGAAAAGAAAGATGTGTAATGAAGAAAGATGAATTGAGTAAAGTGAGATTTCAAGATGAATTTGGAGTGGTTTTGAAGTGTATATAAAGTATTGAGTTGATTTGGGTAGTAAAATATGGAAAAGTGAAGAAAACCCATTCTAGGCAAATTTCAGGGAACACATGCAATTGGTGTTACATTTTTCTATTTTGACCGGTGTTCTAAATATTTTAGTAGTAACTTGCTGTTTCGGTCAGGTTGAGTGATTCAAGTTTCTGGTTAAAATAGACTTCAAGGAGAAGCAAACATATTGAAATAGATACCTTCAAATTCTGATTCTATTTGGCCCTAAAATTCACTCAAAGTGGGGCTATGTTCAAGCCAAATTATGTTCCAGTTTTTGAACATAGTGTAGTCCCGGTTGTTTCGGACGTAACTTGAGTTGTAGTGCTCCGATTTGGGTGATTCTAGTTGGAGGAGAACCCTTAGCACCTTAGCTTTAAAAGAATATGAAGATATAGTGTCAAATATGAAGTTAAGACCCCGGAAAAATGAGTATTACAAACTGTCCCTAGTGTAATCGGTAAATTGACTAGTTTGGCATGAAAATCTCTGTAACTTTAGTTTGATGATCTAATTGGAATGATTCCAATTTCTAAGTAAAATAGGTTCATATAAGGGACAAGAATACATGAATGATGTGTGAATACATAAGCATCATACTGTACAAGTATATGAAATGCCATATGTAATAGGCATGAGACAAGAAAAGTATGGGAAATGAAATATGTAAGATTTGTTCATGAAACATGAATATGTTATGAAAAATGAAAACGACGAAATATAGACAGAAGATGAAAGGTAAAATGTCGCGAACCTGAGAATGTGATAAAGATAGGTTATGAGTTAAGAAAGGCGTATGATAGTATGGCCCCACTGGGAATGAAGAGTGAATTTGTGGACTTTTATATGAAATTCCTCAGCAGAGCTAGGGTTTGAGGTGTTAGAGTGTGATTACTTGTTAGGAGTATGGAATCTTCCTTTTGAGGATGGATTGTAGAATTTGTATGGATATGGAAGTTTGGTTTATTCCTACTTTTGGGGTGATTTGGGATTGATTGTATGATGGTTTTGGTGCCGTGTTTGTGGCATGTTATGTGGCCTCAATTGGGAGGATATTGTCGCCGGTGGATAAGGGCTGTTCCGGGATGATTTCAGGTCGAAAAATGGCTTGTACCGGAGCTGCCAAGGAGCTCTCTGGCACGCCGGGGCGTGGAAGCCACGTTGTAGCGTGGCTGGGTGCATCCTCGGGTACGCTATAGCGTGGGATTCCGCATTTATGGCGTAGCCTACTTAATGTTAACCTCGACCGGACGACCATAACTTCTTCGTCCGAACTCCATTTTGGGTGTTCTTGGACTCTATGGAAAGCCCATTGAGTCTAGAATCCATCCATATAGAGCCTGATACAATCTTGAGCTTATAATAAGTTCTAAAATGACAAAATACAGTGGCTGCTGATGCTACTATAGTTGCTGCAAGTTGCTGATTTTCTTTCCGGCTTGCAATGTGCATAACTCCTTCGTTAGGACTCTGTTTTGGGTGTTCTTAGACTCTATGAAAAGCTCATTGAGTCTAGAATCTAACCATATGCTATTTAATGGAATTCAGTATCCACATCTGAACATTTGATTGTTGTACCAAGTGTATTAATAAGCAGTTAAAGTCAATTAGAATACATGATAAGAAAAGAGATAGATATAACCAAGAAATATCAATATACGTAGATTTGATATGGAGAGGAGTATAGAAGAAAAGAATAAAATGATAAGCTCAGAAAACACGTATAATTGTATGACTGCCTAAGACCGGATATTGAATGACAAGACATATATGATCGGTGCCGACACTCACATTGGTGCTCACGGCACTCACATTGCGTGGGCAAGCACGTTCTGTTGTGCCCGGTACTCCACGATTAGTGCTACGGCACTTCACGCTTTCGATGCCGGTACTCTGATTAGTTCTGACCTCACATTGTGCCCGGTACTCTGATGGTCTTCTGACACCTGATGCGCATATTATACCTTGGTACGAATTGTCAGCTGCGTCCTGCTTTCACTTCTTATGATTGAGTGCGGTAGTCGAGCAAATTATGATAAGACTCACGAATAAAGAATAAGAGTAAAGATACAGGAATGTACCCCTGTACTGTTTTGTAGTACTATGGGTATACGTATCTGATTAATCTACAGCCAGTACCTACGGGTATTTCCGTATAAGCTCTAGATAAGGATAAACTGAGTAGTACCCTACAGTACTCCATTATGAGTATAAGATAAGTTTGATAAACGCAGAGTGTGTGTCTCTTGGGACATTTAGACAAGTAGTTCTTACAGATTGCCAGTATAAGAATAGAGGATTCATGATCTGAGTATCGTTCGCCAATATCTCTGTAAACTCCTATGGGAGATCGGAGATAGATATAAGTACCCGATACGTGTATAAGTACCTCTGTATAAAGCGTAAGTTACGTAACTCCTAAGGAGAGATCGAAGCAAGTATAAACGAGATAAATATGAGTATGTGAATCGTCTCGGAGTCTAAGTATATGTATAAGTTGAGTATCGTATCTGGGAATATGAATAGAATGTCCTTCGGGAGATATGGTGATATGAACCTACAGGTACCTTTCAAGATAAGTTATATGTTTCCGATTTGTATAGGAACATAAACCATGCAAATTTGAATAAAAGGAATCTAGCTATGTTCGACTATATATACGTATCTCCGTTCAGACTCTATACTCCCATGGAGATGTAAAAATTCAGTTAAAAGTCACAAGGTACAAGTAGACAGAATTATGTAAATGACATGAATAGAAAATGACCTGAAAACCCGAGAAAGTCATGATACATGTAAAAGAGACGAAATGGATGCCTTGCCATTGTATATGTCTAAGTTTGCTCAATATGATCTCGACCGGCGACATTTGGATTATATGAATTCATGAAGATTTTGATATATGTTTCTGTTATATGTTTATCATGATTCAATCTAAATGCATGTGTATCAGTATAGTTATAAGATATGTTTCCCACTGCTGCAGTTTAGCACGGTTTTTAATCCGCGGTAGTATGGGGAGAAGACGCTCAAAACATCCGGTGATACAAACAAGCCAACACACTAGTAAGGGTTCGCTACATGTAGGTTTCTCAAGGCTCGATTTGTAAATGTAAAAGTACGCTTGGGTATATGAAAATGGGACTCGTGATATGTGGTATAGATTTTGATGTACACCACCCTGGTAGTTCTTTATATGTATCCGATATTTGATTATGTTATAAGATGTGGGCCATACCCACAAAGTACAAGTTCTGGGCTTTAAAAAAAAAAAAACAGTGAAGAGTCTCAAGATATGGTGTCGCTCCTGAACCTGCTCGATTCCGCCAATCTGGGTTGGACCAACTGGTGTGACAATGTCCATCTCGTCTATGTAAGTATCAAGAAGAGTCACTCCATCGGTATCATCTCCTAAATCCACAAGTAGGTCATGGGGCCAAGACCAATTCCTGGGGAAAACATGATAGAGAACACACTACACTGACCAAGATTTTGGGTAACTATCATGGCACCAGTGCCTCAAGAATTTTTAACCTCAAACACACATCCGTACCAAGGCCCGGCTGATGCCTTGATCCCATCTCGCCTCTAAAGCATGATCACACTGCGGCGGCACTGCTCATCCTCTAAGAAAGTGGTCACCTAACCAAAAGTGTGGATGAAGCGGGGACTAATGGAACCCGCATTAGTGAGGCCTCACTTCGCCCCGACGAGCCGCCATGTGACGCATCGTCCCTATAGGAGTGTAATCCCAACCCAGGGTATGTTGGCACAACTGTAAAGTAAACTCGCGTGGCCCCCGTCAAGCGCAACCCAACCCTAAGCCAGCATATAAGACATGTAAGACTTTTCTCCGGTCCGACCCAATCAATGATCCGAACCGGTTCCGGATGTTCATTTAATATTTTTATTTTTAATTTTTTTTAAAGTGTCGCAACCCAATCTGGTTCGACCACACCTGATCCGACCTGAGTCGCTTAGTTCTACCGTTTTCATTTATCTTATCAAAAACAATTTATTTATGTCATTTCATTTTAGAGTTTTCAATTACACGGAAGCATTTCAAATGGTAGGCCCATAAACATTTACTTTTACACAATACGTTTACAAAATGACGTATCATGCCTTTACAAAATGATATACAAAACAATAGTTCAGAAATTAACTCTTTTGTTCACAAAATGTCACACGTTCAAAAAGAATGATATGCATATGACGGGGTATATACTTATACGCCGCAACTTTCTCTATGACTCTGCGCTTCTTGATCTTGCCTTCTTTCCTATGCATAGATAAAAACTACACCCTAAGCATTTTTATGCTTGGCGGTTCTATATAGTTATATTCCAATTTTCAGTTTAACACGACATGAATTTATCATAAAACCATGCCTCTTATATCAAACTATACTCATGCTTATTCATTTTCACATGCTTTCACTTTACAAATCATTGATCATATCAAAATGTGCATTTTCACATGCAACCAATTTATTTAACTCAAATCATGAGATTCAAACATATACTCCTAAGGATGTATTTAGTTTACAAATCCCATTTACACTCATCAAAGTTTGTTATTTCACTTTGTCTATACAATTCACATTCATGATGGATTCCGTTTGGTGAATCTCGTCCTTTTTGTCATTCGGTAATGTGCTTACACATTTAACACCTCGGGTCTCCCATCAGACGGATGCCGATTGGTGCACCCCTCCATGTGGTCATTTAAAAATTCCATATGCCATCATGACGGATACCGATTAGTGCATCCCGCCGATTGGGACATTTTAACAATGCCATACACCATCATGACGGATGCCGATTGGTGCACCCCGCCATGTGGGACATTGCATAATTTCGGTTTGCCTTCATGACGGATGCCGATTGGTGCATCCCGCCATGTTGGTCATTCGGTAGAGTTGACCAATTCAAGATGTCAAGAATTAACCAATTCGTTTACAATTCAATTAATCGCTCACATGCAATTAATTGTCAGACATTTCAAATATCACATTTTCAAATCCATATGCCCTTTTGTAATATCATTTCAAAGATATACTCATTTCAGGTTTTACCAAACACTTGTAATATGAATATAATTACGATGAACAAAGAACTAACAATTCTTGAATCAGAATAGAGGTCTGAAGAACTAACCGAAGCTGTCGGCTCTCGTTTCCTTCCCTTCGATCTCGGTCCTAGGTTAGGTGATCCTCACCCGTCCCTAGTCAATTAAAATTAACCCACTCTTAGTAGATAAACAATTATTATAAATTTTTAGTGAATGACAAGTAATCTTCAAGTAATCTGCTTTGGGTTAAGACACAAATCTACCCACTGGGTCGCCACGCGAGGTACGGCGCTTTTCCGCTTTCATTCTTATTCAACCCTATTATCATTTATTAGGGTCCTTAAACTATCGGTGTAGGAATACGAGGTGTTCGGAACAAAAATCCAAAAATTTCTTGTTGTGAATTGTAGCTACGCCGCGGCGTAGTATTGCTACGCCTCGGCATACTCGAGGGGTGCCATTTTGGCTCCTCGGCCTCATCATGGTGAGGGTATCCCACGCCTTGGTGTAGGTCTATGTCGCGGTTGTCTCCTACGCCGCGCTTAGGAGCCCGATTTGCCTGTGACATTTTCTAGTTTTCCTCATTTTTGCGATTTCCTCTAAAAATCCTCAAAATCCTAAAACAAAACATGGGAATCACTCCCAATAACATCCTAATATCATCCTAAACCAACCATGAGCAAAACCCATGGATGGATTAGGGTTTTTCTAACCCAAACATCAAATACAACTTTATAGGGTTTAGGTTCATACCTGAAATCCCTTTGCACTTGAAGCCCTAGCCTTTTTCCTTCTTCCTTCTTGTAAGATCTTGAACAAATGGAAGGATTTACACAACAATCCCTCTTCTCCTCCAAAAACCTTAGCTTTCTCCCTCTCCTCTCTCTCAAAAAACGTTTACCCAAAAAATGCACAACAAAATGCTCTCTAAGACCACATTTGGTCTTATTTCTCTATTTAAGTGTAAGGCCATGTTTGGCTTACACACAAATTCCATTTCTATTTTTCCCCTTTTTGGTCTTCATTTCACTTTCATTTATCAATTAATTCACTTTTGCATTTAAGCTTATTCTATTTCTCAATTCTTAGGTCCTTATTTTACCACCTAAATTTACCCTCTTTTACCCTTGGGTTTATTTTCTGCCCAATCAATTTCTCATTTTAGCATATAACACTTAATCATATGCTCACATATTCATTTCACATTTCACAATTTATCAAGCCTTTAAAACTCCAAGTTTGGTCTAATTCATACCCTAATATATAATAAAATTATTATAAAAATTATAGGGTATTTTTGGGGCATTACACCTACGTCTCGAAGGGTCCAATGAGGCAAACCAACGTTGAGTAGCACCACTCAGTGACTGAGGGAACAGCATAATCATATGTGCCTTATCCAGTCCATGCCTATCCATAATAGCGCTGTATAACTGCAAGTGAATACGGGGGCACCTTATCCCTGTGTATCTCTCAATGTCTAACATGCGGAACTCAACTGGCAAGGATGCCACTAGAAGGTCATCGTATCCTTCCCAACCTATAACTCCATCATAAACATGTAAAGACTTGATCCTCTACTCAATCCTATCGATACGGGCCTAGGTATCATCAATAATCTGTGCAGGGGCCACTATAGAATGTGGTATAGTCTCAGTCTGATCGTGCAGTACAAATGCTCCAGCCCGTGGACTGACTGAACTGGTGATGGTGGTGGAGGTGGAACTATATAGTCCTGTTGTACAGTGGGTCTAGATGGTGGTGGTGGTGGTGGTGGAGGTGGTGGTGGAGGTGCAGTAGAGTTATGCAAGGTGCTCCCCGGAATCGACAATGGCTAGGCTTGATGCCCATCAATCCTCTGTCCTAGTCCCAATATGACATCCCGGAGAGATGCCATGGTATCGGTAATCTTAGCCAACTAGTCAATAGTAGCATGCTGAGGTCCATATCTCTATGATTTGATATCTGCTCTAATTGATCGTGTGAATCTGATCCTCTAACAAGTCTACCTCCGATCTGGACCCAAGCTCGGGAACCCAGGTTGGTCTCAATCAACAATCCTATAAAAGGAAAGGGGTATGTCAATCCCCGTGACTATCAATCCTGAAATCATACCAGTAATGTATGACTAAAATCCTCCGAGAAAATGAACTGGCATGTGATGTCAACAACTAAACTAATATTTGGCTTCACGGGCAGGAGCGGGATTTTGACATGGTGATACCTCAAAGGTAATGTGGCTTAAAAGCTAACAATGGGAAAAGGTGAGTCCTAAAAGCTAGATGACTGTACCCAGACGGGATACATAACCTAAGATCCTAACCATCAATCAGAATGACACACTGACCACGCATGTATCCATGAACCACCAAGGCGCTATGCAAAATCTTCATCGCTCTGATATCCATCATCTCCATAAAGGTTCTAAACATTGATATAGCTCCCCACATCTCGACTTACTCCAAACTCCTAGCTTGGTCGAAGGCAAACAATTGGGAATGACTCCCAAGAAACTTAAGCAATCAATGAGGAATAGTCGACTAAGACTAGTGATTCGGAAATAATGGGATACAAGCGCACCCCACAAACACAAACAATCAAACAGTCATGCAATAGAGAGTGTAGTCATGCAGCAAACAATCATGCATAGAGAGCAAGCCTCCCACAGAATCTACACGCAATCCAACCATCTATGCCAATCAGAAAAATATAGCTAGGTACTAATCAACCATGAGCAAGCATGTAAGAATCCAACAGGTGAACACATAAGCACAAACAAACCACAAGTGTATGCCAAATACCAACCAAGTAAGTGATCATCAGTCATTTGTGTAGCCTAAGAGTCTACTGGTCAATGAACCATGTGCTCTAATATACCCAACTTAGTTCAAGTTTCGACTCTAATGAAAACCGTAGATCTCCGGGGTTCGATCCCCAACGGAGTCACCAATTTTTGGACCCTACCCGATCCACAGGCCGGCGCGACTCGCTATTAATAGAAAAAATGAGTTGATTTTCGAGCTTTGGAAAATCCGTCCCTAGTGGCCAATGGTTTTGTTTGGAGTCGCCACTTACTTTTCTTTTTTTTTTTCAATAGGGAAAATGAAGTAAGAACAAAAACCCCTCATTGACTCCAATAAGGAAAAAGCGGTCCACGAAACTAGATTTCTAAGTTCGGGAATCAGGTTACCTATCAGGAAGGTACCTCATGTGAGGTAGCACCCCTCTAAGCTCGGAACTTGGTCTCTAATAATGAATTGTGTACATGGGAGCATATGGGTCAAAGATCAATCGATCACTCGGGCTAAACAGATGACCCAAATCACACCAACCTACTCAGTATCTAACATATAAACACCAACCAACAAACAACGGGTGTGTACTGTGGTCCCAGCCACACAACATGTTAGTCGGGCTAACGCTTCCAAATGCACTACAAACATCAAAGTCCAAACACTATGTACACATATACATGCAAATACCAAAGCCCAAGCACGTACTTGTGGTCCATAGCCATGCGCTACAGGGAAAGGTTAGTCGCACATTTCAAGCATATAACAATCTCTCAAAATTAAATATCAAAAGCAAAGGAGGACAGGAGAAACCATACATCGCATCTCAGCCACTCATTAATGCTACAACGCTTGTGCAGCTATACAAACATGTCTATTCATCTCAAAGAATCAGGCTTGACAAAACACTAGACTACTGCTAACTAACTACCCTCCTTGACACCTGATTGACCCTAATTCTTATGAATCCAAATGTAATCACATTAACCTGAACTAAAACCTACTAGACCCTAAATACAAATTTACACTCATCTATAAATGGCTCACTCTCACAAAATGTGGGCTCCAATTAAACTAAAATCAAACTAACCCTAAAAGAAAAAACCTAACGAACTGGATGATTCATTTTCCCAACTAGTCGAGCCGATTGAGAAAAAATATCAAATTTTTTTAGAACATTCTTCAAAGAGTAAGGAACCCAAAAAAAGCAACGGTGTATGATTCAAACTTTGGATGAGTGAGAACTAACCCAAACAATGCAAAGTACCCTAACTATTGTTCTTGAAAATATATCCTAATGAACCGGCTGATCCGGTTCCCCAACTGGTCAAGACGATTGAGAAAAGTTCTCAAACTTTTATAGAACATTCCCAATAGAGTAAGGAATCCAAAAAAACAAACGGTTCAAAATTATGACTCCAAATAAGTGAGAACTGACTCAAACAATGCCTAGTGTCCTAATTGTTATTCCTGAAAACATAACCTAATGAACCGGATGATTCGATTCCCCAACTGGTTGAGCTGGTTGAGAACAGTTCTAAAATTTTTTTAGAACATTCCTTATAGAGTAAGGAATCGAAAAAAAAAAAACAAGTGTACAATTCTGACTTCGAATGAGTAAGAACTAACCCAAACAATGCCTAGTGCACTAACTGTTGTTCCTGAAAACATAACCTAATGAACCAGCTGATCCGATTCTCCAACTGGTCGAGCAAGTTGAGAAAAGTTCTCAAAATTTTTCAAAACATTCCTCATAGAGTAAGGAATTGAAAAAACAAACAAGTTGTAAAATTCTCGACCAATGAGTGAACTGACCAAACAATGGTTATAAATTTAACTCTTGCTCCTCGAAAATAGACCCAATGAACCGCTTGATCCAATTCCCCAACTGGTTGTCGATTGAGCACCAAAGACAAAAAATTTTCAGAACATTCCTCACAGATTAAAGAATCCAACAAAACAAACGTTGCACAATTCCAACTCCGAATGATTGAGAACTGACCCAAACAATGCCTAGTGCTTTAAAACGAGGCTACAACCATCAAAGGCAAAGACAAGCGCAAAAGAAACGGGAGAAGCATACAATGTTCATACCTGTAGGATTCACAACTACTCCCCATTTGTCTTCCTTCTTTTCTACCTCCAAAACCAAGTCTCCACTCCCTCAAAACTTTAGGAAATCCCCTTCAAAATGAGAAAAAAAAAAAAAAAAGATCACTCCCACCCTGGATTCAGAGAATGCCTGATCCTTTTCTTTCCTCCTTCTATTTCTTCCCTTCTTCCTTTTTCCTCTTCCTTTTCCTTCTTTTCTTCTCCTCCTTCCTCATTTTTTCTTGTATTTCTCCCTTCATAAACATCCGAGTTCGCCCATGCTGCACACTCAACTCGGAACCCCCTTAATCATTCAAGATTTCCCGCTCCATAAACGCCTATTCAAGAGGCAGAGCCGGCCACATTAACTCATTTTCTTAACCACCAAGAATCCAAAATGGACTCAAGGTGGCTGCAAGCAACCCATAATTGGACCTAAATCGTGCCTAGGACTGATCTAGAGCTTATGGGCCCGAATCAAGAAGGATTTGGGCTCCAAAACCACCAAAATCAGTGCTTCATACAAGCTGACTTGATGAACCGGTTGAACCGGATGCCAACCGGTCGAGCTGATTAAGAAAAATTTTGAAATTTTGAAAGAATATTCCTTGAAGAACAAGGAGTCCATAAAAAAACTAAGTAACCGATTCCTGAAGCTTGGATGAGGGAGATATGATCTAAACAGCCTCCAAGTGCTCTCATCTCGACCCACTCCAATAAACTCATTGAGCTAAACCCTGGGAGAGGGGGCACTTGCTTCCTATGGCACGATGCCAATAACAAAAAAAAAAAAAAAAGGCCAATGGCGAGGCTTCCGCAAACTACATACGCACCAATGGATCGCATTACAAGCCCACCCGAGGCTCGAGACCTAATTGCCTAAAAGGGCCCTAATGGTGTCATATGAGAACGATGGGTGAGTGTGACACCCATAGGATAAATGCAAGTGTTGAGGGATAAAATTGAGGGTCTACACTCTGCTTATCCATTGACTTGAGCATAGAAAGGAGTTGATCTAATGAGTTGTATCCCATAATCCGCAACAAACTAATTTTTCTCTTCCCTAGTGAACATTGTTCCTTAATCATTAGTAATAGAATGAGGAATTCCGAACCTATGAATAATCTATTCCTTGATTAACTGAATCATGTTCTTCTATTCTGCTTTCTTCAATGGTACCGCCTCCATCCACTTAGTGAAGTAGTTTGTAGCCACTAGGATGAAACTATGCCCTTTTTATGATGTTGGATAAATTTTCTCAATCAAGTCCATGGTCCATCCTTTGAAAGTACTATTGAATGTAATTCAACTATAGGGATCCTCTGTATACTCCCATATATCTAGCATTGTTGACAACCTTTAGAGTAGGTGATGCAATCTTTTATAATGGTCTGGCAAAAATAGTCGTGTCTTCTGATTAACCACAGTATCTTTACTCCATATTGATGGGCTCCTTAAATCCCCTCATGAACTTGCTTCAAAAGTTCATACTATCTGGGAAAGATAAGCACTTAAGTAATAGCCCATCAAGTCATTTTCTGTATAGTTCTCATTCTAGTCGAACAAAACACTAAGCTTGAGCCTTTACTCTGTGGGGAACCCTCTGACTTGGATTCTCCAAATATTCTCTAAACTCTATTCTCCAATCTCCAATAATGTTCATGTCATTATTGAAGATGTCTATGTTGATCCCCTTTTAAAAATTGAAGGGTGATTCTTCTTCTCCATCACAATGAGTTTATGGGTCAATTCTTCACCTATTTTTACACCATAGGCTATTTAAGAAAGTTCATCAACCTCCCAATTTGATTCCCCAGGCACATGTTCAAATTCCACATTATTAAAGGAGTTTAACAACTGAATGACAACAGTAAAGTAAGATGCTAAAAGCAAGCTATTGCATTTGTACTCCCCTGTTAATTTCCAAAGTACCAATTGAGAATCTCCAATGACTCAAACATCTTTTGCCCCAAGCTCCAGAAGGATCTCTAAGCCAATTACCAAAGCATCGTACTCGTCCTAATTGTTGGTGCATTCAAAGGCCAGGTTGAAAGACAATGTAGTCTTTATTCCCCTTGGGGAAATAATCACTATTCTTGCACCAATTGAGTTCTCTGTGCTTGAACCATCAAATTTGAGGATCCAAGGTTCCTTTTCTACTCCATTAATTCCTAGCTCTAGACTTTGTTCTTGCCTCAATCTCTAAAGAAGGATGATTAGTTAAGAAGTCTGCCAGTGCTTGTCCCTTAGTTGATTTATGTGGAAAATAAATCAAGGTGAATTATGATAAAGCAAGGGAACATTTACCAATCCTCCCTATGATTATTGGTCAGTTAAGCATATACTTCATAAGGTCAGTATGATAAACCACATAGACTTGAGACTCGATTAAGTAATGTCTCAATTTGGTACATGCAAAATACAAAGCCAAACATAATTTTTCAATTTGATTATATATTGTTTCTTCTGGATTTAAGGCCATGCTCAAATAACATACAACCTGCTCATGGCCTTTAGAATTGTTTTGTGCCAAAAGTCAGCAACCTATGGACTCATTTGTGGCTAATAAATATAATTTAAGTGGGTGGCCTTATATATGAGGCATTAAAACAGGAGGTTTAGAGAGATACTCTTTGATCTTGTCAAAGGTCGTTTTATGTCATTCCTCTCACCTAAACTCTTACACATCTTTCAACTTTACCAAGTCAAAGAATTCCTTGGTTTTACCTACCAGGTTAGAGATAACTTTTCTTAAATAATTTAACTTTTGGAGTACTTTCTTATTTTGTGGAGCTTTGGCTAAAGTAATAGCTTTTGCTTTGTTCTGGTCCACTTCTATCCCTCTTTGGTGAACTAGGAATATAAGAAAATTTTCGGCACAAACTTCAAATGCACATTTAAGTGGAATAAGCTTCAATTTATGAAGTCTCATCATTTCAACGCTTTTCTTTAGATGGTCCACATGCTCACAGGCCCTTGGATTTAACCACAATATCATCAATGTATACCTCCATGTGGTCGCCTAGCATGTCATGGAAAATTGCATTCATCTCCCTTCAGTAAGTTGCACCTGTATTTTTTAGACCAAAAGGCATGATCAGCATTCAAATGTCCCTATGGAGCTAGGACATCTAAAGGCGGTCTTAGGCATATCTTCTACTATTATTAAAATGTGATTGTAACTAGAAAACTCATCCATAAAGGACAACAGTTCATTATTAGCAACAGAATCAATTAACATGTGTGCAATAGGAATCACATACATGTCCTTAAGAGTAGCAACAATTAAATCTCTAAAATCTACATATACTCCAAGTTTTCCATTTTTCTTCATAATAAGAACAATATTTTCTAACCACTGTACATACCTTGTAGGCCTGATGAATTTGGCCTTCAAGAGTTTCTCAATTTCTTCGTTTACCTTCAGCTCTACATCCTTGGATATTCTTCTAAGTGGTTGTTGGAATGGGTGGAACTTGAGCCTAATGGGAAGGCGATGTTCCACAAGGCTCTTGTCATATCCTGACATTTCATCATAATTTCAAGCGAAGCAATCTTTAAATTCCTGTAATATTAGAATGATATTTTCCTTCAAGTCAGGGGTAATAAAGAACTGTTGTAAGTAATCCTTGTCTCTTCCATAGTGCCAAGGTTGACTTCTCTTCCATAGGATCATGTACTTAAGGCTTATTGTCTTCCATCTTGGGAGAAGCTTGCTCCAAATCTTCAATTTGAATTTCTTCCAAATCTTAATTTGATTCTTGTTCATAAACTATTTCAACTCCACGAATGCCTTAGAATTGCTCTTTTGAAATTTTATAGTAATTTGCTGCATTTGTATTTTGAATGTCTCGCCCATATTCTCTTCATAAGAATAATTAGTCATCGATCTCCTCAATGATCGGACCATTTATAGGCCTGAAAAGCATGATAGCAATTATCTTTAGAAGTTTGATAGCTTGGTCTTAGATTTTACCAGCATCTCTTGACTCCATGTATATTTTCCTTGGAGCGTCATCCTTCTTCTTGCCTTTAAATTTTATTGAACCAAACTCCTTATCATAATAACCAGCCTCAATCAAATCTAAAGTTGTAATGAAAGGTTGTTTGTTTGCCCATACTAATTCTACTTCATCACACTTCCAAAAAAGCAAAATTTGATGAAGGGAGGACGACACACACCAATTGACATGAATCCAGTCTCTACCTAAAAAAGCATTGTAATTAGCAATATAATTAATCACAAAGAAAGCTGACAAAGAGGTCTTACTACCCATAGTGATATCAATAAAGAGTACGCTCAAAGTCGTTGAGATTTCTCCAATGAAAGCTGATATAGATACCTCTGCTTCAATTAGGTCATCATTGTTCCTTCCAAATGCTCTCAACATCCTTAATGGCATCACGTTGATTACTGATTTGTTATCAACCACTACCTTATATACCTGTTTACCATTAAAGTGTGCTCTCACGTAGAGAGGCCTTATGTGTCTTGTCATTTCCTTAGTAGGTTTCTCAAGTATCACTTTATAGGCCATGTTTCCTTCAGAGGAGTTAATGGTAATTACCCTCTGACTATCTACTGGAGATTGCTCTTTTTTTTCACTTCTACTAGGCTTTCCTTCATCTCCTTTGACTTGAAGAAATCTAGCAAAGTTAGAGAAATGGTAGAACAATTCAAAGAAATAGGGATTGTACCTATCATAGTAGTTCTCAAATCTATTTCTTCAGTAGATCCGCAACCAAACTCATCATCATCTATGGCTTTTCTTCCAAATTTGGTTTTCTTAGGAGTCGACATTACCTCTTCTTTTAGATTTTATGCTTCTTTTGGCTTTTCTTGTAACATTTCTTCAAGTAGTTTCCATTTCTCCATAGCTCTTTGTCTCTACACCCTTCTTTTTCAGGTTCTGGTGAGCTTTTGAGGAAATCTTTTATGTTTCACACATGCCATTCTTGTCCATGTGAGACAGTAAGAGGGATTACAAACCATAGAGGTATTTTCCTCTTTGAATGATCATTCATGCCCTTTTCCTTTTTTCTGGTTGTAGTCACCCTTCTTCTTGCTACCAAATCATCCATATAAACCAAATATTGCTTAGGAATCCATATCTTTCTTATCCTAGCACATGGTGAAAATCCCTCAGCCTTCTTTGCATTCATTAATGCCCTCAAATTAGTAGCAGCTATGTTGATTGACGCTACTGGTGGAAATGGATCCTCATCAATCACCACCATGGCTTCCTTTTTCTCAAGGAACATTAGTATTCCCTTATTGATCCTGTCTTGGATAATATTCCCAGAACTCCAACAAGAATTAGTGTTATGTCAAGGAGTTGTGATACTTACAATACATTTTTCCTCTAAGCTCATCTTGTTAAGGAGTTGGTGATCTTGGGGAAATGTGATGAATTTCTCATTTAGTAGAAAATCAAAGACTTCCACAATCTTAGCCACATCAAATGTATACTAAACTTGTGTATTAGTGGCTTGTGACTTGTTCCATAAATCAGGTGTTTCCTTCACTACTAAAGGGCAAATGAATGAACTTGTACTTAGGAGATCTGCTACTGCCACTTCTTCAGAATTAACCTCCTAACAGTAAGTTCCCATGTAGGCCTTTCTTTGTTGATTTTCCTCTCTGATTAATTTTTCATATTATGTTACCTTAGCAGCAAGTTCATAGAAGTCTCTGAACTCCATACCTTGAAATTTCTTCCTTAGCTCTATATCAAGTCCCCTTTGGGTCATCTTCACGTACTCTATTTCTGGGAGATAAATCTCATTCTTTTGAAACGAGCACTGAATGAATCTGCTAGTTCTCCACCCCTTTAGTTTCCCCTTGATAGTTCTGCTATACAAATCTCAAGTTCAACTTTGAAGAATTGTGTATAAAATTGTCTCTCCATTTCCTATCAACTCAAAATAGAATTCCTTGGCAATGTTGCATACCAAGTAAAAGCAACTCTTGTTAATGAGTTAGGAAACAACCTGAGTTTGAATAAAAGGAAATTCTCATAGTTGGCCAATTCTCCACACTACACTATGAACTTAGCCACATGCTTCAAGGTGGATTGTCCATATTCTCTAGAGAATAAAGAGAATTCAAGAATTCTATACCCCATTGGGTAAGGATTCTCTTTGTCTATTACTTATGGGTATGGCTTGTAAAATTTTGGTGGCTAATTTGTCTAAGGCCTGCCCTGTATTGCTCTTGTACTACCTCTCCTTTTGCCTCCGAGTCCGATGGTGAAGGTGGTTGCATAAAAGGCTGGGGAATTTGTTGCCCTCTATTATCACCTATGCCTAAGGGTGATTGGATAGTGCCCCTGTGCCTCAAGTTAAAAGAGGTGGTTCATTATAGGCTCTAGGATGTGTAGTTAGGTTCGTGTTAGCAAATAACCTTTAAGAATCCACTATTCTAATCCGATTAGAATGTTCACCATTGACATTCTGATAGGTTCTTTTCGTACATGCTTTAATACCATTAATCACCTACCAATCATATGCTTTTATAGTGTTTTTAAGGGCTCTAATGCTTAATTTTATCATCTTATGGCTCTAGGTACATTTTGAAGCAAAGAGAGCATAATAAGGGTCAAAAGATGAATTTATGGGTCATACCATGACCTTCCATGACTTCAACCATGATATAAATGAGTTCTAAATCTCTCAAGTTTTCTAATGAGTCCAAGATCACCCAATTTAGAGTTCGAACAAAAAAGATACAGCCTCATAAAGTCAAGGGAGAATTTTCCAAAACACCATATGTAACAACCCTCAAATTTTGTGCATTTTTAGTCAACCTAATGTACTCCAATGACTCTAAGCTTAATATGGATAGATTATAATCTCTCTTAGCTTTCCATAGAGACAAAAATCATTGCAATTGGAGGTCGGATGAGAGAGTTATGATCATTTGAAGTCAGAAGGTCAAATGTGACTTGCTAATACATTATGGTTCGCCGAGATGAACCAGAATGTTTGCCGCGGTGAAGGACAGCGGGCTAGAGCAGCAATATTGGCATTTTTGGCCCTTTTAAATGCCCATTTCCCTATACACTATAAATACATGTTTTATAGACTTTGTTAGGTTTCCACTTTGGTAGGAGAACACCCATTCAAAGGTTTCTCTCATCCTAAACTAGAATCAACCTAGGGTTTTGATTTTTTTTCATTTTACCTTGGATTTAGCGTTGATATTGAAGATCCAACTACTAGAGGACCTTTTATAGCCTTGGAGCAAAGTTTTGAAAAGGTTTCCACCTCAATTTGTTTTGTATCTCTAAAATTTAATTTTTTCTCATTTCCTTCTCTATTATTGTTGTAATAAACATGATTTTGATGGACTTGGGGGTTGTAATGAATGGCTAAACATCCTCTAGGGTTGATTGGAATGGTTTTGTGAATTTATTCTTGTGTTGATGTTAGTTGGTGTAGTTGTTGGATTATTATGGTTTTGCCTAATTGATTTATGTTGGGAAGTGAGTTTAAGACCTACAAAGGGTTTCCATAGTGACAACTGTGAGTATACCCTTAGGCCTTGATCTTTACCCTCAAATGTATCTCAGTTGAAAAAATCAACCTAACCTAGTCAAAGAAGTTTAGGAAATTAGGAATGCCTAGTACTAAATGGATTTTATTATGGGGAAAGACATCATCTCAACATTATGTGAGGATCATATGGACCGAGAGGTGATCGATTCGAACATGGTCCAGGCAATCCTATTGTATGGACCAAGAGGTGACCAATATGATTCCCAAGGAAAATATCTCCTTTTAAAAGTATCACATTTCATGACTTAGATGGACCGAAAGGAGAATAGGAGGTGTGAGAAAATCGAGGGAGACAATAAGCGTCAACCTCATACCGGTTTCCTTGGACAAACACAAGTATATTTTCATTCAATCAAGACTTCATGAATATAAATCATAATTTCATCAATGGATACAATCAGCCCTAGTTTCCTTCCCTATAGTTTTTCTTTAAAATTAACCCATTTGCTTGTGAATATTTGAAAATCAATTTTAGATTTATTTTGTTTTAGTTTAGTTTATTTTATATAATCAACACTTCAAATCACCCTTCCACTCAAATAGTGAAATTCTTGAGTAGCCGGGGTACTCAATCCTAGCTAAAACCACACTTTCCCTATGGGATCAATATCTGAACTTTTTGTCCATTATATTACTTGTTCGATCTGTACGCTTGCGAAAAATCACTAACACATTCGTTAAAGTTCCATTGTCTCTCCTACGAGAAGGAAGATAGTGATTTTCAACCTATGTACATGAGTGGTGAAATTCTCTACTTTATGAAAATTCTTAGGGTGCTACCCCCCGAGCTCATCAAATAGTTGCCTTGTAGGTCGAGAAGCAACTTCTTGTCTATGTTGTTTCACTTCTCCTATAACTCCTGAGATTGCCTCTAAGATCTTCACTAGGTATTGAGATTGTTGTTTTAGCCCTTCCACCATAGCCTTAACTTGTTGAACCTACTCGGCCATTTTTGTTTCAAGTCATTGTGAGATAGTTAGCTTCTGGTTCTTCAATTCCTCTATCAAAGCTTGAAAAATCATCAATAGTGTTAGCAAAATGGATAGGTACATCAATATTACATGTACCTTTTACACCCCCCACCCACCCCACCCACCCCACCCCCCCTTCCCTTATTCTCTTGGATTGTCTAATGCATGTTCTTCATGGAGAAAACTTGCTGCATTTTTCTCCAATTGTTCTACCGTGGATGGAACTAATCCCTCATGTGTTGCTTCTACAGCATCAGATCACGAGTCTTGAGACTCTAAAACGATTTTACTTCTCAACTTTTATGGCATCTTTAACAAAGATAGGTCCCGTCAAGCGTGCCAAAAATATGTTGTTGTGATTTTTATGATTTTCACTCTAACATACAAAATGAAAGCATGCGGTTATGGGCATGCCGGGAAATTAAAGTGTTTCCGAACTAATATTACGTTTAGAGATCAAACTTCTAATCAAGTTAAACAGGTTCCCTGGTTCCCTTGACAATTCCCTATAATCTAAGCAGATAATGTCGTAAAAAATGTAAAGATTGCAAGAATAAAAGTTGAAAGAAATGTTAAATTGCACTAAGAATGAATGGAACGATACAATGCTGAAGAATTGAAAGAAACTTGATTGGAACTTGAAAAATAGAATGTTGGAATTGTCAAAAACTAATTAGAAAGCTAAGAAATGTTGAAGTGGATTGTCATTGTTGTTTGTTGAGTTGATTAATTGATGATTAGTCTATTTCTTGATGAGACCTCTCCTCATTTTATAGGCGTTCTTGAATAACTGCCCAAATCCTGTTTTTTTTTCTCCACTGTCTCCGTTTTCTCAAGACCTATGTCTCCATTAGGGAGACTTGTTCCTCAAGTTTTCTTTACTATCTCAAGTAATTGCTCACATTCTTTTTCCATGTTCAAACCATCCTCCGTCTGTAAATTTTCAAAAATTTTAAGAAGTACCCCTGGGTCTTGTACATGGGCTTACTCAATCGGGTTTGGGCTTGTTTTATTTTGATTTTTTAATCATAGACTTGGACTCAAACCTAAACACACATTGGGTCAAGCCAAATTAAATTTGGGTATAAACGGAAGTTAAATTTCTTTAAAAAAAATGTTGAATAAGAATACACATGCCAAAAATATTTTTGATAAGTATGGTGAATGATAATATTTATTAGTTTTTTAAACAAAATTAAAATATATTTATATTTATTTATTTTAAAAATAAATTTAGTTTTATTAAAACATATTTTATCATATTTTAGACAATAAAAGTTAAATTAAATATCGATTCAAAAAAAGTTAAATTATTCATATAATTTATATAAAAAAATTACTTAAGATTTAATTTAAAGATGTAATGATTATAATGATAAAGAAGACAAATTAAACAATTTTGAGTTTTGGACAAAAACAATTTATTTAAAAAAAAATTACAAATATAGATTGAAAATCAAAATAATGTCCAAACTGTCTGGACTACATTGATCATACGCATCCGCAATGCCGCAGTCACTCGATATGACTTTGAATTTTTTTTTTAAGTTAATACCATAGTCAATAACTAAGACATTATAATTTTTTTTAAGTTAATATCGAATTCAATTTTTTTAAGTTAATGTCACAATCACTATATGATTTAAGTTAAGTTAATAGACACATTACTTCGGATATTAATTTTTTTTTTCAAGGTTTTTTTTTTTTAAACCTGTGACAAGACTCAACAATTTTTGCTGATTATTAATCCTAAGACAGAAATTGCAAATGTGGATGGGGCCCACCCTTACTTGCCAACGGAAAGTGGCCGAATCCCCTCAAGACGGATTAATAATTTTATTTAAGGTAGGCTAAAAGTCGGTAATTGCAAAAAAATCGCCGAAAAACCCGATAAAACTCCGAAATTTCAATCAAACGATTAGTTAGCATTTCCATCAAACTTGAGTTAGGCATGGTAAAAAATTAAAAATACACCTGATCATCATTGGTTTTAAATTTATTCGATTAACACCCTGTGAATTTATCTATTTTATTTACTAAATTAATTTTTATTTAAAATATCTCAGATAAAAGTGTTTAACAATTTCTTAATTATTGTTTAAAATAAATTTTAATATTAAATTTTTTTGAAACCTAGGATTATATATCGTTATTCAAACTCATTTCAATTATTTATCTCTATTATTACATAAGGACTTAGAGATTTAAAAATGCATAAAATTATGAGAAAAAATAATTATATTTGATTTTTTTTTATATTCTTTTATTGTGAAACCAAACATAAGAAAATTTTCTTTTTTTTTTCTTTTTCTTCCCCTAATACTTTCCTAGTTCAAAACAAAAACTCCAAAAGTTGTAATGAAATTAACAAATAATCATAAATTTATACAACTAACTTGCCTATATATATATATATTAATAACTTGCCTATATTTAAATTTGAAAACAACTCGCATTTAATATAAAGATCATTCATTATTTATATTACTATTTCATTGGTTTTGAAATTAAATATAACTTTTACAAAGTGTTAGCCTAAGGGTGCTCTAATTGAAGTTTTGATGATAACAAACGAATGTTATTGGTTACTAATGGTTAAAATTGAGTTTAGTGATATGTTGAAATTGATTAAGCATCAAATTAAGATATTCTAAGCTTAAGATGACAATGATGTATTTGATCAAACTCTTGGAAGTGAAGTTCATTCAAATCAAAGAATCAAAATTTCAAATCCAAAATGATAAATAACCAAGACTCCAAGCTTAAGTATAAAGTAAAGATTTTGTAAGCTTAGGAATATATGTAAGATGAATGCATTGGTACACTTTAGGGTATATCATCTTTTACATGCATATTCTTCATAACTTGGTTTTTGTGTCTAAATTGAATTTTTTTTTTTGAAAACTCAAGTATGAGCATCAAACCTTAGGAATTTAAAGTTTAAAATGTATTTAAAAGTGTTTTCTAAGGTTTGAAATTGATTTGGAATGAAAAGAACTTAAAATTACCATTTTTGGGGCCTTTTTGACATTCTTTGCATACTTTGTGATTTTAACTCGGTTTGATTTTAAATTGATTAAATATTTTAAAACTTATGTTTACTCATCAAATCTTAGTTATTTGGAATTTAAAATGTGTTTAAAAGAGTTATTTAAAGTTATAAACTGATTTGGAGCGAAAATGAGTTAAAACAAACCCAAAACAACTTTTCTTGGCTTAGTAGTTAAGATGTCAGTCAACGGTTGATAGCCAATTGAGTCAAGCGATCAATCAATTTAGTCAAGAAAGCTGGTGCAATCGATCGAGTGTAATGTCGTCGTTTGGTCACAAGTATGCATTTTCATTTTTATGAACCAATAAAGCAAACGATCGACCAATTAGCCAATCGATCGAGTAAATGGTCATCTCAACGATCACTTGCCATACATTAAATGCATAACGGCTAGTTTATTAATGGAACCGGTCAACCAATTAGGTACAGAATGCTACTCCAGATTTCACCCCTATAAATTCTTAGTTGGGATCATTTATGACCATGCTACTCAATCTCATTTCTTGATATATTCAATTCTCATTTGCATATCCTAGAGTGCACCTTTGATTTCATCCTAACTTGAGTTGTATTTATTCCAATCCTTGAGATAAGTCTCTCATTATTCTTGAAATTTGAGAACTTAAGTGTGTATAAGCAAAGTTTGTGAAGTGCCATTATAGTAAAATCTAGTGCAAAAAGGAAAAGCTAGGGTTGGAGGCTTTGAAACTGATGGAACATCAGGTTGAAAGTTGAGAAGAAGTGGACGTAGGCAAAGATGTGCCGAATCAGTATAAATCCAAGTATGCCCTTTCTATCCTTATCTCTTTATTTATTGTTCTTGAATTAAGTTGAAGATTTCTTAATGTTTTGCAAAAAGTTTTTAAGAAAACCAATTCACCCACCTCTTGGTTAGGTTGCTAAGTCATATTCAACTTTCACAAATAAAATATAAAAGATATTTTTATTAGAAATAATTATTTTAACACATTATCAAATGAATTTTTTCCCGAATTTCATATTGAAATTAAATAATTCAAATATAAACAAATTGATTACTTTCCTTTTTATCTTTTAATTTATTACTAATAAAATCACTTATTATTATTATTATTATTATTATTATTGTTATTGTTTTTTTTATATGAAGGAGGGGGCCCACAGCACTAGCAGCTAATCTGAACACTTATTGGGCTCATGAAACCCATGGCATCATATTGGAGAACTCTTTTTAACCTCTCAGGGGAGTTGTACCAAATTTTGGTCTCACCCTGTTGCATTGATAGAGTAAGCTTAGCCATTGAATCTACAACATGATTACCTTCTGTGAACACAAACTGAAGGTGGACTATCCAGTTCCAATTGAGCCATTCTTGGCAATCATGCACCACGTTAGCATGAGAGCATATCAAGTCCTCCACTCCTTTTATCCAATTTAGAACCTTTAGGGAGTCCATTTCAACTATGCATTTCTTCATGCCACCTTCAGACCATGCAACAAAGCACATGTCTCCGCAACCTCGATCGAATAGTTCCCAATCTGAGCAGTGAACCCAGTTATCCATCTTCTTGTGACATCCCTGATGGTACCTCTTGTACCAACTGTTACGGTATCCTTAAGAGTGCTTCCATCAACGTTGAGTTTCACCCACCCTAGAGGAGGACACCGTCACCCGATCCAATTCATTCTAGGTTTGGTTCTTCCTCGACTAATACCGACTTAGCATGAGAAGGGAGACATGATCTCTTAGAGATAAGAAGCAACCAAGGTTACCTTCCTATGCAGATTGGTCTCTTTCCCCTAGAAGATTTCCTCATTCCTCCATCTCCAAATTAGCCAAAGACATACAACGAATTTCTCCTTCGAGGGACCCTTCTCTTCAGGCACATGACTCTTTAAATTCCATCGCACCCAATCTTGAAACGGAAGCTTAGCCCAAACTTCCATGTTGATGCCTTCTGCTACCACCTTCCACAAGGGAATCACCTTGATGCACTTTCTAAAAAGGTGGTTTAGATCTTCACAAGCTTCAGCACAAAAAGGGCAACTTAGCCTCCTCTTCCTTTCCAAATTGGTTAAGATCCTTCCCTGGTAAGCTAACCACACAAAATATCGCATCTTCTAGGGGATTTAGAGTTTCCATATCCTGCTCCAAGTGGCATCCACCATAGCCGTGGATGAAGGCAACAAGGCACCATAGGTTGAGGAGAATGAGAACTTGTCGTTGTTGCTCAACCCCCAAAAAACTCATCTTGTTCTTGTCATCCGAGCAGATAGTGACTGTAATCAATCTTCTTACGTCTTGTTGTGGGAGCAAACCATGAAGGAAATTCTAGTCCCAACCTAACCCATGCATCTAATAATCTCAAACGCATTTGTAGGACTCTATTAGAGATAGATCGGTGAGGGCAGAATCCAAAAGGAAAGAGTTCCCTAACTACTTATCTCTCCAAAACAACGTCTCTTTCCTATTATAGACCTTCGCCTCTAAGCCCTTTTTAAGTAGATTACTTGCTGCCACAATCTCATGCCATGCATTAGCAGATTTGCTTTTCTTCAAGAATTTCTTTGGAGTCACCTTACATTGCATGTACTTAGAGCTCGGTACCTTCGCCCATAATTCATTCCGCTTTATCAAAAGTCTCCACCCCAACTTGGCTATAAAATCCAAATTAGTATTCTCCATGCTTCTGATCCCGAGCCCCCCATTTTCTTTCCTTCTCATCACTATCTCCCATCTAGTCAAGTGTATAGATCTTCTTGCATGAGTACCACTCTAGAGGAAAGTTCTGATTTTCCTATCAATGGTTTTGCACAACATCTAGGGCAGAATGGTGGACTACATCGTGTAAATAGGGATTAATGACAACATTGTTTTGGCAATAACTAATCTTCCTTCTAGGGTAAGGTTCTACCCTTTCCAACCTTTAAGTCGCCCTTCCATGCAATCCAGGATGCGCTTGAACTACCTTGAGTTGACTCTCCCCATAATGAAAGGGATTCTAATAAGTATCTTTTATATTTATTTTATCTTCATGTTTTGCTTGTTTTAGTTGTTTATATATATATATAAGTGCTCTAATGATCTAAATGTTCTATTTTGTGTTTAGGTCAATCATTGGACAGAGCGAAATGTTATCGTCTGCTGATGTCCTCCCATGGCTCCCTTACTTACATGGATGCTCAGTTTCAAGGATCTTTGCTTAGAGTCAGATCATATGATTCAAGTCGCCCTTAGAGAAGAAGATATGAAGGAAGAAGTGAAGAAGCAACAGGAGAGGAACAAGTTGTCGTCTACTAGAAGCAATGGAGTGCTACAGCGTGAGTGCCTTCACGCTACAGCTTGAGTTCCTTCATCCTACAGCATGAGTCACTCATGGTGAGGCGTGAGCCACTCATGCTAAGGTGTGGTTATGCTTGGCTCATTTCAGTAGCTCCCATTTTTTGCCACACTGTAGTGTGGATGTCGGGGACAAAAATTTGTTGAAGCTCATCCACTGCTCTCTCTTTTCTTGTCTTATAAAAAGAGCGAGATTAGGGCTTGAGAGAGAAGTCTCTTTAAGGTGGAAACACCCTAGGACACAACTCTCTTTGGGGAAGAAGGTAGATTGAAGAAAATGAGGAAGATTGAAGAGAAGATTAGGCTTCCAACTAGTTTATTTTTTTCCTTCTTCATGTTTCCCCTCTTTTCTATGGTTGTATTTTCCCTTTTGATGAATTGATTTTATTTTCTTGGGTTTTGATGTAGTCTAAACAATGAACTATGGTGTTTAGCTTTGATTTGTAATCTTTGATGCTTTGGTTTTCTTAAAGATTAAATGTTCTATTCTATTCTCCATGCTTATTGATGATTGATCTCTGTTAACATGATTTGTGATCTAATTTGAGATCGAGAAGTGATAATTAGGTTAGACCATGGATAGAATTTCTTGTTTCATCATAGAATAAAGATATTTGTGAGCAACATGTGGCTTTATGGATTTTAAATGCTTAATGCATCCTTGGTTATGATGGTTTGAGGTAGAGATATAGTATAACTTTTTCCAATGGTAGATTGTTATTACTTGAGAAAGAATAGCATGTGCTTAGGTGAAATCCGTCATTAATATATGATTTAGGTATCATTGGGAATAAGTAGAGCCTCACCATAGGAATTTGTTAGATGAAATCAAAACCCTAGACCTTCTTGTAATTTTCTTTTCTCTTTGCATGTTAGAGACCTTAGTTTAGGATTTCTTTAATTTAGTTTGTTTTCCATTCCCTTTTCACATTTGCATTATCCAAATAAAGTTAGGACTAATCTAATTTCGGTAATTAGTTACCTAATCCACATGGGACGACACTCCTACTTTCATTATATTACTTGAGGTGACTTGGCACTTTCTCACATAGGCTTACTATTTCATTTAACACACTCGCGCCTATCAGATTCCGAGGTACTTCTCTAACCTGTTGGTGGTTGGGATCTTGAAGAGGTTCGAGATTTTGGTAATCAAATCAACATCAATCCTGGTGTAGAAAGCGATGTTGGACTTATGGCTGCTCACCTTCTGCCTAGACAACACATAACTTATCTAGGCAACCCATGATCACCTCAACTTGATCTATTGTGGCCTCTACAAAAAGGAGCACGTCATCAGCAAAACACAGATGAGATAAAGGAGGCCCATAATTGCATAATTTGATGGGTTTCCATCCCCCTTCGCTCATTGCATGGCTGATAAGATATCACAATCTTTCCATGCATAGGACAAACAGGTACGGGTTGATCGCTTCCCATTATCTAATTCCTCTAGTAGGTTTGAACCAGTCTAAATTCTTCTCATTCCAAACTATGGACATTCTCACTGTTTCAATGCATTGCATTATGTTCCCGATCCATGTGTCTAGGAGCTGCACATGTTCGAGTGTCTCTCTTATGAAACCTGAATCGAGCCGATCATATGCTTTTTCCAGGTTTACCTTAGTGCATGTTACCACCGCTCCGTGTAGCATAGGCTGACTGTGTAAGTGTGTATAGACCTTTTATATACCTTTGCTGCACCATAGCGTTGGTTGGGTGTTGTTGCATGTTGTCTTCCAGAGACAAACTCCTTTTACATTAGGTAGTGATGTAGGCATGATCATCTTCTTCCCTATTAAGTGAGTTTTGGTGATTGCCTTTTAGCCAACAGTATGGAAGCTAATTGATTGTTCTTGAAGATTTTCTAGATTCGACCTTAGATGACTGGAGGATGTCAGTTCAGCCTTACACCAGGGACCAGTCAGAACTATGGAAGAGTGTGTGAGGCTGGAGCTGAGTCCCAGCCATGTCAAAAGCGCCTTTTTAATCATCTTTTGTAAGGTTTATGGATTTTTGTTCAGAGTTCTCCATACAAGACCTGAAACCATTGAGGCAGTGTGATTCTGTAGGAGACCTCTTTTCCTAAAAATGACGAAAAGTCTTGCTGCCAACGTCTCCCAGGTGTTGATTCCAGGAATCGAACACTCCATTCTCGTTCACTGTTTTTAACTCTTTCACCTGTTTTTACAGAGGGAGTAGTGTGAGTGAATTTGATATTTCAACCTCTTGAGCAAATCCACTCTTCTCTTGACCGTTGGAACCAAAGTAATTCTTCTTGGTTGAGTGTAGTCTCTAGTTCTCTTGGTAGTTTATCTTCTAGTTTTCTGAAGTTGTCATTACCCGAGTATGAGAGGGCAGTCTGGACTCTAGCAAGTCTGGCCTAGAGTCTCTTCTTCCGTTTTTCTATGAGCCCAAACTGTTCTGTGTTCCACTGCTAGAGTTTATTCGCTAGGAATTTAATGTTTTATGTAAGGGAAGATGAGTCATTCCAATGATCTTTGACAAAGTTGTAAAAACCTCGATGGGTGAGCCAGGCTGCTTGGAAGCGAAACATACTATTAGGGGAAGTGACTGTAACACCAGCGGGTTAGTAGGAACAGGGTGGTTTGAGAGAAGCAGGAGGATCTCTGACTCTTCCACGCATGGGGAGCGGAACTTCCATTTAATATTAAGCTGGAACCTGCATAATATCATGGAATTGAGTTCTTACAAGTCCATATTTGGGACGCTGATTGGCACTGATCTAAAGGCCATGGTAAAAGATCTGGGGATTGGAACTCATTTATTCATCCAGTCAAGTTGGGGAGTTGGAGGTTTCCATCTAGACTTGGATGGATCAAGTCTTGCACCTATCTCAGGATCATTGAGTCACCACCTTCATCAGGGACCCTTTTGCCAAATATCACTACCGTTAGATCCGCCGAATATGTTTCTGAAATTCAAGTGAATCATTTTATCTTTTTTGGAATAGTGTCCATGAAGAGTGTTCGTGTACATTATCCATGAACAATGGCTGAGCCGTACCGGTCACGAGTCTGTCCGTGTGTACAATCTTGCGCCCATTCTTTCTGTTTCCACACTTGGCGCCCCCGACATCATGTCGGCGACCACGAAATTTCCTATCCATGACAGGCTCTCATAAGTTCTCTATCGGCAGCGGAAGGAGGATTGGTTCCTGTCACAGCACAATTTCATGTTACGACCATGGCCTCTGCCTCCATATGGTGACGCGTACTCAAAGAACCACATCATGACGAGCTGCTCCGACCTTGATACGCGATTAACCCGATACAGCCATGACGCAGAGCTCCTCTCCAGCGCCTGAGAAAAAATTTCTATTGTGTGCGTCACAACCACCATGCGGTTTATCGCGCTGAGCTGATCGTGTGCTGGCTTTGGCACCTATCGCGACGGGAATAACTTTGCGTAACGCACGAAGTCACAGCCGGCCAGGCTCACAATGGCGTTAGCCGTTTGTGCCTCCTACGATCAGCTCCCTTTTTCTTTTTCTTGTTGGTTCAGCGCTTTGATTAACATGGTCAGCCGCCCTTACTACAAAGGCCATTGCACGGAAAACTTGCCAGCATGTGTTCATTATATACGAGTTCCATTACAATCTTGTTCTTTATATAATTAAAGCCCGGGTTTCTACCGGAATTTATAATACAAAAGTGGGCTTCGTTTGCTTTCTTATGCCTTGAGTCGCCGGATGCGTTCATTACAGAATTACCGCAGCTAGTACGAAATTGTCATTCCCACGGCCAGGTGGCTGATATGGTTATGCATGACGGCGACCATTGGTTAATTTACAAATCAAGACAACCACAGGGGCCTTGGCTGAAGCCATTCGTCAAATCATTTATCAAATCCATTTCATTAATATAAGCATTTTCATTCTCAAATCTTTGCAGAAGCGATTTCAATTTGGGGCAAGCCCATAAACATTTACAAATTCAATGCAATTCCTTTACAAAATATGCATTTAACTTAAAAGTAGTATTTTATGCCATTTTAACATAATATCATTAGTATTCATATAGGGACAAGAAAAGTAATTTGGAACAGACTCCTTTGTTTACAAAACAATGTCATGATCAAAAAATGGTAAGGATGCATGTGCAGACATACTCCGTGAACTTTCTAAATGACTCTGAGCTCCTCTACCTTAGGTCCGTTTTCCCACTGCTTCATCACTCCTTGCACCGGACATTGATAAAAATAATTACAAGCATTTTCAGTTTATGGCTCATACGCCTTCTATTCCATTTTAGTTCAACACGAATCATGCATTCATCAAAATGATGCCTTTATACAATGTCTGTGTAATGTATAAGATACTTATACAAATACACTTTACTATCATATTTCAATTTTCTGGGCCAAGGCTTTCACATACAGACTATGGGGAAATAACATTCACTTGCCGTATCTGGGCTTGGTGAATCTTGTCTTGTTTGTCATTCAGTAGCAATGTGATTTCTCTACATTCCAAGATTACAATCACATATGACTATAAAACACGTCACTAATAGATTCAGCTTTTGGTAATCTATTCTCATCATCATTCAAGAGGCAATGTGGATTCTTCACATCTGTTCATTACAATCTCACATATGACAATAGAAGTCGACGCTCACGATGATCTACAGGAACTCGTCCCGCTTGTCATTCAATAGCAATGTGGGATTTGCGATTCAATATTACAATCACATCAATATTACAATCCCACATATGACTATAAAGTCGAATGTCAATGGCATTTAGTTGGAAAGAACCCCGCCCCCGTTTTGTCATTCAGTAACAATGTGATTTCACATTCAATTTTACAATCTCACATATGACTATAGAAGTCGACGTTCACAATAGATTCAATTGGTGAATCCTGTCTTGTTTGTCATTCAGTAGCAATGTGATTTTGCATTAAACAAATACGGTTTCCTTCATGACAAATTCAATCAGAACTATAATGTTTGTCATTCAATAGCATACTTAAATCAATTTACTCAATATGTTAATTACTATAGTTCAAATACAAGCATATATGTAGATATTTGACAAACATTTCGAATACTAATAATTCAAATCAATATATATATTTCACAAATAGAACTCATACAAGTGAATCAGTCACTTTGAAATGCAATGCACAGAAACATAACAAAAGAACAAAGAACAAACCAATTTATTGATCCCTTGTCTCTTTCGATACCAATCCTAGAGGCTATCATCTTCACTCGCACCTAGTCAAATACAAATTCTCCACTCTTAGCGGTTGAACAATTAATCGTACTAAAAAAATATCGCCGAGGCGATGAGGTACGGTAAGTTTTTCACTTAGTTTTATCCTTATTTGAACCCCCATTAATAATTATTAGGGTCCTTAAACTATCGATGTACGAATATTTAGGTACTGGAAACAAAATCAGAAAATTTCGAGTGAACAATGTCTACACTGTGAAGGCATCTGGCAGCCTTTTTGCCCTTCTCAAATTTGCTGCGCTTAGGCAAATTTACGCTGCGACATAGCCCGTGTTTGCCTCAGACTTAGTTTTCCCTTTTTTTTTTGCGATTTTTCTCCAAAATTCCTCAAACTCAAAACAAATCCATGTGAATCACTCCCAGTCAATACCGAATACCTTCCTAAACTAACCATGAGCAAAACCTATTATTGGATTAGGTTTTCTAACCCAAACATCATTTCACCCACCCCCAGTGGCTCAGGCCTACACTTTGAAATCTCTTTGTCCCGAAGCCTAGAAACATTTTCTCAAAATTTTGCAAATCTAGCATAAACATGGAGAGATTCACACCAATTTCCAACTATTTAAACTCATAGCTCTATCTCTCTCTCTCTTGTCTCCGAAACGTTTTTGGCTCAAATGAGCTCTCTAAGACCACCGTGTCTATCTGTTCCTCTTAAGGCCAAGGCTCGCTCTTTCTTATTAAATCCTACTCTTCATTTTTCTCACTTAAAGCTTACTAGTCTCCTTATTTTCATATTAGCATTTAAGCTATCATTTAACTCTTAGGTCCTCATTTTACAAATTTACAAATTTGTCCTTTTTCACTTGGGTTTATTTCCGGGTTCAATCAATTTCTCATTTTAGCATATAATATTTAATCATATGCTCACATATTCATTTCACATTTCACTATTTAACAATTTATTAGTTTCCCAGAAAAAAACCCAAGTTTGGCTCAATTCATACTCGGAATATATAATAAAATTATTATAAAAATTTTAGGATATTTTTGGGGCATTACACCAGTAGTTGAATTTTCCTACATGAGTTACTCCCCACCTAAGTGCTCATGTAATGACAACCAAACAAACATTCAAGTAAATTGTGCATATTCCTACTTGAATGCCCATGTCTGCCTCATTCCTCGAAACTCACCACCCTCACACATGCAATTTGCCAGTGGCGATAAATGTTTTCAAAACAAAGATATTTGTTTGTTTGTGGACAACCCTCCATAATAAACATTAGTGGATATAATTCTGGCAACACTTATGGACAACCCTCCGATATTATAGTGACATACTTCACATAAATAATTGCTGTCAACCTAAACCATGCTGTGCACCACACCATCGTTATGGTGTCCCCTTCGAGCATATGAAATGCAATATGCCAATTTATGTCAATTCATGTTAATATTATCAAGCATGGCACATACTACCATGACTATACAATCCAGCATGTTATTCAACTTTTAGCAATAACAATAAATAGCAATACACGCAACCAACGGGTCCGACAACTCATCTTGGAATTGCCCAAAACAACCTAATTCGGACTGTTCGAAAACAACTTCAAACCCTAGATCTTGAACGAAATGGCAGCCATCAGCCTATACACTGAACAATTTGGGATGGCTCTAGCCAAAGACTAAACCAAGTAGGAGAAAAACCCTACCTCTTGAGTTTATCAAATTCCCAATTTCACCCCACAGTGCTCTTGTCGCGAGGATGAACTTTCCCTCTGTTCACCCTGTCCACTAGTCCGATTGTCGGGGAAATCTAGAGAGAAGAGCTTTCCTAAAACTTCTTGGCTCTTTTTTTCCTTTTTTCTTCTCCTATCCTAACTCCTGTCATTCAAGATAGCTCAAGGAGATGTCCTCACTCTTGCCACATGTCACTATCACATCGGGTTCAATGGATTTCCTTATCTCCTTATCCATCCACCTGATTTCACCCAATCATGTTGCTACATTTCACATGGGCCCCTACTTGAGCTCTGTCTACCATTCAGATTCTGACACGTGGTACACTATGAGCCACTCAACACGTCTCAAGTGTCCCGTGATACCCTCAATACCCCAAAACGCAAATCTCACCATCTTGGGGAATTAATAAAACTCATGGTAGCTAGATTTCATGAGACGATTCCAACGGTGAAGTTCATTTCATCATCCGAGATCTAGAAAATTTTTGGATTTTCAATCGAAATTACTGTTTTTCCCTTTCTCAGAAAATTGAATTTTCTCGGGTTTTACACTAGAGGCTTTGTCGAAGCTTGTGATTCGGGTTTCCATAGACAACGAACAAAAACCATGGTTGTTTTTAGGGGGAGGTAACTTTGGCAAGAATAAATTGCGGATGGGTTTTCTGAGGACGAGAGATCACGGGGTCGTTTCCTTCCAGCAGCCAAATGCCACCACTTGAAAGCTCATACTTCCACAACCCACATACTGAGGTTGAACAAGGGAATTTTGATTCCAGGCATATCCACTGCATTTGCTCATGAGTACCCAAGTGTGTTAGGTCTTACCATACCTAATTTCTATATCGAAAACTCTTTGATGATGCTCCGTTAAGATTTCCAAACAATAAAGTTCATAAAATACATAAAGATAATGATGAGAAGGAAACACTATGCATACTTAAAACCTCGCTGCCAAGACAATGCCAAATGCCATGCATCCTCGAGTAGGTACGGTGCTCTTCCACTCATTCTCTCATCGAACTCATTCAGTTTCCATCTGCCTTTCTAATCATAACTCATTTGCAGGTTCTCTCCATCTTTGGTCTCTTATCAAAACTCATCTCTAGGTTTTGAGATGAATTTGGGTCACCACTTTCATTCCTTCTTCTTGTTTCTCATAATCCCTTCTGGATGCTGTAATACTAGCCTTAGCTGGTATGATACCTTCTAAGTTCTAAGGAGACAATGTTTGCATGGAAAGTGGTAACACCAACCACTAAAACGTTAACCCTCTTGCCTTTTCCTCTTAGCGGGGGCCTTGCCTTTTCGATCCCTCATACTTGCCTTGTTGGTCTATCAGTGTGTTAGGACATTGATCGTCGAATCCCCCCAGCGTTAAGTTGTAGGGGACTTGACCGTCAGATTCCCTAAGCATCAACAACGCAACGTGACCCTCGATTATCTGACTTCCTGAGTATCAGCGACACAATGTAAACCTGCAAAAAGGGCAATCTAGCTGTGGTAGGCCAACCGCCTCTCCGATGATTAAGTCAGCAAAAAGAATGCAGAGAGGGAGAAAAGAGTGGGCACAGTTCGAATTTCTTACCTTCTCCTCGTGCGGGATCTTTCTTATTTATCCATTATGGTTTGTCGAACCTCCCTCCAATCTCGGGAAGGAATCTACTATTTTTAGGGATAAATCTCCTTTTCCATATCGACGGCTCATTCTTCTCTATCATGGATTATCCTTCCCTTATCCAGGATTATCTCTTCGAGGATTACGGATTCGAAAGCTAGAAAATTCACTAATAATATCGCTTTTACGGATTTTCCGCTTCTAGGTGCTTATTCGTAATAAAATTTCCATAAGGGGTAAAATGCTAGTTTTGGTGGGATCAAAGTCTGCACTGGATCACTAAGAAAATTTTTGGAAGAGCTTAACTCTGCTTCAAGACGAATCTTTAGCCTCCGTTCGGGAAGTGTCCGCTCAGTCTTAGTGGGCGCGTGAATCAACGTCGGCGTAACACGCCTCAAACAAGCCTCGAAAACAAGCAGCGATCTTATAGATCAAAATACTAATGCCTCTTTTTTTCCCATTGTAGTTTTGCATTATTTTAGTCGAGGGAAAATATTGTTGTTTCAAATGTTGGATGTTGAGAGTTGGAAAGGTCAGAATGACGACGCATTAAATGCATTCGCAGGCGATGCCTTATGTGTACATGATATGGGAGATAACGCCCCAATGAGCATCCTGCGTATCGCATTCTATTGACTCATTTAATAAGCTTGACGACGCCCTACCCCTATAAATAGGGATAATGGTTTTAAGAGTGGTTTCTTTTTCGTCATCTCAAAAGAGAGATTTTTTTTTACTCCTGCATTTCATCCTCCTCTGAGCTTCTACAAATTTCCCTTTCAAATGAGCCATTGAAGACCCTTGATGCTTCGACGACTTTTGTTTTTCCAATGAGTGTTTGCAACTCAAACCTTTTTTACATTGTTGGTTTGCTTGAGTGTCTTTATTATTGGAGGTGTCCTACTAGTTTCTGAGAAGACTTTTGGGTTTTTGGTTTACGTTCTTTAGGTTTGTCCCTGTAAGACAAAATTTTCAGGAGACTTCTTTCTTCCTTTTTCACTATATTGTATCCCAAGTCGACCCCTTCTTCCTCTCTCTTCTTTATATCTACCTAATTGGCAGAGGTCATAGAGAGGCTCGACAAGTCAGTCGGGCGTAAGAGGGGTACCCTGGTCCCCCTACTCGCAAGCAAATGAAGGTTGCCATGTCTGCAGAGGAACTGAGGTTATACAACCAAATTCCTACCAAAATCAATTTGAGATGTTCAGATGCACACTACTCCACCGCTGGGGAGGCGTATAATGTCGTCTACTTACACCACATAGCTGATGTTGGGTCGCCCCATTCCATCACTGGTGAAGTGGTTCCTTCATTTTACCCAGGCACCTCCTACACTCATACATCCAATCGCTTTTCAAAATTTTAATAACATAAAATGGACTCATCTACTAGCCATAGTCTCGCTAGTGGGTGATCCGGCCTACTTTACACTTTAGCTCGAGACTCGGGGCCACCTTTCCATGTCACCTTGCCACTCGCTGTACTGCAATCGGCTCCCAACTCCCAAAGATCTTGCGCCAAAGGGGTCATCCTAGTTATGGGGCCCGTGGTATGAGACCCTAGTTCTCCGAGGCTACCTCAACTACCTCGTCTCCCGGTGTTTATCTTCAGCCTCCTACTTTGGTATGCCTCATATTTTCCTAGGTTGTGGGTGTATTGACATACTCTACCTTTCATGATTTGTAGACAAAGTGCAAGCAAATGATCAATAATCAGTGGAGAAAGTAAGTGGCTGGAACCTCTCCGTCTACTGTTAAGATTCAGTAGGAGCGCCACCACGCTAGCTCCACTGTCGTGAAGAATTTGTAAGAATTAGGCGCCATTCCTTTCTATATAGTATGTTCTTCCCTTGGGCTTTTGTCCAGTTGAGGTCATGTGAGCACTTCGTTTCAGGACTCTAAGTCGTCACAGAGATTTTTCCTAGGCTGTGTTCTAGAACCCCATTGTCCGGCCAAATCATTTTACTCCTGGGTCGCAACCCCAAGCCTGGTCCTCTGCTTTACCAAGAAGAAAAGAAAGAAAGAAGATTCCAGCAAGTGAAGACTACTTAAGGTAGATTTAGAGGGACTATGGAATGGACGAATCCGAGTTAAATGAGCCTAATTTCTGAGGTAGAGTAATGAGATGTTCGGGCCTGTTTAGTTTTTCCACGAGGATGCAGAAGCGAGCGGTTAGAGCTCAGGGGGAGACCACCCTTAGCTTTAAAGCAATTGGCGAGAAGCGTCCAAAGCTATCTAGCCCAGATGAAGAAGCTAAGAAGAGTCCGATGGTAATTAACGAGACTCTGATCACTTCTTCAATGCCCAAACGACTTGAGGATACCCCCCCCCAGGTGCTCTCCCAAAGAGGCTCGTGGCATTACTTAGAGGGCGGATCCTGCACTGGGATCTCGTTAAAGGAGCCGTAAGGCGTAGGCTTCAAGTAGAGGTAAATTTCTCGTCCATGAGCCTGGTCCAGCTTTCAAGTGTCCTTCCTGAAGCCATGATACTCGATCAACCATCGCTTGTTAGTATGTTCCCCGACAAGAGCTGGTCCATCCATTTAACATAGTGGCTCTCGCCCGAGGGCGCCAATAACACCGCTGGGTCTTTCACAAGAGGGAGCTCTCGATTAAGAATATGAGCAACCTCACCCTTACTCTCCTCCGTGCATCACCACGACTCGCTTCGCAGCAATATCATTCATCCCGCTTTCGCAACCCGATATGGAGACCTTCCAACGTGTGGCCAAAGACGAGATGCTCATCCACAATCACAATTTTCACCACAACTGAGCTGGTAAGTTATGATTTTTAATACCTGATTGCTAATTTTGTGTTTTTATTTTCTTCTAACATCTTCTCTTTTCCAGGTTGTGACGGCCATTCGTAACATGGCTCGCCAGCATAGGGAATTCCAATCACGGCTAGATGATGTTCAAGTCAAAAACAGCTAACGCTACCCGGCTAAGGCGGTTCAGCCAAAGCATCAGGAGCGGAAACATGCTCCACGGGTGCTGACTGCACCCGACGTTAAAAGGAAAGGACGAAGACAAACATAAGGCCAAGTGGCTCGCTGCGCCCACGCATGAAGACACCAAGGCAAGGGCGGAGGAGAACCCCGGGTTGAGTCCAAGAAGCCTAGAGGCCCGGAGGAAGGTGCGAAGGTGGATGTCGAGGCTACCACTTAGAGAGATCGAGCCGACATCTCCTGCCAGAGCCTCAGGCGCACCAAAGACGGTGATGTCCTCTCTCCAGCCCCTGCGAGGAGGGACAAGGAGACAATGGAGGAAGAGTATCAAGGCCTCTAGCAGACTACTAGTGTGTCAAAGGTTTCACTAAACACACATTTGTGGAGACCATCCTGAGGTTCCAAAGGTGCGCTCTAACTCCGCCAACCTCACGCTCTCCTGAAAGTTCTTGGCGAGCCCCGGCTGCCTCCCCTGCCTGCCGATTTGCCGAGGCTTCGAGCAATCAAGCACCTTTGTTAGCGTCGCAAGGAACCTATGGAGGTTGTTGCCGCCGAGGACCAAAGCAAACTTTAGCCCCTCTTTTTCCGTTCTTATTTTGTAATAAAGATTTTTTTCACAAAGGGGCCTTATCCGGCCACCATCATTTGTGTACTCTCTTAACACTATTGGCGTTTTTTATGAAATACACCTTTTTTGTCTACTTCGACTATTGTTTATTTTTATTTCTCATCCAGATGCCATTGACGCTTTTATAATTTCTAGTTTGTTAAGCTATCGATTCCTTTCACTGTGTAATCCATTTCCCTAATTTTGGGTTAGGATGGTCGCTTTAGGACACTAACGTTAAGTTAGAACTAGATGTAGCCCCGCCCCAGCCGCAGGCAAGGCACCATCGTAGGCCTTGGTCATGCACCAACAAGCTAAAGGGGGCTTTGTCCGTTTCTACTTGAAGTGTGTCGTGCTTAGAGCCATAGTTCAGTCTTTAAAAGGTGCCTGGGCAGTTTGTGAGTCGTGTCGACAGTGCCTGGGGCTGGAAAACGAGTTCCAGGCCAACGAGTAGTGGGTTTAAAAACTACTAAGATTCGCATCGATGATGTCTTCTAAACCTCGAGTATGGAAAAAGCTGGGGAAAGATTGAAAATTAATGTGTACATAAAGTGTGCGCCGCATGCAAAGGGTGATTCCCGTAAAGAAATGCTGGTAACACACGTGTGCCAACACTTCTGCGGTGCATGATTTTTTGTTGCGGTATTTAATGCGTATGCTAACGTTTCACCCTATATATAGGAGTCTAACTTCGAATGCTACCTATCCATGAGGATAAGGGATCTATAGGGGAAGACTACTAGAGGGCTCCGGAGTTGTCTTTCACCTATGGCTACGTATGTTGTGTGTTTAAACACAATATCCATGGAGACCAATTAGAGGTTCTAGATTATATGCCTGACTCCACGGGTTTTCTTTCTCTAGAGTGCTTTGTAGGACTTGGGTGCCCTCGTCTCGCAGATCTCAAGACACAAACATCGTGGTGCATCGAGGGAGGCGTGGAGGTGCTCCGAGAGAGGTGCTCCTCTCGGGATTTAAATGGAATTATCCATTTCTTCCTCTTCTTTCTTTTTCCTTTACCATCCTAATACGGTCGCTTCTTCTTCATCATTTTTCCGTAGGGTCTAATATGGTCGCTTTTCTTCCTCCTTTTTCAGAGGGCCCCAATATATCGCAGACATATATCATCATGTAACTAATGACGCCATTAGCGTATTTATGAGATATAACTTTTTGTAATATGTCCAATATGGTCGCTTGGACATATATCATCGTGTAACTAATGACGCCATTAGCGTATTTATGAGATATACCTTTTTGTAATCTTTGAACAAACGACCCCCGGCTAGGATCGATACTTCAGAGACACCAAGGTTAAGTTATATCCAGCTAGGTACCCTTATTAGGCTCCGGCCTTAGTGGGCGAGCCAATTGCCATGGTTGTGCCTTGCCATGTACTAGTAGGCTAAAGACCATGTCTGGTATTGCGAAAGTGCTAGCAAGCATGGAGCCATATCTAGGCTTTTGAAAGTGCCATTAGGTTAAGAGTCACAATCTGGTCTTTTGAGAGTGCCAACTAGCTAAGAGCCACAATCTGGTCTTTCGAGAGTGCAAGTAGGCTAAGAGCCACAGTCTAGTCTTTTGAGAGTGCAAGCAGGCTAAGAGCCACAGTCTAGTCTTTTGTGAGTGCCAGCAGGATATCAGCCATATTTGGACTTTTGTGAATGTCAGTAGGATATCAACCATATCTGGACTTTTGTGAATGTCAGCAGGATATCAGCCATATCTGGACTTTTGTGAATGACAGTAGGATATCAGCCATATCTAGACTTTTGTGAATGTCAGTAGGATATCAACCATATCTAGACTTTTGCGAATGCCAGCAGGATATATCAGCCATATCTGGAATTTTGTGAAGAGGCAGTTGCAAAATTTCAAAATGTTTTAAAGACGATCTTTATTGATAGTAATACTTTCAAAGGAAATTTCACTGGTAATACCTCTTCATATGCATGGCATTACACATTCTGGGTATAGGAGTCCCATCTAGCTTATTCAACGTGTATGATCTGACTACTCCAACTCGGACTACAGTATATGGCCTTTCCCACTTTGGTTGGAACTTCCCGTCTGTTAGGTTAGCTGTGTTTTCAAAGACTCTTCTCAAGACCAGGTCTCCGTCTTGGAATGTACGCGATTTTACCTGCTTATTATACAAATTTGTCATTCTTTGCTGGTATGACACTATGCGCACAACTTCAGCTTTGTAGAGCTCGTTTTTCATATCTAAGTCTTTAGTAGCGGCTTCATTATTAGCCTCTTCAGGAATTTCAGTTCGAAGTGTGGGCATCCTAATTTCTGTGGGGATTATAGCCTCCATCCCGTAAGTAAGGGCGAATAGCGACATCCCAGTTGGTTTCCGGCCGATCATTTTGTAGGCTCATAGAACTCTTGGTAGCTCCTCTACCCATTTTCTTTCCTTGGTCGAAGCGTACGCTTCAAAGCCGTTAGGAGAGTCTGGTTGATGATTCTTCCCGGTCATACTGGGGAAATTCAAGGTTGAATACAAGTTTACTTAACTTTCAGCTCGTTGCAAAAATTCTTGTATACCCTGCTATCAAACTCAGCTCACACACACATCGACCGTGGTATTCGAACCTCAGACGGCGGCTCCATACAATGAATTTTGACAAACGCCTTTTGTCTTTGATTGAGGCAAAGGCTTCAACCCCCACCCATTTGCTAAAATAAATAGTTTGTTGCTACCAATAGCTTCTTTTTTGCGTCGAAGGCAGTGGTGAATTAACCATCAATTCTCCACTAGGAGAAGAGCCAGGGGCTCGTTATGGTTGTCAGGTTCTGAGCCAACACCATTGAAATGGGGGCTTGACATTGGTAGCGATCACACTTCCTGACTTAGGTGGTTGTATTCGCCCTCATGGTTGACCAGTAGTAGCCCTAGGTATGGGCCCTATGCGCTAAATTTCTACTACCTTGATGGTTTCATGGAGTTCCACGCATACTGCCCCTGCTAGGTGGTGAGGCATTTAAGATACGGGGTCGTTTAGAGAACGTTTATACAACTGTCCGTTTACAAAGGAAAATCGAGCCGCTTGAACCCGACCAAGTGGCCTCGACCATATCTGGGAAGCCTCGAGCTCAGTGTAGTGGACTACGAAGTCATCTAGAGAGACATGCTTTCTATCTCGCTCACCCAATGCAAAGAATGGATGACTCCAACTAGTAATAGATAAGGAGGAGCATTATTTCTTTATTATGTACACAGGCTACTCATCGCTAAGGTATCCTGGGTTTTTCGCCAACCCTTTGTGAGTTGTGTCTAAGCCCAGCTTCATAAAGCCTACCAAAGCTAACCGCATACATACTTAGTCATTCGTTGGTCCTCGTGTTTCGTATTCCTCGCTTACCTGTCCTACCACCAGTTGGGAGTCACTTTACATAATGATATTTTTGAGGATACGGAGATTGAGAGATCTATACCGGTTAGGATTGCTTCATATTCTGCCCCATTGTTAGACACGGGGAAGTCTAACCGTATAGCCTGCTCTATCTTATCTCCGGTTAGGGGTTTAAGTTGCAAGTGTGACTCTTGTTCTTAGGAAGCGCTGACCACAGCAGAGATCCATGGTCGACTACGGGTGCGAGTCTGATAGGAGATTTTTGCTAAGAAGTTTGCCAATATCTGTCCCTTTTTTGCCAAGCGGAGTTTATACTAAATACAAAAACTCCCTTAGCTCAATAGCCCACCGTGTGGGACCCCTTTCCAGGCCCGATCCGTTTTGGCGGATCCGAACAGAGTTCGGGATGCCCTGTTATCACTCAATCACTCAAAATCAAATCTTTGCATAAGCGATCAATTTGGGGCAAGCCCATAAACATTTACTTTTATACAATAAGTTTACAAAATAGCGTATCAAGCCTCTGTTCAGAATGATTCACAAAATAGATATTCAGAGTTCAAAAATTTTTTTTTTTTTTTTCAAAATATCAAAGTTCAAAAGAAAACATGGAATGAATACACATGTCGGAGCATACTCCGAAATTTCCTTCTTTATGACTCGACGCTCCTCGATCTTGGGTCCACTTTCTATCACTATCTATCACTCGGTACCTACGCATTGGTAAAACAATACGCTAAGCATTTTCATGCTTAGTGGTTTTATACAAATCCATTCTTCAGTTTCAGTTTAAATCAAATCATGCAATTTAACAATTCAAAACTTTCAAATCTTTATGGATGATCAATGTAAATACAATACGTATACTTGTTTTATATATAATCGAGTTATAGTTCGTGATCATCGAAATACCACCGTATTCAATATTTCACAATCTCAAATCAATTCAATTATGCTCACAAATTCAATTGTTGCAGTTGCCTTAACAAATTTAACCTATGTTTTTCGATATACATGATATCGAGTCCACTTAGAGCACGGGTCCATTGGAGTTGCGAGCCGGTATATAACAGGTTTATAACACAATACGGTCCGTAGGCCTGGCGACTAGTTATAAAAAAATCAGTTCGTGAACACTATCGATACGGTCCCGTTGGGCTACTGATCGGAGTGACACATCAATACGATGGATTCGCGATGCGCTATTTTGACCTATTGGTATGCCAATTTATCACCTTATCTGAACTAAACGGTTAACATTCTATTAAGGGCATTCAATCCTTTATAGCAAAGTACGTACAATATGTACATTTGTATAAATGAGTTTCTAAAAAACTTCTGACAATCGAAATGGACCAGTACGTTTTGTTAAAAGGATGATCAGGATCAAACCATGGGTATCTTTGCTAGTATTATCTCTGCATGCAGATGGAGCTGTTAACGTATAAGCGGTCTAGGGTCGAACACAGGATCGAGTTTTCAGCCGTCTGAGTGATTTAAGTGAAGTAAAAAATGGTGAATTTGATTTGGATTTTAAGGCTTGGTAAAAATAGGGGAGTTGATGGTTGGCAAACTGAAATTTAAATAAAATAAAATGTAAAATAGAACTCCTTGAAGTGTTAGGTCACTGGGGTTGAGTTCTGCAGGTCACTGAGAGGTCCTCGGGGTTATTTCCTCGCGTTGGGGAGGATGACATATAGTCATCTCCCGAACCGGATCTTCATTTAGCTATAAACCTAACCCGGAAATAATTATCACTTAGAAAGATGGTGTTTCTTGGCCGTAGTGATCAGCGACCCGGTGAAGAACAATTTTACGACTCACTTACAATGATTAATAGAGGGTAACCGTGGATCTCGAGTGGATCACAGCAATAAGCATCCGTGAACCACACAAGATTACGAATAAAGGTCGTTGAGGTGAATGCAGAGTTTAAACCTAGAATTCAAAGGAAACACAGCTACTAGTGCATACTGCGTGAAAACGGGAGACCTCCGGCTGACCTCGGGGATCCACCCCCGGCAGCCTTTTTCGGCCCAAGGAGGAAGGGGGTTTAGCCGCTAAATCCTCTAAGTTGTCATCATGGAGATTTTGGCGGCAGAAAATAGAAAGAAAGGGGAAGAAAATGGAAGCGTGAAAGCGGAGAGGTGGCTTCTCAAAATTTATTGAAGTGATTGATTGTCATTTGTTACAGACTGAGGCTTATATATGCTCAGAAAAAGGGAAATTACAAAACAATATGAAACAACAAAATTACAATGAGGGTAGAAAGGAGAAAAACCAAAACGGAGTCGTTTGGATAAAAAACAGGGGCAACAATTTTCGCTATGCATAGTGATTTTCGCTATCATAGCGAAATTTCACTATGATAGCGAAAATTCGCTATCATAGCGAAAAATACAGGCATAGCGAAAATTGAAATTTTTCATTTGCCCTTGCCGCAAATACTGTTATCGTAGCGAAAATTCAGCGTAGCGAATTTTGGCTTCATTTCCATTGGTTCCACCTTCGGCCCTGCATCCTGCATCTCTTTTTCTTTATTTCTTCTCTTTTACGCTCTTCTTTTTCTCTTGGTCGATCTATGATGTTTGAGTTTGACTCGAATTCTTCATGTTTGGATCGACTCAACAATGTTGGCATGATTAGCTCGCAAAAACTGTAAAATTTGCCACAAAATGCGATCAGTAGAATAGTAGGGACCTTAATGTGTAAATCGGGTTAATTAGAATGATTAGTATACAAAAAGCACTCAAAACCTATAATAAATAGGGTTCAAAATAGCACTTTTTGAGCATTAATCACACCCCCTGTTTCCTACACATTGCTAGTCCCTTAGCAATGAAAGAAAGAAAGAAAGAAAGAACATACAAAACAATAACAAAATAACGTTCACAAAAATGGTATTTCAAAAAGGTTGTGAATGAGTAATGCCTAACCCTAAGTAAGAATCATCAAAGCCTTGCCCAATAACTATCATGAGAGAATGAATGCCATACAAAATTGAGTATTAAAAGAGCTTCCTTCTCGATGACTCAACCAGAAACTTCCATCAAAATCTAAGTGTTTGTTTGATCAATTCTCAGCGATAAGGCGTCAAGCGCACTCTCCCACACCAGCTTAGCTACTACGACCTAACTGCTAACCAACCTAAATAGTCGGGGGCCCACCTCTTTATTCCGCAATTCTTTTTTTGTCTTTGTAGGGTGCAATCTTTGAGGAATCGACCCTCGCGAAGTCCATGTAACGAGGGATCTGGAGTGACTCTTGTCAAATTAAGGCTTAGGGCCGCCGAAGTCATGAATCTTTCGACCACAAACTCTTCGGGTTTCACCCAAACTTGAATGATTTCGAGACTCCGGCTACACAACTTGCTAAACTCCACCCATCCACCAGTGTGCCCAGCGGAACACTAAAGTCGACTCGACCAGTGAAGAAGGTTTAGAGACACCCAGGGCTTTAAAGGCTTTCTCCATATACCCCTCGGACCGTGCTCGGGTTTCAAGGCAAAGCGTTGTAATTTTTATTCTTTTTCTTTTCTTTTTTTCTTTTTTTTTTTTTTTTTTTCCGAAGACGCATTGGCCTTCTTTCCACAGGGGTCCTTAACCTATTAAATATGGTCAACGACACTAGGATAGGTTGTGCAAAGTAAAGGAAGTTCTTGCAGTTTTTCGACCCTATCATTGAAGAAACCCTAATGTGCTCGTGTGTGGTTAAATTTAAAGGTGGAAGAAAAAGGTTGAAAGCAACAAGAATTCAACTAATCATCCACTCAATTATGCATGGAACCAATCTAACATCAATAGAATTGGACAAAGTTTCAATTTTTCAAACTATGAACTAAGCAAAACATACAAAAAAATTTGGTTGCAAAATGGGTCAAAATTTTGAAAAAGTAAGTTGTGTGGTATAACAGCTTTATAGAAAGGGAACCCAGCAAGCCACTGAACATTACAAAATAGGCTTGCTCAAAATAATAATAAGCATCATCTGGCCCAGAAACTCGCGGTAACTCCCACAGAAACCCAAACATCTCGGTGTCCGAAATGGGGCTCGGATTGAAAAGTTAGGGAAGGAAGTGTTACCTCCTTGATGAGATGTGATCGTTGTTGGATAGGAGACTTTGCAAGCTTTTCATCGACACCTTATTCACTCCGTTTGGGCTTCGAACAAACAAGTTAGGAGAAGAAAAGAGAGGAAAAAAGTGACCAGTTGGAGCATTTTTAAAATTACACATTTATAATAATTTCAAAAATGTTCTTTCTGGATATATTTGGATACACTATCACAGCTTTCGGCCCAGTCTCAAAAGCAGCGCAAACGGGTTCGGATGAAAAAGTTATGAGCGAAACAAAATTGGAGGCAAAACAGTGGGGCCATAGCGAAAATTTTCGCTATCATAACGAAAATCCGCTATGATGGCAAAATTTTCGTTATGTGTAATAGCGATTTTTTTTTTTTTTTAAAAACAAAAATAAAATAATTAATAAATCAAAATAATGAAATAATCAAAATAAAAATAAAAACAATTTTTTTAGAGACAAATTATATATATATATATATATATATATATATATATATATATATATATATATATATATATATATATATATATATATAACATATATATATAAACAAATTTTTTAGAGACAAATTTTTATATATATATATAAAATTAAAAATAAAAATAAAAATTTTTTTAATTTTTTAAATACAAAAGAAAAATAAAAAACAAAACGTTTTTTTTTAATAAAATAATAATAATAAAAATAAATAAAAATGAAAACATTGTGCGCTGTTTTGTCTGCTAGCTGGGAACATCCGTACGCATTTTCGCTATGATAGCGAAATTTCGCTATGATAGCGAAAATTCATTTTATTATCATTCGCCGAGAAGATTTTATTTATAATTGTGAAAATTCGTAACATTCTCAATTCCATTGTATTCTGAGGGTACTACGCTCTCCTCCTCCCTCATTCTTCTTTGCTCCCCATTTTCTTCAATCAGGCTTCAAAATTTGCACACAAACTGCAAAAATTAGTACAAGAAAAATTAAGAAAAATTGCAGAAAGTAAAAAATAATCTAAAAACAAAAATTAACTAAAAATTAGAGAAAATCTAAAAAGAAAAATTAAAGAAATAAAAAAAAATACGATAAAATAAAATAAGCCAAGAAAAAAATGAAAACAAAAAGTGGGGAGGTATTAACCCAGACCTGTAGGCACTTTGGAGAATTTGTGGAGCCCCGACGAACTCGAAATCGCGGGGTTGGGTGCTCAAATCCGAACGGCACCGGGCCAACCATTGTGTCATGCCATGTGGCGGCTGCCGGCTGTTTTTGATGTAGTGGCAAAATTACGTGCCAGAGGCTAATCTCGCCGAAGTTTTCATGGCGACGATGATGGTTGGACTTAGTTTTTGGGAGGCGGAGTCTTTGCGGGTTTGAGGTTCTTTGCGGGTGTTAGCCGGTATGTACTGCTTGCCGGTGGCTATTTTGGGGTTGGGCAGTGGCACTAGGATTCAAATTCATGGGAATTGGTTGAAGGGTAAGCTTTTGTGGTTCTTTTACTTAGCCCCATTCACGCCCGCCTCCTCGGTCGACAATGGGGAGGTTTAACTGCTTTCTCTTCTCCCCATGGCCCACACACTACACATAATTGTGGGGCATCTGCATTCCTGGGAGCTTCTGTTGGATTCTCTTTCAATTCCTCCGAGGGCTGCAGGTTTAGCTGTTCACCCAGTGGTGGTCAGTACTCTTCCTCCGATTCCCTGCTCTTGGCCAGTGGCAGTTAGTGAGCTTTGAGATGGATTGATGCAGGATGTCTAATTTATTATCAATTTCGCTCTGAAATCCATCCAATTCCTTGTTCAGGGAGCTCTCCACTGTGTCAATTTCTTGATTAACAGGCAGTCAGCCCTTTGCTCCCTCATGAAATTATCCACTATTTTGCTTAAGTTCGGGATGTCTTGTTCAACCGGGGATGGGGTTGGTGGCCGTGGTGGCTGAGGAGTTGAGGTAAAATGTGGGCTTGGAGGTGCAATTTGAGGGGAACACTATAGACGAGTGCTCATCCATTGGTCTCTAAGTCCCTCATAGACCTATTTGGATTTGGATTTCTCCCGAGGTTGCTGATTTTTTCCATGCAAGGTTCCTATAGTCCCTCATTTGTCATATATGCCATAGGGTTACTCTCCACTTTGAATACTCATTGTTTTTCCCTCTTTCCATTGGTCACAATTCAAACCCACTTGAACATTCAATCCTGCTTGATGAAATAAAGCGACACAACAGATCCTGCGGGGAAATTTTTTTTTTTTTTATATGAAATGAAAAAGAAAATAGCCAGTAAAATATAAAAAGCAATTCACGATTACTTGTGATGAGGATCACAAGTGTTCCACGGCTAAATCAAATGCACTTAGGCACGTCGGCAACGGCGCCATTTGATTCGATGCACAGTAGGGTGATCGGGAATCCAACAAAATTTGTATCTATATTTCCTCCTACTGTAGTAGTCAAGCTCTTCTTGATATAAGCGGTCTAAATTCGAACACATGGATGAGTTTTCTTCGTACAAATGATTTAAGTGAAGTCAAAAATGGTGAATTTGATTTGGATTTTAAGGCTTTGTAAAAACAGGGGAGTTGATGGTTGGCAAACTGAAATTTAAATAAAATAAAATGTAAAATAGAACTCCTTGAAGTGTTAGGTCACTAGGGTTGAGTTCTACAGGTCACTGAGAGGTCCTCGCGTTGGGGAGGATGACATATAGTCATCTCCCGAACCGGATCTTCATTTAGCTATAAAACCTAACCCAAAATAATTATCCTTTAGAAAGATGGTGTTTACTGAGCAGCAGTGATCACTGACAGTGAAGAACAATTTTCCCTGACTCACTTAACAATGATTAATGAGGGGTAACCTAATGAATCTCGGTGGATCAGCAATAAGCATCCCTTTGAACCCTAAAGATTACCAAATAAAGGTCATTCAAGGTGAATCAGGGTTTAAACCCCTGGGAATTCAGAAGCACAAGCGCCGATTGCATGCACAGCGTGAAAAGCAGGGGGCCTCCGGCCAGCCTCAGGATCCAGGTGGCCTTTTCCTTCGAGGAGGAAGGGTTTGGCCGCTCATCCTCGAGTTGTCATCCTTGGAGGGTGTTTGGCAACAAAGAAATAGAAAAAGAAGGGAAGAAAATGAAGCCGGCGGGGAAGCGGGAGGTGAAGCTTCTCAAAATTTATTATGAAGTGATTGATTGTCATTTGTTGGGTGAGGGCTTATATATGCTCGAGAAAAATGGAAATTACAAAGCTTGATATGAAGCGACAAAATTACAATGAGGGGTAGAAGGAAGAAACCAAACGGTCGTTTAGGATCAAAAGCGAGGGGGCAACAATTTTCGCTATGCACAGTGATTTTCACTATCATAGCGAAATTTCGCTATGATAACGAAAATTCGCTATCATAGCGAAAAATACGACATCGCGAAAGTGAAATTTTTAAGCTATGCATCGACACTCGCTATCCATGGCGAGAAAATTCCAGCATGGCATTTTGGCTTCCTTTGTTCCATTGGTTCCGCTTCCGACTTGCATCCTGCATCCTCTTTTTCTTATTTCTTCTCTTACGCTCTTCTTTCCTCTTGGTCTTTACGATCTATGATGTTGAGTTTGACTTCGAGTTCTTCATGTTTGGATCGACTCAACAAATGTTGGCATGATTAGCTCGCAAAAAGCGTAAAATTTACCACACAAAAATACGTCGAGTAGAATAGTAGGGACCTTAATGTGTAAATCGGGTTAATTAGAATGATTAGTATACAAAAAGCACTCAAAACCTATAATAAATAGGGTTCAAAATAGCACTTTTTGGGCACTAATCATTAAGCAATTTTCATATGCAAACATTTTACAATCAATTTCTTCAAATCATTTAAAACAATTCAATATGTTTTTCTTATGTATTTAGAACAAGCATTTCAAATATTGAAACGAGAATAAGAAAAGATAGAACAAACATGAAAAAACTTGAAATGAGGAATAAATCGGATTGCAGAGCGAACCCAGCTTTGCACTTTGATTCAAATGCTTGAGTCTCAATCTCAGTTTGGCTTTTCCTCCTGCGTCGGCCCCCTATTCAAAACCATTAAAGGAACAATATTGACCGTACGTGCTAGTGGTTTGGTTAGGATTGATTTTTTGAAGTTTAATTTGAGTTCCAATTTCAAAAATCTATATATATATGGATTAACGACTCGATGGGTTTCCATATAGTCGAGAACGCAGAAAGCGGAGTTCGGGGGCGATCAAATTATGAGCGCTTAGAAGTTGGGAGGTTTCACTTAATCAGCTGGCAAAGGCGACTGACTTGGCCGAGGTGTCCTGACTTGTCCGAGCTTTGCATGACACCCACTGTCCTCCACAGGCATACGAATGGAATCTTGACTCAATGGGCTTTCCATAGAGTCTAAAAACACTCAAAACGGAGTTCGGACGAAGAAGTTATGACCTTCCGAAGTTGGAGGTCACACGTCGTCCCAAACCCGGCGGCGACGGACTTGGCCAGAGCGCACAGGCGGCGGCGACCTGACCTCGGTAAGGACCATGCGGTCTCTGAGAGGTTCGAATTGAGAAATTCAAAAGCCTAACATCAAATTCATTGATGTGGATACAATTTATCAGAAGGACTCACTACCAAATTCCCTTTATTCCCTATCCAAAAACCAGTTCTAAGGTGCAGTTGTGTACTATCTGTGTGGCAGCTTCTATGGTTCCAATACTTGCGAGACATTCCCGCTTAGGAGCGAGACCAATGCCGCCTGGCTGGCAGGATAGAAAATAACCAAAGTAAGAAGACCTACTTCTTAGGGGTTTGTCAAAACTCCCCATTTCCGATCTCTATCTGAAGCCTTGTCGTGAGGATGAACTCTTCATCTTGCTCCGGCAGCTCGCCGATCCGATCGCCGGAAATGCAGAAGTAAGAGCCCCACCATTCTAAAATCTCTCATCTTTTCTCCATTTTCCTTTTCTTATGGATCACCCTTAATTGTATTTTAAAATGAGGAAACTTCCTCCCTCTTTCCTACATGCCACATGCCCTTTTCTTGATTTTTTTTCTTCTTTTTTCTTTATTTCTTTTTGTATTTAGGTCCCTCTATTTCTCTATTATTCTTCATTAAAGTCTCTATTATTTTTCCCCTTGCTCCATTTATTTCTCTAATTTCACTTAGACATGTAAAACTTATTTACAATTGACCCTTAAGATTCCCCATTTTTAATTTCCATATTTTCTCTTTTTGGCTTGGGTTTATTTCCAGATTCAATCAATTTCTCATTTAGAATATAATCATTTAATCAATATTCATCCCCAACAATTCCTAAGAAAAATGCCAAGTTAGCTCAATTATACCCGGAATATATAATAATTTTTATTATAAAAATTCTAAGGTATTTTTGGGGTGTTACACACCGAGCCATCCTTCCTGACAAGTCGGGTTTATGTATAGTGCTTCGTAAGGGAAGGTTGGTCAGCGTGACGATAAGGTGTGCTTAGAAGTAAGGGTGGAGTTTTTTAGCCGCCATACGGAGTGCTAGCGCTGCTTGCTCGAGACAGGTATATCGAGTTTCTGCCTCATATAGGGATTTTCTTATGAAGAACACTAGTTTTTGTTTCTGATTTTCATCTTCTTTAAATAAAGTTGCACTCACTGAGACATCTAAAATTGCTAGGTAAAGATAGAGCGTATCACCTGCTTCGGGGCTAGCCGGAATTGGTGTTTCGGTGAGATACTACTTGATTGCCATGAAAGTCTGGTCGCATTCCTTATTCCAGCCGGCCAATGTGGCTCCCTTTAGAGTAGTGGCGACTATTAGTCGTAAGGCAAGATTATGAACCGTCCAGAGTCATGATCAGTTTAGTCGATTCTTTGGACCTCTCCTTTTTTGGTGGTAGGAGCCTGAGATTCTATAATAGCTCTGAGTTGAATAGGATTGGCCTCTATCCCTCTTTGGGTTACCATAAAGCCCAAAAACTTGCCTGAACTGATTCCGAACGCACATTTTAGGGGATTGACTTTCATGTCGTACGTGCGCAGCAACTCAAAGGTTTCTTGCAAGTGTTTCATGTGATCGGGGTGTTCTATGGATTTGACAAGCAAATCGTCGATGTAGACTTCCATGGTCTTGCCCGTCGATTGGTGTCGAAATATCGCCCAGTCAACCTCTAATAGGTCGACTCAGGCATTCTTTAAGCCAAGGCATTTACATTGTAGCGATTATATCTTTGTGTGGATTGTATTGAAGGTCGTTTTTCTCTACATCGAATTGGGTGTAGGGTCGTTGGTACGGGAGAATCGTCAGGATGACGACATCCGTGCCTGATTGAGCGATCAACGTCGATCTATCTGCGTTAAAGGGAAGCTATCTTTCGGGCATGCTTCGTTGAGGTCTGTGTAGTCTACACATACTCTCCACTTACCGCCCTTCTTTGGAACCACCACCACATTGGCAAGCCATTCGGGGTATTTCACCTCTCACGGTAAACCTACTCCTCGAGGAAAGTTGTCCCCTCTGCTTTTGAATAATCAAATAGCGATCCGGGTGGAAATGCCTCACTTTTTGTCTTACTGGTTTGGCCGTAGAGATAATATTCAGCTTGTGAGAGGCCAACATTGGGTCAATTCCGATCATATCCAAGTTATTCTAGGAGAACATGTCTATGCTTCTTGTAATACGCGTTATGGCATCTTTTTCTAAAATTTGGATAGTAAATGCCCGGCGCGTATGAACTTCTCGCGTCCCAGCACCACTGACTCCAAGGGATCCACGGCTAATGGGTCCTTCTCTTCCGCCCTAACCTGGGCAACGAATTGTGGTTGATATGCGGGGGTGTGATCTTCGAGGGGAGGACTCCACGAGGCTCTTCTCACTACATTCCCATATGGATAATTGATACTTCTTGGATTCGACCCAGTAGCTACTTAAGAGATCAACTTGCACTACTTTGGTCAAATAACTGATTGTCTAGTGATATGTTGAAGGGACGGCCTTCAACGAATGCAACCAAGTCCGGCCCACTATGGCATTATAAGGCCCCAAATCTTCGATGATGGAGAACAAAACCTGTTGGGTAATTGGTCTTTCTTGTACAGGGAGCTTGACATCTCCTAGAACATTAGTTGATGCGCCATTGAAACCCGGAAAGTTCGCGGCTAAGTTCGACATTCTGAGGGAAAGCCGTGAGTGAAGGCAGGTAGGCTGCGACAAGTTTATCGTGCTACGAGTGTACCCGGCACCACAGCACATCGAACCGCTAATACATAGGAGCAGTACGATGCATCATGTGGGGCCGCGGTGCATTCGGGTTTATCGGAGGAAGAAGGATGCCGGGTCGTCTATCGACAGGTTCTTCACGGCTACCTCCCGTATGGATAACATTTACCCAGGCCTTGATTGTGGCTGCTCTCTAGAGCTTCTTTTGTTAGCTTCCAATTGATGCGGGTCTCGGAGACAAGCCTCGGTATATAGTTTGCCTTAGGCTAGTCTAGATTTTGGCGGGGCGGCTCAGCGATTGCTTAATTTTGTACGCTGATGGCCTAGATTCTGCCCCTTGATCACTTCCACTAACATACCTTACGAGGTGCCTGCTTTGATTAGTCTTTCCACCAGGAACTTTAGGCTTTGCTTTGTTGGTCTCGTGCCCATAGTCTCTGCATGATAATGCACCATCACGGATGGGTTTCTCTAAGGGGATCCGATGCGGATCGGTGTAGGAATGAGGGGCAAATAAAATTTCTCATACGAGGTATTCTGTGGGGCGAACTATGGAGGCCGCTCTTTTCTATGACTAATCACTGATCGTTTTCGCTATTTTAACCTTTCCTAGACTCAAACCCGCTTTCTTCCTCCAACTTATCAAGTATCAGCGGTTTGCTTCGATCGTGATGCTTTTGTGTCATTGCAGTGGGATATTATCTTCCAACATTGAGTACCTATCTATCCGCCTGTATAATTCTTCCATTTTCACCGACGAGTCTAAAGACAGTGAGTGGAAGGCCCCCGAAGCTTTTCTTGAAGTTTTGAAGGACTACTTCCATGCTATAAGCCCCACCCGCTTGGGACGACTCATTCCTCGGTCCTCTCATTAAGTCATGTATGGATTCCTTCCCGCTTTAATAGCCCCGCAAAGAGCTAATGTCTTCTCCGTCATACCGAACAAAGATACCGGGAGAGAGAATGGCAAATTCCAGCCCATTAAACTAGTTTATTAAATTACGCGAGAGCCAGGAACCAGCAATAAGTAGTCCCTCGTGGACTAGGGGCCGGGAATACTTCTGCACAACAGACGATCGCTTTGGTGTTCAAATGTCACGTCTCGATCAGAAGTGGAGCATGTGGATATAAGGGTCACTAGGAGCCATCGAACATGGTAAAGTTTCCAGAGGATAAATTCGCAAGGCAGCTCATAACTAAGAATGTGTTGCCCTAGGGGGGAAAAGAGCATGTCGTCGGGCCCCCGAATCAAGGCTGCAGGCTGTGTATAGAATGTCGGCCCTGCTCCGAATGCAGGATGCATAGGGCAAGATCGGCGGCCATGCCGGCTAAGTACCACTCGACGTGTTTCGGGGGTCACAGCCACCGCCTTCTATCACCTCATTCTCACCGAATCGAAAAGCGCCACCGAGGGCAACACAGGCCTGCCTTTTATTGCAGTTTTCTCATCGATGTTCAAAGACGATCACATCTCGTACATCTTTTCCAAGGTCGTAGCTTTCCTCTACTTAGGCCCACAACTGATCATTCTCACATTGCAAACGTTCGGCATGAGTGTAACACCCCAAAAAAATACCCTAGAATTTTTATAATAATTTTATTATATATTCCGGGTATGAATTGAGCCAAACTTAGGTTTTTCCGGGAAAATTGATAAATTGATAAATTATGAAAGGTAATTGAAAGTGCAGCATATGATTTAGCACATATGCTAAATGAGAAAATCGACGAACCTTAAATAACCCAAGTGAAAAATGGCAAATGTGGAAATTTGTAAAATGAGGACCTAAGGGTCAGTTGTTATAAAGAATAAATGTCTAAGTGAATTTATGATAAATGAATGGCCAAAGTGTATAATAGGAGACTAAAATGGAAAATTGGATTTATTGGGTGGCCAAACATGGCCTTATAAAGAATGAGTGACTTAAGACAAAACTGAGAAAAATGAAAAATGAGAATGGGGTGTGTGAGGCCAAACATGGCCTTACACTTACAAGGGATTTAAAACACTTTCAAAATGGTCTTAGGGCTCATATGAGCAAATCACGTTTGGAGAAGGAGAGGGGAGAAAAAGGAGAAGAGCTAGGCAGGAGAGAAAGATCAAGCTATGTGATCCTTTCCCCACTTCGCTTCCTAAGAGATCAAACAACTGGGAAGATAAGATTTGAATGTATTTAAGGTAATAAATCAAACCCTAATCTCATTCTTTTGATTCGGATTTGGAAAGTAAAAGCCCTAACTTGAGGAAAATGGATTTTTATTGATTCTAAACCACATCTGGAGTTGTTTGGTGGATTCCATGGTGGATTTTTTTGAGCATGGGATGAATTGAGAAGGTTTGTGGAAGAAAATGAGTGAGAATGCAAAATCCCGCATTTTCTCAAGTAAAACCCGTGAGGGGGTACCCTAGCATCGCATCTCACTATCCAGTGGGCAATTGGTACCGATACCACTCAAACCGGTACCTGCAGACCGACCGCGTGGACAACCGGGTACCAAGACGGCCAAAGTGGTACTTGATTCACTACTTCCAAAGAATTCTGCTTTTGCTATTTTGTAATCGTTAAGTCCCATATTCGTATACCAATGTTTAGGGACCCTAAGAAACGACACGGAGGTTCAAATAAGAATGAGACTAAGTGAAAACGTACAAAAAGAGCAAAGTGTGAAGACTACAAATTTGACCTAGGATTGATATCATCGAAAGAGAAAGGAATCGAGTAATTGGTTTGTTCTCTAATTGTTCTTTATTCTCTCGTTTGTTCTCTATTTGTAAAGATATATATATATATATGGTATATATATATATATATATATATATATATATATATATATATATAGGCATATATATATATATATATTTATTTGAATTATTAGTATTTGAAATACTTGTCAACATTCGCATGTATGCGTTGTATTTGAACTATAATTGAAATTATTGCATAAAAGTAACTTGATTTGAAGTGTAATATTGAATGACCATCATGACGGGATTCACTAACTGAATTTGTCATGAAGGTAACCGTAATTGTTAGATATGGAATCACATTGCTACTAAATGACAAACACATTGTGATTCACCCAACCGAATCTATCGAATGTCGACTTTACAGCCATATGAGATGGTAATATTGAATGTGAAACCACATTGCTACTGACGACAAACAAGCATGTGATTCATCAACCGAATCTGGCCGTGGAATGTCGACTTCTATAGCCATGCAGTAGATGGTAATATTGAATGTGAAACCACATTGTTACCGAATGACAAACAAGACAGATTCACTCAACTAAATCACTGCGGAATGCTCCACTTCTATAGCCATATGTGAGATGGTAATATTGAATGTGAAACCACATTGCTACTGAATGACAAGCACGACAGGATTCACCAACTGAATATGTCGTTAATGTCGACTTCTATAGCTATATGTGAGATGGTAATATTGAATGTGAAACCACATTGCTACTGAATGACAAACAGGACAGGATTCACCAACTAAATCTGTCGTGAATGTTGACTCTATAGCGCGCGGAAATCACAAACCGAAAAGTGAAAATGATATAAAAAGTGTATTTGTATAAGTATCTTTACATTACATGCATATTATAAAGGCATTATTTGATAAATGCATGATATATATATTGAACTCAAAATGGAATAGAGAATCAGATAGAACTTACCATATGAAAATGTTAATATTGTTTGACAACGCGCATGTACCAAGTGATAGACAAAGTGAAGCAAACCCAAGATCGAGGAGCTCGTAGTCATAGAGAAAGAATCGAGGAGTATGTTCACATATGCATTCATCTATTTTTCGGACATTGATATTTTGTAAAACAATTTGAACTCGAACTTCTATTTTGTAAATGCATTTTATTAAATGTAAATGTTACGTGGCTTGCCTTAAAATGAAATGCTTCCATGTAATTAAAAGTCTAAATGGAATAACACAAACAAAATGTTTCGAGAAGATAATTTTGAAAATGCTGAGTAAACCGAGCTCCGGCTTAATCCACAACTGCTGAGTCGGATTCGGCCGCGACACTTTCAAAACAAAAATTTAATAAAAAGATAAATTAAAAGAATTAAATGGCCGGCCCCCGATCGCGGGTAAATGTAATTGCTAAAGGATTTGATTAATGGCTTCGCCGCGCCCTCGCTGGCTCGACCCGCCAACCGGCCTGCTCGGGCTCGGGTCGCTACAATGAGCTTCAGAATCCCGTGATTCGCCTACCTACTCCTCCTCCTGTTTCGTATCCTTCGATGCTACCGGAGGAAACTAATCTTCAAGTGTTTGATGCATCAGATTGTTTGACATTGCGACTACTTCGGGTGGATCGGATGCAAAAGGCGGAGTCGAAAGTGTTTCAAAATGGTGGTCGCTGAGAATCATTGAAACTTAAGCCCTTGCGTGCTCGCTGCCAGAATTTTTATTTGATTCCTACTAGATAGCGAACAGAGCGGGATTCTTGATCGTTTGATCCCTGAAAGGCCAAGAGAGGACTTGATCTTCGCATTCCTTACATTGAAGCAACGCAACGCGGACTTCGATTATCTAACTCCAGGCATCAACATAATGTAAACTCAAGTGCTACGATCTCTGAGGTAGTGGGTCAACCGCCTCTCTAATGATTAAGTCATCAAAAAGAATGCAAAGAAGGAGAAGAGAGTGGGCGCAGTTCAAATTGCTTACCTTCTCCTCGTGTGGGATCTTTCTTATTTGTCCACGATAATTTGTCGAACCTTCCTCCTATCTCGAGAAGGAATCTCCTATTTTCAGGGATAAATCTCCTTTTCCATATTGATGACTCATTCTTCCCTATCAGGGATTAATCTTCCCTTATCTAGGATTATCTCTCCGAGGAATTAGGGATTCTAAAGCTAGAAAATTCGCTGATAATATCACTTTTGGATTTTCCACTTCTAGGTGCTTATTAGTAATAAACTTTTCATATGGGATTAAATTCTCATATAGGATAAAATAGTCGGCTGGCGGACTTGAAGTCCCAAACATACCACCTCAAGAAAACCTTGGAAGAGTTTGACCTTGCTTCCCAAGCGGTCTCTTTAGGCTCTCCCGTCTAAGAAGTGTCTGTCTGATTTTAGTGAGGCAAGTGGAATTAGGTTGTTTCATAACACAAGTCAAACAGGCCTTAGGCACCGAGCCCATCGAGTAACGAATCTTATAGATCATGGTACTCATACAGTGCACTATCTTCCACAATGGGAACTTCATTTGGAAATTCTTCTCCTTCCAAAACTACAATATCAAATTTAGATCCCCGGAAAGCGCTCTGGTCCCCTTTATGAATATTTCTATTGCAGCTTTCGGTACCCTTCTTTCTTGCTCAGCACACCTTGATTGTTCTTGGGTTAGCGGGATCTTCGCTTAACTAACTGCATCCATGGCCCAAATGGCTCCGTGACTTCCGGGTCAACACCCATTTTCATCTTGTACCTTCCTTTTTCGTTGCAGCCTTTTCGTGGCCTGGGGAGATTCTTCTTTCCTATGGCCACATCCGAAACAGATCAAGGGGCTATTTGTTTTTTTACCTTTTGTTGAAAGTTAAATAGCTTTCAACATTCATCGATTTATTTTTTAAATTTTTTACTACTTATTACTGGAATCTCTAAAAAAATTTCTAAATAAAAAAAATAAAAATATTTAACTTTTTCTATTCAAAAAAAAGCCATCTTCCACTAAAGCAAACAAAACTCCATCATTCTTCAATAAGGAGGAGCATGAATGAATAATCACTCATTGTGGTATTTACAATTGGGGGTGGGCTCGAGATGGCGCCCCATCCCCACCCCCGGCCCTGCTATTTTTTTTCAATTTCAAACATATCTCATTTAAAAAATTAACAGTATGAAAGGGATGGGTTGGCGGGATGGAAAAATTCTCAAACCTGTCTCTGCTTACATTTGATTTTTGTTTTGTTTTTTTATTATATTAAAATTAATATGGTTCATAAAAATTAAAAAAAATGAATTTTTATAATTATTGATAAAACATTATAATTATTATTGTTTATATTAAAGTATAAAATAAAATAATAAAAATATTTTTAATATAGATCGGGCAGACAGAATAATAATAATTCGAACTCCATCTCTGTGCTTTGAGAAAATAAACTCGAATCCACTAAAAACTCAATTACAATTAAACCAAACTCATCTCATTAAAGGTGGGACAAGGCGGGGCGGAAACCCAAAATAACTCGCCCCGTTGCCATCCCTATTCACTATCCAATGCTAAAAAATAAACAACTTAATACTTAATGCAATTAAGTACTATTTAGCATTAAAGCCTCAAAAAAAGAGATTCAAAGATTAAGTAAAAAAACAAACGCCATACATAAGTGTATTCCTTCATAATCTCGGTTCCATTCAATTCCTTCTTCTCAACCTAAATTTGGATACCAAAGGTTTCATCAAGTCCACTTCCACATAGATTCTAGCATAATGTCCTTGTGACACGAAACCCGTAGTAGTATCTGTTGGATAACTGTGAATGAATTGTATATTTAATTTTCAGTTTTGGTTTTTGTATTTTAATTGGTCTTTAAATTATTATTAAATGGTTTTTAATTTTTGTTTTGTAACCTTTGTTTCTGAGTCATAGATCAGCCTGTGTTTACGCTTGTGGAAATAAGTTTTTTCAAATGTTTTACCTATAAGACAAAGAAACTTGTTAAAGAGTGATAGGAGTGTGCGGTTTCTAAGGTTCGTCTAAGGAATTTTTGAGATGTCTTATCTAAATTCTGTTGATCTCGCTGCGATCCTATGAGACGAACGCTAGAAGGAAACAAGCACCATGTGTGGTAAATTCCTCTTACACATCTGTGGAACACATGCCTCGAATCTAGAGATATCGGAGTTTGCTTAGCAATAGGTTTATTATTATATTCATACTTATTCCTTGCATATTTGTTATATTTGTCTCACACCCCGCTTTATTGATTTTCTAACAATCCAATTAACTTTGATAAACAAAATAAGCAAATAATACTCAAATCAAATTTATGTTTTTGAATAAAAGAAATAGTTCATTTAAATTTTTTTTTTTTCCGTTTTTCCCGAAACTGTACCCCTATAGAGTAAGGGTCATTTTTTTCCCTTCTCGGTATTACCTGTTCAACTATTACTATGAATTTGTTTTAAGATTGTTAGAAAATCAGTAAGCAGAATTGAACAGACAAATATAACAAATAACAAAGGAATAAAATTATGAATATAATAATAAACTTGTTGCTAAACAAATACAATATCTTTATATTCGAGGCATGTGTTTCACAGTGTCCTTAAAATGAATTCGCTCCACACATGGTGCTTGTTTCAATTGCAACGTTCGTCTCCCAAAATATAACGAATCAACAAGAATTCCGGATAAGGCACCTTTAAAATTCCTCCAACGAACCTTAGAAACATCTTTACTCTATCACCCACACTAACAAAGCTTTTGCACATATATGCAAAACACAACTGAAAAAGCTTATTTCACAAATGAAAACACAAGGCTATATATAGGCTCCGAAAATAAAGGCTACAAAACAAAAATTAAAAACCATTTAATAATAATTTAAAGGCCATTTAAAATGAAAAAACCAAAACTAAAAATTAAATATACAATTCATTCACACTTATTACAATTGATTTTAAAACCGTTACAAAACATTTTAAAAATCCAACTTGGGTTCCCAATCTTAGAGCCACCCTCATTAATAAGCAATGGTCACCCAAACAAGTAGTTCCCCGAGAGTGTTTTGATTTGGATCAATTCGATTGTCATTGTCTCATCGTGAAAGTGTTTTAAATCCATTTATTAGTAGAGCGTTCACCGTTTCAAACAGGTATAGAGTATAGAGGATCTCGGGTTTGAGTCCCAATAAGAATAGTTTATTAGCTTTGAAATTAAAGTGTAATAAAAAAAACTAAAAAATAATTCTTAAATTTTTAGGGTTTTATTTGAAGTTTTTTTCCCAAGGCATTACCATTTAAAAAATTCTTCGTTTTTTTATAAAAAAATATTTTATAACAATTTTTAAGGGCACAATTGTCCCTCACAAATTTTATTCTTTTAGGGATTTGGGAGTCGTATAAATTATTAATGAATTTTGAGAATCATACTCTTGAAACATAATCCTCCTAAAATAATTGAAAAAACCAAAAATTGAAGAAAAAGAAACTAGATTACCAGTTTCACTCACCCTTCATGCCCAACTCATATGACAGAACCTTCAACGTTTTAAAAGATAAGGGGATAAGGAAGGGGGGACTTACGTTCAAGTCCTAATGGGGACAGTTTACTACATTATCACTAAAATGATTAGCTTTTGATGGTGCCTTAAAAGCAACCCACAGCCCGCAGCACGTGCCCAGAGAATGGTTTCAAACAGTTGGCATCCTCCATGGGTAGGCAGCAGCCCCATCGGGAACCCGGCCCATAACGATGTCCCGGTTCCCCTGCGTCAGCCTGTCGAAACTAGCTTCCACTCATCGAACCTATGATCGTGGTAATCTACCGACTAGCCCAGAACTATAAGAAAGGAAAGCACTCCATATTCGTGACCCGATATCAATTAGGGAAAGAAGGATCCTCACAATTACGGCCTTTTAATTATCCTCTAAATATTCGGTTAGCGATAAGGAAGAAAAGATCCCCTACCCAATGGGGAGCACGCCGTATCATCATCCAACAAGGAAAGTCATCCACTATAAATACCAAGCAATCCCACCAAAGAAAGGTATAAAAATCATATTTCAATATCAATAGTTGAATTCTTTCCTTTCCAAAGAAAGTTAGAAATCGACTTAGGCATCGAGGTGATTTGCATAGGAGCATCTCTCGGCTGACCATCCTTTCAAATAATGTTATTCATATCTGCAACAAATCACTCCCCTGTAATCCATTCATCGAACTAAAACACACATACAAATTTATGACACTATTGCTCAAAGGACTATTGTCTAGTCCCCCGGCAACGCGCCATAAAACTTGATGACCAACTAAAACACACATACAAATTTATGACACACTATTACCAAAGGACTATTGTCTATCCCCGGCAACGCACCAAAACTCGTTAACCTGGACTGCCAAAGAACTCGCATAAATTTATGACACTATTACTAAAAGGACGATGAGCCTAATCCCTGTGAATGCGCCTAAAACTTGTTATCCTTATACTATATAAACCACCAATTTAAAGTAAATCATTTTTCAAAAGTTTGGTTTTAATCATATCCCGCAAGTGAAAAAGCCAGTCTATTGGCACAAATGGATTTAAGTCCGTGATATCGATCCTACGTAGATCTCAAGAATTTTAAATCAATCAATCTCTCGACTAATTAATTTCCATACTATTTGACCATTAAATGGTAGATCCTGAGATTAGGTGCTTGCAAATTAAACGAACAAAAGGAAAAGAACTCAGTCCCATCTAACAAACTAAAGATAAGAATAAAGAATAGTTAATTTCTAATAAAAGAAATGAATACTCTAATAGTTATCCTCGTAAGACACATCAATAGAAACAAGAGGCAATAACTATCGATTCCCCGTAGTTAATTCCGATAAAATTTCTTTGATTTATCTCAAGTTTCAAAATCTCGTCTACATGTCAGAGTGCAGCCTCGGATCTCTCCACACTTCACATTTCATCATCTATTTACGGCCCGATTCTCTCGGCGTGGTACTAGGATAACTACTTTAAAAAGGACTTCCCTTAACTGCATTTTTCTTTGCAATACTTCATACCCATTTATGGATCGAAACTCTATTCTGCGGACGGCCAAGTAAGATATATAACTCCGCATTGCTCCTCAAATTGTGAATAGATCACCTTCTCGATTAGACTGGGCGCCTAACACGGGATCGCCTCACTATCCGAATTGAGGTGAACTCTTTGCTTGTTTAAATAGATAACTCATTCAACTCGTTCTTGATTTCAAGTGAGAAGAGGATTTATCTAAGTGAACTTACAAAGCTCAACAGATCCCTAATAGCAGGTTAGTATACCTTCAAAGAAATGCACATTACTCTCAGGAATGTCTTCCCTGTGTCACTCAGAGGACCTCCTTGAAATCAGAGCAATGACGCAAATCTTAATCAGTATAAGAAACTGAGACCAGATCCCAAGACAATAAACCCAAACCGTGAAGTAAAGTATTAATCGAAATTAATGTTGGAACGATCATGTGGCGCGATAAATTACCATAACGCTCACTTAATGGTCGGACTTCAATTACTGAATTACACGATACAACATTCCTCTGATCATAAGAATAACCGCAATTTGAAACCGAACAATCGAATTCCAGAATTTTGTCTTAACTTCAAAGACCTGTAGTAATTTGAAAGAAATTGAAATCGATTCAGCCTTCAAATTTCAAAACGATAACATCCAGATTCGTAAAATACAACGAAAAATAAAATAATGGAGCATAATCCACTTAAACACGGAAATAAAAAAATTAAGAAAATAAAAGAAAAGAAAAGAAAATAAAGAAAATGAGTCTCGGGCCATCCGTACCTCTAGCTGGGTTCGCGGGCCGCTAAGCCACCGTAATGAGCCGATAGCCGCTGCATTTGATAGGTTCCTCACTGGGCCCTAATCCCAATGTAGCCCGTCGTGGATTTTGAGCATCCTTTCGTGCCCAAGTCATCAGTTTCAAGTAAGCCGCGACTTCAGCTTTGTCGTGACATCATTGATGTCACGACATCAATCTCACGTCGCGACATCAACTTGCACTTATGTAGCCTTGATTTGGCTGGTTCTGATGTCGCTGACAATATCTGCGCGACATCAATATCTTGTCGCGAAGATCTTCTACGCCTTAAGGTGTTTCTTAAATTGTTCTTCCCGATGTCGCGACGCCGATATCTTACCGCTACCTTTAGCTCAAGTCATCTACGCCTTCAATCGGTTGTTTCTGATGTCGCGATATCAATCTCTTATCGATATCATCTTATGGAACTCAGAGGCTTTAACTGGTTGCCTCGAGTCACGATGCATCGGCATCTTGTCGCTACATCTTCACGCCTGGGCGTTTGATCTCGTCGTTCCCGGATGTCACGACATCGATATCTTGTCGCGACCACTTCCACATGAAGCTTCACCTTCAATCGAAAGGTGTCCGTGTCGCTGACTTCGATCTTCATGTCGCGACATCACTTTATGGCTTCGCAGCCTTCTCGATGGTTTTTTTGATGTCGCGGATTCAAATTCTTGTCGCGGGACATCGCTTCATTTCCCTTCAACAGACCGCTGGTTCCCGATGTCGCGACATCGATCTCACGCCGCGACATCAACTTAGTTCTCTCGCTTAATCGGTGTCAGCTTCCCGATAAACAGCGACCTCGATCCCACGCTAAGACATCACTCATTTCCTTGCGCCTTTCAAGAGCGTTTCCAAATGTGACTAATATCTGTTATCCATGTCGCTGACCAATCGATTTCTTCACTTCCCGATGTCGCTAATTTCATGATCGGATCGTAAACCCCAAACTGTGATCAATGACTCAAATTAGCTTCTTTTCATTTCGTCTCTCGCTATCTCGACCTCAGCACTTCTTTCCTCCACTTATCGCGTATTTTCTACTCTTTCTCTCTTCCCCGCTAATAATTTGGTGAGTTTTTCATATCAGATATTAATTTATTCATTTCTAGATGAAAATCAAACAGAAAAATGGACTAAAAATAGATGACTTTTAAGCTCATCAAACCCCTATAGGTTCCAACCTAGTGTTGATAGAAAAAGCACCATCAATTTGGTGTCGTTTGTGGGAATGACTGTTCCTTTACAAATAAACTAATTTCTCAGTGACTAATGGTATCAACTCAAAACATGAGCAGGAGTCACGCCAACCCCCCTTGGTGACGCAAAGACTACCAGGATCGACGCTGGATGGCAATCGGTAAAGACATTCCCGCTCTACACGCTTACTGTGTGAACTAGATGGAGGCCCTCCGTCTGGCCAATCAACACCGTCAGTGGAGTTGGCAGAACTTGTTTCAGACTGTGTGCAAATGTACTACAAGATGAACAACAAGCCTTGCTGGAAGAGGCTAACACCATACCACAGAGGAGCAACACCTCCGCAGCCTTGTGACGGCTTACGTAAGAGGAGAAAATAGTTGGACTAGAGGGTAGGATCCCAACGTACCCCTCGGAGACAATCGAAATGAAGGAACGCTTGACAGGGACGATGGAGGTGAAGAGCCAACCCTCATCAGAGGGGAACAGAGGAACGATTTTGGGAGCGACAGTTCTAGGATATCCAATAAGAGCTCAGCCACGTGAAAGAGGCGGTAAGAGTTCGAGCCCTGGTCTCCATGCACGCTCTAGTGCAGCAAACGGAATCCCCGTTTACGATCGAGGTGTTACACTTCCCTCTCCCAACAAAGTTTAGAATGCCGCAGATCAAAGCTTTCGATGGAATGAAAGACCCTGTAGACCACCTCAACACCTACAAGAACCAGATGGAGCTACATGGATACCAAGACCCCGTGAGATGCAGAGCCTTTGCCATCACTCTTAAAGGCTCAACCTTTGCATGGTTCAACAGGCTCCCGCCAGCCTTAGTCTCGTCCTTCAAGGAACTCTCCATTCCTTTCATGTCCCACTTCATCGGAGCCCGGATGTATCGAAAGCCGAGCTACCACTTGCTAACCATAAAGCAAGGCCCTCAAGAAAACTTGAGGTCATACATCCAGAGGTTCAACTCGGAGTCACTGAAGGTGGACATCCCGGATGAAAAATTTGCCATCATCGGCTTTATAGCCAGGCTAGACATACAATCCAAAGACCTAATGTTCTCCATCTAGAAGAACCCTCAGGAAAGCATGGCCGAGGTGCTCGCCAAAGCCGAAAAGTACATCAACGGTGAGGAGGCCCCATGTCTGCTGTGGTGGGAAGCTCTTCCGCCGAAATGAGAAAAGCAAGGATGAGAAAGCGATAATCAAGCCCCAGAGACGAAGAGATGAGACATCCCCTGAGGGGCAGTGGAAGATGTGAGATCGCATCTCCAAAGAGAAGAGGTAACGCCAGTGTGGACTCGCTGGGTCCACCCCACTCGAGTTACAACCGCAAAGATCCACCTCTAGCTTCACCCCTAACGGCCCCTGCAGATCTCAAGTCCTATACGAGGTACAACATGAGAAGTTTTTAAGATGGCCATCTCAAATGAAGACAGACCCAGCCAAAAGAGACATGACCAAGTATTGTGACTTCCATAGAGATTACGAACATCGGACAAATGATTGTATTCAATTGCAAAAAGAAATCGAATTCCTTATCCAACGTGGGCATCTCCGCCTTTACGTGGCTCTCGAAGATCAGAACCAGGCACTTCCTCCACTACCTCATCAACTGGCCCCTGCTTAGCATCAGCAACCTCTGGGAGAAATCAATGTGATTTCCGAGGGGTTCGCCGGCGGTGGGGAGTCCAATTCAGCCGTAGGCGCCCACGCCAGCTCGCACTGTGGAGACACTAGAGGTGCAGGTTGTGTCCAAGTTCCCTAGATTGGATACCACCATAACCTTCTCGGACGCTGACCTGGAAGGCTGCCAACACCCCCATGATGACCCGCTAGTGATAAGGGTGATTGTGGCCAATAAAAAGGTCCATAGGGTCCTGATCGACAATGGAAGCTCGGCCGACATCATCTCCGTGTCGTCATTTGACAAAATGGGCATTGGAAGAGAGAAGTTTGAGCCAGTGAATGCCCACTTAAGGGGATTCTCCGGAGAGAGAATATCGCCGGGATCGCACAAATGTGCCTACTCGAGACCCCATGCCAAGCCACAACGACGACAAAATTCCTCATCGTGGAGGCCCCATTAGCTTACAACATGTTATTGGGCAGGCCCTCCCTCAATGTCATAAGGGTCGTCCCCTCTACCTATCATATGGTCGTCAAATTCACTACAGGAAATGGGGTAGGAAAGGCCTGAGGAGACCAACAAATAGCCTAAGAGTGCGATTTTGGCGCTTTAACGTGAAGTAAAGTGGCACAAAGATCCACGCAGATGAGCTTTATATGAGAGAAGAACTCGACACCCGAATCGGTACCCCGTGGCGAGCTGGAACCAATACAACTTGACAATCAACCAGAACACCCCGCTTACATCGGATCTAAGCTAGCTGAAGACGTCAAGGACCTTCTCATCCACTTCTTGAGACAGAATGTGGAAGTATTCGCTTGGAAGCAAGAGGACATAGGAGGAATTGACCCAGCAGTCATCACCCACAAGCTAAATGTCAGTCCTTCCTTCAAACCTGTCAAACAAAAGAGAAGAAGCTTCGCCCCAGAGAAGCAGAAAGTGATCAACGAAGAGGTCAGCAAACTTCTCCAAGCCCGAGCTATCCGGGAGGTGGATTAACCCGACTGGCTAGCTAACGTAGTTCTCGTCAAAAAAGCAAATGGTAAATGGAAACTCTGCATTGATTTTACTGAGGTCAACCGAGCCTGCCCGGAAGACAATTTTCCCCTACCTCGGATCAACCTCATAGTAGATGCTACCTTTGGCCACGAGCTCCTCAGCTTCATGGACGCTTTCAAAGCAAACTGCATCATGATGGACCCTAAGAGACTGGCGACAAGACCCTCCTTCGTGGATCGGACTGGGACGTATTACTACTATGATGCCTTTGGGTTGAAAAACATTGGAGCCACTTATCAGAGGCTAGTAAACAAGATGTTCTAGAAACAGATCAGCACATCCATGGAGGTGTATATAGATGACATGCTAGTAAAGTCAGTTAAGGCAAGGCTCCACGTCAACCACCTAGCCAAGGCGTTCCAGGTCCTGAAGGACTACAAGATGAAGTTAAACCCAACCAAGTGTGCTTGGTCTGGCAGAAAGTTCCCCGGGGTTTCATAGTCAACAGCCGTGGAATAGAGGCAAATCCAGACAAAATAAGAGTCATGCTCGACATGTGATCGCCCTCAAACACTAAAGAAGTTCCGGGCCGCTTAACCGAGAATATTTGCCCCAGCCCGCTTGTGTCCAGATCATGGATAAGGTCACTTCTTTCACTCTCAAAGGCTCCTCAATGGATGCCCACTGAGGAGGCGTTTCACAATAAAACTACTGCTCTCCCCTATTCTAGTAAGTCCTTCCGAGGGAGAACTCCTCACACTCTACTTAGCTGTCTCCGATTGACCAGTGTCGCCGGGCTGCAGAACGACGTGTAACGTAGCAATTTGTCTATTATCATGTCGAGCTGAGAGGAGTAGAGAAAGAAAATCTAAGATGGAAAGCTGGGCCTGAAGATTGGTTATCACTGACTCTGTAGCTGACTTAGTCAGACTTCCAAGCCCACACTATCGAAATTGCAACAGAACACCTGATGAAGGTAAATATTTCTACAAACCGTAAAGATCTGTGGTGATCGTGAATGAACCATAGAGCTTGAAAGAGTTTACATTAGGTATGCTGGCAACAGCCGATCAAAGGCAACTTTAGCAGATTTCATCATGAATCTTACCCTCGTAGAGCCCTCGAAACCGCCTAATCCGTCCGAATCTCCCATCCGGAGATTATCTAGAGGTGGGGTCGCCAATGCCCACTAAGTGAGGCGCTTCTGATTCCGACCTGATGGGATCAACGGGAATACACCCACGGGATTCGAATTCCAGGCCTCCAACAACGAAGCCGAATATGAAGCCGTCATTGCTGAACTAAACCTCACCCACTCTATGGAGGCTGATCAACTGGAGGTATGCAGCGATTCTCAGTTGGTGGTGAAACAGATAGAAGATGACTACGAAGCAAAAGGTGAGAAGATGATCTGTTATCTCAAGAAGGTACCCATGTTACTCAAAAATCGTGACGGTTCAGTCGCATTATTATCCCTGCTGATGAATAATTCACGGGCTGACGCTCTAGCTGTTTCAGCAATCGTGTCAGCAAAGAAGATCTTGACAGATCGTTTCGCCAAGCACCTCATGGAACCTTCAATAGATGTCAACAACGACGAGGTCCTCCTAGTAATGACCACACTGAGCTGAATGGATCCCATATGGGACTACCTATTGAACGAGATATTGCCAAGCGATCCGAATGAAGCATCTAAACTAAGAGCAAGGTCAACCACATTCGGTTTTCGCTGGGACCCTTTTATAAATGGGCTTCTTCCAAACCCCCTCCTCAAACGCATATGAGAGGAGTGATGCCAACCACGTGACCGAGAGGTGCACTACGCATCTATGGCAACCATATCGGAGCTCAGGCCTTGGCAAGAAAAACCCTTAGGCAAGGGTATTACTAGCCCATGATGCTCAAAGACGCCATAGAATTAGTCAAAAAGTGCAAAACCTGCCAAAAGCATGCCAAGATCACTCATCTCCCAACCGAGCCACTGACCTCGATTATAGGCCCCTGGCCTTTTCAGCAGTGGGGTTTGGACATACTCAGGCCCCTGCCCATTGGGAAGGGTCAATGCAAGTTCGCTATTATAGGAGTGGACTACTTCACTAAATGGGCTAAGGCTGTTTAATGGGCGCATAATCACTACAAAAAAAGTGCAAGAACTTCATTCGCGGTCGATAATCTATAGGTTCGGAGTCCCAAAAGCATCGATATCAGACAATGGAAAATAGTTTGACAACCAGAGATTCAAAAGCTTTTGCGCCGAGCTCGGGATCAAGAATTACTATTCGTCCCCAGCAATTTCATCCTGGGTGAGTTCAACATACAAGGTAAGTCACTATAAAGACTCTCAAGGCAAAGATTGAAGACTAAGTTGAAGACCAGGTTGGTGGAACACCTTTCGTAGGTACTATAAGTATACAGAAGTTCACATGCAAGTCTCTGCAACCCGAGAAACTCCTGTTGTCACTTTTGGCATTTGGCACCAAGGTGGTAGCCCCTGTTGAGGTTGGGCTAAAGTCACATAGGGTCAAGTTCGCGAATACCGAGCGCAACGAGGAGACTCTCCGCTTGAACCTCGATCTCCTAGAAGAGAAGCGTGAGCAAGCCCTCGGGGCTTACACCAAGGACCACCGCGAAAGACAAGAAGGTACTAAGGATTGAAAGGTCATGCTTAATGAAGCTCAAGTCCTACACCTAGTACTCAAGAGTGTCCCGCCAACAAGGAATAATCTCTACTCACGGGAAATTGGACCTAATCGAAGGACCCTATATCATCAATATAATTTGTTCTAGTGTTCCATATCTAAATGGAGGAGGGAAAGCTTCACAACACTTTGAAATGCCAAACACTTCAAACGGTTTTACCCATAAACCCCCAATTGTACTTATTAATAAAACGCAACAGTTCTACTTCCGCTCAAATAACAATTTTCGCTTATTTTCGGTCTACCGACTTTCGTAAATCATAAAGAAAAAGCCAGCTGGCTTGGTTAGTCAAAAACCTGCGGGACTCAGAAGGGCCCGAGGAGGATACAAAAAAAATAAACAAGTACACACGTTTCCAAAAGACTGTACTTTTATTACAATTATATCAAAAAATTGCATTCAATAAAGCGTTTCGCATCTCTAAAAATTACACCAAGCAAAGTCATTCTCACATCTCGTAAAATGACAATCAAGCAAAGTCACTTACATCACCGCTCTTCTACATCTCGTAAAATCATAACGAAACACTCCAATCAAGGCGAAAACCACAAGAAAGAGAAAGAGAAAAGGAAGGAGAAGGAGAAAAGAGGGGAGGAGAGGTATAGCAGAAGGAATGGGCCTTGAAGCATATAAAGCACGCCGCCCCCTCCAAGCGTGACCCCTGACCCAAATCCATCAAATGGCAGGGCTAGGGAACAACGCAACTCCCACCACTAGCGGGACTAGGGAACAACACAAATTCTACAAATGGTAGAACGTCGAAACCAAAAGCCAGCCTACGACCACCAAACAAACTCCGTGCAGTGGCGATCAAACCCTAAAGCTTCATCATGTACGAACTCCGACACTGTCAAAGAGAGGAAGGAGGTTGGGAGCGGAGTATAACACACACCATCGAAGAAAGGCGGTTATTTATAAAGAAACATGGACGCCTAGGGAGCCACGCAGTCTGTTCCAATTCTCCATAGACCTACATTAAAACCTCGCGCGCTTTCCCAAGGGAAGGAAGACAAAAGAGCCACATAGCTCAGTTCAGGAGCCCATGAGCTCAAATATTGAAGAACCATGCAATCCGGCAAAGAGCCACGTAGGCCTGGGCTCAGAGCCACAAGGAGCTCACACCGAAGAACCACGCAACTCAACAAAAAGCCACGTGACAGCTCGGGAGCCTAAGAGCTCGGATATCAAGAGCCACATAGCTCTCGCCCCGAGCCTGTGGAGCCTGGACATCAAGAGCCACATAACTCAACAAAAGAGCTAATGAGTCTCGCTTTTAGGAGCCAGGGAGCCAGACACTCGAAGAGCCATAAACAACAAAAGAGCCATGTAGCTCAATCTGGGAGCTAAGAGCTCTATATCAAGAGCCACTGAAAGCCAATAAAAGAGCTACTGCAGGTCAATCTGAGAGCCCAGATCTCGACATTGAGATAGTTTACATAGCTCGGCCTCTCAGAGCCTAGGAGCTCGACACAAGAGCCGCAGCTAGCAAAGAGCCAACAGCCTGGGGCCTGGTGAGCCAAGGAGTTTCTGATATCAAGAGCCACGCAACCAACAAAGAGCCACGTAGCTCATTTCGGGAGCCCAAGAGCCTGATATTAAAGCAGCTCCTAGCTTCGCCTCAGAGCCCCGGTTTCTATATTGAAGAGCCACGAAGCTCAACAAAGAGCCAATGTAGCCCGCCTTAGGAGCCCCCGAGCCTCTGGAGCAGACAAAGAACCACGAGCCCACCCGGGAGGCTCCTGAGCCCGTGAGACATGAACCACAGCAATCCAGCCTAAAGGAGACATGAAGCCTAGGCCTGTCACAAGCCCAAGAGCTCGGGCCTGCAAAGAGCCCACGTAGCTTAGTTCCTAAGAAGCCATATAGCTCCGTTCAAAAGAACCATGAGACCTAGCTTCCGAGAGCCCAGCAACTCGGCCATCAAGAGGTTGCGTGGCCCCACTTACAGCAAGGATCGTAGAATTCCGTCCATTCAGAAGCCATAAAAAGGGTGAAAAAAAGCAAAAGACTCAGAAAGCATGAGTATACGAATCAACATTTAATAGCTGGGCCAAATCAAGGCCATAAGGGCCAAAGGCGACCAGCGAAGAAGAATGATAGAAAAAAAGCCAGCATCGGAAGGCGACGCGGGTAGTCACCGAGGACACCCTAAGGTCATCTTCCCACGATTCCGATTCCCCATCCCCGTCCTCAGCAGGAACAGAAAATCCAAAACGCAAACCCGAAGACCTTGTGAAGCCCTCATGTCTAAAAAAGAGCCAACCGAGGCCCATGGCAGGTATGTTTCATCCTCATCTTGACGATCACCTCTTCCTTCCTCTCTCTCGGAAGCCACCAAGGCCCATCGGGCTCTAGAGGTCATCACGATGCCCGCGGCATTTTTCAGTTAGGCACCCCATTGTGCTCTCGGCCACAGAGATCTCTTGGAAGACCCGTCTCAAGTCGTGGTCTTGAGACGCAGCTCGTCCCTAACCGCCTGTAGTTCTTCCTGGTCTGCCTGTTGTCTAGCCTTGACAACCCACAGCTCACCCCTGGGGTTGTCTTTAGCTCCTCCCTAGCGATCTGCAACTCATCCTCGACCATCCACAACTCATAAGCAGTAGCCCTCAGCTCATCCCTAGCCTTCTTCTCCTGTTCCTCATCTCGGGATTTTGCTGTCAAGGTATGCTTCAGGTCGAATCTATGCATTGCTACATCCTCGCTCAGATGTTGCACTTGAGCTCGCAGGTCAACTCTCTCCGAGGTCAAGGAGGCGACCTCACTTTATATCGTCACACTTTGCACTTTAAAGACAAGCCCTCTTCGCCAGGCTCTTCACATAGGTAGCCACTTGCCGGAATAAAACAAAGGTAAGGGAAAATCGAAATCAAAGATAGGATAAACAAGTGGCTCCACATACGGGCCACTCCTTAGCCATAAGGCTGTAACATCCTCAATGTACATGGCATCCGCCCTCTTGAGATCAGAATCCCGTAGGATGGATGATACGGCCCCGACAACAAGCTCTGAATTCGTAAATAGCAAATCCTCCTCCCCTTCGGTTCCAAAGCAACCCCTTCCCTCGTCCTCCGACGTCGTAGGAGGACGCTTAAAGTCTTGCGCTGGGACTCAATTAAATAGAGAACAACAAGAGGGAAGCTCACGCTCCCGCACGGTTTCCGCCCGCCATCTTGGACACCTCAACCATGGATGGAGGTGCCCGACCTCTCGCTTGAACTTGGTCAGACGACTCCCACCCTTTAGCGGTTGATGGTGGAGAAGGTGCTCCCAACCTCGAGACCTTACCCCGAATCGCAAGGCTGCTCTCGAGGGGAGCCTGAGCTTTACGCTTAACGCTCATCTTCTTCTTTTCCAACAACTCGACTCGGGCTTGGAGATCTTCCTGAGTAGGTTTCATGACTGAGGGCCCCTCACGAGAAGTCTTCATGATAAAGGGTGGAGAGGGCCTCAAAGTCGGGGCCCGAGAAGGAGACACGCCGGAAGGCCCGGGAATGTCCGACCTAATCAACTCATAGTACACCCGCGGGCGGCGCTTGGCCAACTTCCGCTTAACCTCTTCATCCTCGGGGCTGAGGCCGAGGCGAATACCTGAAGACCGCACAACCAAAGCAAAGTTATAAAACAACTCATGACTGTCGTAAGCTAAACCCAATTAAACGCAAATGGAAGCTCACGGAGATTCTCGGGGGCAGTCCAGGCGGTTGAAATACCAAGCGTGTCTTCTCGGTCAACCGGATTATATTCCCAATTACAATCACCTACAAAGAAACACTATTCCTTCCAATGTTTGTGGGAAGACGGGAGATCTGAAATAATCAGCTTGGAATTTGAGCGTTTGGCTAAGAGCAACGCAATGCTAGGAAAATTCCCCGAGACCTTTTATCCCTAAAGATCGACTAGCTGTACCCCAACCAGACGCCCCATAAGCTGAGAAGTTAGCGCACAGACATTAAAATGCTGCAAGACGCTTTTGATAAAGAGATGTAGAGGGAAGCGGAGGCCATTCTCAAAGGCCACCTCGAAGAAGCAAACCATCTTCGGCACTTGAACGATGTAGGAAGTGAGAAAGTCAGGGCACCAAACCCGAACACCAAAGGGAGGCCTATAGCAAGAGGCGAAATTATGTCCAAAAGAGGGTTCGACCCAATTAGGGCCCACAGCTTCGACATTTTGTACAGCCGCCCTCAAGTAGGCAGAGCCGCCAGGATACCTGATCTCACTGACCTTACCCTTCCCTTTGCCATGAGGACAAGGGGGACCCGCTAAAGGGACTCGATCGACACTTCCTATCCAGCCTCTTAAGTTTTGGTTTCTCCTCAAAGAATCCACCCCTATGCATAGACCTAAGGACGACTGGGCCGCAGTCTACATGATTGGAGTAAGTGTATGGAAGTGCATTTTAATGATAAAAAGGCAAAATTCCGACCAAAAAAATGGGAAAGAAGGGACAAACAACGACCACTAGGGACCCACGAACTCCATAACAAGTAAAAGTACACAGGGGAAGAAGAAGAAAGACGTACCGAAGAAGGGAAAGGGACACTAGAAACAACTCCAAGCGAGATGTATCATGAAATCACCAGATGTCCCACGCGATAGTCGTGGAAGTTCAAGAAAGTAAAAGTCCGAGGTAAAGAAAGAGGGCCTAAGAACAAGGGAAACTGAGAAAGAGGAAAACTTATAAGAAGGATTAAAGAACAAGGGGAATACGGTTCGAGTAACTGCAGGACGCTTCAAAAAACACTTGGAAAGTCAATCGAAACGAGCGCGAAAATCGAGAGAAGCCATCATTATCGCAATACAATTGACGGTGACAAGCCTAGTCCAACAAACCTTGTCTGGCCATGTGGAACTCGCCGCTCGATCCAAGAAACGATTCAACCATTACCCAAGCTCGCTTTGGCAAAGGGCTAGGGGCAACTGATGGTGCCTAAAATAAAAGCATCCCACAAGCCCAAAGCATAGGCCTAGAGAACGGGCCTTGAAACGGGTTGGCATCCTCCATGGGGCAGACAGAAAAGGCCTCACCGAGGAACTCGGCCCATAACAATGTCTTGGTTCCCCCAAGGCTTGGGCCTAGGGTCGAAACTAAGCCTAGTGGGCCGAACCCAAGGATCTAGGGTAACCGCACCGCTGTGTGAGCCGTAAGAAAGGAAAGCACTCCATATTCGTGGATCTGATATCACCCATAAAATAAGGATCTCTAATACCATACAAATTTCTCTAATTATCCTCTAAATATTCAAGAAGCGATAAGGAAGAAAGACTTCACCCACTGGGAGGCGGCTGATCATCATCCAACAAGGAAAATCATCCACTATAAATACCAAGCAATCCCACCAAAGAAAGGTACGCAATCATATCGCCATCAACAGTTGAATTCTTTCCTTTCCGTAAGAAAGAAACTGACTTAGGCATCGGAGAGCCGACAGGCCCATCCTCGTCGGACCATTCTTTTAGTGCAGGTTGCAGGTTATTCGGCGATCCAGCCCAACAAATCGGCCCCACAACCCTTATAAGCTCCAATCTAGTGTCGATAGAAAAAGCACCATCAGCTTTCAAAAAAATATTGGCATTCAATCATTCAAAAAATATTTCAAATTTTATGCAAAAAGGAAATTTATTCCTAAACTACTCTTTTTAAAATAATACTTGTTATATTATTCTAGTAGATCTGAGGTACTTTTTTAGTGATTTTTTTTTTTTTTACATCTATTCATTTTACATAAACTAGCTCCCAAAACCCTACCCCACATCTTCTAGAACCTTATATCACACCTTTACCACATGAGTCAGGTATCATGGGCGACCTTATCCCATGATACCTGACTTGAGTCAAACGTCGAAGGCTACTATTTTATTGAACTTTTGGTATTGCTTTAGTGAACCTTGAGTACTATCTTTATTGAAGGGCATTTTAAGAATGACATTTTTATTTGCATAGAAACTAGAATATTTTCTGAATATCTTGAATTCCAATTTTCTAATTATTTTTAAATATACTTTTTATTTTGCCGATAAGTAAGAGCCTATTTGGTTCCTATTTTTTAAATTTTCTATTAAGAACAGTTTTTGAAAACACAGAGGGCTTGCTTGGTTCCTGTTTTTGAAAATTATTTTTCGTTCTAAAAAACAAGAGGAATAGGGAAAACATAAAAAACACGTTTGGTTTTCTTTTCTTTTTTTTCTTTTCTTTTTTTTCTTTTCTTTTTCTTTTTTTGTTTTGAAAAACACAAAGAACACTAAATCCAGAGAATACGAACAGTTTTCAAATAACACCAAAATGATGTTCTCTATGTTTTCAAAAACTATTTTTAAAAACAATTTTAAAAAACAAGAACCAAACAAGCCCAAAAGGCACAATTTTCGTTTTTTCTCTGAATTTACTCATTGTTCTCTGAATTTAGTGTTTTCTATATTCTTCCTGTTTTTCAAAATAAAATTAAAATGGGGAACCAAAATGTGTCGAAATCTATTTTGGTCTGCTTTTAAGAATTTCTGGCTAAAAATTTTGAAAACACTAAGAACATCATTTTGGTGTTCTTGAAAAGTTTAACTAGACTCTTGTTGCCCCTTTGTTTTTTAATATAATATCTATCAATGGCAAAGTGTCTTATCCAAAGTCCTATTCAAATTACTTTTTTCGGTGCTTTCATGTTTTCAAAATAAAAGAAAATAAGAATCAACATGTTTTTCGTAACAAAATGGGCTTCGACCCTGTGAACCTCAAATGTTTAACGTTAGTTGAAAGCAACAGATTTTAAAAACGGTCTATTAGATTTAGGGGGCACAAGTAGTTGTTGGATTTCGCTACATGCTGTGCTCCAAGCTGCTTTTAAAACACTAATTAAGTTCCAATATTACGGCTTGGGCTTCCCTAAGGTGCTGTTTCATCAAATAGTTAAGTGATATCATGTTCAGATCGTGATAAATGGAGTAAGATATTACAAACCTTTGACTTTGAATCTGATCCTAATCAGTCCTACAGTGGAGGAATAGAATGAAAAAGCAATCCTTTCTAGATTCAGCGCCTACATGCGCCGTCCATTACCTATATAGTTTAAGATCTGCGGGTTCTTGTAGAATACTTCTCGCAAATTCACAAGGTACGATCCGACTAGTTATATTAGTTTAGCAATTTCAAATTGAATATTTTAAATCAGTAAGATGATGATTTCTAAGCCGCTGATTATTCCTACAATTGTAATAAAGCCTTTCAAAAAGACAAATTTCAATTTGATCTAACAATTTATGTATTAAGTGGCTGGATTAGTAAATATGGCACCTAGGTTTTCTATATTTGCTGATTTATATGTTTGCATGTTTATTATGATTTTTGTTCATTGATGGTTACCGAATAATTGGGTGGCTTACCTTTAATCCATGGTAGAGTTTTCGTGTATTTCATCGGTTCTGTAATACAAGAATCATAAGATTAGGTTTCTTCTGATTTATTTTCGCAATCATCTAGATTTCTGTACACCATTTTATAAGGGTATAGGATTATTTTTTAAAATTCTGAAGACTAATGAAGAATGTGTTTAATAAAGAAGAAGGAATTCGCGAGGTTTGACGACTAGGTTTTCATGTTGTGTTTAGAGTTTTCAGTTTAACTCAAATCTCTAATTTCAGGCCCCAAGCCTGCAAATTGAACCCAAATGGACCGGTTTAACAAAGCCGATCTGATTAATAATAAAGGACCAAGTGTTATCGGGGCTTGTGATTTTTTTTCTTTTCTAGGAAACCAGATCGGGCCTTATATTTATCTAGTATACATGCTATTCATGTGGATGATTAAATTAAGGTTTGTAACATGCTTGAAGTGTGATAACATGACATATAGATTCAGGTGGTGCCATATTATCTTAAACACTGCTATACATGCATAATTAAATTTGATTTTTTTTAAATCTAGATAAATATAATTATGAAAACTTTAATTTTTGTGGGTCCAAATAATAAATGGTCATGCAGTTCAATGGATAACATGATCGGGTTTTATTGGATTTGACCTAAATAATTTTAAAATCTTAATTAGATTGACCGATCCACCACCGGCAACTTTTAGAGATTAAGAGAATTTTAAAATTAAACAAGGATAAAATCCTTTAATTTTGTGTGTTCCAAATAATAAAATCGCTGCAGTTCCCATCTGGATAATCACTGATCGGGTCTTATTGATTTGACTCTAAATAATTTTTAAAAATCTTAATTAGATTGACCGGTCCACCAACAACTCTGTAGATTAAGAGAATTTTAAAATTAAACAAGGATTGAAAACTACGATCATTTTATTAACCTCCCAACAAGGCTCTAATAATACATATGGGTTATAGCGAACAATGACAAATGAACAGATATCTGGGTGAAGGTTCTATCTAAGAAGATTGGGATGTAAGTAGTCCGATAAGTGACCCCCCAATTTAGTTTGTTATAAATGTTTTGCCCACCGTGAGCATTTATTATGGAAACTAAATTATTGTTTACAATAAACAACAAATATATTTTTGTTTCGGGTTTACTAAATATATGTTTATTGTATGATATAATGAGCAATATTAGTGTGCACAATGGTATAATTTTTTTTTTTAAATGCATCTTCACCCTAGCAAATGATTTTCAATCAAAACCATGGGTCGGAGACAACTCAAGATCAAGTCCAACTATACATCGCTCGATTATGAGAAAATCAAGTTTGTCCTGATACCTCAAGCCACTATCCTAAGTTGGTGCTAATGATATAACAAAGATTATGCGATTTGGGAGAATGCAAAGACTTCAATTTCTGTTATATTCTCACAAGGTTTTAATTTGAGGTTAAATAACACCTCTCACGTGAGAAATGCTGCACTTGGCGATGTTTGCTAAGAGTAATCGCTTCAGAGACAAGATGCTATCAGCCGATTTGATTAACACACGAGGATCGGTGTATGTGAAGGATCATTGTTTGGCAAATGATTTCATGATATCAATGGAGCTAAGTGATGGGGTAAACTTCAAAAGGAGATGATAGATCTCATCTTCGCAATCAACGCCTTAAACATTTTAAATTAGTTCAAAGTCAATTACAATATGCATAAGATGGGATCTTAACTCCACTTTTAATGATGCATGAGCTTCGAGAGGCGCAATAGTCTCTGTAGAGCCACAAGATTTCACTCTTACTGAGGCTATGTTAACCTAAAGGGAAACCTATGTGGAAACAAGAACAAGAAAGAAGGTAGATACCGCCACTGCCGACTTGTAAGAAGAAATGAAGGCAAGTGCTTCATGCGACATAAAGGACACCGGAACGAATTGCTCAACACTAGTGCCAAGTATGGGTGATTTACTGAAGGTTTGAGGCTTGTTTATCGAGAATTTTAATGGGATAATGGATCATTGATTCAGATTACTAATCATGCTTATACTTTAAAAGTATTCAAACATAACACGTCATTGGAAGAAGGACAAAGATACTTAAACTTGGAACTGGAGTTAATCCCTCTCAGAAGGCCATAGGACCAATTGCTTTCTTAATTTTTAGAATAGGACTTTATGTTTAGAAGATTGTTTATTTGTCTAAATTCTCAAGTGAGGAATTCTGGTTTTTACAATTGTTTATTGAACATCGTTTGACAGATAGTTTAATTCTCGTCAATAAGGCGAATCTTCTTTATTTGTTCCTGATCTTATGAATAATCTTTTTATTTTTTTAAGTCCCTTGTCCTATGATATAAATGCTATTGAAATTGTTAAAAATAAATTATAATTCACCTCACAAGAAAAGGAAAGTATCAAATGAAAACTTACCTTGCATTTGCGATTAGGGTCATATTAATCCTGTCAGATACATGGTTTGGTGAAAAGTGGGATTTTAAACCCCTAGCATTCGAACCTATACCAATATGTGAATCCTGCTTGGAAGGTAACACCGAGAGGCCCCTTCAAGCGCCAAAGGATATCGCGTAACTAACCATTGGAATTAGGTGCATACCATGGCGAACCAATGCAGGTCTGCCGAGGTGGGTATACTTGCCCCTGCTACAGATGACTTACTCAACATATGGTTTTGTTATCTGACCGCACAAAAGTCCGAAACTTTGATAAATTTCCGAGGAATATAAGGCTGGAGGCGTAAAAGCAATTAGGTGTCCATATCAAACAAATTTTCTCGATCCGACTGAGACGCGAATACCCATCCGAGAGTATAAGTTTTACTTAACTCAAGAGGGGATAGTTTCACAACCATCGCCCTGGAACACCTCAAGAAAATGGAGTCAAGAGTAAAGGAGAAATGTAATCCCCTGCACATGGTGAGATCGGCTGCTTAGTTATTCATCTCTACCTATATCGCTTTTTCATATGCCTTAGAGACTTCTACATACTCATTGAACTTGATTCCTTCTAAGTCGATTTAGATCCACTCGACTATGGAATCCAAGCCTAGGCTTAAAACCATATTCAGATCCGGGGTGCTCCGCACATGTCTCGAGAAAGGAACCACATAAGTCGGAATCTCGCATCAAGTATGTTTGTTTATTATACAACTGAAGGAACTAGAGGTGGACTTTTTATAGCCTCGTAGAAGAAAGTTATAATGAGCACTAATGCAAAATTTTTCGAGGAAGACTATGTAAACAATTTCAAGCCCAAGAGGTAATTTCGAGGAGCTTGATCACCAAGAATCGCCTAAACTAATTCGACTCGGGACTCGTTGTTCCATTATTTCCAAAGTATGTTTCACAGAGGGAAAATGAAAATATATCAAGGTGAACAAGCATGAGAGGGAACCAATAGTAGAACAGTAGATATACAAGTGGAACTAGAAACAACCGTAAAATCAAATTCAAATGATCAAGAGGGTCTTCTCAGAGAACCACAACAACCAAAGGAGCTTGACGAGTGGGAGAACGAATACCAAGCCATCGAGATATCTCTTGTTGGGCGAATCGCACTGCTTACAACCATTGATAGGCCAAGAGGATCCCGTAAATTGCAAAGAAGCACTGAAGATGTTGATGTACGTGAGGCCTGTGCCATGGACCGTGAGATGGAGTCTATGTATTCTAATCCTCGCCTAGTCTCTTGTAGAGGGGTACCTAAAGAGGTAAAACCTAGGGCATAAGTGGATCTACAAGAGAAAAAGACTATATGGGAAGGTAGAAACCTTCAAAGCTGATTGGTGGCAAAAAGGTTACACCCAAAAGAGTGGCTAGATTATGAAGAAACCTTTCGCGTAGCTATGCTTAAATCCATCCGATTCTTTTAATCAGAGTCGCAAGTCTAGATTACGAGACGGCAAGATGGATGTCAAAACAGCATTTTTAAATGGCAGTTTAGAAGAGGACAACTACATGCAAAGAACTTAAGGGTTCATATCTAGAGGGCAAGAACACACGGCATGTGGTTGCAAAGGTCCATTTATGGATCCAGCAAGCATCCGTAACATGGAACATTAGGGTTTGATCAAGCCATAACTTTATATATTTGAAAGTCCTGATGAACCTTGTGTTTACAAAAGGATCCATGGCCAAAAGTAGTTTTCTCAGTCCTTTACTAGAGATGACATTTTACTAACCGAAACGACATAGAGGTGTTAATATGTAAAAGGATGGTTGCAAAAGCAATTTGATATGAAAGAGATTTGTGAGAAATAAACCGTTGTCTTTGGAATCAAACTCTACGAGACCGAAGAATAAGGTGTTACAATATCTGAGCTTATATATAGATGTACCCAGAAGAACTGCGCATGGAAAATCCTAAGAAGGGAACTTTACCCTTCGTGCATGGAGTTCATCTTTCTAAGGAGCAATCACCAAAAACTCGAAAGGTAAAAGAATGTATGAGGAGTATGATTTGTCTTTAGATGATAGTCCCATGTATGCCATAAGTTATGTACCACAGCCGTATATCTCGCTACGTAAATGTGGGAATAGTTAGTTAGTATCAATCCGATCCAGGAGAAGAACATTAGATTGCATCACATATTCAAATATCTAGCCGAGTAACAAGAGATTATATGCCAGTATATTCTAGTTGAGTCTGAAATTATTGGTTATATTGCACTCTGATTTCAAGGGGATGTATTGATTCAAGAATGTGAGGAAAATTTAAGCAGACGATTTACAAAAGACACTACCTGCTTCCTGGGAGTTTTCATAAAACAAGGTAGATTATATAAGGCAGAGTCTACTCGACTTGTTTTGGCAAGTGGCTGGATTTGTTTTTTTCAGAACAAGACAAATTGTAGTTATTATATTTTCGAAGCTTTAATTTTAATACAATATGAGGTATTCTTCATATTATTGTGCACAATGATATTTTTGCGTATAAGATCCTAGGGATTAATTGTAGAGTATATGATCATACGTACGTTCGCGAGAGACACATGATCGTAGGTTATAATTAATTAATAAGATCATAGTCATTAAACAAAGTTGGGCGCTTTTATTTAGGCTTTGCAATATTTTATGAAATAATGCATGTAGATTTGTGTAAAATATTAGTGCAAGTGTACTTTGCATTGATAGGATCAAAGTGAGATTTTATTTAAAGTTAAATTTACGTAAGAAGCCAAATCTCGTAATGTTCGTTATTGTTCTTCTCTCAATCCACGAGTTTATTATAGATAAAATTGTTTAATGATTATTATTCTTTGAGTTGTCGATAAAGTAGGTCTGTTTAGCGACCCGTATCCTTGATGTTAGAGCAAGATTATTTAATTACCGGTATTTATAGAAATACAAGCAATGTAAATTTATGAAATATCATAGCAACATGTTTCAGATACTTTGATGTTATGAAGTCAGCCCATTTACATTTTATCATTAGAAATTGATAAATCAAGAGAATAAATAATTGATTGATTGATGAAAATCTTATCAAATTTAATTGTTGATATTTTACGAGGAAATAATAATTAATATTTAATATTATTGTCTCGAGTTCAATTAAGGCTTTTAGTGGAATAGCATCGGATTAGATAATTCTTTACTTGATTATGAGTATGATTAAATGATAATTGCACGATGCAAACTAGCTTCGAGGATAAATGGTGGAGCATGATATCACTGATTTACAAGGAAAGAACCAGAACTTGTTTTATAGCAGTGAGGAGTTAATCTGAGATTCACCTTTGCCACAAGCAAGTCCAAGTTATTTTAAAACACTAATGGGTTCACAAATGGGCTTGGGCCCTAAGTTAATGGAGGCCAGCCACATTTTATTAAAGTATTACAGGGTTTTGTCTTTCATAGTAAAGTGAATAATATGGTATTCGTAGATCTATATCTAAATGAATCAAGAGGAATGGAAAACATCCTTTCTTAGTGATTCAAGCACCCTTTGACTAACATCGTATCGAGGATAGTTGGAATATCATATGATTAACTGTGTGCATCTTCTCACATGGGAGATTACAGTGCGATCATTTAGTTATATTAGTTTAGCAATTAAATTGAATATTCTAAATCACATAATGATTCTTGCTTCCGCTGATTATTCCTACAGTAGTAGATGGGGAAAAGAATAGACCAAGAAAACCAAAAAGGGAAATGACAGATTATGATGAAAAGCAATTCCTTTCTCTTTTTAATCTTATTTTTCTGCAAAACTTTCTTTAATACCAATTCAATCAGTGTTCATTTTCATCCACTGGAAACAATCCCCTTTGGGCGTTTAAAACCATGGGAGAACCTTGCCTGCTTTTTTCCACAATCTTCTGTATCAATAGTCTCATTTCATCATCAGCTTCATCTTCATCTTCATCTTCATCTTCACTCAGTTCTCTGTCCATCAAGATGTGCTCCTCCAATGTTCTGACCCCCTGAGGAACAATTGTTCTCCCATGTTTCTCTTTGTTGATTGTGAGATGTTCCATGGAATCTCCCACCCTCCCATTCTGATCCCATACTGCATTTCCATCAAAATGATGTGAGCTCTCTAGATCCTCTTCTTCACACTGGTTTCCCTTCAGGAGATCTTCATAGCCCGATAACACGCTTCCATCAAATTGATGGTAATTTCTATGAGCAGCAGATGGAAAATCTTCCGATCCTGACTCGGGTTCCTTCATGAAGTAGTCATCAACTTCATTATATGCATCTTCTGACAAATTTACACCTGATAGCTGGGCTATAGGGTTGCTTTCTTCTACAGGGAGTGCAATTGGAGTTTGTCGGGTGGAGGAACTAAATGTGCTGTTTGCTAACTCCTCATCACAAGTCAAGTGCTCTGATTCCACGAACTGCAATTGCCTTGCTTTATTTTGAAGTTCCATCTCGAGTTCTTTGACTCGTTCCTCTAGTCTTGATCGTATGACTTCATGTAAGCGCAAGCTCACTTCACGAGGTGAGACTGCATGGTATGCTGAGTGAGTTGTGGATGTGCTGCTCACATCCTGGTATGAATCATCTAGGCCATCAGTTTGCCTGCCAAACATCTCGACTCTTAGCTCGCCATGAACAACATCATCTGCTTCAATGTCTGGATCAAGCTGCAATGATTTCAAGCTCGATTAAAACAGGTGAACACACTGTTTCAAAGAGATCATCCAGAGATACTCACAAATTCAGGTTATAATGGCATCAAAAGATTGTGATTTTATATATAGCATATCTTGCTCATTCCACTAACTTGGTTACTAGAATGGCGACTAGATCTTTTGATCAATTTATCACTGAAAAACCAGGCAATTCAGCAGTCTGTTATCACACCAGAATGAAATTTGATTTACAACAGCAGATAACAGCTAATGAGATGGTCATTCTAAAGATCTCAAATGGTTTGCATTAGTTCATGAAAAGCATCATTTCCTTATAGATGGTAGATGGTAAACAGCAGGTGAAAGAAAATCAATGGTGTCAGGTTCTAGGGTTCTTATTAGCCATGAGGTATCTGGGAGTGTTTTCTTTTTAAGTTTTGGTGCAGTTAGATTAGCAATGAAATTTAGGGGTTTAATGCATCATGGGGGTTTAATGCCAAAAGCCAAAAATAAACAAGGCTATACAATGAGCTTCTAGGGAGTTATAATAAGGCTTCATTCAAAAGGGTTTTACCATTTTATCGATAAAGAACAACCCATTAGGAATGCATCTTTTACTAGTGATTTTCAGGACACACGTACCACAGACTAGACATATTCATTGGAATTCTCCTTTTTGGGGTGAATTTTTATTTTCTTATAATTTCTCTTTTGTAAAGAGATTCTTGTAATGGAACTTCTTTTCAGGTTCCATGAAGCGAAGTAACTCCCCCACTAACAACTATCCAACTTTATTACATTAAAAATACCCTAAATAATGAACTACAAAGCTGTAATTCCCAACAATAACGAATAATCCCAAAAATATTAGTCTCCTAAACCGTTTTGGATTATAAGAAGTAGAACAAAACAAAATAGTAAGAACTTAATAAATGGTTCCACAGCCTGTACCCTGGAATTAAAGAAGAATTTTAATTTACAAGGATGGAAAGGGTAATTCTTAAGTTCTGCAAGTAGAAATGATAATATTCACTTCCTTGATCGAATAAAACCTCCTAGAACTCTGATTTGGAAATAAATACATGTAACTAAACTGAAAAGAGCAATCCACCATCAATTTAATTCATCTATTTTTTAAATGTAGCCGTGGAAGAGAAACTAGATGATCAAGTTGCATTCATAAAAATATTAAGATAGAGGATATGCTTACCTCAACAAGACTGGACAATTTTCTCTCCAAACAAGATGAATTCATGCTTAGTTCCAACCGTTCGAGTTCAGCTTCAAGCTCTGCCTCAATTTTACTAATTAATTCTGAATTTTCCTCTGCCTTCTGATCACATGGTCCAGAGGAAAACCTATTGGGTGGTCCATCGAGACAGACATGATCGTGTGCATCCTGTGATTCATAATCCTCATGAGCCTCACTACCAAATGCATGATCATGAGTATCTTGTGATTCATAATCCTCATTAGCAAGCTCCTTCACAGTTAATGAATCCTTCATCTCAAGTTCCTCCTGCAGATCCTGAACCAAGTTCTCAGTCTGCCGCAACAATTCTTTCATTTCGTCTACTTTCCTTTTATTTGAAATTTGAGAAAATATCATGCCAATTGAAATCCCAAGACAGAAAAGAACCATTCCATCAGGTGATCCTGGAAAACCATTCATGCAATATATAAGTTCAGTTTTAACACAAGATCTCTAATGATGACTAAAAACACAATTCTTTTTTTTTTATCGGTAAAAAAGAAGTATATTAAAGAGAGTCACTAAAGATATACTTCAGAGCCTGTGCCTTATACACTTGCAAATCAAGAGGGCACAACTTCAAATTATCACATGATAAAACTTTTTGCTGATAGAGAAATAACATGGGGTTCGCAATTCAGAGTGATTTGTGGCAATAAGGACCTGATCTGTGCAATATTGTCTAAAACTAACAAGTTTGGCAAGCAAAGGTAATAAGGTGGCATGCATGGCACCTTCCACGCAAAAGGTTATCCAGATGACATGCATTCTATTAGTGGTGTCGCACCCTATCACAAGTGCCTCACCCTATCAATGACACAATATTCCAAGCTAAGAGCTATACCATGTCAAATAAAAACCAACTTAACTGAACATGTTTAGTGACTCATCTGCAAGGCAAAACCCATTGCCGTTACATCTAAGGCACTGGATGCACATCTTGATGTCTGAATCTAAAATGCACGCAGTCAAGTTTTATAACTGATGGCGTCATGTCCAGCATGCCTCATAAACTTGCAAAGTTATTATTTAACCAGTGTTCTAAAAGGCTACTAAGGCTTACCTCAAGGCAACGCCATGCAAATTAACCTTGAGGCTGTAGCCTCAATAGAGGGTAATTGAGGCTTATACCCTTGAGGGTACTATAGCCTGAAGGCTATTGAGGCTTAAGCCTCAAATATTCCAAAGGTTTTAATGGGTTTAGGGCATTTATGGGCTTTTTGTATATATTTGTTAAGAAGTTTAAGCCTTAATACTTACTGGTTGCAATGACTTGAGTTTTTATGAGGTTTGGTATAGATTTATAAGTTTATCATGCATCCAAATTAGGGTTAAACATTTTAGAAAATAAATGCTTTGTTAACTACCAATTAACCATTTAAACAAGAAACAAAGGAAGAGATAGGCAAGAAGAAATAAAAAAGTATATAGTCATTATCTTATTATTGACGGATGAATAGGAAAAAAGATGACTGTAATTCATGGATAAAGAAGAAAGCTATTAAATAAATAATGGATAATGAAGGAAAAAGGTTGAAACTAACATTGATGAAGAGGATAATAGAGGAAAATAGATGTAATTATGATTCACCAGAGGATTCTACTAATGATACTGATGGTAGTTTAGAAGATTATTTGACAAATGCATGAGAGTTTTGGATTACAGAAGAGAAACCCCCACCCCAGAAAAAAAAACCCTAAAACAGAAGCTAGTAAAATTTATATGCAATTAATTGAAGTATTACACATTGTATAGTTTTGATATCATATGATTTTTCATATGATTAGTGCTTTTTATAATTTTTAAGAGTTAAATTTCTTTTTATTATGCCTTGTCCAGCCGCGAGGCTTCTGCTTTGCCTCATATGTGAAAACAAGCAATCTCTACACCCTTACCCATGCTTTTAGGCGTCCTAACACTTAATACTTGCTCACAATAACGATAGAGTCCAAGGATCCTAAAGTTTTCCAACTAAATGCCAAAATTCTTACTCATTATGATGCAATCCTAACACCTTAACGAGCAAATACATGAGTCAAGGGCTTGGCATAACATAATACTTAAAAAAATGTTTTGCTTTTCACTGCTCCCATAACCACAAAAAGTTTATCAAGTAAAAGATGTAGGGAAATGGGAACAAATAAAAATAGTGAAAATACTTGCAAATTGAATCATTAGGAAGTTGTGAATTACTAATAAAAAATAAAAGAGTACATTTCTTTCTATGAATGCTTTAGTTAGTTTGCCAATTCCAGGTCAAAAACTCCCAAGTGCACACTCCTAATTCAGGTCTTCCAAAAATTGTCCTTTGAATTACAGGCCAAGCGGGAAGAGGCTGAGGTATGTAATTAAAGTTGCAGAATAAAAAAATCAAATCAATTGATGTTTTCAAATTAATGAAAATCTTTTAAAGAAGCTTTGAGAGTTCTAGGCGACAATTTTGGTCAAGTATATTTGTGCCCTGTTTCAAGATTGATCCACATTTACGTAAGATCCATCCATGTGTTGTTGGATCTTTTGGGGGGGGCATTAGATCAAAGGTTGTCTTTCATATTTAACCATAATATTTCTATTTTGGGGCTAGGAACACGAAAAGTCACATTCCTACTTCCTTTAAGCTCACTCACTTCAATCCGCATTAGGAGTGTTTGCTTTATAAGAAAATCCTCCTCACCTTGATTTTCAACTCATTCTTCAATTGGATTTTTCTAAAAAAATAGGCCAATTCATTTCTTTCATTTATCTCTTGTGCTCTTACTTATTTAGGTTCAAGCAAAAACCAACTTTTTTCTTTTGTGGATTTATAAGAGGCTGAGATTGAGATTGGTGTTGACTCCAAGTATGGTTTGAAACAAGGATGTATGAAGTTGAAATTGAAGGTTCTAGTCAAGTCGTCTAGAAGGATAGGTAAAGTTGATTTATGTAAAACTTTGAATTCGGTTTCTTTTCAAAGTAGATGCTCTTGATTGCTTCTAGGCCCATAGTTTTTCCTTTTTTCTCTTACGAGATTTTCCATGTCAAATCTAAGTGCCATAGTCCCTCCTTTGCATCTCTCCATTAGCTAAATTCTTTGTATTTATCTTGATTAGGAAAATTACCTTGTACTAATGAATCAATTAGTAGAACATCAAAACTAAAATGATTACGTGATCCTTGAAATGGCATAACAATTCTTAGCATGATTTTTGTTTGGAGTAAAAGTTAATTGGATTTGTGTTTAAAGTAGTTAGAAGTTGATGAAAAATCTGATTGGGGACTTTTTTTTTTAATAAGAGAGTTAAGTGAAGGGTATTTGGATTGGTGTTAAGTAGTTAGAAGATGATGAAAGTCTGATTGGGAAGTGTTTTTTTCCTTTTCTTAAGTAAGAGATCGTATTAGTAAGTGCTAAAAGCACAAAAGAGTGCACAAGACATGTAAAAAGTGTACTTGGCAAAAAATAGGAAAGAGGAAATGCACACAAAATGCTCCCTCCCCTCATCCAAGCCCCAGCCAATCTGATTTGGAGTATTGACACACTTGCAAGTAAATTGCACTGATATAATAGTTGGAAGAGTGTTATTGCACTCATTCTTGCATGTGTTTTGGTTTTTCTGATGAAAATATTGAAAGAGAAAACTTAAATAGTGAAAAATATTAAGGATGGAGAATCATCCTTAAGGGATCTTTTCAGATCATTAAAAAAACACGAATTCAAACCCCTTGAGATTTCTCCATACTTTCTTTTGCATAAAAATAGAATTAAGCATAGATGGAAAAGAAAATTCATGAAGAAAATAAGAATAATACCTCCTTGTGGTTGGAAATGTTTTCTGTTGACCATTTTACCGGAACTGCCCAATTTTTGCCTCTGCCCCCTTCTTGTCTTAAGTTTTATTTTCCTTGGCAGCTCTATAGACCTTACCTTTGGTAATGAAGAAATACCATGGGCATTTTCCCTACCTCCTAAATAGGCCTCCTTGTGTAGATTATCATCCCCACTTCCAATCTGCATACTAGGCGAATCGCCACTCGCCTTGTTTACAATTCTGCTTCCATCAGATGTAGATAATGACCTCACAATTGATGCAGGTTGTGATTGCAAGGACCTAGCCATATATTCTTCCATTTCAGCGTGCTCATTGTATAACTGAGCCAGAAGGCAACTTTCCAGAGAATTTATAGGCCTAGTAAAACGTGCATGAAACCACTTAGTTCTAAGAGCTCTTCTTTTCCCCGATAAACCAAAAAAAGGACCCATATATCCAGTTGAAGATTCAGGTACAAAATCACCAGAACTATTAATATCACCAGTAATCCTAATTCCATCCTCGTTCTCTTGAGGGTTGTCATTTCTTGAAAATCCAGTAGCCAAACTTGAAACTAAAAGCACATTGCAATCCTTGTGGTTCCCCAAACTTACCAGCTTTTCACCATCAACCCCACTAGCAGAGACCATGTCTGCTGCTGGAGTACCATCTAACTGGATCATATCTGAAACTTCCACACTGGAGATAAGTTCACTTTCTATAGAAACTTCATCTAGTTTTCTTTCCCGAGCCAAAACACGCAAAGGACAGCTCTTCTTGTCAGTAAGGTCCCATTTGGATGCTGGATTGGGTTCTCAAATTCAGAAGTCCCAAAAGATGACCCTATAGAATTTCCCCTATTCCTTAAAATTTTTGCCACTGCTTAGATAAATATACTGCAGAGGCAGCCGCTACAACAACCCATGTATCCATTTTCATGCTCTCCTCCACAGGAAAAGCACCATCCAAATCCCAAAACTAAAAGCTTCCTCTTTGTTTCACTTCCCAGCAACAAAGTACCCAAAATGATAATTTTCATCAAATTGAAAACAAAACAATGCTTTAATTCAACAACTCAAAACCTACTAATACCACAAATTATAACCGAGGAATCAGAAAATAAGAAATAAAGTCCAAACCTAATAACCAAAGCCTCACCAATTCACTAAGAAACAGCCAATTTCATGGGAAAGACCTATGTACCATGACCACTCGGATAGAGCAACAGATAAAAATCTAAAAGAACCCAAAGCTAGAACCATAAATTAACAGCAACATATGCTCAATTCTCCAAAACTGAGACCTTCCTCGATCTTTAAACCTTCAAGAAGCTAACTCAATACCAGAAAAAACAACATTTCAACACATACATCAGAAGCCCCAACGGCATCCTATTGCGAGCCGCGTCATCATTCAAAAATCCACCAATAAAAAAACCCCATTTCGCTACAAACTCTACTGTCGTACCAGAACCAGCAACTCCATTAACGAACCGACCAATCTCTGCTTGCAGAACCCAAAACGAGAACCAACCTTTTCACCGAAAACTCCCTCGTGTGAGAACCATTAACCTCATTCCTGAACCGCGCAAGAAAAACCAAGCTCTACCCAATTACAAGCAATCACTGTAGTCCCCGTTGAAGAACTCCGAGAAGAACAAAAAGGAGGGGGAAAATTTTTTCAGGACCAATGAGTACCTCTTGGAGAAGTTTTCCGAAACGATGTCGTAGAGCTGCTGGTTGCAATCCTTGGAGTTGGAAGAGCCACACCCATTTTCTCTGGTTTTACATGGATTCAAATATTGCACAACTCCAAAAGAAGAAGAAATAAACTAATAAATTTATTAAATAATCTATTTTAGAGCTTATATATATATTTAAAAAATCGCCATCCAATCCATCACCCTCCAAAAACTAGTCTACTTTTGAAGGAGTGGAAAAAATATATATAAATAAATTATTTTCATTAAAATGTCCTCTAATCAATTCTCACAAAATGAGTTGTGATATTAATTACAAAACAATATTCTTTTGTTATATTTGGATTCATTTGGATTTGAAATATATATATTAAGAAAAATGTAAAAAAAAAATTAGCATATTTGATTTTCTTATCGAATATACAAAGAAAAATAAATTGGAATATAATTATGATTATTAGGAAATTTATATATTTTTAAATTATTTAATTTCATTTAATAAACTTAAATATGTGAAAAAACAATATGATGTAATATATAAAAATAATTCATTGAGTTCACTTTTTTTTTTTTTTATCTACTTCATTTTCCTTTTTTCCCTCATATTTCCCTTTAAATTTTTTAGAATCAAACACGTTAGGTGGTGGCGAGAGCAGAAATAAAAAAAGGTGAAAGTTAATTATAAAATATTTTTCAATAATTTTTTTCAAAATACATAAAAGATGGATTTTTTTTAGTTTTGACTATATGTAATATTATTTAGAAGGAAAAATTAAAGAACTATACTAAATTATTTTGAACAACTATACTAATTTATTGATGAAGGTCCCAATTCAACTTTTTTAGGTATGTTTTATGATGATGTTTTATCTCTTGTGTAGGAGGCACATGGGGTTGAAAAGACCTTTTTGTTTTTTCACTGCAAAACCCTAGATATAATCACCATTGACAACAATGTCAACAAACAAGAGAAAAACAATGTTTGGTGGCCAAGAATTTGAAGCCTAGACTTTTTCTCTTCCTTTTATTACTTTTATGTCCATGTGTGAAAAGGGTATAAATTATTCAACAACTAATCTTCTTATCTTAATCTTTGGTCCACATGGAATTCTACCAAAAAAATTTCGACTTGTTTTTTCTAGGGTTGGTACAATCTTGAATTTCTCCTCATTGTATATAAAATTAGGGTTTAAGTTCAAGAAATGGTAGGTTTTTGCTTGAAGCAAATGAATTCATCATGATGCAAGGAAAATGATAAGAAAATGGAGACCCATTTTTCTTCAAGGAATATTTGGAGTTGGGTCATAAATTTTTTTGGATATAATATAAGGCATTCATATAAAGTAATTTTTAATGTATTTTAAGTGAAAATGATGTTGGCTTTGATGTTTGCCTCAAATGGTAAAAGGGTGAGAAAAAGTCTAGGGAGATTCGGATTTTAATCTTTGTAAGAACAAATGCAACCACTAATATACAAAAGTTAATAAATATAAAAAAAATGAAAATGATTTAGATATAATTATGATATATTATTATATTTCATTGGATGTCTCATAAGGGATTTTTTTTTTTTTTCTTTTGGGCATTATGTTGAATTTTGATTTTTCCCCTTTCTTTTTGGGGAGGAGTAATCTCAAAAGTTATATTTTTTATTTTCTTTTATTTATATTCTTTTGTTTTTTTTTTTTTTTTTGAAATCTATTCACTTTGTAGTAATCTATCATGTTCCTTACACATTTGTCCCTGTTGGTTAAGCTCTTAATTACTTAAGTTATGTCTTATTGACTATTTATATTCTTTATTATAGTTTTTTTGTTTTGTTGAGTTACTAACCATCTTATAGGACCTTTATAGACATTAAGGGTGCATTTGGTACAAGGAAATGAAAAGCGAGAAATGAAATCTCATTCCATTTCTCTCTCATTCCTATGTTTGGTACAAAAGAATGAAGGGTGAGAAAGGAAATAACAAATATGATATACTTCAATTGGTTATCTAATAAAAATCATAAAAAAAAATCAAATACAAATAAAATTACTTCAAAATTTACATATTTTTAAATTATTTAATTTTTATATTGATGAGTTAACATAAATAAAATTGGTTTAAAATAACAAATAAAAATAATATATTCTCTAATTTTTATTTTCTTTCATTTTTTTCTTCTTTTTTACTTTTCCTCTTATTTTCGTACTTCAAATTTTTCAAAAACCAAACCTAACCTAAGAAATAACCCTTAAAAGTTCAACCACCTCCATCATGTCGAGTACGATGAGGTATAGGTGATAACTTGAATTGCACCAAAAATATCAATGGACACAATTATTCTATTTATTATTTAACATATTTTTTTATAGAACATTTTTTTTTTTTAAATCATAAACCTTTTTACCATCAATGATAAAAATAATTATGAGATTTGCTACTCCAAAGTGGACATGGGCTACAATTATGAACTTAAAATATATAATAATATAGATAGGAATCAATTTCAGGATTAAAACTCTATTCACATACACATGTTGTCCCATATTGAAAAATGAATAATAACATCATTGCATTGCTTTAGGATTGGGTATAGACATGATATGGAACCCTTTTTACATATTTCTAATTTGAAGTTCTAAAAAATTTCTAGAGAAAAGCAAAATTGGATACAGAACTTCATTTTTCAGGTACAAAAGATATTAATATGAGATCAGAGTTCATATCATCTAAACAACATTGAAGGACCATTTTCTGTCAATTACATAAGTTTTTTTCTTATGCTTCTTTACATTCTGGTGAAAGAAAACTGGAACCTCTGGGGAGAATGCAATTATGAAATGCAGGTGCCCCCCCAGGAAGCACCGCAGAATAATAATGAAACAAATTAAAGACAGACTGAAATTACTCCAAATTTTTCGAGTTATGCCAAGGTATTTATCAGGTCTGTGAAGTTGAAAACTAGCCAGTCGGATTTTGATGCAACGGCCTCGCGAAGTTGAACTCCGGCATAGCAAATGAATAAGTCAGCACCTCCTGGTTTACGAGCCTGTATAGAAGAATCAAAGGGAAAGAACAAGAAAAGAAAAGAGGAAAAGAATAAGTTTGGAGCTTGATGAATTTGACCAACATATTTATACATCAAATCATCATGATTTTCAGGGTTTGTCTGTAAGGGTTACCCAAGTCCTAATATGAGCACACAATAGAAAGGTTCATAGAATTTTCCTTTTTCTTTTGTTTCACTGAAAATGCAACATCATAAAGAAATAAAATGAATAAGAAGAAAAAACCCAGAAGCAGTTCACTGGAAAGGACAAAGGTGGGGTAGCAGCCCCAGGAAAATATCTTCAAACTTCAAATCAAACCTTCACATGGCCATAACAACAAAGATCGGACATAAAGCTTTGGCTGCTTACCTCAAGATCGGTTGCACCATCTCCAATCATGACTAATCTCTTGTATCCATGAACCTGGAAAAGTATCGTACACAGCTTTATAAGAAAATTCTAATCATTCATAAACATGTAACTATGAGACTGACCTTCCTTAGCTGCTGAACTGCTGCGGCTTTCCCGCCACTCCTTGAAGTAGGTTCATTAGAGTCGAACCCCAAAAACTCCCCTGAGCTTCCAAACAGCAGTTGATTCGCAAAGATGTTTTCAGGTGGAATCTCAAGTATTGATGCAACAGGCTTCAAAAAAAGTTGCCTTCATTAATATTTCGAAGATACAATTGAGATGCACACACATGTACACAGAAAACATTCTGCCATGCATGGGTTGCAAACGAAACAGATCATATTCTGGGTCCCATGATAATTCCATGCAATACCAAAGAAAAGAAATTGAATATCTTCTGGCATTTGAAGAGTTGACAGAAGCATTAGATCATTAAAAGGTAGAAATGAATTCATGTATGGGTGATGAAAAAAATCAACAGTCAAGTCAAACTTGACTATGATTGATACGATATAAAGTGAAGCAGTATCCCATTAGCGCACAATTTAAACCTCCTTGGCACTAATATCAGTTTTAAATCGCCTCCTACACAAAAATTTAAGGATATGGCTTAAGCACAATATCTACAGATGACACCTTTGACTGGATGTTTTTTTAATCATTCATTAGATAATAGCACTATAAGCTTCAATTTTGAATGATGCATCTTCTCCAAAAAACACTAACTTGAAAGCTACTCCAATTAAAGAAAATGATTAACATCCTTGTTTAAGAAAAAAATGAAGAAAGAAAAAACCAGGGGCATTCATTCCATAGTTAAGCAGTGTACGTTGATCATTTGACGAAAGCCTCCCGAGATCAGATAAACATTGGTGTTCCTAGCCTTCAGCTTCTTGACCAGCACATCTATGCCAGGAGAAATCCTACACAAGCAGAACAGGTAAATTGATCACTTCTCTACACTTACAAATATCTCCAATGCATTATTTACATTATCATTGTAAGAAATATAGTTATAAACTAATACTAAAACTTATTAGGGCTCAAAATAACATAATAGGGACACTCATTTTGATGGTGTATCCTATCAAACCACAGAATAAAGCACTAATCAAGCTTCGGTCCTGCATCATCATCTAGCCATGCTTTGCGGGCATTTCTGAACAATGAAACCCATGAAAAAAGTTAAATGGTAAAACCAAAGCATATTAGGTCTTTCTGCTTATTATGTCTTTATTTCAGAAAACAGATAACCTTGAAACCAATGCATATTATGAGCCATGCCTTGCTTTTGTAATTATGGATTATCCTTATCTGTTGAACCTTAGAATTCACCATTAGATTCTTCATTCTGGTAGTGTTCCTCCCACTGAGCACTTCTTGTCTGTGCTAGGTTAACTCAGCTGATGGCCATAATCATGGGATCTTCTCCAGTGTGTATAGAAACACTAGGAAACATCATGGTTGTGAAAGGCGCGCCTAGGCGCAGGCACAGGCGAAGCGCAGCCATGGCGCCTCACGCAGGTGCACGGAAAATGAAAAGGCGCGCGCCTTCCCTGAGGCGAGAAGCTCTCCACAAGCGCGCCTCTGTGCAGTTAAGTAGTCTTCCTCAGATCCTCTTCTTCTTCCTCTTCTTCTTCATCTTCCTCTGCTTCTTCCTCTTCATTTTTCCGTTTTTTCTAATGTATGCTAGAATTGCAGGAACGAAGTTCCTGTTTAGAAAAGAACCAGACCAAAACGACACGTTTGGTATCTCTCGGCATTACAAACACTTTGGTCTTTTTATTTATTTTTTAAACCTATACAAAACGACGTCGTTTTGGATTTAAGTCACTTATCCAAACGACGTCGTTTTGGATAAGTGATTTAAAACAGTTTCAAAACGACGTCGTTTTGAACTGCCACAGTCCAAAACGAGGACTGCTCGGGTGTTTAAAATATTGTTCTGGTATTTCCAAAACGCACATCTTTTGCAATCGTAAAGGGCCAAACGACGCCGTTTTTAGCTGTAACCCTAAACTCAACATTTATACCTCCAAAACCCAAAAACTCGCCATTTTTTTTGCTCCAGCCCCCATTTTTGCTCAGTTAAAAGCCAAACAAAGAAGATACACTGCCAAACACTGTATAAGAGTAGAAGAAGCCGAAAATCAACCAAATTAGCCAAGAAAATTGCAAGAAAATTTTGGAAAAAGGAAAAATCTCTCACTTCCATCGTATTTTAAGCTCCTTTCTACTTTTAAATTTTTCTTCACTTTATTGATGATATTGGTTCATGCATTGCTTATGTAAATGAGTAATGATTCTCATGATTCATGACTCATTTATTTTACTTTAGTAGTAAAATGACATGACTCACATGAGTCATATGACTCATTTGATTTTTTTTTTTAAATATTTTATAATATGTCTCAATTTGTATTTTTCAATTATTATTGTGTTGTAGTTGATTTGTTTCAAAGTTGGAAGAAGGAAGAATGGATTGTAATGACAATGAAAATGAGACTCAAGTTGGCTCTACAACTACTTGTGGAAGTGAAAGAAAAGACCCGGGATGGAAATACATCCGGTTACCTAATGAACAAGACGAATACAATTATTTGTATCTTGTGATAAAGTAGAACCAAGGGAGGCATCTATAGACACAAACAACATCTTGTTGGTGGACATAGAAATGCCAAAAAATGTACGAAATGCCCGGTTCATGTTAGACAAGAGATGGAAGATTATATGAATGGGAAAAAGAATCAAAAGGAGCAATTGAAAATGAGAAATGAAGATTTGTATGAAGATTTTGAAGACATTGATGAAGAAGTTGAAAGTAGAAGAGTTGCTTATAATATTACACGTGGAGGAAGTAATAGAGGTAGAGGTAGTGTGAAAAGATCTAGAGAGAAAGGGCCGATGGATCATTTTTTCACCCCTAATGCGGAAGAGGTAGTTCAAAATATGAGTGGGAAAATGACTCAAACTACTATGAATGACGCCTATAAGAAGGAAGAAAGGGAAAGAGCTTGCTCTCTTATTTCAAGGTGGATGTATGATGCTGCCATTCCATTTAATGCGGTCATGCATCCAAGTTTCCAACCCATGATTGCGGCTATTGGTTAATATGGTGTGGGGATGAAGGGACTTAAGTATTATGAGGTAAGGGTTACTCACCTTAAGAAAGAGTTGAGCTACAAAGATTCATGAAGGATCATGAATGGAATGAAAAAGAATGGATGCCCAAGCCATGCCTGGATAGATGGACCGATAGGAAAGGAAGAACTTTGGTAAACTTTAGTGAATTGTTCTAAGGAACCATGTTCATGGAATCCATTAACACTTCTTCAATGATTAAGACGGAGAGAAGATGTTTGAACCATCATGCGTAAAAATTCAAGTCAGTGAAGAAAATGTAGTTCAAGTTATCACAGATAGTCACTCAAGCTATAAGATGGCAGGTAATAAATACTACTCCTAGGACTTGAATAAGTAAAAATTTATTGATTTTAATATATGAATGATGTATTTTAATTTATTATATAACATGATGTAGGGAGGATGTCGCAAAAAGCGGCCTAATTTGTATCGGGACACCATGTGCCGCATTATTGCATTGACTTGATATTGGAACATTGAAAGCTACTCAAACATCAAGAGGACTTGGAGAGAGCCATATCACTAAATGGCTACATTTATAACTGCTCGGGTCGCCAACATGATAAGGCATTTATCGATAAAGGAACTCGTTTAGGCCCGCTTAAGACACTTATTTGTCACCGTTTACTACATTGTCTCGCATATGAGCAAAAATAATTTGAGGAAGATGTTCACAAGTGCAAAATGGTCAAAAAGTAGATGGGCAAAGGAGCAGAAGGGGAAGAATGTAGCTAAAACGGTCATAATGCCTTCTTTTTGGAATACTATCATATTTTGTTTAAAGATTTCAAGTCCTCTTGTTCGTGTGCTTTGCTTGGTTGATGGTGAAAACCCTATGGATACATATATGAAGCCATGACTAGAGCTAAGGAAACTATTAGAAAAGTTTTCTGCAATGAAGAGAAGTACAAGGAGATATTCAAATCATTGATAGGAGGTGGAGATTCAGCTTCATCAAATTTTTACACACAAACTGGTACTTCGAACCTTAAATCTTCTATGATAAACCGTAGCTCGAGCACATGATGAAACCATTATGAGACAATTATATAAATGCATTGAAAGAATGATAAAGGATGTTGATACACGAGAGAAAGCAAAGGGACGAATTGAGTATATATATAGTAGCCGAAGGAGCCTGGGAATGGACTCTGCTATTAGGAAAAAGAAGACCAAAGCACTTCCAAGAGCTACTTAAATTTTTTTTAATCTAATTTATTATATTATATTTTAGGATACTAGAAAATAGGTGAATTGTTTCGCATTTCATCACTAAATCATTTTATATCTATTATCTATATTACAAATTTCCTGAATGGCGACTTTATTCCGAGCTTCACCCAAATTTGGAAAAAGCTCGCTTTGAAAGTCCTTAGCCTAACATGTAGTGAAAGGAATTGGAGTATCTTTGAAAACGTAAGTAATATTATGTGCTTTAAAAACATTAAAAAAATATTTTAAGTTTAAAAAATATGAGTAATAAAGTATTTATGTGCTTATAAATTTTGCAGATCCATACCAAGAGGAGAAATAGATGAGCACCAACGCTTGGAATGATTTGCACATCAAGGCATAATCGAGCTTTGAAGAAAAGATACAATGAACGTGATACCATCGACCCAATAATCTTGAAAGAAATTATGAGAGCAATGAGTGGTTGATAGGAAGAATGGATGATGAAGATTCTCATGATCATGTAGACGCACAAGATGATTTAGTGTTTGATGATGATGACTTGACATGGGGTGATGTAGCTAGAGCAAGTGAAGCTGAGGAGCCTAGATTTGATACTAGAGCTAGAGCAAGCTCAAACAGGTTGCCATCATCAAGGGGAATGACATGCCTTTCAAGCTCTAAACTCATGTCTTCTTCATTGATAGATGAAGACAAGAATCAGATTATCAGAAATGATGGTGATGATAAGGTTACAATGATGATGATGATCATTATGTGGATGTGGAGGATGAATGAGGACTGCCATAGGACAAATTAGTTATTTTAATGTGTCAGGTTTCGATGATTTATGAATTTGACAAGGGATATGTGTTTGCATGTTCACATGTTCTATTGACAATTTCTATGGATTTTTATAAACTTTGTCGATGGGATTTGTTAGATTTGTTGACATGTTTAATGAATTTTTATGTTTAGAAGTATTGTTTATGTGTTTTTATTGATTTGATTGATATTTTTGATGATATTTGATGATAAATGATTGTTATAATTGATTATATTTTTAAAAAATATATATGTAAAATGGGGGTGCGCCTTACATAAAAAAGCCCACGCCTTAAGGGCGCCTTGCGCCTTTCACAACTATGGGAAGCCTATGATACCACGCCCTGCTTTTAGGTTGCCAAGTCTCTTTACTGGTAAAGGTCAGAACCTGACTTGCGCTGTCCACTAAAAGGACCATTACTTTTGGCACTATATCCTTCTAATCTTGACTACATCATAGGGGCAAGTGGCAACTACCCTTTAGCCATAGGCATAAGCAACTCCATTGCTGGGTAAAGGTTTCCTTTCTGAATGGACAAACACATCCAAAGGGAAATGCAGACCCAAGGAGCGCAGCCTACTAACAGAACCTCAAGATTCAATATCCAGTCAGACAGTCAGACATTGAATGGGAGTATATATACTCCAAACAGTTGAAATAATTACCCAGCACGATTTTCAACCTAATTCAATCAAGATTGTAAACATGAGAAATGGATGCCAATAAGAAACTTTACTGGATCTAGGTTGTCTAAAAGAATTAAAAATAACATATGCTATGCATTGAGGTTCTGAAATAGCAAAAAACTTGATTAAAAGTTGTTATGGATGTTAGTGAAAACCCATGGTATTATTATTGGTATAATCATGGAAATAATGGTCACATAATCTTCCATAATATGACCTACCAATCAAATTGAAACAAGGTGCAGAAGAGAAAAAAAAATTAAAAAATTCGGCAGGCATCATACAATCCAACAAGTGTACACACCACAGTATGCCAAACACTAAAAAGCTCCCTAACCCACAATTTAACACAAACCAACTACCCTATATTAGCAACCAACCCATCCCCTTGAGATGGATGCAAACCACATGAGCAACCTACTTAAATTAAACATTTGATCTTAAAAAGCCTCATAAAAAGCAAAAGTATTGCAAACAAATAATAGACCAGACATGAAAAACCTACTCTTTAACTAAAAGCTCAGCAAGAACCCTTCCCCCCTAGCCCTTTTAAAAAGACAATTGAGGTCTCTATTGCTAACACAAATAAATAGAGAGAAAGAGGACTCCCTTTTCTCAAATTGCTACAACTCTGGAAGAAGCCTGAATCGGATTCCTTAATTAGCACCAAACAATCCACTGCAGATATGCACCATTCAATCTATCCAATCAATTTTTGGTTAAACTCCATCTTTCAAGATGTAGTAATAAAAAAACCCAATTAAGGCAAAGTGTTAACAAGGAACTGAAATTCTTCCTCTCCTTATAAGTTGATTGATGGAAAAAAAAAAAACTACTTTTCCAAGTTGCTTTCTAAGCGAAAGAGCTGATCTCTAAAAAAGCAAAAAAACATTTATACCATCTTCAAAGATTTGAACTTAAGCACAAAGATAGGATTTGATAGAGGAGAAAATATCCTCCAAAGCAATTTATCCTCTGTACCACAATGGCCACCACAACTAGTAAAGCCCAAAACAAATTCACAATTTCCAACTCCTAGTTATGAAATCATCCAATCAACCAAGGAGGCCAGTGTCCACTAGCTACTTATATGGACTAATAATCAGCTTCTGCAGACTCATGATTTGCTGTTATCCTAAATAAATTTGAAATTCCATCTCGCAGAAGGATCTTCGTATAAGCTGTCCCTCACTGAAATCCTAATGGAAGTGTGAAAGATATGCCGTCTTCCTTACATTGGTTCTCAAAGCCTGAAGCCAATAGTCCCTCTCCTTATTCATGAATTCTAACCTTAGTGCTTTCTGCTAAACTGATGCAGCACCAAAAGGAAAATTCTAGAAGAATAGAGTAGGATTGAAATAACTCTAGGAATCACTCCTAGAAACCCTAGGCTTCACACCAAGGGCTCTTTGTATCACACAAAGAGATTGAAATAACCCTAGGAATCACTCCTAGGAACCCTACGCATCACACCATAGGGATCTTTGCATCACACAAAGACTTGTATTTGCTGGAAAATTATGTTCTGCATTCATTCCTTATATATATAGGTGATTCTAGGGACCCATTACTCTTGGAACTACCATCTAGTAAATGAACTTGAAACTAACAACTTTAACTTAACTTCTAGAATCTCATAAATACTATTGGAAAATGACAATCATAGAAAATCACAACCCTTGGAAAATCACAACCATTGGAAAATTATAACCATTGGAAAATCAAAACCATTGGAAAATGACAATCAACCCATTATATAAGATCTCAACTAGGCTCTTTATCATCCAAAGAGTGCCAAATAAAGGCTTGAGCCTTGGAGCCCTTGCGTTTGTGGTAAACTTTCAAAGGTGGCTACCACTTGTCTCCATCAACTAGGCTCAAGCCTTTATTTGGTAGTCTTTGGATGATAAAGAGCCTAGTTGGGATCTTATATAATGGGTTGATTGTCATTTTCCAATGGTTTTTGTTAGTTATTGTACAGTTATTTTTCCCTTTCCTTTCATTTTCTTATTGTATTGTGGGTCCCATGGAGATGTATATATATATATATATATATATATATATATATATATATATATATATATATATAAGTCCAATATGTAATGCAATAGTTTTAGGGAACATAATAAAAATTAGGATCTCTCCCTTTTCTCTTCATGGTACTCAGAGCTTTAGGAAACCTAATTTCTTTCTAGCGACCATGCTTCCTTCAGTCACTTTATTCTCCTTCCTCGAAACCCTCCGCCGCGCAGCTAGGATCTCCTCGCCGCCGGCGACTTTTTTTCCTAGCCAACACCCATATCGAGGCGCACTCGCCGGACCCACACGCCCTGAGGAAACCCCGTCGGGCTCAACCATCAACGCGCCACCACGCGCCACTCTTCTCCGGCGGCCTGAGTTCCACACGCTGGAGCGAGTGAGCGCATGACCCACTTTCTAGTGCCGAGATTCCATCTCCAGGCTCGTCCGGCGCCATCTTAATGATCCATCCCTTCGGCAGTCCTCCCCGAGCCTTCCTTCTCCACCTTTTTGGCGATTTCGGCTTCGCCGCACCTCCTTCAGTCGCTCTTCTTCACGGTTTGGGTCACTTTTCTTCATCTCAAGTTCCACAACCGTGATTCACCCTCCTATTAGGGCTCTCTTCAATCCAAACGTGATTCAATCTCCAGTTAAGTGGATATGACAACTAAAAATCCTATTTTTACATTTGTTATCTCTGGATCTCCTACTATCACATTAGAAAAATTGATTGGTAGTGAGAATAATCTTTCTTGGTCAACTTCTGTGGAACTCAAGTTCATGGGACAAGGTTATGAGGATCATCTTATTACACCAGAGGATGCTATATCTAATGTTGACAAGGTGCAATGGAAGAAAATAGATGCACAATTATGTAACGTATTATGGCAGTCAGTTGATCCAAAAATTTTGCTTCATCTTCAAGCTTACAAAACATGTTTTAAGTTTTTTAATCAGGCCAAAGTCCTATACACGAATGATATCCATCGCCTTTATAAGGTGGCTTCTGCTATTGTCAATATCCAACAACAGGACATGGATTTATCTAATTATATCGCGATTGCCTCTTAAGGAGGGAGCTTTAACATCGATGTTTACTAACATGTTTACTAAATAAACACAAATCGATAAGTTCTTCATGGTCTCATTTTATCGCTTCCGCTTCGATCTCGAGACTCCGCCCAAGTTCGTATTCTCACATTCATCACCCCATCTCTGATGGATATGTTTATCATTCCTCCGCTTCTTCCAATTCTGCACTTGTCATCCATAGCACTTTAGGATTCTCAGGTTAGTTTCTCAAACTAACCCTCGGGGGAAGACGCAGCGGGTAACCGAGAGTGGTAGACAATGTCCTCACCACTCACCGTAATGTTTTTTCTCACACACCTCGATCTGTTATCACACGGATTCGCCCCCAGACTCGCCACGGCCTAGTCATCTACTTTTGACTCGCCGCCTGCACTCTAGCCTCCACATCTTAGGGTATTTCACCCGATGCTGAGTATGATGACTATCTTCACTATCGTGCAACCAAGTCGCCTTCACGTTTGGCTGCCTGTAATCGGGAGCACGCCTCCGTCTCGCCTTACTCATACATCTTCTCGGACCCTAGATCTTAAACTCAAGCTTCCGATCACATATCCTGCAATAAAGATCTTTCACTTCTCTTACTACTACTCTACTTTACCCACGTTACCTTAACTAGCTGCTCAAACCGTGGCAGCTGCATTGGGTTTGGTACATCCTCTCCCTTCCTACTCACTTATAACTTTTACTCCTAAGTGTCCTTTAATCTTATTTCCACCAGCAAAATCACTCAGATTTTAAATCGTTTCCATTATTTTTCTACAAATTTAGACCTTGTCAGACTGAGGTCAAGACACAGCATTTATGTGAGTCTCAAGGCCTATCACTCACTCGAAATCATCTCCGTAATTTACAAGTCGACCGATGCCCTCTCCTCATCCACGTCTGGTCACCCTAGTCTTTCTGGGTTCCGTAAGATGGTCACTGCTTTTTCCACTTTTATTGCCACTTGCGTGTGAGTCCCGCCAACTCAAACATACTGTCTCTGCTCCCAAAGTGTTTGAATAATCGAGCAAAGCCTCCCTGTAAACTTGTCCACACCGATGTTCGGGGGTCCTTGGCTGACTGCTACATTTTGTGGATTTTTATTTTGCCACTTTCATCAGATGACTATCTTTCGATGTACTAGTTATTTTAATGAAAATCGAGTTGAGTTATACCTCATTTTCTAGAAATTTTTGCGTCGAAATTCACCCAGTCAATATTTCTATTCGTGGTGTTACATAAAGATAAATGCTGGGAATATTTTTCACACCCTTTATTTCATTTATGTCCCAAAGATGGGATCCTTCATCGCCTTCTAGACTTTATACTCCCTAACAAATTGTGGAAAAGAGTCAACAAGAATCGTCATCTGCTGAGACAAATTTCATACTCTCTCCATTATCATGTTCCTTTCGTTGTAACACCGTTTGCTGTGCCTGTTATTTGATTAATCAGATGCCCTCATCCGTGTTACATGATCATTCCTCATTCACTTCTTTTCCCACTCAACCACTTATTTCCTTCTCATCTCCTTTGTCTTTGGTTGTACTTACTTGTTCCATATTCTCACTCTCAATATATTAAGCTTTCCACTAAAGCCATTTAAAATGCATCTTCTTAGGCTACTCCCGACTTCGTAAGGGATTATCAAGTGTTATTCCCCCACTCATCGATACTTTCTCTACTATCGTCACCTTCTTTTTGAGACTCACTCTTCTCCTCCAAGTCTCTTCATATCGAAGTCTACCCTTCCCATCATCTCCCCACCTATATTTGAGATACCTTCTCACTCACTTCAGTTTATCATCACCATCACCATTCCGTTGTTCCTCCCTTCACCGAGGCCCCGCCGACTCACTTCCATCCTCTCACTCTCTCCCACTCCTACTCATTTGTCGATAACTTACCCATCGCTTCTAAAAGGTAACGATCTACTGAAGCAATCCCTCATCCTATTTACAATTTTTGAAAGCGCCACTGATTATTCACCTTAATCGCATTTGTTTCTACTAAGACCTGCTTTCTCTCCTAAGAAACACCACGGAGGCTCTTTCCCATCAATGGCAACGCAAGGATGAAATGGTTGCTCGCACTACACTGCACTCGGGGATCTTGTCGTTACTCCTTAGTAAGGTTCCAGTTGATCACGTGGGTTTACATACTAAGGTTGGTCCCGATATTAGTTGATCGCCTTTAAGGTCCGTCTGCTAGCTGATATACTCTAAGTTCATGGTCTATTATGGTGACATTCTCCCCGTTGCAAGATTGCTTCCGGTCCCGTCTCTCCTTCTCCATGGTTGCTATGTGTCTCTCGCCCCTTTATCGCCTGGATACAAAGTTTTTTCTACTGGAAGCCCTTTGGGCAGCTACGCTGACCAACTAAAGAGGAGGGGATTCCAATACACAGTGCTTTGGTGAAGAGATGAGGAAACAATAGACCACTACATCCATTGAACACAGATTTGTGCTGTTATGGGACCTTTTCGCACCACTGCTAACGTGTCTCCTGCTCGGTTCTAAGAACCCTCTCGCTCAGAAAAGGTGATCAAAAAGGAAGAGAGTTTGGATGAAGTGCCTTTTCATAAGGCCATTCCTTGACGCCCGGCTGAAAGGAATAGAGTGGTTTTGAAATGAGGCTCCTCTATCCATAGGTTAAAATTTTCTTTTGCTTACCTCAGGAGGGGCTATGTGCACAAAGTAGGATAACTTAAATTCTCGTGGGGCTGGTTTGATGGGGTATAGTGAGTGTGAGTTTATCTCAGACTTCTCAGGTACTTTTCGTGTTTTGTGCCTTTTTTCTTTCAATATACTCAAGCATCACTAATTTCAAAAAATGTCTTCATGGTGATCTTGCCGATATTTAGATAATGAGCAACCAATTCGGTTTGTTGCTCAAGGGGAGCTCCAGCTTAGTGTGAGTGTGTTATGTCATTCTCCATATGGCTTAAACAATTCTCAGCATGGTTTGACCATTTTAGTTCCGTGTTCAAGAATTTATGCTTCGCAATACACTTATCCAAGCCATATCACTTATAACTCAAGCACACTGAAGGTTAGCGGGCAATACCGCTTCGTCATGGTGCGGTGAAGTGATCGATACAGATCTTAACTAAACAAGATCTTTTCACCGAATTTCTATCAAAGACTGGGAAACTCAAGTACTTCTCTCTCAATTGGATACCAATCCAGCCTGTAGTCCTTTCTCAACTAGCATGCTTTTATATCTCAAGAAATCTGCATGTTAGACTGTAAAACTGATGTGATTAATTCATGGATCCTAATGTCAAACTTCATCAAGATAGGAGTCTTTGTGAGATCCCGAAGATATCGATGACTGTAGGGTAACCGAATCTACTCACCATTACTCTACTTTTAAACATTTCTTTTCTGAGTGTTGTTAGTCAATTCCTACAACCACCATGTGGATAGCGCCACAGATGATGTAATCCGATTCTTCGATATATCGCGCACACCGTGCCGTATGTACAGATTTATATCAGAAGTCATACCCGTGTCAGTTGGTTAAACAGATGTATCAATGGGTTTACCCACGATAGACGCTCCACTTCGTGGCAACGTGGTTTTCATTGGTGTAACCTAATATCCCGAAGAGTAAGAAACAAACATGTAGTGGCCGACGAAGACCGAATGAGTATCGAGCTATGGCTCCCGCAAATACGTGAACTCATATGGCTGAGATATTTCCAAGAGCTGAGATTTGAGTGATGAATCATTAAGCCTATCCGTGATAACCAAAGCCGCTATTATTGCATCCAATTCACTTCTCCATGAAACGACTAAACACATCAAGTCGATCAATATTTCATTAAAGAGAACGTGATTAAGATGTGTATTAGTTTTTCACCAAATGATCAACTGGGCAGACATCTTTACTAAATCTCTCAAAGGTCCCGGGAATTAAATACATTTGTAAATAAACTCGTGCATATGATATATATGTCTAAACTCGAGGTGGAGTCTTAGATATTGTACAGTTATTTTTCCCTTTCCTTTTATTTTCTTATTGTATTGTGGGTCCCATGAGCATGTATATATATATAAGCCCAATATGTAATGCAGTGGTTTTAGGGAACATAATAAAAATTAGGGATTCTCCCTTTTCTCTCTTCACAGTTTTGATTTTCTAAGGGTTGTCATTTTCCAATAGTATTTATGAGGTCCTAGACGTCAAGTCAAAGTTTTTAGTTTCAAGTTCATTTACTAGATGGTAGTTCCAAGAGTAATGGATCGCTAGAATCACCTATATATATGGTTGTATTCAGTCTTGATGAAGGAATGAATGAAGAATATAATTTTCTAGCAAATACAAGTCTTTGTGTGATGCAAAGATCCCTATGGTGTGATGCCTAGGGTTCCTAGAAGTGATTCCTAGGGTTATTTCAATCTCTTTGTGTGATACATAGAACCCTTGGTATGAAGCCTAGGGTTTCTAAGAGTGATTCCTAGAGTTATTTAACTTATTTCAATCTTACTCTATTCTTCTAGAATTTTCCTTTTGGTGTTGCATCAATTTCTCAACAAGATCTTTTTCCCTTCCGATTAATATCTTAAACTAGGTTCCATAAAGTAAAATTTAAATTTTCATGATTCATCCAATGCCAGATAACTAAGCAAAATAAAAAGCCCAAAAAAAGTCTGGAGAATCAGAGAGAGTCCTCTTACCTTGGGGGCCTCTTTTCAAGGAAGTCTTGGACTTGGGATAATGAAGGCTTAAAGAGAGACAGTCTGGCAGCCAAAGCCTCCTCAAAAGGAACAGAGCCACCCATCGCTCTAGCAAAAGCAGACATAAAAGAATCAGATATGTACCTTCCAGAGTGTCTGGCAATTAAACTTTTTTCCAATAAAACAGCAAGGGTATCCAACCTTGCAGTCCATTCTGCAACAGCCGTTCCAGCCCCACAAAATTCTGCAAGTTCATCAATACCCTCATCCACGCACACTGTGCTATCCACATCAAAGCAGACAGCATCCGCACCTTGCCACAGTTGAAGAACATCTAAAGATTGAAAAGAGATACCATCAACTGCAGCACTATGATTTCAAATTTCAAGAATGCCAATCTAGAGTTCATTATTTAAAAACTCATTTTATAAACTTAACATTTGCTCAAGTCAGCTCTGTTCATTGTCTTCAAACGCAGCAATACACACAAAATTAAACAATTTTGAGCTCAACCACTAATTAACTGAACAGAGATGTGCAAAGGAATTTAAAGAATAAAAAAATTAAATGAATAAACAATTGAATGTTCCAAACCAAAACAACATTTCAATTATTGAAATAAAATAACATTAATAAAAACTCTTGAATCCCCTGATATAACCTTTGGTTGGTAAAGTGTTGTCAAAGTGAGTAGAAGCTTCTAACGGTTGAACAGAAGCAACCACAGAGTTGAACGATTTTGGTGGTTTCATCATCCCAATTGAATTTTCATACAACTTTTTTGGCAGCTGCAATGAGGAAAATGCAGGAAGAAAAGAAGAATGATTTCGTCTACAATAAAGGTGAATGGGGTTTGTTTGCACTCTCATCAGTCCCACCATACTCATCTGTTTTCAACAGATTAAAAAAAACAATAATCAGAAGAAAGAAAATGCAGCCTAATGCAATCATTTCGCCAAAACAAAACGGGCACTAAACACAAAAAAAAAAAATGCCGAGTGAAAACCCTTCATATGATTCATTAAGGGAAAATTATGGATTGAAACAACAAAGGCACAAGAAACCATTTCCTAAAACCCAGGAGTCAAACGCAATAAATTTGAAACACGATAACACGAATGTTCGGAGGAAGTGAAATATATAAGAGACTAGAAGAAAAGACATACGGGTTGCAGATCTACAACCAAATTCACAGGAAGAAAATAAACGCGTACCCGCTTCGGGCAGCAGAGGTAAATGACGAAAACGAAAGAAAGTTTTGGATCTTAAGATTTACCCTGGATGGTTTTGTAGTGTTAGGTAGAGGGGAGCACAAACATCTGGGAATTGGTTTGCGTTTTGTATATGTTCTCGAGAAACAAACAGAGAGACAAGGATTAATACCTACCGTTTACGGTCTGTTTGGATATTGTCCGGAATCTGGATCTTCAGTGTGTTTTCCTTGACTCTGGATCTGTGCTTCCCTTTTCCCTTGCTCGTATGAATCTTCATAAATTCATCATTGCATGTCACTGCCAAACACGGCCTTAGAGACATGTTAAGCTGTGTCTTTAAAAAGTTACAAATCCATTATTTTAATAAAAATCTATAATCTCATCATGTGAGGTGTACAACGTTTCGTTACAACAGGTAAAAGGGCATAAGAGGTCTCATATTCGAGCTTTACAACCTTGTCTTTAAATATGTAAATAAATAAAAATAAAAATTTATAAACTACTTTATATTAAAATCATACTTATCTAGTTATCTTATCTAGAACTGATTTTTATATGATATGAAATAAAAATGAATAGTTTATTATCAATACCTCATTTTCTTTTCTTTTCTTTTCTTTTTTTGAAAAAAAGGATGTTATTTCCTATGAAGTAAGTTTAAAAGACTGTTATGTGATAACTATTTTTAAAAATAAAAATAAAGACTTTTCAAAAAAATGGAAGAATAAAATAGAGAAAAACAAGTTTTTTTTTCTTACAAATAAGCATTCTGTTACAATAAAAATAGATTACCTTTTTTAAACAAGTTTGATAACGGAAAGGCACAAAATAAAATGTTTTCAATTAGCAATCATTTTTATTGTTAATGATGATTTAAAATAATCATATAAATATGTCAAATTTTGAAAATATTAAAATTATTTTACGTTTCTAAAATTTTAGAGACAAGAATTGAAAATTTGTTATTAAACTCTTTCTAACAAAAAACTACAAATCAAGCCCATCCCCTATTTAAAAAAATATATATATATATATATATATATATATATTTAAATAAAAATATGAGGGCATGGAGGTTGGAAGAAACCTAACCACCCACTTCAAGTCCTAAGCCCTAACCACTTTACTTTCAAGCTTGCGGGGGCGTTCCCTTCCATTTTTGTTTAGTAGAGTTTGCTTTCTAATTTATTGGTATTTAAAAGCCTTTTCATTTTCACTTAACTGGTGATGGGGGTAAAAAATAATTTACAAAAATTAGCAAACTGGTTTTTAAAGCTGAAAAATATTTTTGAAATCACTAACTGAATACTTTCTTTCTTTCTTTTTTTGGTTTTTATAAATAAAAATAATAATAAATTATCTTCACTTCTTTCATTGGTCATTTCGGGAGTAAGAGATATGGTTAGGACTCAGGACAAGAAATGATAATGAAGATTTATCCTCAAACCATAAACATTAATAAGTAAAATTTAAGCCAAAAAAAAAAAAAGAGTTGATTATAAACAAAGGATCCCAGATGGGTAAAGATGGTGAATCCTAAATCCTGAGCACACACCAGTTGATCACCGGGAGGATTATTAGAATTGCTCAATTCCAAGGAGGAACAAAGAAAAATTGCCTCAAACGTATAATGACGTCTCAAAATAAAGCTTACACCAGAGTTGTTTTTTTTATTTTTTTATTTCGTCACTGTCTTGGGGGTGGGTGGGTAACCTTGTGCAATTAATTAACCCTCCAGTGCTGATGCTCCAGATATGATCTCAGTCAGCTCCGTGGTGATTGCAGCTTGACGGGTTCTGTAACATAACATCATCAGATGAATTGGGAGATCGATCAGATCAATCCACACATTAATTAAACGCAAATCAAATATATGCCTTGCTTTAAATATAAATATTCAAGTGATCAATGCAAAAACTATTAACCAAAGAATAATCCCCCCATTCAAAAATTGTGGATGAGAAAGTAGGGATGGGGTCGGTCTTAAGTTCTTAACTCTCCATGACAGAGACCCACTTTATTTCTTAATAAAAGCAGTCTAACATGTTCGTTTTTATGCTGGCTATGTCTATGTCCATGGGTGTGCGTGTGTCTGTGTCTGTGTCTGAATCAGAGAAAGATAAGAGTGAGAAACAGACCTGTTATAAGTAAGGGTGAGACGATCAAGCATCTCGCCAGCATTTCTGCTGGAGCTATCCATGGCAGACATCCTTGCTCCTTGCTCACTGCAAGCATTCTCTAATACACCATTGAACAATACCTGAGGGAAATGCGAATAAATTTTTTTTAAAGTGAGCCTTATAAATAATTATAGTAGATATGACAGTCCCGAACAATCCTATGCTCCTGAAATTTAATTCAACTTAAACCAACCAACCGTACACCAGATGCATGACTAGTTATGGACTAACAATCTAAACTACCTGGCATTATTTCTGTATATATGATTAGAAGGAACTCAAAAGAGAAAGATTCAGAAGCAGAGAGAGGGTATTAGCCTCCAAGGACAGCACTTACACAAGAAAACTGGAACTCTGACAGGTTCTGAAGCACTTCTGCCTTCGTCTCACCGCCTTCAATTTCATAGGAGTCGAGATCACCAACCTTTCCTCCAGCCTCAGACTCTCTCTCCAATATCTAGATGTGATTACATCAAATGAGCCCACAAACTCAAAAAAAGCATTAAATAAGAACAAAATGTGATTACATATCTGATGCCAATGTATGTAGCTACCTCAGGAGATAACACTGTAGATGTTGTTGGTGCAAATGAGACAACTGATTGGAACTTGTTGAAAACAACCCTCAAAGCATCATACTCAACATTCTTCAAGATTTCATCAGCAAGAACAGAAACCTGAAATACAACAGTTTTGATTGAAGCATGAGGGAAAGAACAAAAAAAAACACGAGAATTAGAAATATCACTAGACAGCTAGAAGCATAAACTTTAGTGTACTACTTCATTTATTAAATGTGTTCTTTTGTTAATTTACCTTTTGAGATGAGCACATTACAGTTAAACAAGAGAGAAAAAGCAGGCACCATTCCCATTCAATTCCTTGTTTTCTTGTCCAACCTAATGTAACGAATGAACTGTCTCAAAAAAGAGCCCAGAAATGTTTTTAACACTTAAAAGAGGCTTAAGTGTGAGGAGGAGCCCTCGTGTCTGTCATTTCACCTTGTTGGATGCTTAGCTTTGTCAGAAGAGGCTTGGGTAGCTGATGTTTCAGAAGAATGAGGAGATTGGAGAAACTAGATTTTTCATTTAGCTAGACATTTGAAGTTTGAGAGTTAGACAATGTAGATGCGCTATTCTCAAGGCTGCAAGGAAAATCTGTGAAGAAGGAAGAGAAGGATATGGTAGTTGGATAAGATCATTGGGCAAACAGATGTTACCTCTGTAAAATTAAAGTCAGATCAATTGATCACATCCTCATTCACTATCCCAAAGCCAGGGTGTTAAGTCGACTGCTTTTTTCCTTACTCAGCATTATTTGGGTAATTCCTTCCTCAGTGAGGAAGACTCCTAAGTTAGCATGGCCTCCCTTATCAGAGTAACACACAACTCTGGAGAGTTGCCCCTTTGTGCATTTTTTTGGACAATTTAGAAGCATAAAAAAACATTTGAAAACACAGAGCATCAAGTTTAAACATTGAAAAGCTCTTCCATTAGAAGCTTGCCACTATGGGGTTAGAATTTACAGAGTGTAAGGATCGATACCTAAAATCGATTTTATGGATTGGATGCGCTTTGGATGAGTGGGGGAGCAGACTTTTTGTGTTTTTCTCTAGGCTATGCCCTTTGTTATCCTTTGTATGACATACATACCTTGATGTACAATTTTTAAAATTGAAATCTTTAATATATTCTCTTTGCTTGCTAATAAAAAAGTTTCGCTCTTAACAAGAACTGAAGCCAAATGAATCTAGTTAACAAGAATAGATTCACGCATCTATATTTCTAGATATTAAGTACGAATCAAAAAATAAGTTCCCTTTTCTGTTAGTAATCAGGGCAAGAAAAGCTCTGTTCATTAGAAAAGGATAAAAAATTGGTAGCTTTCTTCTCTTTCTATATATGTCAAATACAGATCAGAAGTACTAGAAATTAACCTGTGTATAATTCAGAGGATTTTTCTGCAATTCGGTTATGCACAGCTCAATGTGCTTCTTGGAATCACGTGTCAGCTGAGCCTTTGCCTTTTCTCCCAAAATGACATACTTTGTTTCTTTCTCAGGCCCTGATATGAATAGAAGGTTCCTAGTAAAAATTGTTCAACCTCTAACAGTAGAAACAAACGATTACCAAAAGTACAGTTTCCCACAAGGAATACCAGAAGTAAGCTTATAAAGAGCCCTGCTTATCTTGACTGATGTAGAATTAATTCCACCACACAGACCTTTGTCTGAAGAAACAGTAACAATAACATTCTTTTTTACATCAACACCTAGCAATGCAGCAAAACAAGAAAATAAAATAAGTACAACAAGAGTTAAATAAATGAATGGATAGAAAGGAAAAAGATCTGAACATCCACAATGAACCAAAATGAAGACCACACTATATGTGGTCACTTTTTTTTTATTAGCAAGACAGGAACTTGAATTTTAAAAAGGGGAAGAATCCCCAAGTATAAAGGATATACTACAAACCCAAACGAGCCAAGAAAAAAAAAAAAACAAAAGAATAGAGGGGGAAACAACATACCAGCCCCTAGCAAAGCCCTAAACACTATATGTGCTCTCTTGTCACAAAGCAAGCCAGTGTCTATAAACTATAATTCTCAGAAGTGATAGCACATAATCAGCGATAGCATATTAGCGCGTATGCACAAACGTATGTTAATTGTGCATACATCAAAATATAATAGTTCATGTTTAATATCAAATGGTTATGAACCCTAACTGGTACATTAATAAAGAGTCATTCATTTTGCAAAGGACCAAAGAAAAAGATGAAGTATCCTCACACCATGAGCTTAGAGTAAAATGTCAGCATCCAAGTTTAAAAATTAGAAAAGGACCTGGTGGATCACCCGAGCTCCAAGTGGCGCAGCTATGGTAGGCCTTTGGAAGGAAATCATAAAAGAGACCCTTCTGTTAAAGAGCAACAGTATGTTTCTGGCGGGGGAAGGCAGCAGGGTCAGATTCCGGGAGGATACTAGGTGTGGTTCCAACCCTTTGTGTACCACTTTCCTGCATCTCTATTCATTGGCTGGTTCAAAAGGGGGCAGGGTGGCTGAGGTTTGGGAGAGGAAGGAGGGTGGAATCCAAGATTGTTATGTGTTTTAATGATTAGGAAATGAACATGGTACAAAGCTTCATCGATACTATCTCAAATAAGAAAATTCTCCCCTCTGTCAAGGATAGATTGATGTGGAAGAAGACCACATGTGGCCTTTTCTTAGTCAAGTCCTACTTTGATCTTCTGGAAGGAGACAGTCAGCTTTCTGCCCCTACGAGGAACTAAAATGGGTTTTTTCGCTTGGGAAGTCTGGTGGGACAAAGTTCTAACTATGAGTAATCCAAAGAGAAGAGGTATCCCCCTTGCAAGCAGGTACCCCTTATGCGGTGAAGCCGAAGAAGATCTTCATCACTTACTAGTTCATTGCCCAAAGATTTGGGAGCTGTGGGGGAGGGGGTGGGGACCGCGGGCTGCTGTCCAGTGCAGGTGTTGTTTGGGTGTGCCCTCCTTTGGTGAGAGACCTTTTTTTGGGTTGGAGATTTATCCCAATGAGGAAAGCTAAGAAGAAAGTGTGAATGGCTGCCACTTTGTATCTCATCTGGGCAATTTGGAAGGAGAGGAACATAATAATCTTTGAACATGCCAACTTCTCCCTGCATAGACTGAAAACTACCTTTGTGTTGTCTATAAGGTCTTGGGCTTTTACGATCCTAAAACAGGATTTTTTGTTTATTAGAAATATGTTGTTGATATTTAGAGATTAGCTTTTTGGGCTGGTAAGGGTTTTTTGTCCACCTTACTTTTTGTACAGGCCTTTGGGTCCCCCTTGTATACTCCCTGTATACTCTTAGGGTTCCTTTTGGCTCTTTTTTGTGTTTAATTTGATGAATTTCTTTACCTATCAAAAAAAAAAAAAAATTTTTAAATTTTCCTTATAGGAAATGAAATTTATCAAAGGAGAGAAAAAGAATTCCCAAAAAGAAAAGGAGGGAAGGAAGGAAGGAAGGAAGGAATGAAGAATAAACAACAAGGATCACATAAGCACCATATGGGTGTGGACTGGCCAAAGTAATCCTCCAGAGATGAGTGAAGCAATTTCAACCAATCGGCTATCTACAAAGGGATGAAAAGATTACTTGATTTTTAAATGTAAAAATGAATTGTAAGGTAGGGATCAATTTCAACATCTACTTACAAACATAATAAATAAAAAAGGAACTTCAATAAAGCATCATCAACTTATCATTTTTTGATAAAAAATCAATCCCCTGGAGCTAAGTGGAAACCATTTAGTTGGGGTAGAGCAAAACTTCAATGCAACAGAATTCCCTCCCTTGATGGGGATAGTACAACCATGAAATTTAATTTTAAGTCAGATACCTGCTATCCGTCCAGCATAAAAGAATTGAATTACTCAATTCCTCAAGATTATGTATATGTCCCATCTATGACCTCTAAAAACATGATAAATGTCCTATACACATTTGGACTATAACATGTCAACAATTCTGTAGTATGTTTTGTAACATTTATTTCAGAAAGCTATTTCCATGTTCCAAAATTGTTGACAAAAGGATCAATCAGCAATCCAAACCTTAAAAATGAAAACAGGGAAGGAAAAACTCGGGTATCTCCCATAAGATGTCCACTGAAATCAATTAGATCCCTGGTCTTTTGCACGCTCTCTGATCTTGTTTACGCTCACTTTCCACTTTTTAGATAAAAATTTAGAGTAGTGCACTAAAATGATATGACACAGTTAAATATGAAGTTATGAACTCCAGTATAGTGGACTTTAGATGTATGCAAGGATGATGAACAAAAGTGATAAGACTGACCATTAATCCAGAAACATGTTAGCAATAAAACACAGAGCTGACAACCAAAGTACATTTGACAAGAAGATAAAATGCAGTCATCTAAATGAACGAAGTTTGATTGATAGACATACTGGGAGCATCTCCAAGCAATGCAGTAAATGGCTGCCACAGGCCACGGGAATTTTCAGCTCTAGTTTGGACTGCTCGTAGCTTTGAGGCTGCAACCATTTTCATAGCCTTTGTAATTTTCTGGATATTCTTGACACTCTTCATCCGGTTTCTAACTGCCAGAACAATACAGTGTCAAAAACCAACACTTACAAGAGACAATAAATATATCAGAATTCAGTAATTTAACTATATGGAAGAAACAAGATAGGAAAGATCCTCACCGATTTGAGTTGAAATGGAGCGAACTCCAAGAAGGGCCTGCTCCCTGATCACCAAGCCAATTTTTTAGTTGTTTAAAATGTAAATGGCCAAACTTGCAAATAAGCATACAAAGGAAAATTAACCTTTTTTTGTTAGACAAATGAAATGAATTTATAAACAAGCAGCAAAGACGCAGCACATCAAAGGTGCACACAGTGAGCAAGAAATGGAACAAACAAAAAGAGATCACAAAAAACAATTCCCTCACTCAGTGAAAACCCAAGCAAACTACAAAATCAATTAATGACATTAGGCCTTCTTTTATGTACAACCCGCAACAAAAGATTACTAAGGGGAAGTATTTTTCAGCATTTGATCAGGCTGCTCGTCACTTTCAAATAATCTCCAATTCCTTTCCTTCCATATTATCACAAAAAGGAAAAAAAAAAAAAAAGCACAACAAACAGCTCTCCAGACCTTTTTCATAAATATGACTATCGCCTACAGTGGCCTATAGTTCCATAAGAAAGGCTTGCTGTACAATCTTATATAAACCAAATGAGATGAAACAATAGGTTGCAGAGTATACAGTTAGAAAATGAAAACTACTTTAAAAACAAAAGAATGAGATGAAACTCATCCTCATATATATCTAAATTTCCAAGCCCCTAAAATGCAGGATCAACCCCACTGCAACACAAAAATCAACCCACCACCCAATGGCACCCATAAACTTCCTCACTTTCAACCTATTTTTCCCATGTGAAATGCATACTCTGTAGATTTTTTTTTTTTTTTTTAAAGAAAGAATAAGAAGATTAGAACGAGCCTTAGGGAGCCACAGCATGTGTGCAAAAGGTGCATTCAGAGACTGCACTGAAATAAAAATCCAAACAGGACAAGGAGAGTAACAAAAACAAGAGCTCCTCAATTGCTTGAACAGCCCAGGATACTAATGAAAACCACAAGACTATTTTTTTTGGTAGGCAAAAGATGAGAACCTTTCATTAGAAGTATACAGGGAGTACAAAAAAAGGCCCATAGGGCCAAGAAAGGAGGGAAGGGGGGGAAAGAAGCCAAAACCAACCCCACCAAATAAGGGAGATCCTAGGCACAACCATAGAATCTGTACAACATAAGCCTAACAAAAGATATATCTGTGTTTAGGATACAACCAGCCCTAGCATAGGCCAAAAGAGAATTTTAGCCTGAAGGTTGAGAAAGTCGCGTCTTCGAAAATGATTCTGTTTCTTTCTTTCCAGATTGCCCAAAAGAGGATTAAAGGGACAGCTCTCCATAGGGTTTTTGCTCTCTTTCTAGCCAGGAAATGCAACCAATTGAAAAGAAGATCTTTAACCATTTTGGGGTAGACCCAACTGACGCCAAAGGTCGAAAGAAGATTAGTCCACTGCCCCCAAATTAGCCGGCAGTGGATAAGAATGTGCTCCAGCTCTTCTTCCTTCTTTCCACAAAAAGGACATTTTCTTGTGAATGGAAACCTATTCTCTTCAGTTGAGTTGTGGTTAAAACCTTTCCCCACCAAGCCTCCCAAGCAAAAAAGTCAACTTTAGAGGGGATGTAATGGTTCCAAAGGATCTTAATAAGGGCTGAAGTGGATGGCATGCCTTCCAAGATGTTGTAGAAAGCGTTTACTGTAGAAGTCCCCGAGGTACTGACCTTCCAAGTTAACATGTCCTTTGACTGAAAACAGATTGCCTTGTTGTCTTGTAAGCTTAAAAAAGCCTAAACTGCCTCCAACTCCCAGTCATTGAAAAGCCTCACAAACTTAGGGTCCCAAGCCACTGCCTCTCCTGAAACCACCCAAAAATCAGCTACCATAGCCCCCTTTGAGGCAACAATCCTGTAAAGGTCCGGGAAAGCTGCACACAGAGGGGACCCTCCACACCAAAAGTCTTCCTAGAATCTTATTCTTCTACCATCCCCAAGAACCAGGGTACAGTCTTTCTTCAACTGGGCTTTTTCTTTGACTATGGCTTCCAAAGGCCAACCCAATAGTTCCCTTTCAGATCTTTAATGAAAACCACAAGACTATACCCATTCCCCTTCATCTATTGAAATCTTTCTTTTTACTTATCAAAAAAAAAAAAAAAAAAGATTATACCCATTAGCAAAAGATTATCTAGCTGTCCAAAACTGCAGAAAGAGGAGCTTAACTTCTTTAAGCTCAGGATCGAATCATCAAACACCTTGAAAATCCTCAAATTGATTTTATTCTACTAATACCATGTCAAAAAAAGATGGACACCCCAACCCCTTGTGTTGCTTCTCATGATAGGACTACTCTTACATTGCATCAGGAGACCCAGGATGAAAGGAACCAAGAAAAAAAATTCAAAATCAAAATAACAAAAAAAAAAAACACCAAATTAAACAAATAGCAGTTCATGGTTCACACAGAACTCCAAATGAACCACCAAATAATGCACTAATTCTTCTTTTCTTTTTTGGATAGGTAAGAAGAAAATATATTAAAAAAGAAACAATAGACAGCCTAAAAGGCAGCCCAACCAGCGCATACAGGACATATACAGAGGGAGCCAAAGGCCTAAACAAAAAGAGGGCTCGAACAAAAATCTACCAGCCTAACCAAAGCCTAATTCTTCATATTTATTGCATAAACAACAGCGATTATACATGCTTCATTCTCTTGACTTGAGATGATCAAGCCTCGGATGCTAATATTGACTCATATAGTAAGGTGACAAGGTCATACTAATACTCACTGAGTACAGCCAGATACCTTCAGATACATGTCATATGTAAGCTAGTTGTAATAACCATTTTCAGAAGATTAAATATCTCTGAATACACCTAGAGAAGCAAAGGATACATTTAAGGAATTTAGGACACCACTCCATTCCAAGCCACGCATGTTTAAGCCGAAGAAACAAATCAGGGCTTCTAAGGAATGACAAATATAGAAAATGGCAAATATAGATGGTTCAAAAACATACATGTGAGGCCTTTAAATAGAAGTTGTGCAAGTGTTAGACAGTTGTATAAAAAATGTTTAAACAAGTACTTTGATTAATAAAAGTTTTTTTTTTAACGTTCTGGGGTTAGGGTGTGTAGAGAGAAGAAGAGTGAATACTATAGAAATCATGTTTGTGGTTCTTTAGTTCTGATAGTTTTAAGGATCTCCTGTCAAAGTAATACGGTTTTAGATTATAAAATTGATTGTACTCATGATATCCATCTCAATACATATCTCATGTTTAACACCTTGTGTCATTTCTTTTTCTTTCTTACTTATCAAAAAAAAATTATTGTTCTTGAAACGTTAGTTAGACCATCACAGCCCCCTAAACAACATGAAAAAATAGGCAAGGTAACAGTAATATGCATTTCAAAATTAACAAAAAATACAAGATTTGACTGCTTCTGCATTTAAAAAGACACGAGTATTTGTTATTTTGAATTGAAACTATGTCATGAAAAAAATAGTTAAATGTGATACAAACCAAACACCCAAAAGAGTACTGCTTCCTAGTTTGGTTTCTTCGCGTATCAAAAAAGGCTGGGATAAGCATAGTGCACAGCTCCATCAAACAGGCTCCCAATTATTCCAATTAAGATATGCTATTCTCCTTCCTAACCCTCTATTCCCTTAACCAGGCATGTACCTTGATATATTTGTAAATGCATAACTGTTTCCGGATCAAGGTTCAAAATTCAAATTTTCAAGGTGCCTACCCTCTATTCCCTTAACCAGGCATGTACCTTGATATATTTGTAAATGCATCACTGTTACAGGATCAAGGTTTAAAATTCAAATCTTCAAGGTGACTAACCCTCTATTCCTTTAACCAGGCATGTACCTTGATATTTTTGTAAATGCATAACTGTTTCAGGATCAAGGTTCAAAATTCAAATCTTCAAGGTGACTAATTGATATTGAGTACTAGTGTCTGAGCACTCACCCGAAACTTCATAAAATAAAAATCCACCCATAATATAAATATAAATCCCTCACAAATCATGAGAGAACGAACTAAACCAAATAAGGCCCCTAACATGTAACACCAAATATAGAAATATCGAAAGGCACCAAACCAAAACCGCTAAGATCCATATCATGAAAAGTTCTGAATCATCAGGACCTAATGAGGAATAAAACAAATATGCATTTTATGTTAGAATCTCGACGCTGATTCTTTTGGTTACAAACAAACCTGAGAAAGGAACAGAAATCAAATCCGAGACATGTTTGCATGTTCTATGGGTTCCAAATACAAATTAATGTTAGTTTGAGAATCAGGCAACAACAAATCCAAATGGATGTACAGGTTCAATTTCAAAAAACATATTGTGTTACAAAATACTTGAAAAATATATCCAAGTGGACATATTTTGTGTTTCAAGCAAATAAAACGACCCGGAAATGTAAATTTGCCAATCAATTTCCCGTGTTCATATCCAGATGTGGGAATCAATTTGAAAAAAAAAAACGCCTTCATTTCCCATAATCTGAATGGCCCTAAGTTTCCGTGATTTCAAATTATTTTCTTTTTAATGCATTTTCCGCGCAACGAAACAGAGCTCAAAATAATGCAATAGAGTAACAGAACTCTCCGGAGCATTCAATCGAAATATATGAAAAAAGCACAGAGATCGAAAATAGTGAAATGGATGAGAGCGTACCCGGGAATGGGAGAGGATCGGACGGCGGCGATAGGACGGGGGGTGATGAGAGGGGCGAAACGCCTCCCTTCTCGTCTAAAGGCAGCCATCGCCATTGCTTCGATCGATTCTTGGAATTGGAAACCCTAATATTCGCACAGAAGCGTTCTTTTGCAGATCCGACGCAGGTCGCAGCTGCTGCTCTCTTTCTTTTCCCCTTGTAAATCACAAAAACCACTTGTGCTTCTTTGCGGAACAATACGGTGTCGTTTTTCCTTATCTAACTTTTTTCCCTAATTTTTCTTTTTTATTCTTGATCTAAATTAATGTAATAAAATTAAAAGTGAAAGACACGTGTCACGCAATGAATGCCTCATCATGAGTAATGGAACTTGTGTTTTTTTTTATAATCCCATTACATTAAGCTAAGATAAAAAAAAAAAGTCCTAAGAATAAAATGCCGGTATACAAAATATATTTTAATTCAAACATTTAATTCTCACTTTCCCTTCTTTCTTCTCCACACATTCGCCTTCCTTAAACAATGAAAGGTAATTTTCGACTTTGTTTTGTTTGAAATCACCTATTTAGACTTTTTTTTTTTTCAATATATCTTTTAATAAAGTGAATATTTAATAACGATTTAGCTTTTTTTTTTTATTTTTCATGTTGTTATCGTCTTATTACAACGTTTAGTTTTTCATCGATTTGTTATAATATAATGTTTTTCATCGTTTTATTACAACACTTTATTTGTGTGGAACGATTCAGACAAATAAAAAAAAATTTGATTAGTCGAATATATCATATTATAGTAGTCAATATGTTGAAAAGGGGAGTCGTAGATATTCTAATCAGTATATTATCAAATTTTTAAGTTTTATGACGATTTATTAAGCTATTAACCCGGATATTGTTTTATCATTTATAGTTTGTAGCAATTTGTATTTTAGATTTTTCGATCTATTGCAAGTTTGAATCAATAATTTTTTATTTTATTTTTTTGCTTTAAAATATATATATAAATCAAATTAATAAACTTAAATTAATGTTTAATAGATATTAATAGTAAATAATAGATAAAGATGTAATTTGTGTATTATTGAGTATCTATATAGATAATAACTTCATATTAGTGAAGAAAATATGAAACAAGTATATATGGATATGGAAAAGCCTCTTAAAATTTCAAAAATAATAAAGCTTTGTCTGATTGTTTTTTAAAGCTAATCACTTTTGTATGTAGTAAATTGTTCCTATCGGAACTCGAACCCCTCCCTATATCATGTATTTAAATGTTGAACGTTCTAACCAACTGAGTTAGGCATGTGGACACAAAGCATTGTGTAAACCCCTGAAATTTGGAGGCTTATGAGGTTTTTTTTTTTATGTGAGGCAATCTCATATTAGAAATTGACAAGGGAGAGAGGTTTATATTTCCCTAAAAAAATGCGACTCAACCCGAGAAGCTACCCATCTACTAGGTAAGACTTCTTGACTTTCTTTTTATTTAGAAATTTTTTTTTATATAGTTATTTTTTTAATTAATTGTCTTATATATATATTGAATTTATTGTTATATTTAATTAGTTATTTAATTTATAGTCTTATTATTTTATTTTCATTGTAAGTATATTATTATTTGTTGTTTATTTAATTAAATTGGTTGTTGATGTTTTTTTTAATAATTCAATTTATTTTTCCTTAACACATGAACCATCACTAATCCTTAATTTCTTAAAATCCCCAAATTTAAAAAAAAAAAATTCAAATTCTAAATTTTTATTTCTCAATTTTAAAATTCAAGTGCCAAATTTTCAAAATTCAAAATTCAAATTTCTCATTTTCTAAAATTCAAATCTTCAATTTTAAAATTCAAGTCCTTCAAATCTAAAATTTCAAAATTTTAAGGTTCCGATTTCAAAATTGCAAATTCCAAATTTCAAAATTCAAGTGCCCTAATTTTAAAATTTAAGTATCTCAATTTCTGATTTCAATATTTCAAGTTTATAATTTCAAAAATCAAGCGTCATGATTTCAAAATTCAAGTCCCTCGATTTTTAATTTAAAGTTTCCAATTCCCAAATTACCAATTCCCAATTTCAAAATTTAAGTGCCTTAATTTCCAAATTAAAGTCCCTCTATTTCCAATTTCAAATTTTCAAGTTTACAAATTAATCAAGTCACCCAATTTCCAACTTATATTTCCCAAATCTCAAATTTCAAAATTAAAAATTCTCAATTCTACAAAATTTAAACAAATCATTCAAGAATTCAATACTTCATTTTCAGTTCAAATTTATAGTTCAATTTCAAAATTAAAGTGGCATAATTCAAATTCAAGTAAGCGATTTCCAATTTCAAAATTTAATTAAATTCTGATTTCCAAAGTTTCAAATTTATAAAATTCAAATTCTTAATTTCGAAATCCAATTTCCAAATATTTAAATTCAAAATTCTCAAACTTCAAATTCATTTCAAAATTCTCAATTTCCAAAATTTCAAATTTCCGATTTTCAAAACTTCAATTTCAAATCAAATTTCAAAAATTCCAAACATATGATTAACTATATAGTTCTTATAAAATTGAATTTTGTGAAGTTAATTTGTGTAACATATAAATGCACGTAGGTGGGGTCTAACATCCCATGTATTCTTTTAACATTTAATTTGACTTTTGAATTATAACCAATTTTTAATTGAATGTGAATATTCTATATTATTGTGTCGAACTAACATGATTTTATATTAATAGCGCTTTCGATTCGCTGGCCAGATACATATTTTTTCTCATCTGATTTTGCTTTATTATTTATTTATATATGTCTTGCATGCTTTTGTATTGTTATTGTTTATCTTTGGTATTTATTAAGTTGGTCTGATAACCTCTTTTTGTTTGTTTAGTAGAGACCAAACTTTAGGGGCTTAGAAGGGTCTTCGATTTTAAATCTTGCAGCCGATAAGTAAGCTTGACCGAACTGAGCTGGTTTTCTATCTTGTCTTTTCTTGCTCATGAGTCGCATTTAGAATCTTTCTTTCTTATTTTGTTTTACTTTTAAAATAAAGCAAAAATAAGTGAAAGCGGCTAAACCGTTTTTTAAAATGGTTTAAACTAAATGATCTCTCTTTTAATGTGCTTTCATCTGTAAAAAATGTGGGGGTTCAAATAGCTGACTCCATTGGGGACAGTGAGGATCAAGCTTGAATACAAGTTGAGAAATGTAGCTTTTGATTAGTTGATTGATAGATACCTATTTTTTGTGCTTTTTGTATACTTAATTATTGGTAGCATATTGAGAGTTTTGATTTGTTAATTGTACCTTTCGCATGCTTGATTGTTATATCATCAATATTGGTTGGTTGACTTTGTTGGTTGACGCTTTTACTCATTTAGTTATGTCACTTGCTTCTTGTGATATGTTCATTCTATTCACCTTGACACCTATTATTGTATCACTGTTGTATAGTCCACCGACTTTGATGTGTTGATTGCTTTGCTTGACTCTTCTCATAACATGTTGACTTCCTCTTACTATATGATATTTTATCTCATTCTTTACATGTAGACTCTTATTTTTGCATACGCCCCAATTTTATGTGATCTGAGTTTTATTGGTTTGATATTTTATTTATCGGGTATATTGGATTCTCGATGTTTATGATTACTCTACTCATTCTGACACATGTACATTTTGATTGATTGGTTATCTCATTTGCCTTAACATGTTGATTCTCTCCATTGTATATTCATCTTGATCACCTCTTTTAGCATGTTGTTTTGTTATATATTCACCTTGCTCATCTTATATTAATGCTTAGATTATGTGTAAATATGGATGATGCACTTGTGCTTTGCATAACTGACTGTTTCATGATTGTCTCCATACGCTTGATTGCGTGTTTGCATATCGTGGAGCAGCACATCACCATCATATCTCCAAATCCTTAGTCTTGGTCGATCTATCTTTCTTGATTATGTGTTTGATTGGAGACTTGTTGCTCCTTATTTGCTCTTAGGCCAGAAATTTAGTGACTAGGAGTAAAAATCACAGTGATTGACTATATATAATATAAAATACACCACTAACGAGTTTCGAACACATTTAGTACGTTAAAAATTAAATATAGATTTTCCGGAAACCAAACGAGGCAAGATTAATAAGCGAAAAAACAAATATGTAATTTACTGAGGGCTAGTGGTCATAAAGGGAAAAATAGGGGTTAATATATGAAATGTTTAAAAATGAAATGTAAATAGAAGAAGTTATGTGATTCAAGGCAATTAGAGAAAAGATGGAATAGAAATAATAAATAATGGAAGGGCTTAAGTGCAAAAATGAGAAAAATGTTGAAAAATGTAAAGGCCAAACATGGCCTTAACAACCTGATAGGACTGAGCAAATGGTCTCCTACGTTTTGAGAGACTTGGCGCGTAGAGAGAGAGAAGAGAAGAGAAAGAGAAGAAAGAAGAAGAGGAAGAGAAGAAGAAGATAAGAGAAGGAGAGAAGGAGAGAAGTTGACGAGGCCCAGGTGTAGACTATAGATTCTAAAGTTTTGAGATAGTTTTCCATGCAATTGTATGGTTATTATCTTGCCCCCGAACCTGGGTTTGTTGGATTCCATCACAACTACAAGATGTATTGAAATTAGGGTTGGTAAAACTCTAAATGACCGCGAGATGGTTATAGAGTCACTCCGTTTTTAGGTTGGATTAAACAGTAGTTTAATTGAGAGTAATTGAGTTAGGGTTTTAGAACAAACTATAACTTGATCATCATGTTTTGGTTTGTGTATGGGTTATGACCCATATTAGAATGGTTTTGGAGTATTCTTGAGGTTTTGAAGAAAGATATATAATGAAGATGAATTGAGTGAAAAGTTATAAGATGCATTTTGAGTGGTTTTTAGTGTGTATATAGAGTATTGAGTTGATTTGGGTATCGAAGCGTATGGAAAAATGGAAGCGCCACATGTTATCGTGGGTCCAGGGAGACACATGCAGGTACACCTTTGGACTGTCTGAGTCTGACCCTCAAAGGCTTGACTTTATCTGGAGTGCAGGCAAAGACAGTGCAGTACACCCTACACTATTTTGACCAGTCTTCGTATTTTAGCCATAACTTACTCATTTCTTATCCGATTTGAGTGATTCAAGTGGCTAATTAAAATAGACTTCAAGGAGAACCAAACATCCTGAAATATCTATCTTCAAATTCTGACTATAAGTAGACTAGAAATTCACTCAAAGTGAGACTATGTTCAAGCCAAATTCTGATTATGTTTTGAACATAGAGTAGTCCCGGGTGTCTAGGTCATATCTTGAGTTTGATTGCTCAGGGTGGGTGATTCGGTTGGAAGGCCCGCCAACACCCAACTCACAAGAATTATAAAGAACCAGTGTCAAATATGATTAAGACCCAGAAAATGACAAAAGTCAGTGGGCTGCGAGGTCTTTGCAAGTTCTTGATTTCTTCACGACACAACTTGCATAATTCCTTCGTTAGGACTCCATTATGGGTATTCTTGGACTCTATGGAAAGCTCATTGAGTCTAGAATCTAACCATATTCTATTTAATGGCATTTGGTGCCCATATCTTGTCTGAAAACTGAATTGTTGTACCAAGTGTACTAATCGCTTAGTTAAAGTTAAATGGAATACATGGTAAGAAGATATGAACAAATAGTATTATATGTAGATTTGATATGTAAGGGCATAGATAAAGAAAAGTATCTATGGGTATCAAAGGAAGGTGCAGACCTACGTACTCCTACGGGAGATAGAGATGATCTTATAAAGCAAATAAAGCGTCTGAAGTATAGAAATGTATAGGGATATGTTATAAGATATAATAAGTATATGTCAAAAGATATGATAGGTATATGTTATAAGATACAATAGTCTGATAAAGTACATGAAGATATAAGTGAAAAAGATATAAGATGGATGCAGTAGATGACGGAAGTATGATCAGTGATTTACACTTGCAAATGTTATATGCTATTATATGATATGATATATGATAGATATCTTGAAATGAATAAAGATGGAGCATCTTTAGAAGCAGCGTGATAGAAATCGCGTAAATGATAAATTGATAGAGATAAGTAAAGATGACAAAGCATAAGAATGATCTAGTACGAATGATAGGTACATATATGAATATGAATAAATAAAAAGCATACATGATAGAAATATAGAAGTACATGAATAAAAGCTAAATTAGGATATATGACTACTTATAAGGATATGATATAAATGATATAAGGGATATGAATAGATAAAGATATATATGACTATATGAATCTGAAGTGCGTAGATGCATGCATGATATATGATAGGATTACATATATGATATGAACCTGAAAACTAAATGATAGAAAAGATATGGTCATGTATTATAGAAATATGAGGAATATAATATGAAGCTACGAGATGTAAGGAACGAATACAGATTAAAGTAATGATAGTATATATTGCATAAGCAATTATGATAACAATAGTTATTCATGCTTATGAAATATGTACAGAAAATGTGATATGAAAAATATCTGGATTGTCTTATTAGAACCTAGTAGAGGGATAGATAGGCATGCCTATAGGGATATAGTTGCTGCAACATACAGATACAGATACAGATACAGATACAGTTTACAGATATCGAGGCCCCGTTTGGGTTGATGACATAGATCTTGTTTGAATCACGGTGGCCCCGAAAGGGTCACTACATAGTACATGGCATAGGTCACTGTCTCGTACAGTGATGATACCTTCGGGTATACACAGATAGAGATCATTGTCTCGTACAGTGATAGTACCTTCGGGTACATATAGTTATTTCCCGTATCCGCTCCTAAGGTATTAGCGAGACAGACATAAAGAAAAAGAAAAAGTATATATGCGAAATGTAAAAGTACCTCTGATATGATGTGAAATAGCATTGCTATGCGATGAAGTATAGGCAGTTACAAGAGCAAAAGTGCGATCTGAATCACAGTATATGAGCAAAGTAAAGTCTGAGAAAGTGATAAAGACAAATATAGTATATGCACACATGAAGAAATACGAGAAAGTATACGAGAAGCCTAGAAATTATATGATATAATAAGAGCGTCTGAATGTATATGAGTATATGAATATCTGAGGATGTGATATATAGAAGCGTACAAGATGAAAGCATATAACATGAAAGTATATGATAGTACAAGTATGAAAATGAAGAATGAAAAGTATAACGTAGGCGTGCTTAGCCATTACATAAATACAGTTGTGATATATAAATCTAAGAAATGATATAAGTAATAGTACATGGAATGCAATAAGTCATAAAGCGGAAAGATAGAAAGTAAGATAATAAGTATAGAAAGCAGGAATCTGATAAAAGTATAGATAAAAGATATGCCAAAGACATAGAACATGTACCGAAAGAGATTGACATGTAATAGGAATGTAAAGATGATAAGTAATTAAAGTTATATGAATATGCATATGTGTCACACCCCGATGCCCGGTCCGACCCGATTGGCGGATCCAAACCGAGTTCGGGGTGTGATTCTATCTGGGACTCCTGCAGTTTTTTTTTTTTTTTTTGTAGAAGACTTTGTGGGTATGACCCACAAATATTATATCTGAATCGAAAAGAACTACCACCGGAGTGGTGTCCATCAAAATCTAGACACATATAACTAAGTCCCATTTACTTATACATATACAAAAACAACTTTACATTCCAATTACATATTGGAGAAAGCGGGACTGCGTAATGAACCCTTATAAGTGTGTTGCGGTGTGAATGTTTTCAGAGCGTCTTCTCCTATTACCTGGGATTAAAAACTGTGCTAAGCTTTGCGCTTAGTGGGAAATATATCTTATACGAGTAACACATGCATTTAAATTGAATCCTGAAATAACATAAAATGATATGATCATCAGTTGAGGAATTATACCTGCGAACTAATACACATACTTGTTATCATATAACAATTTTGCATACATACTTATTCTTATAACAAACTTATGCTTATTCACATCTCTCGTATGTGGGATTGAACTTTTACTTATACTTATAACAAACTTATACTTACTTGGGTCTTACACTTATAACTGACTTATTCTTATACGGATCATTAGGACATACTATTGATTCTGTTATCACAGTACTAAACCCTTACTATACCTCTTGTCTCCATAGGACACATACTTAACTAATATCGAGCCTTATACTTATTAGGACTACCAAAGGACATATATATCTATATATATATATATATATATATATATATATATATATATATATATATATATATATATATATATATATATATATAATATCGGACTTATCGGTGATACTTATCCACCTACTTGTACTTATATCTCTCGAATCTCCATGGAGTTCCACATAACTTATGCTTATCTTGAGGTACCCTTAGTGCAATAAAGCTTATACTTATACTACGGAGTTATACTTGTTCGAGTACCCGTAGGTACCTAAATATGACGGGCATTATCTTGGTATTGCGGAACTTGTTCTTATCACGAGTACTTTCGTAAGTACTACAAAACTTATCTCTTTGGTGCCATTATCTTAACTTATTACTACGAAGCATATCCTGGCATTACGGAACTTATACTTTATCTTTGAACTTATTCTTGTGTTTAGGATCTTATACTTGTATTCACAGGAACTAATACATGTATTTGGATCACCTCTGTTGTCTTCTGAGCTTCCATATATTCTGAGGTCTTATACTTGTATTCTGAGAACTTATTCTTGTCGCTACGGATCTTATACTTGTGTTAAGAACTTATTCTTGTCTTACAGGATCTTATACTTGTATTCTGAGAATTGATTCAGATTTTAGATCTTATTCTTGTACGAAGATACTGTGGAGTGCGATAAGTCGAAACGAATCGAGAATCATATGTTGATACATATTAGATATGGGCATTAGTCCATAAGCGATTCCTGAATCCTGGCAGGTATATCTGGGTTCACTCTGATTGAGACATATCAAAAACGATGAATTGCTCGGTTTATGCTCGAGTCATAACCGATTCACGGTGGTTCGGATTACTCGTAGGTACCCTTTGGACTTATATAATGCAGTCAAGTGCACATGCGTTCTCTGAACCCAATCGGTCGGGGGTACGTGCCGGTACGCCAGAACTGTCGGTCTGAAGGAGTACGTAGGTGCTTCTGAGAACAAATCTGATCGTTAGGATCTTTACTGCTGTTCTTTGTTGAGTCTTGTCATATGTATGCATTCACCTAGACGATCATAAAAATGGTAAGACGCAATATAATAAGTACCGGAAGGTGTCTGAGCGGAGTCTTGGCGCGTGAGTGCGAGGCGCCGCCCGGGCGATGCGCGCGCCAGCGAGTCGCCGTGGCACCGGCGAAGTCTTGGGAACTGCCGTCCAGCGTGGATACCCGCAGCAGCCGAAGTGTCGTAGCACCCGATAGGAGTGCGGGAAACGCGGCGAAGTCTGAGCGCGATGGGAGCGATCCATCGACCGTGCGCCCGGTCTAGGTAGTCATACGATCATATGTCTTCCAGGAACTCATAACTATCTTTATTACCTTACGTATTCCATGACAAATTGCTTTTCATGTTCATGTTCATGTTTCGAGTTCATTTTCATATTTCATATACTTATCTGAGGAATACTGATGTATTCGCGTCATTCGTGTAATTAGCATCTCGATGCATCTACTTTACTTAGGAATTGGAATCAATCCAATCGGATCATCCAAACTAAAGTTATGGCATTTTCATGCCAAACTAGTCAATTTACCGATTACACTAGAGATAGTTTGTATTACTCATTTTTCCGGGGTCTTAAATTCATATTTGACACTATCTATTTGTACTCTTTTAAATTTAAGGTGCTAAGGGTTCTTCTCCAATTGGAATCACCTGAATCAGACAGAAACTGAGTTACGTCCCAAATGACCGGTGGACTGCTCTATAGTGATCAAAGCTGCGCGGGGTGGCTTGCGCCAGCCCCACTTTGAGTGAATTTCTGGGACACTTAGAGTGAGGTGACAATTCCTATTTGTACATATGTTGGTTTCCTTGAAGTACATTTTAACCGAAACTTGAATCATAAAATCGGATCGAAAATAAACGGTGTAGTACAAATATAGCCCAGTCGGAATAGGAAAGCGAGCATCACGTATGTAGGGTACACCCACGACTGTGCCGGTGCATGTTATTTGAAAATGACGAACTAACATGCGGTACATGTTCAAGGTGTCTCCGTACATGTCACGAAAAATGCCCGAGAATGTGTGTTTTCTCCCATTTTTCCATATTCACCATACGATTGACTATACGCCATCGCGCTATGAAACCATTTCATATTCATCTTGTAACCTCTTTTCTATTCAATTCCTCTTTCAATATATCTTTCTTTACTTCAAAAATCTTTCATGAATTTCTCGAACAACTCTAATATGGGTTATAACCCATACCACCAAACCAAATATGATGATTAGTTAGGTTTGTTCTAAACCTAACTCAATTACTCTCGATTAACCCGTGAATCCATCCTCGAAGGGAGGATTCCATACTTTCTTGTGTCATTTGGGATTTTACCAACCTTAATTTCATTACATCTTTGGTTAGGATATAATCTAACAAACCACAGGATTTGGAACTCGTAAACTTTTCTAGAATTCCTCCTGAAAATCCATGATCCATGCTAGAATTCATACCAAGGTTAGTTCCGTACCTTTTTGAGCTTGAAAACCCTCTTACAACTACTCTTTCCTCTTCCCTGCCCCTTCTTCTTCTCTTTCTCTTCTCTCCTCTCTACGGTTTGGTCCTCGAAAATGAGACAGAATTGTCTTAAATCCCGTGTTTATTAAGGCCGTATTTGGCCCCGAGGCAAAGCAGTTTTGTTTTAAGTTTCGCCCATTTTCGTACCCAGTCATAAACTCACTTTCTTTTTTACCAGCGACTTATACCATATTCTAATTTAACCAGATCTTCCTATTTTATGACTTTCATATCCTTTTTTCCAAATTACAAGTTTGCCCTTGTATCTTGTAAACTTTCCGGGTTTCTTAATTTCCATGTTTCACATTTAAATCCGCAGAAAAGCGTGAATTATCTTACAATCACTGTCAGCTTATTTAGGATATATTTCGAGGTGTTCTGATATGTATAAACATGACGATCGCCATTGGTGGTTGTCATTGCTTATGTTCCCACTAAGCGTAAAGCTTAGCGCAGTGTTCAATCCATGTAGGTACGAAGCGGAAGGCAGGATGAAGACCCGAGGACATATTAAGCGAGAGAAGGCCATCTTAGAATGGAAAGGTGCTCGCGGCCTTCTTATGTCTACGATGTTTTGTATTAAAAATGTACATGTATAAGTATTTGTATAAATGTCAGACTGAGTATATGTTTAGATTTTGATGGACACCACTCAGAGTAGTTCTTTCATATATGTAAATGATTTTTTGTTATTACGAGAAATTGTTTGTATACTACGGCTCTGAAATCTGACTCACGAGAAAAAACAGTCGATAAAGTCATAGTATATAGTATATACTATAGATAGTATCGCGCCCCGGACTCCGGTTCGGATCCGCCAATCGGGTCGGATCGGGGATCTGGCGGGCGTGACAATATCCATGTTTGGGAGCATTTTGGAGTGGGCGACACACACGCAATAGATCTTTGATCCGATCTTTGAAGACTTGTTTAGCCCAGAGTAAGATTTTAGGATACTTACGTGACCGATGTGCCTTTTTTTGTTTTAGATGTCATTTAGGTTTTTCGGATGCACTCACACATTCACTATACACTTAGTTTATTCCTGAGTGTTGAGAGTAGTGAGAGCCTTTACCATAGGCCACCCCTTGAGATGTCAAGGAAGTGCATGTGTGGAGTTGATTACCATCTTTCATGGAAAAGAATCGTCTCTTCGGAGACGTGTAAAGGTTGTGTACCACTAGAGGGTATGGTCGCTTCTGCTAGGGACCCCTTTAAAAGACCCACCCACCTTTGTCTTTTTAGAGCCACCATTGACCTTCTATGTTGAGTTTAGATCCTATTTATTAAGACTCTTATCCTACACGTGGGTGCATCTATGAGCCTTCAGGGCCGGTTTAGTCATGATATGGATCCAAATTTCTCCATTTTGGTTTCCACAGAGATTGATCAGAGTTTGGGTTTCAGTGGAACAATTTTCTACATAGTGTTGGCTTATCTATTTCAGTTTCAATTCAACATTCACTTATTGATTGTGCTCAGCTCGAGTAGTTTCTTTACCAATTATGCTACATTTTCAAGGTTTATTCTATTATACAATTTGAGACCACCTTCGTGGATTAGGGTTCGGGGTAGACTAGTTCCCATGACAGATTATAAGGTTATGGATGATCAGTTTGCCTTAGTAATTTCCTCGATTCAACAAGCCATACTTGGAGTTAGGAGGAGGATAGATGGACAGTAAGCCTCGTATGACCAAATTCAGGATGAGACTCAATATGATTTTGTGGCACCCTTACCGCCTGTTCAATTGACAGTTTTTCATGTGCCATTGGTTCTTCATGATCAAATAGAGGTGGCACGCCCCACTAGCTCTGATACTTATTTCGGCCAACGATAATGCGCGTCGTATGGATAAGAATTTGGAGGCGGTAACACTAAGCAATATGAGGATCTTCTTTGATGGAGTTACTAGTGGGGATGGTATTGATGTATGTTCACCTCATTCACCCATAGCATATATTCATGATATTGATGTTTGATGACATGAGGTTGGATGAGAGATACGTCGACTATGATCATAGTATCTTATGAGAGAAGTTTTGCATCGCCTCGTAGTTCTAAGGCCGATCGACCTTGGTACTCGTGAGATTGGTTTTAGAGAGGATTGAGTTTTGGTTTAGCATTATCTATATATGAGAGAGACAAACTTCTTCACTTGCTCTAATTATTCCTGGATGTTTTTGCATGATCTTATGGAAATATGCTAGACCTTTTCTTTATTGCTCATTATATGTTGTTGGTGCCACATGCTAGACAACTACAGCGAGACGATTTGGTTTTGAGAGTCCTCAGAGGATTGAGTAGTGACCCTAGGGAATTTCAGACCCACCTAGAGCAGACCTTGCATTATTAGAGAGTTGACCCTAGAGCGAGTTGCATGGTTGATGGACTTAGATTTCCCAATTCTTAAAGCCAACCAATGTGGATCGAATGAAAAAAGTTTTATGTTTGAGACCATGGTCGTAGGATGGGTGGCCATTATTTTGGTTAGCCGTATACCTTATCACAAGTTACTCACATTTTTTTCGTTGCTAGCACATTGAGCCTCACTTACGCATTTTGGCGTATCTTTCTCTTATAGCCTTGCTTACCTTTTTCATACTTGGGATAGGGGTCCTTTGGTGTGTGGATGTCTTAGTTTAGAGATCTTATGAGTTATGGACACATTGATATATTCTTTGCATCACCTTACCACATTTACTTCATTGTATACGCCACAGTTTCATAGTTTCTATCTTTTCACCTTTCTTTTTCTATTTGACTTCTTGTTACATCATTCTTTCCACTTGGATTGGTGATCTATTCATTTCTTTATAAGGGTTTGTAATGTCTTCCCTTCACTCATTCCATCGACATTTATTCAAAGACCTTTAGTTTGAGAGGCTTATGACATTTCATTAGAGTTGTTTTATTGTACCTTCATGCTTGGAGATATGTTCGTTTATTGCCATATTGGCTTTTTTCTCATTGTTTTATTTAGTCTATGCTAAAAAAAAATTAAAAAAATGCGCACATGTATGTATTCAATATCAGTATTCCTTAAGTATGTATATGGATTTATGAGGATCATTGTTTTGAGTGTATGCATTACTTATGGAAGTTCATATGTGAGCTTCCCGATATCCCAGTATCTTGTGCTTGAGTACATATTTGGATTTATGAGGATCATTGTTTTGAGTGTATATATTACTTGTGGTAGTTCGTTTGTGAGCTTCTCGAGATTCTAATATCGTGTGCTTACTTTGAGATTTTATTAGTGGTATGTGAAATGATTGATCCTCTCCTAAGGGCTCCAAGTCAATGTCATATTCATCATCCCGTTTGTCGATGACATGTCTTCCCCATGTAGTGATTTAGGTGGATTCATCATATCATCATCAGTTTTTTTCCCCTTATATTATTTATCTTCTTGACTTCATACCTCTCATTTTCACATTTATCACCTTCATATGTTTATTGATTTTGAGTTTGATGTTTCCTCCACGTCATGTCTCTCTCCTTTTACTATCGTCACATGTTACACTTTTGCATCACATCTCATTATCTTATTCTTCCATTGGATGTTCTTGTGCATGGCTCATGTGAGACTTCTTATGCATGTGGAATTCCACACAAGAGGGCACTAGGTTGATCATTGGGTATTTGAGCTAGTTTCTCTTCATTTCTTTTACCTTATCACCCAAACCTACATTACAGTCCGTGTCGTTTGAGACCATGAGATTTGACGTTTTCTTTGACAACATCTACTTGGATAGGTATTTGAGACTTAGTTGATATCTAGACATTATCATGTTTCTTTTTTTGGGAGATGCCTTACTAGTGTTTGGATTCATTTCTAGTTGTGGTTACGGATATTCAAAGTTTCTCTTTCTGCGTGGATGCATGGATTTTGATTGATTTTTACGACACTATGGAGCATTATAATATAACAGGAGTTCACCCCTATTCTCAGGATATCTGGTTATTGTTGGTTTGTGTGGCGGATTCTTGAGATGTTGAGTCATGCCATGATATTTATCTTTGTGTCTCTCATATGGATGTGCCATATAGGAACATACCGCCTGTCGAGATCATCTGAGTTTGTTGGATTCATGTCACGTGTCATACTTAGGCATACCCTTCTGTTGGGATCTGCCAGTTTGTTATTTGTGCGCAGTCTTATTGAGATGATAAGTTTATGACATTTTTGGGTTTCATCATGTTTCTGTGGGATGTCATATTGGGGCACACCCCCTATTTAGCAAGATCATCTGGAGTTTGTCGGTTTGTGAATATAGTCCCTATTGAGAGGATGAGCCTTGTGTGATTCTCACACCTTTGCCCGTGTTTCTATGGGTGGTATACTAGGTATACTATGTTATCAGGATTATCCCAGGTGGTTGGTTTTTATGCAATGGTTTTTTCATTTGAAGATGAGACCTCATTATGACATTTCGAGCATATGTCATCTAGAACATAATTCTATTTTGAGATTATGATCTTAGAGATGTGTATATGGTTTTTACCGAGGATGAGCTTTATTGTGACATTTTTGCTCCAGTATTGTTTATTCAGTGGATCTTTGTTAGGCCATCGTAGAGTTCTGAGACATTCCTCAGGCTTCTTTTCTGTCATTGTTGGCATTGTTACGGGACCCTCTGTCTTTTTGTGTCTCGAGATTTGAGGAATCAGAATTCCATATATGTTTCTAGCATGGCTTTACGAAAGTCCCAGTGAAGGAGGAGTTTATTCATTTTGAATTATTTGATTCTTATTGATCCTTCATGATAGTACATGCTTTCGCCTTGTATGATGATATAGTTGGTTCCACTTTTGACTGTTAATGTTATTTGCCTAGACTCACTTGAATATCATGATCTGATCATTTCCGCTTGCCATACTAGGGCATAGCCTCTTATTTTATTGATGAGATGATTTGCTTTAATGATAGTTATTTGACAGTCCTTGTTTGATTGGTGGATCCCCTTTACATTGATTGCAGTGTTCTTAAGATCATGGGCTTAAATGCATATATTCGACCTTTTACATATGTTTTACTGCAAATAGGAGTTTTCATAGCGGATTGTTTAAAGTTCAGGACTACGACACATTGGGCCTTGTATACCCTCGTAGATTCGGCGTTGAACCGGCTTTTCTTGTCGTCTTTTATAGATTAGGCGTTTAGACTGACCATATGGATTCGATCTTGGACTCCATGCGATCCGCTACTCGCATCATTAGTCGAGACGTTTAGACTTCGTCTTCTGCAAATCAGGCGTTTAGACTTCGCCTTCATATGGATCAGATGTTCAAACTTCATTTGCATCACATTTACTAGCACCACAGTTTAGACATTTAGATTTCGTCTTCTACAGATCAGGCGTTCAGACTTCGTCTTCATATGGATAAGATGTTCAAACTTCATCATCCCATTATGGCGTCAAACATTGGACTTGTTTGTAGATTAGGTGTTCAGAATTTGCCTTCATATGGATTAGATGTTCAGACTTCATTTGCATCACATTTGCTATGCTTTGCAATTTAGGCGTTCGAGACCGTCTTACGCGAATCGAGTGCTGAACCCTCATATGGATCATGAATCTTAGGACTTCATCTTTTATCACATTTCTTGCTTGTAATTCGGGCCTTAGGCCGTCTTTTGGAAATCAAGTGTTTAGACTTTGCCTTCATAAGAATCAGATGTTCAGACTTCCTCTGCATCGCATTTACTAGCAATGCAGTTAGACATTCAGACTTCGTCTTCTATAGATTAGGCGTTTAGACTTCGCCTTCATATAGATTAGATGTTTAGACTACACCTTCATATAGATCTGCGTTCGAGACTTGGCCTCTACACCATCTTGAATAAAGGCGTTCATCACGTCAACCATGTTTTCCTTATTTAGAGACCAGATATCTACGAGATGCCTTACGCCACTGTTGGGCCTGAGTTCCATCTTCGGCCCAGAAATGCATCTCTGATATTCAAGATGGCTATAACAACTAATCTTCTTCTTTGGTTGTCACCACTTTCCACTTGCTAGCTCATGAGTTCGTGTCGAACCTGCATATGACCATTATGGGGTCTTCATCAGCATACCATTTGTCTTTAGAGCTTATTCTCACTATTTTTGAGCGTTCCACGTTTTATGGCAGCATAATGGTGTTCATGCTTCCTCTGATCTGCCTTGACCATTCTAGCACCATGGCGGTAAAACTGTTTGAGATTTAATCTGAGTTTACCTTTAAGGACCTTCCCAGATGAAAGATTGGATCTCATGCGGGTAGAATTATAGGTTATCTTGTTATTTTTGTTGTCCACCCTTAGGGTGTCTAAGGTCCTCTTACCTTTGCTCTAGTGTCCATCTTGGACACTTTTGGGATCTCCTTTTTTCTTCGATAGAGTTCATCTCACTTCACTCACTTTTCACACATTCATTTTACTTCATTGTTCGTGTTCGTTACATCCGTGAACTCTATCGAAGAGGGACATATTTGTAAACCCCAAAAATTTGGAGGCTTAGGAGGTTTCTTCCTTTGTGAGAGGCAATCTCACATTGGAAATTGATAAGGGAGAGATGTCTTCCTTTCCATATAAAAGGGGGCTCACTTATGGATTTGCTGGATGAAGAAAGAAGGAAACCGTGGGCCTACCACGAAGAATTAGAGGAGACCTTTAATGACCTTTAATTAAATATTTTTTTCAGGAGAAATGTTTTAGGATAATCGACCTCTAATTGGAGACTCAAACTTGTCTATGAGTTTTTGTTTTCAGGGAAGATGGACAATCTCCTTAAAAGGAAAGCTCAAAACTCTCATAGTTTAAAAGTTTAATAGTTTGGGCTTAGAGGTCCCAATTTTAGGAAGCGATCTCGGCTTTAGAGATGGTCTCGGCTTACGAGGTGACTCAACCTCGGAAGCTGCCTGTCTACTAGGTAAGTTTTCTTAACTTTCTTTTTATTTAGAAATTCTTATTTTATATAGTCATTTTTTAATTAATTGTCTTGTAAATATATTTAATTTGTTGTTATATTTAATTAGTTATTTAATTTATAGTCTTATTATTTTATTTCTTTTAAGTATATTGTTGCTTTGTTTATTTAATTAATTGATTTGATGTCTTTTTTTAATAATTCAATTTATTTTTTCTTAACACATGAACCACATCACCCACCCTTAATTTATTAAAATCCCAAAATTTAAAAAAATTCAAGTTCTAAATTTTCATTTCTCAATTGTTAAAATTCAAGTGTCCAAATTTCAAAATTCAAAATCCAAAATTCTCGTTTTTTAAAATTCAAATTTTCAATTTTAAAATTCAAGTCTTCCAAATCTCAAATTTCAAAATTTCAAGGTTCCGATTTCAAAATCGCAAATTCCTAATTTTAAAGTTCAAGTTCCCTAATTTTAAAATTTAAGTCTCTCAATTTATGAATTTCAATATTTCAAGTTTATAATTTCAAAAATCAAGTACCATGATTTCAAAATTCATGTCTTTCAATTTTAATTTTAATTTTTCAAGTTTCCAATTCCCAAATTACCAATTCCCAATTTCAAAATTCAAGTACCCTAATTTCCAAATTAAAGTCTCTCAATTTCAAATTTCAATTTTTCAAGTTTCCAAATTAAAATTCAAGTCACCCAATTTCCAACTTAAATTTCCCGAATATCAAATTTCAAAATTCAAGTGTCTTAATTTCAAAATTCAAAGTACTCTAATTTCCGATTTCAAATTTTTAAGTGTCATAATTTCAAAATTCAAGTTGCCAAATTTCCAATTTCAAAATTTTAAATTCCAAATTACAAATTTCCAAGTCTCAAATTTTTAAAATTTAAGTTCTTAATTTCGAAATCCAATTTCCAAAAATCTAAATTCAAAATTCTCAAACTTCAAATTCATTTCAAAATTCTCAATTTCCAAAATTTCAAAACTTCAATTTCAAAAATTTCAGATATATGATTAATTCTATAATTCATATATAATGGAATCTTGTAAGGGGGTAATTTATTATAACACCTCTGAAATGAGCTTAGGTAGGGGCTTGACATCTTATGTATGCAGCAATAATTTGACTTATGATCTATAACCAATTTTAATTGAATGTGAATATTCTATATTGTTGTGTCGAACTAACGATTTTCTATTGATGTGCTCTAGGTCGCGCTGGAAATGTATTTTTCTCATATGATTTTACTTTATTATTTATTTATATATGTCTTATATGCTTTTGTTAGAGCTGAGAATATGGGTTGAGCCTGATGGGTTAGAGTGGGTTGACCCGAAATTTTGGAGATTTGTTTCCGAAAAATGAGCTGAAAAAAATCGGGTTGTTTGGCTTGATCTAAATAACTGTGGGCAAATTGGGTTCGGACTAGCCATCTTGATTTTATTTATTTATTGTTATTATTTTTTTTTCTACCATATAAATAGAATATTTTGATAATTGGATTCAAACCCTAAATAAGTAAATCTTTTCTTCCTCTTTCCGTATTCCGTCTACGCCCTCAACCCTACGGATCTCTGCTCTCATCTCTCTCCATTTTTCTCATCGATCTCTCTCGCTAACTGCCGATCATCAAAGAATCTCGTCGGTTGTCGAAGAATATGGTGTTGAATCTGCTTTGCTGATCGTCGAATAATCTCCGAGCTGAACAAATCGTCGTGTGAGAAAACTTTGAATAAAGTTTTTTCAAACTACGACTTTACTCATACAGGAAATAAAAGGTTGGTTTTCTTTCTCTTTCTTTGCATTGCAGTTTCATTTCATTTATGAACCATGTTCATTCCAACATTTTAGAGAAAAATTTGAGGTTTATTTGTCTTAGATGCAAGGTTTTATCTCAGCAATGCTCTACTTTCTTATCATCTTGCATATTAAAATGTGATACTCAATTTTAAAGATGGGAGCAGACATAGCACCACTTTTCATATGTTCATGTTAATTCAAGCTTAGTTAGCTTCGAAGAGAAAGGTTTGTTGACATTGTTGTACTCACTACCACTGGTGTCCTTCTTGGATCGACTTTGAATATCTTGAATGAACATGCTTGGTGATCCCATGTTTGGAATCATCAACCCGGATTGTCTCTTCTAGTTTTTCCAACTTGATGCCCATTCCTAATTAGATTCGCTGCATCCCCTCTTGAATTCCTCCCAAAACTTGTCTTCCCTAAAATAAAATTATGGAAGGCAAAGTGTAGTGGCCATCAACGTTGTCACGTTTTATTGGTAATAACTAAGCAATAACTTTGACTAATAACAAAAGCAATAACTTAATTAATAACAAAATCCCATTATCCCATTCTTTGCTAGTCCACTTTTTAAGTTTTTATGGATGAGTCCTTCATGCATCATGCATGACACTACTAATGCATGATACCCCAATAACCCCACACCACTAATTTAAGTCCTTACAGTAGGAATTGGTTGTAGTGTCACTTGTTGATATGATTTCTACGCATATACTTCATCGGTTTGTGTAGTACTTCTTACACTTTTTTACCACCATCTTTATCCATAAATCCATCTAGTTTATATATGGGTATCATATCGTTGTGTAAGCTATATTAGTATATTTCATCTGTGGGTGTCTGTGAAATATGCTCATATATTATCATGTAATTTGATTGGTCTACTTGCATGCATATATTCAAATAGATGTAATTTCTAATATTAATTTTTTTATCAAAATTTTCTTATGGTTTTTTTGAATCAATAACAGACTTACATTATGACATCCTCTAGTGTCGGAAAGGAACCAACTAGCATTAGTTGTGATGATGAAGATTGTGAAATGTTGTCAAATGCTAGTTTTGTAAATAACTCTAATGTTGATGAGAGTCATGAGACTATAGAACCACAGACCAAAAGGGCTAAGACTTTGACCTTTGATGTGTGGAATTATTTTGTGAAAATTGGGGTTGGTAAAGATAGCAAGGAAAAATGCAAATGCAAGGCTTGTGGGAAGGAATACACTTGTGCAAGTAAATTAGGAACTTCTCACCTTGCGCGTCACATTCCTAAATGTCACATGGTACCTAAATTTCATGATATAGGAGGGATGCTAGTGATTATGAAGGGAAGTTGAGGAAGAAAAATTTGACTCTAAGATAAATTGAGAGATATTATCGAATTGATTGTACCTGTGATACGCCTTTAGTATTGTTAGTGGAGGTGTTTAGTCTTGAAAATTTTGAATGAAGATTGTAAAGTATTTCTAAAGAACAGCTAAATGTGATGTGATGAAAATATGAGGTGAAAAAGAAAATTGAGTAACAATTAGGCCAAATTCCGGGCAGAGTGTGCTTTGCCACGATTGTTGAATTGCATACACAATATTGAGTATATCTCTTTGGTTGTACATTATGTTGAATAAGATTGGAAAGCAAGAGTTAAAATTTTATCATTTACTCACATACAACCTCCACACACTGGTCATGATTTGGCATTGAAGGTACTTGAATTTTTAAAAGATTGAGAAATAGAAAAAAAAATATTTTCCATTCTTTGGATAATGCATCTTCAAATGATAACATGTAAAACATGTTGAAAGAACATCTATACTTGTCAAATAGCTTGTTACTTAATGGAGAGTTCTTTCATATTTGATGTTCTGCACATATCTTGAACCTTATTGTTTAAGATGGTTTGAAGGTTGCTAGTGATACATTGCTTAAAATTAGGCAAAGTGTGCACTATGTAAGGGCTTCAGAGAGTAAGAAGAAACAATTTTTTCAATGTGTTGAACAAGTTGGTGGGATTGATACATCAATTGGCTTGAGATCAGATTGTGTTACTAGATGGAACTCTACTTATACAATGCTTAAGAGTGCAATCAATTATCGTCAGGCTTTTCAGAGTTTGAATTTGATTGATAAAAATTATAAGTGGTGTTCATCTAATGATGAATGGTTTAGATCAATTTCAATGTGTGAATTCTTGAAGCCATTTTATACAATGACCAACTTGATTTCCGGATCATCTTATCCTACTTCTAATTTGTATTTTAAGGGAAATTTGGAGGGATATAACTTCTCTGACATCAAACTTTGAAAGTAGAGTTGTTGATTAATGTTGTAGAATGAAAGAAAATTTTGATAAGTATTGGAGTGAATATAGTGTGGTTCTTGCATTTGGGGCTATTCTTGATCCAACTAAGAAGCTTAATTTCTTGAAGTATACTTATTCAAAACTTGACCCACATGGCTATGAAGAAAGATTAGAAAGGTTTAAGAAGGCTTTATATGCACTTATTGAGGAGTACATAAACAAATGTGCATCAACTAACTTGACTCATTTTTCTTCTAATGTAAGTCACCCACCAATTGTTGTTAGAGGAGAAAGGGAGAAAGAGAAGTTACCTACATATGATGTAAGTTTCCTTTAATGAAATCCATTTTCTTTTTTAAATGAAATGTTTATTTGTTTAATGAAATATTTATTTGTAATTTGATAGGATTTTGAAGAATTTGATTGCCAAGAAACTAACAATTATGGAAAGTTTCAACTTGATCTCTTTTTAGAAGAGCCAAAAATTTCCTTCTCTAGAAATTTTGATGTGCTTGGTTATTGGAAAGATAGAAGCAATAGATTTAATGATCAAGGATGGTGATAGGGTTTGAAAAATGGGCTCGCCGGCCCACTCGCCAAACTGAAGAGCGCCATTGAAACACTTTCGGGCGCTGGCCGGTAGAATGAAGGCCCGATCCGCTTTCGGCCCACAGGCGGTTATGGGTAGTGAAAGCGCGCGTGCGCGAAGTCAAACTAAATCCCATCGATGAAATAGAATAATCTGATAACATATTATCACGCAAATCGACTAAATCTACGTGATAAGTAAGATAATTCCGCGATATGGCCATCAGGGATCCGCGATGAGGAAGAAAGATGATTAAATAAGCTAGCTCTTTCTATATCCTAAATCGAATAAAATCTTAGATAAAAGTAGGGAAATATCCCGTCAGTGGGGAAAAGTCTAATCACCCTCAAGCGGAAAAACATATACTATAAATACCCAGAACCCTTGTCCCGGTGAAAGAGGCGCGATACATTCGCCTTGCAGTCTATCTTTTCTCGGCGAGGCTGAGCTTAGGCATCGGGCGGCCATGGTAGCCCCATGGAAACCCTCTCCTTTTTCTTGTCTTTGTAGAGAAGTGCCACATCCAAAGACTCTGAAGCCAGTAGTCGCGATGCTCGAGAACATGCGGACGACCAATGGCCCGATCTACGGCCCGGCGACACAGCGCTCGGCCGGTCAGGTTGAAAAAGGCATCATCGGTTCGGCGCGTTTGTAGAACGGCCGGTTCCTTTACAAATATAGCTGATTTCTGATTCGCGATGGTATCAACGAACCTGGCGGGAAGCGGCAGCGATCCACGAAGGATCACGGGATCCGTGACGGCAGCGAGACCGGCGAGACCTCGGCGCCGTTAGAAGCGTCGCGGCCGACACGAGTGAGGTGGGCGCTCGCCTGACGATGCTTGATAGAGTTGAGCAACTCACGAGCGGTCTAGCGCCAGTGAGAGCCGCAACGAGCTCGGGAAGATCCTGACATTCCTCATGAAGAAACCACAATCTGACATTCCACGAGTCTTTGAAGCGAAGCGAGTCTAGTAGGAGCCGGGGCATGGACGCGGTGTGCAGAGTGAGACGACGAAGCGACACTCGGAGCGTGCCGGGAATGAAGAATTACGTCACCACCGGCGAGGAGCGGAAGCGTCATGGAAAACGCCGTTGTAGGCCTCAGCCGAAACTCAGTAGGTGTGAAGGAGGTGGTAGAAGAGGCGCACTCCCAACACTATAGACACCTTGGTACAACAAGGCGAGTCACCCTTCCGCGGCCCAGGGTGCTTCACTTCCCTCTTCCCGGCCAAATTAGGGATGCCACAAGTTAAAGCATTCGATGGGCGTCGGAGATTGATCGATCATTTCAACGCCTTAAAGCGAATGGAGTTGCATGGGTATCGAGACCACAATGCGATCTGAGCTTTGCTATCACATTGAAGGGCTGACCTTGGCTGGTTTAATAGGCCACTTCATGATCTCCTCATTGAGCTATCATTGGATTCGTCTCTCACTTCGACTAGACGAGGCGTATAGAAAGCCAAGTTACCCATCTATTGACCATCAAGCGAGGCTCGCGGGAAACTTTGAGGTCTGTGTTGAAATTCAATGCGATCTCGAGAAGGTAGATGCTCCCGATGAGAAGTTCGCGATCCACCCACCTTCATTCTTGGTGGGTGCGTCGAAAGGGATTTGATGTTCTCTATCTCAAAAAACCCTCGGGCGACATAGGCGAGTACTTCGCAAGCGGAGAAGCCCATGATGGCGAAGAAGCCTCATATCGAAGGAATCTCCGCCCATAAGAAAAAGCGGGACAGACAAGCGGCGAGGGCGGGCAAGAATAAGCGACGGAAGAGGTCTCCAGAAAGATGAAACGATCCCGAAGGCGTGGAAGCCACCGAGAGATCGTCTGGAGCCCACCTCGCGAGACAACCACGTTATTCACCTCGCGGTTCACGTAACAACCTCGATATCACGGATACGCGAGTGCGAAAAGAGCAGTTCACGAGGTGTGACCTCAAATAAGTCAAACCGCCCTGAGAGACAACACGGTATTTTGAGTTCCATAGAGACTAAGAGCGCGGATGATTGCATACGGTTTGAAAATAGAGTATTTAATCTGGCGTGGGTACCTCGAGCTTCATAGCCTGTCGGCCCTCCAGAATCGAGGCTGAGAACCGAGCTCTCGGCTGGCGGCCACCTTTTCGACGGACAACGCTCAGCACCCAGCGGCCTTTGCAGGAAATCACGTGATCTCGGGAGGATTTGCGGAGGAGGAATCCGGCTTCGGCCGGAAGCCGGTCTAAGCGCGGCATGGTCATTAAGTAGTGGAAATCTGGCGGTGTCAAGCGCCTCAGGCTGACGCATCCATAGCGTTCGCCGACTCGGTCACGGAGGATGCGACACCTGTGGCGGCCCTTGGTAATTCAGTAGTTGTGGCGACAAGCGGTCCATCGGGTCACCAGTTGACAGCGAGATTCGTGACATCATCTTCGCCTCGGCCTTGATCGATAGGCATCCGGAAGGAAAGCCCGGAACGTCGGCTTCCGTTGGGAGGATTCTCGGAAAAAGTATTACCCTTGAACGATACAACTAGTGCTCACCTTGGAACCAGTCTTTGAAATGACCGACGACAGTGAGATTCCTCGTTGTAGGCGCTCCGTCTGCTTTATGTGTTGTTAGGCGGACCACTCTACGAATCTGATAAAAGCCGTTCCCTCACTTACACATGATGATCAAGTTTCCTAAGTAAGCGGGTGGAATGGCTGAGGAAGTTTTCGTGACGGAATCTTTCGACATCCATGAAGCAAAAGCGATTGATGCATATGCTTAGACGAGCTCGACATGCGCGTGAGGTGCTGCAGGCTGAGCACGAAGAGTGAAACTTGTATTGTTGGATGGCATTTGACCACGAACACCTCGCTATCGGCTCCAAGCTAGGGAGGACCTCAGCCCTCTCACCCATTTTTGAGACAGAATAAAGATGTCTTCCGCGTGGAAGTAGGCGGGAAATGGGAGGATTGACCCATGATAATCACACATCGTGAGCGATCAGCCCATCCTTCAAGCCAATCAAACAAGAGGAGGAGCTTCGCCTCGAGAGAAAGGCAAGCGATCAACGAGGAGGTGGCAAACTCCTCAGCGGGAGCAATGAGGAGTGGAATATCACGAATGGTTAGCGGCGTCGTACTTGTCAGCGAAGCGGAAAGTGGCGATACGCATCAACTTCGCAGCGTCCATGAGCATGCCCGAAAAGACCGTTTTCCTTTACGCGAAGATCGACCTCATCGTGGATGCCACTGCCGACCATGAACTCCCCTCGGTTTATGGATGCTTTCTCATTCTGACGGATCGGCGGATCGGATGACCCGAGAAAAGACCGTTCATCACGGGCGGGGGAACCTGTGCTGCTCGTGTGATGCCTTTTGGGCTCAAAGCCGGGGCTACTTATCAAGAAAGGTGAGTAAGCGGGATGTTCCAGAAGCAAATAGGAACGACCATTGAGGTATACATAGATGATATGCTAGTAAAATCCTATTTGCGAGCTCGGCATAGCTGCGTCTATCAGGCGTTTCTAGATCACGAGAGAGTCTGACATGAAGTGCAGATCCGACCAAGTGCGCCTTGGATTATCGGTCGGAAAAATTCCTAGGTTTCATAGTCAACAGCAGAGAGGTGAGGCAAATCAGACAAAATAAAGGTTGTACTCGACAATGCCATCGCCGCCCAGGCATAAAGGAGGTCAGCGTCGACATGAAGAAGTTGTTGCTTTAAAAGTAGGTCGTATCGGGGCTAGTGATAAATGTCAGCCTTTCTTCCAAGTCTTAAAGAAGGCCTTTTAATGGGACACAAAGTGCGAAGAAGCATTCTCAGCATTGAAAACATATTTGAGCTCCCCCGTTCGGTAGCCGTTGGAGAGGAACTCCTCCTCTACATGCTTAGATGTATCGGACTTCTCGACCCATTTGTCCTGGAACAGTTGAATGAGTAGAGAGTGCGGCACCCGGTTTACTAATGCGGTAGGAGCTGCGAGGAGCGGAGGAGAGGTATCCAAGGATGGAAAAACTAATCTTAGCATTAGTAATCGCAACTTGGGCTGGCCCATACTTTGGGCTCATACCATAGAAGTTCAAATGAATGTCAGATGAAAGCGAGAGTGTTACATAAGCCGGAGACCTCGGGAAGGGTGTAGAGTGGAGTACATAGAGCTAAAGCGAGTTCGACATCGGTCTCATGCAGCAATAAAGGGCAGGTCTTGCGGACCGTCTGGAATTCATCTCGGCGAGCTTCTTGAGAGCGCTGGCGCTGATCGGCCTCCCCGTGGAAACTCTGCGTAGATGGGGCGCAGCATAAGACGGAGCGTCCCAATCGACCTCCTAGGAATAGATATTAGTGCGCACTCATATATTTAAATTCCGAGCCTCCGACAACGGTAGAATATGAGGCCGTCATAGCGAGGCCTCAGCCTCGCCCATTCCACTTTGGGGAGATTGGCCCGACAGGAGTCTCTGGCTGACTCTGGTAGTAGTAAGACAAATAGAAGATACCTGCTGAGCGAAAGTAAAAGAATGATCCTCTGCACTCAAAAGAGATGCGGGATTTAATGAAAAAGTTCGTCTTTGGTCTAGGTCAGGTATATCCGAAACGAGAGAACTCCAGTGATGCCTTGGCAAAACTAAGCGATAGCCTCACGAAGGCAGGAAGACCTCGCGGTCGCTGTCGAATACCTTATAAAAGCCTTACATAGATCTTTGTGGCGTGGAAGTTGCCCGATCGGGTCAGAAGCTAGGAGTTGGATGGACCACATTTGGGGATTACATAATAGATGGACGTCTACTCGACAGCTTTAAAAAGAGGCATGCAAAATTAGGAATGAGGTCGGCTAGATTCACTAATCATAAGGGGAAGCCTTTACAGCGAGTTTCTTCCACCCATCCTTAAGTGCATCGCGGGAAAAGAACTGCGACTATGTGCTAAGGGAGGCATGAAGGTGTATGCGGAAATGTCGGAGCTCGTGCATTAGCGGGGAAGGTCTTAAGGCGGGGGATCTTTGCCAGCCCCTGATACTCGGAGGCGCGGCCGACCTATTCGGGAGATACGAGATCTGCGGAGCATGCAGATCTCTCACCTCCCATCCTAAGCCCTTGACATCGATCACGAGCCCACGGCCTTTCCAACCGGTGGGGTTTGGACATTGCAGGACCTCTTGCCCATTGGGAAGGGCGATCTGATTCATCATCGTTGCGGGTTTGGTATCCAAGAGCCTGGTATCGAACTGATGGAAAGCAATTTGACAAATGCAGTTCGAGGATTTTTTGTCGCTGAGCTCGGAATTAAGAATTATTACTCGTCCCCAGCACATCCGCAGTCTAATGGTCGTGAAGTCACCATCAGAACCCTTAAGGCCGCATTGAAGACCAAATTGGAAGATCTTAAAGGCAAATGGGTAGAATACCTCCCCGAGGTGTTATGGGCCTACAGGACTACGCGCAAGTCAACAACCCAGGAAACCCCATTCGCCTTAGCCTTTGGTACTGAAGTAGTAGCCCCTGTCGAGGTAGGGTTAAAGTCCCCAAGGATCGAGTTGGCAACAGTGGAACACAATGACGAGGCTCTCCGCCTAAATTTGGACCTCTTAGATGAAAAGCATGAGCAGGTCCTAAGGCGCACGGAAGATTACCGAGGAAGGCGAGTGAAGTGGTATAACCAAAAGTCAAGCCAGGGAGCGTGCGGGTGGCTGAGTCTTGAAGAAGCTCACGCGTGAGGAAGAATCCAGTGCATGGAAAACTAGGCCTTAACTGGGAATGCCCCTACATCATATCCACAGTGTCATGTCGAGGCCAGGGTGAAATTACAGACCAGGGCAGAGGAGAAAAATTCTACATCATGCTTGGGCTATTTCTCCGCAATTATCAATCACCCTCAGTTTATATCTCATGAAAGCATTATCAATTTTAGATAGCGATTTGGCGTTCTTGGTTATTTATTAGGCGTCTCAAGCAGCCTGGACATAAAATGCTCGGAAAAATTACATACAACGGGAATGTGAAAGTTCATGATCAAAAAAGGAAAAGTCTCTCTTTATTCCAATCAAATTACATTCAATTACAATCAGTAGTGTCATCCATTACACCTCGGAAGTACACATTACAAGCGGTTCCCTCAAAAAAAAAAAAAAAAAAACCCTCAAGAAGGAAAGATGAAAGGAAAACGAGATGAAAATAAAGAAGAACAGAGAGGTGGAAAAGAAGAGAAGAAGAAAAAAGGGATGGAAAGAGTTTGTGCGAAAGGAAAGGAAAAAGGGAGAATGAGATGTGGAAGAAAAGAAGAAAGGAAGGAAGAGAGAATGAAAGAGAAGAAAGAAAGAAGAAAGGAGGAAGAAGAAGAATAGAAAATAGAGAAAGCGGCACAAGAAATATGCAGCCCTCTCTGGAAGACGCATTCCTAGCACGAGCTAGGGAATAACATAACTCTCATAAAGGGAGACTGAGGAAAAACACAGCTCCCCTGACGGGGTCAATGGCTGAGACCGGAGATCCTCGGGCGGATCCGGTGAGAGGCGATCAGGCTCGAGCTTCATTTGTGCGGATCTCGATTACACACCGAAGGCGGGAGACAGCCAGAAGTATAAACTTCATAAATTTGTGAAGCCATCATTTATAAGAAGGCCAAAGCACTCGGAAATTCGCGCAATTGTTTCCAATTCTCCATGAACTAGCATTAAAGACACTCGCATCTTTCCAAAAAAATCAGAAGTCGAGCGGTTTGCCTTGTGATGGCTTAGTTTGGCGGGCTGACCTACTGCGCTCGGGCCGTGCGACCTAAGAGTCGGATCGACAAATTTTATTCAGCCCACAAGGCCTCGGCGCCGGGCCCGGCCGGCTCGGTTGAGCTCATTGCTGCACGGGCCGTACGGCTGGGTCGGATCGGCTCGGGCTGTCGGCCCACAAGGCCTCGGCGCCGGGCCCGATGGCTCGGTTGTGAGCTACCACGACTACTTTCTGCCGCAGGCCATCTGACCTAAGTCGAATCGACTCAGGTTATTGACCCACAAGGCCTTAGCGCCCGAGCCAGCGGCTCGGTTGGCCAGGCTCATTACTCGCACGGGCCCGTGCGACCTAAAGTCGGATCAACCGGTATTCAACCCCTGAGGCCTCGGGCCGGGCTCAGTGACTGGTTTTGCATTTCATTCTACGCTCAGGGCCATGCAGCCTAAGAGTCGGATCATTTCATTCAGCCCATAAGGCCTGCGGCGCCGGAGGCCCAATGGCTTTCGGTTGGCCAGGCTCGGCTAATCTGCACGGACCATGCGGCCCTAAAAATTTCGAGATCAATGGGCTCATTGACCGCAAAGGCCCACGGCGCTTTCAGGCCCTCGGCTGGTTGGCGGGGCTCAGGCTGCTCTTGCACATGCCATGCGACCTAGAGTCGGATCGGCTGGTGTGGCGCGAGGCCTGCGTGCCAGGGCCGGCGGTTGTGAGCTCGACCTGCACGGGCGTGGCTAAAGTGAGGTCATTTCGGTGTGTTGCTGGTCTCGGGGGCTTGGATCGTATTTCGGTTGGAGGCTCGACTACTCTGCATAGGCCGTGCGACTGGAGTCGGATCATTTCAGCTATTCGACATGATGCCTTAGCGCTCGGGCCAATGGCTCGATTTAATGACTCGACTACCTGCTACAGACCATGTAACTGAATCGGATCTGACTCATTTGCCGGCCGGGGCCTCGGCGCCCCAGAGCCTAGGCTGGAGTTGGCTGCTCAGCTCTCTTGGGCCGTACGACTGGAAGTCGGATCGGCTCGGTATTGACTCTGAGGCCTCGGCGCCGGACGACGGCTCCGGTTTGGCGGGCTCATTTACTCTGCGACCATCCTGAAGCCTAAGAGTCACGTCGGCTCGAGGCTGGTCGGCCCTGAGACCTCGGCCTTCGGGCCCGGCGACTCCCAGGTTTGGCCAGGCTCATTCTCTGGGCCAGTGCGGCCTGAGTCGGATCGGCTCGGCTGTTCAGCCCATCAGGCCTCGGCGCGGGGGCCGCGACTCGATTTGGAAGCTCGAGCAAGCTCGACTCAAACCACATGACCACAAATTTTGCTCAACTCGGGCTATCGACCCGAGAAATTAATTCGGTTCATGCGAGCGGTATGAAATGCATAAGTAGAGACAAAGTGAGTAAAAAAAGGAGAGACATTTATTAAGGAAAAGGCTACATCGTCTGGGTCTGGGCGTAAAAATATCCTGTCGTCGATGTCGATGGCTGAAGAGGTCGCGGAATCGGGCATGAGAAGGGAGCGAGAGGTGAGAGTGGGGCCTCGGCTGGGGTGTCAGTTCTCGAGGAATAGTCGACGGAGAGGGACTCACTCGACCTCCTCGTCGCTAGGGATGTCGAGTTGAAGTCGGGCTGGGTAGGCAATAGCGGCTTTCTGCGAAGGCAAGCCCCTAGAAGCCTATTGAGTACAGGCCTCGTACCTCAATCTTCCTATAACCATCCCAGTTGACGGCTTGATTGCTTGTTGATGAAAGGTCCCCGTGCCCGGCACTCCACCAGTTGGCGTTCGCCGGTTACACATTCGGAAGCCTCACGAGCGAGCCGAATCGATGCGCGCGATCTTATCGCGGAGTTCTCCTTTGTATACGTGCCTCTTGTGGGCTCTCCATGGCTCGCCACAGGATGTAAAACAATGCCATTTGAAGCTCATCTTGAGACGGTGCAGCGAATCACGCCCTCTAGCAAGTCATTTTGTATGCATTTCGCGGCTCAATCACCCGGGAACCTCCGAAGCTGGCAGCCGGTACTCCTCAATTTGTTTTGGGCCTAAATCTTCTCTACCCTCGGCCCGAAGAGCCACGTCTGACGTGGTATGCTTCAAATCGGACAAGCTTCTGCCCTCCTCGGTCATACGTGGCACTCGATCCGCTGTTTCGGTGGCTGGAAGAAGGAAGCCACCTCTCCTTATGGCAGGGCGGCACAGCCTGACCCAGTGGATGCGCTGGAGCTCTCTTCAGTAGATGGCCACTGCCATCTGGCATGAGATCTGGCATTAACGGGACTAATACCCGCCGGGGTGAATCAGACCACAGCGAGATATGAGATAAAGCCTTCTAGAGCGAGCTAGCTTCTCAGCGGGCGAGCGAGCCTCTTGAGGTGGAAATCTTTAAGGATGGGCGAGGCCGCCTTCGTCACAAGCTCGGCGTTGAAGCAGGCGCCATCCGCGAGTTTGAACCCTTCCTCTTCAACTCTTGGGCCTCGAGAAGGTGGCAATCTTTGGGAGGATTCCCATTTGTGATGGGCACTGTGCCCGTATTTGCTCAGCCAGCCTCAGGAGGGCCTTTTGCCTTTCGTAGGACCCGAGAGAAGGGGCTGCGAGCTCGAAGCTAGGATCCTCGGTGGAGGCCGACAACATCTGCCACATGTTCGAAGGTGGTGCAGAGGAGAGGAAGGCCCCGATTTCGAACCCACCCCCAGTAGGTTGGTCTTTCTCCAACGGAGTCGAGGTTTTCCTTTTCATGCTCAGGGACTTGGGGTCAGCCTCCACGGGCAGGAGATCTCAGCCAAATGACGACAGTGGAAGACCCGGGCTGACGGAGAGACTTTCATAGTGGAAGGAGGCGAGGCCTCAAAGCGTGACGGGTGACCACCGAGCTCGAAGGGCAAGGAATGTCAGGCTTGATCGACTCCGTGGACGTGGGGCCCTTATTGCCTGCTATGAGTTATCTTGTTTGAGATCAAGGTCTGAGGCACATGAGAGCACGTGGACAATGCGGAATTAGAGATATCGATGACCTCATAAGATTATACCAAAAATAAAGCGACACTCCACGTAGATTCTCGGGGTGGATCCAATAGCCGGCGCGAGTGTCGTCCTTATCAAGAAGGGTCTATACTCGGTGCATTTCTTGTGAAAAATGCGTTCCTTCAAAGCACGTGAGAGGAGGGAAGATCGGAAATCACGGAGGAGCCTTGATGCGCACGGAAAAATAGAGGAAGCCCTCGGTGGTTTCTTAGCGCTAAAAGATAAAGGAGCAAAGCTATCACAGGAACATCATTTGTCACTAGAAAACCAATAGACCCGACCAAAATACCCCGGCCGTTGGGCGAAAGTTGAAGGACGGACATTAAAGTGTTGCAAACCCATGAAGGGATGCGAGGAGAGCGAAGACCATTATCGAAAACTACTTCAAAAACATACCATGCCAGTGACATATGGAGGTGAAACATCGGGGACCGGACTCCTGGACCTTGAAAGGTCGGTAGCTGGCCAGTGGCCCATCTGAAGGACCAACCTTGCTTTAGGCCCCCACCATTGGCTTATTTGAGCAGGCGTTTAGGTATTACGACCCCCTAGGATGCTAATGCAGTCTACTCCCAAGGAAAGGCGCCTGGAGCATCTAGAAGATTGACCGGTCGAGAGCCGGTCGGATGCTAGTTCGCGAGCCAGGCCTTGTGAAGAGTCACCTCAGTGTACGTAGAAGAGAGCAACCCGGACCCGTGGTGATGGCAGTGTGAGAGCGAAACTTGGGCGGCCCCAACCTAACGCCTCGGCGTATCGCTAGAAAAAGAAGACACCAAAGAGAGAAAGAAACTGACGGTCCCAAGAATAAAACGAGAAAAGCTATCTCGGGAAGAGCGCGAGAAGGGCATGCACGAGGTTGAGATGGAAACTAAGGAAGAGGAAGTCGAACTCATTAAGCGAAGAAAAAGTTTCAAGATCGGGGGCACCTGAGATGGGGATGCGAAGAAACGAGAGGAAATTGAAGAAATTAGGAGATGGCGCAAAAACCGAAGAGTCATCATTATCATGAGGCGATATGTGACGGCCGCACAACCTAGCACTGTACAGGCGGGCATGATTGCATCCTATACGAGAAACGTTACAGCCCTTGCCCATGCACACCGTACACAAGGGCTTGGGGGCAACTGATAGGGTATGAAAAATGGGCTCGCCGGCCCACTCGCCAAACCTAAAGAAGAGGCGCGCCCATTGAAACACTCAGGCCTTTGACGCCAGCCCAGAATGAAGGCGCCCAAAGGCCGATTATGGGTAATTGAGAAAGCCCACATTTTGCAAATCAAACTAAATCCATCGATAAGGGAAATAGAATAATCCTCAATAACATATTATCCTGCAAATCCAACTAAATCTCACCACGGCCAAGAAGTAAGATAATTCACAATATACTTGACACATCCTGGTCGAGTCGGGGATCCGCCCAATGAGGAAGAAAGATAATTCTAAATAAAGCGCTCTTTCTATATCCTGTCGAATCCGATATCGATAAAAGCGGGAAAATATCCGTCAGTAGGAAAGTCTAATCACCATCCAACTGGGAAAACATATATTATAAATACCAGGCTGCCACCATCGGTGAAAGAGAGGCCTTAGCCACATTCGCCCTCTGCGGTCATCTTTTCTCTCGGCGAGCCGACTTAGGTATCGGAGCGGCAGCGGGTGAAATCCGTAGGCCCCTCTCCTTTCTTGTCTTTGTAGAGAAGTGCCACATCCAGAGACTACAAGCCAGCGGTGCGATATCCAAAGCCTGCGGACCAGCCCAGCAGCAGCCCAATCTCCTGCCCAACGACCCCAAAACGCTCCAGCCCAGTCCGGTTGAAAAAAGGCATCATCAGATGGCATGTGATGTTTTAAGCATTCCTATAACTACTGTAGCATCAGAATCCACTTTTAATATTGGCTCCCGTGTTTTGAACAAGTATAGGAGTTCTATGCTTGATGAAACAGTCCAAGCTCTCATATGCACCTGTAATTGGTTACTTGGTTTTGTTGGTAAGTTTAAATTTTTTATTGAGTATTCATAATAAGTATTTCATTTATACAATTACTTATTATTTATTAACTTATGTTGATTTTATTTTTAGATGATGATGATGACTCAACCGACATTGATGATGTGCATCTTTCTAATGTGGAGTCAAATGTTGTTGTTGGAGATGACGAGGATGAAGATTAGGGGAATATGGATTTTATTTGAAAATTTGGATTTGTATTTTTAAAGATACTATTTAGTTGTTCTACTATTTATTAGTTAGTTTGTTGAATATGGCTGCATGCAATTTAGTTTGCTATATATATATATATATATATATATATATATATATATATTAAATATAATCTGGAGTAGTGAAGAGTATGCAGTTTTTTAGCTTGCTTTAGCCTTGTCATGTTGATGAGAATGAATTTTTACGTAAAAATATGGCCAGTGATCGAGTTTTTCGGCTATTTTTAGGCTTTAGCCCGTTTGGCCCACAACCATGTAGGCCGAAATTTGGGCTTGCTAATTGTTGGCCCGAATAAAAATGGCCCAAAGTGGCTTGACCCATTTTAGCCTAGGGCCCGAATGGGTTGGGCTAACCCGTTTCCTCGCTCTAGCTTTTGTATTGTTATTGTTTATTTTTTATATTCATTAGTTGATTAGTTAAAAGCGTATTTTTAACTGTTGTTTTTAGTAGAGACCTAACTTTTCGTAGAATTATTCTGCTTCCATCATACCTTTCCGTCGTAACGACCTTGGACCTAGGGCACCGGTTTTTCCAGTCCTGCATTTTCTTATCATAAGTCACATTTAGGATTTTCCTTTCTTATTTTGTTTTCCTTTTTAAAATAAAACAAAAATAAGTAGCGATTCCAAACCGTTTTTAAAATGGTTTTTCAAAAATAAAAACGAGTTTTGCATTTTTAGTAAAAAACACATAATAGTAACAGATGCGGGGTTCCACACTTTGTCTAGTTAATTACACCCAATGAGACAAAAATTACAATTATAAGTGGTTTTTTTTTATTATATTTATTCACTTTACAATACATTGTTGAAGCACTTTGTTTTTATAAAGACTCGAGTCTAAGACCTCTCGTATACCCATTCCCCTTTTATCACTTCAACTAGGCCCAAGGCACCATTATCAGTGGTTAAAGTTCCGGAACTTTATGAAAAATAATAAAAAAAATTAAAAAAAAACTTAAAAAAATGTAGTTTGAAAAATAATCCTAAATATAGTGTAGTTTTCCACTGTCAATAAATAATTTAAGTGTCTGCTTGAAAGGCACATTCTAAAAATTTGAAAAATTGAAAGTGTCTCTTGAAGAGACATTTTTAACTTAAATTCAAAATTTTAAAATTATAGAAAATGTTTAACCCAAAAAAGGCAACTTTCGAGTATTACTTCCAAATCATTCAAAATTGCAAAGTGTCTTTTGAAAGACATTTTTGTGTAAATTTTAATTTTTGAAAATGTTTCTTGAAAAGACACTTTTAAGTGAAAATCTGACTTTTAGAAGGTGTCTTTTCGAAGGCAGCTCAGCATGGTAAAAAGTCGATTAAGAACATGAATATTTTTAAACCTATATTATTTTAAAGAATTTTTTATTCTTTTTACACTAAATGTCTAAAAAGCCCTTAAAGTTCCTTCGTTAACTCTCTCTCTCTCTCTCTATATATATATGCTTTATTTTTCTTCTTTACTAATTTAGATCAAATACTATTATTTAGTAAGGTGATTTAGGTTTATAAATTGAGGTTTGATACCATGAATGACTACACACACAATTACTCCATTTGTAGTATAAATATAATGACTAAATTTTATGATAAAATCAATATTTAAAAAAATGTATTTTTTAGAGGAAAAAAAAGAAGTAAAAATATACCTTTTTTAAAAATATCGATTTTATCATAAAATTTAGTCATTATATGAATGCATTGGCATTGATATTAATATGTTATACTGATATGTTAATATTGTTCACTAAATTGTTTTATCATATTTTTATATTGGTCGGTAATATAATTATGTTAAGAAGTCAGTAGAAGTAAAAAAGGAAGTCTAGACGTCTAGTAGCCTTCTATTATCATTAACAGAATAAATTAATAAACTATATAACTATTTTATTTTATATTTACTTAATTGATTACTTTAAATATAAAATAAGCATTATAATTCTATTATTATTTTTTTACCAGACTCTAGAGGAGGAGGAGCACTTGTGCACCAGCGTAAACCCATTTTCTGATGCATGAGTTGATCAACCAACGCAGTGGGTTGGGAACTTGGGGGTGTGATTTCAATATTAATATCCCACGCTTTAACTTCTCTATATATGATGTAGCCCATGGAAAGAAGAGGCAAGCTTATCAGCAACTCGATTGCCTTCATGGTGGATCTCCAGCCTTGTTGAATCAGTTTTAAGAATTTCCGGATGAGATACGGATATCTGTTTCGTGGGACAGAACTGCAAATAGTCTGTTTCCACCATCAACCTTTGGATACCCCTCTCGCCTCTCCCAAGCTAAACGGAGGCCGTATATCGATCAGAGCCCAGGCTTCCCCTTCTACATGCTAACAGAAAAACCGTAGATCCAATATCTCAAAACCACGCTGATAAGTTTGGGGTACCTGCAAATAATCTCAACCAAAACAGAAGCACTTTTTGAGCGAATGTTTACTCCCAAAATTATAACCAAACAAGCAGCAGGGAATGCTTTATCAAAACTGAAGGAACAGGGGAGAAGAATTGAAGAAGGGAACGGAGAAGAATAGGAGAGAATACTTAGAAAACTTCTATTTCCCTGTATGCTTTTTCCTTCTCAAAAACGAACAACACCACCACAATATATTCTCCACAAGCCTCACTGACAAAAAAAACAAACATGATTGAGACACCCACAAATAATCCTACTAATACCCTACCACTCCTCCTATCCAATAGGGCCCATCCCAAAAGACCCCATTCTTCCCTTACACATGGTCCTTAGGTATCTTTGGTTTTGGTTACCCGTTTCAGTGCTTAGCGTCTTTGCTCGGAATGGGTCACCGTGTGATAGGATGCCGGCTCATTTCTTGGGCTTCCTTATTCATGTCTTGGAGCCACTTTCCCCTCGCTAGGAAGCCTGCAGGTGGTTCGATAGAAAGGGGTAGTGTATCATTACAATCTTGAAATTGACACTTGTCCTCAAGGTGGTAAGATGGATAGAGTTTGCAAAACTGAAAAGTCCTCCGATGCGACATCTTCAAGAGGCTGACGTCACTTTGCACCAATATTTCTTTGGATTGGCATGACCATTCTGAAGAATAAAGCGGGAAGCACATATAGAAAACGGAAGATCAATAGGATGACTATCCACAACAAGTGGAGGCAGCGACTGATGAGGGGGAGAGTGAGCACCAAGAAAAGGTTTCAACACCGAAATGTGAAAAACTGGATGAATTCGACTATTTTCCGGCAAGCCGAGTCGATAAGCTACTTGGCCATTGCGAGCAATAACTGGGAAGGGTCCATAAAACCGTTTACTCAATTTATGGTTATGACGAGCAGCTACACTAGATTGGCGTGGTATGGTACATGGCGTAATAAGACGAGCTCGCCCAGCATAAGATTCTAAGTCCCGGCGATGGGCATTGGCTTTGCAAGCCATTCTCTGTTATGCTTCTTTCAAGTTTTGCTTCAAGGTTCGGAGCAATTGGTCGCGTTGTGTAAGAATCTCATCAACTGCTTGAATTGACGAAGAGCTCCTAGTATAGCAAGGAATGGTGGGAGGTGTGCGCCCATAGAGTGCCTAAAAAGGGGACATCTTCAAACTGCTATGGAAGCTGCTATTGTAATGGAATTCAACCCAAAACAGAAAAAACAACCAAGTTTTGGGGTTGTCTTGGACAAAGCTTTGAAGAGGAAATCTTTGTTTCAAGCTCTAGATTAACCACCTCAGTTTGCCGTCCAGGATTTGTGGATGTGATAGGCGCTCATGGATAATTTAGTCAACAATTATTCAAACACTAAAAAAAAGCGCTAACAAAAGCTGGATCAGTGAAATGATAGACCGGAAGAACCATGGTGTTTGACGACAATCTCTAAATAACTTCGACCACCTTAGCCAATTTGGCAGAAGTTGGATGGGGCCCCAAGATGGATATATTTGGAAAGACGATCCACTACGACGAGAATAGTACTCATCCCACGAGAAACGGGTCGGGTAGTGACAAAATCCATTGGAATATCCTCCCAAACAACCTCTGGAATAGGGAGGGGTTGTAATAAACCTCCAGGGACTATAGTGGCCGATTTAATCTGCTGACAAATGGGGCATTGAGAGATATAGTTAATTCTTAGGTGTCGCATTTCGGACAAAAAATTTTTCTTTGCGAAACGAACCCGATATCACGTTTGATCCCCGCATCTTACCGCTGGAGCATCATGAAATTCTTGTAACAAGAGAGTAATTAATGGTGAAGTAGTACTGAGGACAAAGTGACCATTAAAATACATAATGCCATTGTCAACTGAATAAGTAAGGGGTAATTTGCCTTGTTGGAATTGCTCACGTAAATGTAAGAGGTACTAGTCTGTAGTATTGGCTGAATGTACCTGAGAAACCAAGTCAAATAGTGGAGCAGAAATACAAGCCAGGAATAGAGCTGCACCATCAAAGGCTACTGGTTCCAAAGCTAGTTCAGTTTTGCTCAAATTGTTGGGAAAACGGGATAAAGCGTCAACGACTTTATTAGAAATCCCTTGCTTGTACAATGCAAAATTGGTAGCCAAGTAATTTTCGAACATACACCTGTTGTTCAGGAGTTTGAATCACTTGTTGAAGCAGCTCCTTAATACTTTTATGATCTGTGCGGATGACAAAAAATCTTCCCAATAAGTATTGCCGCCACTTACAACATCAGTGATAGCATGTAACTCCTTAATGTAAGTGAAGAGCCTGCGACTTAGGACTGATTTTTTCTTGAAAAACGATTGGATGGTTGTCTGCATGAGCCGTCTTCAATTATGTCATGATTAGACGTCTGTTCTACCAAAATTCTCAGTGAAATGCGGGAGCGTAAAGGCGGTGCTTGAGTCATAGCTTCTTTCTATTTAACAAAAGCTGGATTACGCCTTTGGACCACAACAGAAAGCATTCTTGTGTGAGATTAGTTAGTGGAATGATGGAAGCAAAACCGTGATAGTGATATTCACAATGAGGCCCAGAGAAATCCGCTTAGTTGTTTGAAAGTACACGGTACCAGCCACTGAACCATAACTTCCAATTTTTGAGGGTTTGCTTATTACACGTTGCTGATCCTGCAAATATGACCTAAGTACTCAATTTGGCCACAGTGAAAAGCATTTAAAGCTTTACACATAGAAATGGTTAGATGATAAATTATCAAAACTGATTCTAAGTGACCAATATGTGGTCGACAAGAGAGAAACTACTCAAATAAGTATATCATAAAAAAAAAAAACAATGACCAATTTGCAAAGAAAAAGCGAAAAAAACCTATTCATAATTCGCACGATAATACATTTGGTGCATTAGTGAATAATGACATGATGAAATTCAAAATGGCCATCATGAGTCTGAAATGTTGTCTTGTATGTGTCACGAGAATGAAGCCGAATCATTGATACCGCCCTTAAGTCGACTTGCTGAAAATTGAAGCACCACGAGTTCATCCGAGAGCTCACCAATTGTTGGTATAGGGAATTTGTCCTTGATGGTAGTTGCATTGAGGCACGATGAATCACGCCTTTGATCGGCCAGAACCATCCTTCTTTTTTAACAAGTAGGATGGCGAAGAGAAGAGTGGTGCTCGGCAATAAATCGCCAGGCCCGACATTTCTGAACGACTTAGAATCTCATTTTTGATAATGAGAAGTCTTGATAAGGCGAGCATTATTAATGTGGTGTTGGAGGCTCCAAATAAATTCGGTAGTCATTGAGACGATGGGGGAGGGAGGCTGACAAATTATGCGAAAATATTAGGCATGCTTAGGAAACGATGTGATAACATCGAAGGCAAATTGGAAGGAAGAGGATCGGCCAGCAAAATAAATTATAAATGAAGATGAATATGCTTGCAACTCGTAAAGCCTTCAACTTGCTTATTAGAATCAATGTTTATGAAAGAGATGGAGGAAATAGAGGAGCAAGGAATGATCTTTGTCGGCCACATGCTTCACCACCTTGGTTCATCTGCCAAACTCCATTATTTGAAGCCAAATAATCATGTGAAAGCAGCGACCCATGGTGTAACCATTGAATTCCCAAAACTCGTGCGGTCCTTCAATGGAAGCAGAAGATATCAATGGTGAATTTATAACTGCGCGGAAACGATCGGGATAGAAGCGTTAGTACAAAGCAAGAAGTCCCGTTTCCAATAAATGCGGCGAGTCCATCGCCGGTAGCTGCGGGCGGCTGCTGATAGTTAGTTTGATGAAGTTGTGGGTATTACCCCGCGGCGATGAACATGGGATTGATAGACGCGAAAGATATTCGGCGTAAGGCACGCACATACGGATGACCCATAAGGGCATTGAGACTAGAGATGTTACCTGAAATGTCCTCATTTGGATGAGAGTCGGCTAGGTCACTTTCTGGTAGTTGTTCGTCATCGTCGTCGATTCCCAATAAGAGCAGATAGCGACTATGGCAGCAGTGGGTAGGCGTATACTTTTGGTCACAGTTATAACAAAGACCCTTCTCTCTTTTTTCACACAGCTCCGATGTGATAGTCGGTGAATGGGCAGGGGGGGTGTAGACTAGAGCTGGGAATATGGGTCGGGCAGATGGGGCTGGCAGGAATTGGCTCGATATTTTTTGGAGCGGGGCGTGAAATTAGCAGCTTGGTCATCGGCTAACTTAGGTGGCCATGACCATCAGGGACAGGGCAGGCCCATTGTTGCAATTTTTAAATTTATTAATTTTAAAAATGACACACACACACACACACACACACACACACACACACACACACACACACACACACACACACACACACACACACACACACACACACACACACACACACACACACACACACACACACACACACACACACACACACACACACATATATATATATGTGTGTGTGTGTGTGTGTGTGTGTGTGACACCAATAAGGATTTGGGATTTTTCTAAATCTATAGCCAATACATACTAATGAAGATGAAGATTAAGGGCATGGTGGATTTCATTTGAAACTTTGAATTTGTAGTTTTAAATATATCATTTATATGTCACTTTATTTTTTTTAGTACTTTGAATATGAGCATGTTTATTAGGTTTGTTTATTACACTTTGACATGTTTATGATTTGATGTTTCATTTTTTATCATGAAACTTTGAACTTGATTGCGGTTGGTACTTCATTAATTCTAATTATTTTGTGATTGTAGTTAGTTGCTTAATAGCTACTAGTTAGTTTGGTTATAAATTTATAATGATGTTTAGCATTATTTACGTTTATTTGAGACTTTAAATATTATTATATTGTCTAAGCTCCATAATTTATGTATTAACTATTATTAAACACTTGTGTTTTGTTTTTTTCATTTGAAGAATGACAAAATTAGATAAATTACAAGTTTTAGCATTTTTTTAAATTTTGGCTTGTTTTGGCCCGCTTTAGCCCACATCGGAACTGGGCGGAAATTTGGTCGTGGCCAGAAAAATGTGGGCTGGCTGGCCAAACCCGTTCTGGCCATGTTGAATAATTTGGGCGACCCGTTTCCAGCTATAGTGTAGACAAGCGCAACACCCGGTATATTAATATGTTTTGTTATATTCAGGTAAGGATTTTTTGGGGAGCAAATGCAACTTATGCCCTATGATGTTTAAATTGTGATTAAGATTAGCAATCTTAATGGTTGGTTTAATTAGAGGATTAGCAAAGTGTGTTAGATTGCATTTTTTTATGGCATGTGGTCGATTATGCAATTAGGTAAGTTTAATTGGTTTGTTAAGAGTTTGTAATTAAGTATGTCTTGAAGGACCAGTTTGAAAAACCTGTTAGTGGAGAGGGATTAAAGTGCAATATCATGCTTGTGAGCTATGTGGCATCATGAGGGCATGACACCTCATTATGCAAGGTAGGAGCTCTTGACACATGGCAAGTGCATGAGAAGAGCTTGCCATGTGCTAAGCAAACCAATCTCTATTGGTTTTGGATGCTATCCCAGTTTCTTGCTAGGAAGTGGAAAATTCTAGAATTCTAGAAAGTGAGAGAGAGTTCTAGAGAGAAGCTAGAGAGAAGGAGGAGAAAAGGCTTGAAGGAAAGCTTGGTTTTGGTGGAAAAAAGTTCCACTAAGGTAGTAAACATGATCTTTGGGCCTTAGTTGTATTTATTATGGACTTTGGTTATATTCTAGGGTTTTGTTGGGATTTCATCTAATCTAGATTTGATGAAAGGTGAGTTTGGTGGAACCACAAATTGTAAGCGATTTTGTGAAGATGGCATGTGTGTGTGTGTCAGGGAGGTCTTTGTCGGCTTTCCTTTGACCCCATAACAGTGTTTGGCCATAAGTTGGCCTAAGAACTCAGGTGGATAGTTCGGTGGGAGAAGAAGCCGGGACCTTGCCCATCGAATGTCTAGGCGACTAAGAACTAAACCCTACCATAAGACCCTTGAATTTGAGGTTGAAAGTCGGATCTGGTCTTGCCCCCTGATGGAGGCGGTTCATGTTTTGATCATAAGTTGAGTTATATTGATTCAAATGGAGTGATTCAAAATCCTTCTCAGTAGCCACATAGAGGTAACTTCATGAAGAAAGTGTAGCCAAATTATGGCTCATTTGTTCTAATTTAACGTCAAAGTGGTGTAAGTGAGGAGCCTGGATTACATCCTTAGGAAATAGTCTCGGGAGGTCGAGTGTAAAAACCATAACTCTTGATTTCAAGGTCAGATGACTGATTTAAGAGAATTTGTGGAAAGCTAAGAGATAGGGCGCTTTTGGTCAAGACCATAGTGAACAAAAAGCATGTATGGCTGGTCAAAATTGTATGGTTTAGAAAAAAAAAAGCAAAGGTCTTGAGATATCTTTGAAATAGAGTACAAGTGTTGTGTAATCTTTGTTTGTGTTACCACACAATAAGGGTGTTAAATGTTGATCTTATTAAGTGTAAAGTACTTGGAGGATCGAGGTTTATGTTAAGTATAGAATCATGTGATTAGTGTGGTGAAGTAGTAATAAACCAATTGGGTAATTTTATGTAACCGTGGATTGTTTGAGGCTAGAAATCTGCAAACATTGGGTCCTTTGGGAGTAGCTCGGTTCGGCTTATTAGGAGACTTGTGGATTTTGAATGCAAGGAAGGTAGGGGATCTTGTAACCTTCTCACCTTATACTATAGTTTGACTTTACGTGATATGTACCATTCCATGCTTGGACTGTGTGATTTTCTAATGATATATATATATATATATATGTATACTTTTATATCTATGGAATTCTTTGAATTAACTGGTACATGATGTTTTTAAATATCCAAGTGGTGAATGCTTTGTGAAATTGTTTTAAAGCATGACATGGGTATGAGGCGTATGAGAGTCGGTTTTGATGCTGTAGTGGACACGGAACTATGACTGGTCCTCAACGTTTGTAGTCTAGAAAGTGCGGTGCTCTGAGATGTGGCATATCCACGAGTGGTAAGTCCCGACCAATTTGTTGTTATACGGGATGTGGGCATATCCACAGGTATTAAGTCTGACAATTTGTCATTGTTCGGGATGATCGGCTAGTCCACGGGTGAAGCCCAGAGTCACTGATGAGGGGTCGAGATGGTGGGTAGTATTGCATCCATTTGTTTCCACATCAACCTATTAATTGTAAAATGCTCATGTTTTGAGATGTGTTGAATTATTTGTATTTTGAAATGTTTTTATAAGCATGGCTTGTTATGGGATTCACTATTGAGTTGTCGAACTCACCCCCATTATTCCCTCCACCTTAGATGTAGAGTCTGAGACCAGTATGACTTGAGGGTTGGACTTGCGGTCTTGGAGGTTGGGGTGTTCGTCGACACTTAGCATGTTGGTGGTTGAGCATACATTTTTGAGAACATCTAGTGTTGTGGGAGGTTCCTGCTTGTATATTTGGGCCAGTTCATATCGATCATGGGTCATTGTATATTTGGCTTGTGGCCATTAGTTTGGGACACGTTGCGAGAAAGTTTTGGGATTTTTGTGTAAATATTATTTTGATCGAGTGTAAGTGTATAGTCTTGAGTGCATTGAGGACTTGGCCAGTCTGAATGTATATATGTTTTGAGACACGGAGTTGAGTTTAATTACGTTTCTAGGCCGATTACTCCAAGTGGGTTTTGGACTCGGGTTTTGAGAAAAATACAAGTTGATACATATGGTGTCTAGGGCGATGGTGGCCGCTTATGCAAAGTGTTGGATTTTGAAAGAGTCCTATGTAAGGGACTCATGATGTGAAAAAAAAAAAAAAAAAGATGGTAAAATAACATAAATCACACCGTGGAAATCGGGGTGTGACAACAACAATGGTGGTAATTTGGGATTTGAAACAGGAGGATTTAGGGGAGAGGATGATGTTGGATTGATTTGGGAAATGGAGGAGATAGGGTTTGGATCGGGGTTTTTCCGCAGAGGAAAAGGGTCGTTGGGAGGTAGGCAACTGGATTGGGGTTGTAGTATGGGTTGGACCGGGCTGAGGTTTGTGAGGCCTAAAAAAACCAGAGGTCCAACCATCCTCCTTGCGTGCCTCATACGCTTTAGCTAGAGCAAAAGCCTCCATAAGAGATGAAGCTCAATTGAATAGTAACTCACGACGTATTGCTGGTTTCAAGCTAGTGATGAAAAAACTGATGAGGAAAGGCTCAGAAATTCTAGCCACTTTGTTCATTAGATCCTCAAAAGCGGCCTAGAAGTCAGAGACCAACCCGTTTTGAGTGAGTTTTGAGAGATTCCCTTCAACGTCTTCCTTAATGAGTGGGACAGCGATTGTCGCACACGTGCGAGCGCTACGGCGAGATCTTTGGGGTTTATTACATGAAGCCCATTGGAACCTTTGCGCTCGCCATGAATGGAAGAAACTATTTGTAGACGTAAATCGTCTGGGGTGTCATGGTAGTCGAAGAAAGCCTCTACGCGGAACAACCACCATTTGGTCGAGATCCATCAAATGGGAACATCGAAGCTGGCCAGCGATAGGCGTAGTTTGGAACTGTTTTCCCGCCATTGCTATCAAGTTGCAAAGAACCATAGACTAAAGAACTTGAGGCTTCCCACAGCGATGTAGTCTACCGCCATTCAGCTTGGAGATTTGCCATTTTCGCTTCGACCAACATCATGTGTTATTGGAGAGCATTGTGTAACGAATCGGAATGATCTGACAATTGGCGCTGCAATGTTTCAGACTGGGTTGTCAATTGATGTTGAAATTCTTGCGCGACATTTTTGAATTCCATCGTGATAGAGACTCAATGAAAGCACCATTTAATCGTTTGAAGTACCTATGAATAATCTTAACCCCTGACAGAGGCACTCTTTGGTAGTGTTTACTCCCAAATTATAACCCGACAAGCGACGGGGAATGTTTTATCAAAGCTGTGAAGGAACGGGGAAGAATTGAAGAGAGACAGAAGAATAGGAGAGAATACTTAGAAAACTTCTATTTCCCTGTATGCTTTTTCCTTCCCAAAAAAGAACAACACCACCACAATATCTTCTCCACAATACCGGCCTCACTGACAAAAAAAAAACATGATTGAGACACCCACAAATAATCCTACTAATACCCTACCACTCCTCCTATCCTGAATGAATAGGGCCCACCCAAAGATCCGTTCTTCCACACACGTAGTCATGGGTATCTTGGTTTTTGGTCACCATTTGTTTAACATCTTCTTTATCGGAATGGGTCTCAGTAATAGGATCCTCAGTCATTTCTTGGGCTTCCTTATTCATGTCTTGGGCCTTTCCCACCAGCCCGAGGCTTACCTTGATTGGTTCGATAAGAGGGTAGTGTATCATTCCCCTCTCCTGCGGCGTGACTTGTCCATTAGCCCCCTTGTTTCCCATCGGCATTTAAACATGTTCATCCCCTTTCGGGGGGGCTCCAAGCAACCCAAATGTTCTCACGTCACGTCTGCCACGATCCCCCTCGACAATATTCTCTGCACCTGAACACGCCCTGCACCTCCTTGACATATGCCCTTATATATCTTATAGACCTTTTCCTCAAGCGAACTGACCTTACCCTGAAAATCATCCTCATTCCTCCAACGTTAGATCCACCAGAGGGTTATAGGAAACCTTGATTGTGATCACCTATGTCTCACGTTGTCCTCTTACGCACCTCGGAATTCAAATTAGACCGGTGCATAAAGGCAAGTTAGAGGTACTTTGAACATATCTTTCCTTTAGCGAATGTCGTCAGAGCAGGCGAGAACGAGAGCACCACCTGAATAAATGATCCAAATCCTCATCTTCACCTGTACAACAGAAGCAGTAAGAATCCATGGTCAAGCCCCTTCGGGTCCTTTCTTTGTTAGTCGAAATGGCACCATGGATCAGGAGCCAAATGAAGAACTGAACTCGAAGGGGGACCCCAAGTTTCCAAATTGATTTCCAAACGGTATTTGTGGGCTGAGCTTGTAAAGAATAAGCCGAGCGCACATTGAATTGGTCATAGGCTTTTGGACTCCAACTCAAGCTGTCATGGTCCCCTTCATCCGGGTGAGAATGACCCCAGCAACAAGCATTTCCATCATAGGAGGGAGATAACCTGAAAGCTCCTCCCAAATCCACCCAGCATGATGGTCCCTGTAGTAAAAAACCCTTATGTATGATTCCGTCAAGGGGAGAGTACGCATAAGCATTGGTAGTTGGCATCATGGGCCGGGACGACTACTCTACTAACGAGGTCCAGTCGACTAAGGACCACGGGATGATGGCAATCTGCAGAAGCCCGATCGTTAGGATGATAGCTCGATCTGAGACCCGATCATTCTCATTTACAAATCGAGTTGAGCAGCCATCCCTACCCAGGGTAGGGCATATACCGCTTACAGGCATGTTTCTCACAGTTTGGTTAACCTCTTTAAAAAGGCATTCGGATGACCTCTCAGAACTTAAAAGAGTGTAAGTCGCGCGCATAACCACCCTGAGGGTGGTCAAACATTCTTTGGGGCAGAAAATGCGGACGACTTGGCTATCTAAAAGGAAGAACAGGTCATAATGCACAGAAAAAGGGCCACCTTCCCCTTTCGTCTTGGAAGGAGATCATCTACTTTCCATGGAAATAGGATCGTCTCTCTTGCAGATGAAAGGAGGAAGGAACCTGAAAAGGTAGAGTTATCTGCGAAAAGGGGGCATTTTTGGCTCTCAGGATGATTGATGGCAAAGCATGGAGCGGACCACACATGCATTTTTCTTGTTTGTTTGCAAGTATCTGTTAGGTGGTTCATGTGATGGTTGTTATTTCGGAAAGTTCGGGGAGACCACAAGCGAGACATCCATAAGGGGTGCGTGGCCCATTCAAATGTCTCTCCAAAAAAAGTGTACCTTCCCCATTGATAATTTGATTTGTGATATGTAATACCCTAAACTCCGGACAAGCGTTATTGTCCATTCACATATGGGGCTCTAAAACCCCACATGTAAATAACATATTCAAAATTTTTGCTTATAAATCTTATTTGTTCTGAATATGTTCATCATAAAAATTAAACTAATTTCGTAAAATCGAAATCTCTCAATAACATAAAACCTTCCAAAGTATAACAAAATGTCATTAAACCAATATCTTCCAATAAGATAAATTTTTCAAAACTAATTTTTTTCAAAATATAACATTCTAACATAAAATCTTTCAAATGAAAGCTTGCAAATATTCAATCACAGAGCATTAATGTAGTCAAACAATCTTAAGTATTTCCAACAAACACCAATTTAAAATAGATTTCAACTTTCATTCATGCATACCCCAAAATCACTCATCGCCAAGATCTAGGATACCTGAAAATGACCAACAATAAGGAGTGAGCTAAAAGCCAAATAAGGAATGTTAATACAATTTCATGGATTAAATATTTTAAATTACACAGAAAGATGGAGTCATATATCTTTCTTTTCTCTATAATCTATCAAATCTATATGAGTATAATAAATACAAATATACATATATTTTAAACAGATGTTCCCTTATTATTTTATGTTTCTCGATTCATATCATAGTCAGTTATAAATATTATAATGCATATCTCATGGTTCTCAAAGCCTTTGTTTTAAATCATTATCGTTATTTACTCTGGTTAAATAATGATTGTTCAAAGCTTATACATGGGTTCTTAAACTCAGTTTCACTTTAAAATAAAATGGTAACTATTCTAACCCATTGACAATGGCTATTTCAAAACGTTTATACATTTGGTTCTCAAAACATATTTCTTTCAAATAGAATGTCAACTATTATAACCCGTTGACAAGGATCAATTCAAAACTTTTTATACGCTTGGTTCTCAAAATATATTTGTTTCAAATAGAACCTCAACTATTCTAACCCGTTGACAAGGGTCATTTCAAAATACTAACACTATTGGTTCTCAAAACATATTTGTTTAAGATAGAATGTCAACTACTCTAACCAGTTAACGAGGGCCATTTTAAAACACTCATACTCTTAATTCTCAAAACATATTTGTTTCAAATAGAATGTTAACTATTATAACCTATTGATAAGGACCATTTGGTAAACTATGATAACTCATTGACCAGGGCTATATTTGTCAACTATTATAACCTGTTGACAAGACCATATTTTCCAATTACTATTATTAGAGAAGTGCTCTAAAGGCAATCACCCTTAACACTTGTTGTACATCTTAGGTTTCAATTCAAGACATCTTCATTAATTTGATATTCATACGTTGAATTTATATAGATCTTTAATCGAATTAATGGAGTCTATGATACATAACATAGCATGAAGGAAATCATGATAAGATCATGATAATAAGATTCATATCATGTGCAATTATATTAGTATCTAAATTATCCCTAGTCATACAATTAATGAGACTAGACATTGTTAATCCAGATAGACTAGCACATGTCATACTCCTCAATTGGATCAAGTAGTGGATCTTATAAACTGTGATAATAAGTTGATTAGAGTTGACATATGGATGCTTGCTAAGAGTAGCTAAGTACATCGGAGACCTACTATGAGACAATCATATGGATTATCAATTTAAATGTAGATGATTGTCTTATCATAGCAATGGTGCATGAATCCTTAGACTTGAGGTGCTCAAGGATATCTTGGATGCTGATTTTGTACTTCGACCTCGATCCATGTTGCCTCTTGGAGGTCACTCTTTAGGTGATAGTCAGGTATAGCATGAGGTATTCAAAGGTAATTGGATAGCCAACAAATGATCCTTCATTCACAATAGAGGGAGAGTATACATATGGCCTCTTGTAGGGATCATTACTTGGGAATCTCTGGCCATAGTGAAAATGCCATGAGAGTGTCTTTGGTTGCATAACTAATGAGTAGTGAGTTCAGTGACAAGATCTAATATCACTCAGGCTAGATGTGGCATAGCTAGTCTAGTGGGAGCTACACTTTGTCCATGCTTTGAACCAAGTGGGGTATAGTTTGGTGAAATGATGAATTGCGCAGTATTTGTCTATGGAAGGGTTTGTAGTCAGACCAACGACTCTCCGGTCAATTAGGAGTCATGATTTGTTGCTAGATACCACTCATGACTTGCTTAGATTCAATGGTTGAATCAAGTGGCCAATACAACTAGGAACCTAGTGAGTCACACACTTAGAAGAGTTTGGGGCTGATATAAAACGGATTGATATGATCCAAATATGAGGGGTCTGTTATCTGAGAATGGAAATGGGATTCAGTGAATCGAGGTTGAAAACACCTCATGGAAACCAATCGACGGAGCCCATTCATGACTTAAATATGAGAACTAACCATAACATAGGATGTGCCTTCTATCATCTCTTAAAAGATGTTTTGACTATTACACGAACAGAGTTCTATAAGACCTTCATGATTTAACAGATCATCCATTTTGCTTCACTCTCTTGAGGATCTTAGAAATAAGACCAAGTGTGTTATTAAGATAACCTCTGGTGGGATCTAGGTTTTGGCTTTTTATGGGATGGTTGGCTGCTGACCATGCCACAGGACCCATTGCCTTGAAGGTTTGTGACTCAAATCTTATATTTGAATCTGTTCAGAAGCGACCTGGACTTGGTTTGCTTGAGTATTCTTACCTCAGGTTTTGTGTGATGAGATAAATCAATATATCTTTGGATTGAACAAATTTAATATCCAGGATCAACTCAGAGTTTGAAATTTTGGTATTTTGGTTGTTTTGACATTTGTTGCCACATTAAACTATATTTATAACCAGTTGATGAGGGGTATTGTCAACCTCATTATATTTGAGTTATAATAATATTTTATCAATCATATGCTTTGTAATGAAGTCAGTATTTTAAATTATGATTTAGTAATGAGGGTCAGTATTTTGTGAGATTTGTCATCATTAATGGGACACATATAAACTAAAGTCAAATATTTCTGTGTTTCCATTGCAAAATACCAAGTATAATATCCATAACTTTCAAATCTTATTTATAACATTCAAATCAATTTCATTTAAGCATGTGATCCATGTGGATTAATAAATGAAATTTCAAGACTTTCTGTAAATCATATGCTAGCAAATATTTTTATTGTATGTGAGAAGAAAGCGGCCTTGACTTCTTTTTGATGTTTCCAAAGATATTATCAAACAAAGAAGCCTCAAAAATTACCAAATCGCTGAATGACATGAACAATATCAATTGTTAAATAATTTTTCCACCCTTCAGTTTTATCATCTCTATTTTTATTTTCTAAAACCAAATATTTGTCTTTTAAATATCAGTAATATTAGTTTGAAATTTCAATAAATTATGTAATTTCAAAGGCACTTGGCATTCTTTGTTTCGAATCTATCAATTCACCAAATCAATTAAAGGGTTTTCCATATAGTATTAATTTTGGTTGAAATTCTCCAAATCTTTTGTGACAAATAATTCTTCTTGTGAGAATCTGTAAAGGTTTAAAATCTAAACTTGATGACTTTAATTACTCATACATCAACTATCATTTCTAATAGTTTCTTAAATGCTGTATGTTTTCTTACATTCAGGTTCTGTTTGAAGTTTGTGACCTAATTTAGAATCTATGGATTAAAGTGGAAATTATCAATATCAGAAAAACATCGACTCAGTAGTTTCTTGCTTTTTGTGCGTTCAGTATTCTGAGGTTTTGCATGAAGCAAGAGTCTCAAGTTTCAAACGTTTAAAGGCCCGTGTTTTAGAAATAATCTTTGAGTTGACTCTTGGAAGCAAATCTCGTTTTAGTGTCTCAAAAATAAGATGAGAAGGAAGGTAATTGCTTGCAATGAGACCTCTCCAGGGATTGTATTCTTTTTGAAACTCTTCTCTTTAAATTGCCAATTGTACTCTTCCATCTTTTCAAAAGTTTTGAAATATAACACTTGTTTTTGTTGAAATGATGGGGTATTGTGATCCATTGTGATGTGATTTTAATAATAAATGATACCATTAGCGTTCAGGATCTTATGACAGACCAGCAGGACATCAGTGCCCAGGTATCTTTTGTATTACACTGAGCTGTAGTATGTTGATTAAATCAGCCTCAATAAACATAAATATTGTCTCTCGTTTATTGGATAAAATGACAATCATATTGATATGAGTTTCTAGTTCTATATCAGTTTCTCCCATTACCGTCTCACGAATAAAGACTCACGATTAATTTATCACAATCTTACAAAGCGGTGGATGAACCGATTCATCAGTTATCAGCGTGAACCATGGAATTATCTTGTTAATCTGCCAGGTGTATAAGGTTGTATTGAATAGAAGGAAGATGTTTTGGATGTCCAGCCTGTATCTTTTAGAAGACGATCCCTAATATAATCTCCATGAATCTCTTTATGAATGGATAACTTTGTGGTATTTCTGGATCCATGGATAGCAGGTACAGCTGGTGAAGATATATACGAAATGAGACCACAACATGCCAAACTAACCTTTTATTGGAGTTATAGATGAGTTCAAACAGTTCATGGTCATGTCTTCAATCTGGTCATTCAGAGAAACTTCTCGAAAAGAATAGATAAGATTAATCTCTGCAAAAAAAGGGACAAGGGGGATATTATGGCCACTTTAAATCGTTTCCATCCATGAACTCTTTGTGATGATTAAATTATTAAACAACTCATGCAAAAACACAAATAGATGGAAATAACATCCCCTGTCGTGTACCTCAGGAAAGTTTGAATGATTTGCTAAAGGCTTTGCCAATTCACTATATCAAACATTAATGGATGATTCCCTGCACTTCAATCATCATGTTTAGGACAGGATGAAACATGGCGTCCAGTATCAAAGCCGGCACCAGTCAGTTGATGTAAGTCAACCCAGTTCTTCAATTAATCGATTTATGATTTTCGTTCATGAATCACAGCCTCTGATAAATTATAAATTATCGTAAATTTTATCACCTGAACCAACTATGATGAAGTAAGATTAACATCTCTGCAGTTTGTTAAAGATCTTGGTAATTGGCTTTCATAACTGACATTACCTAGATAATCATTCTTTGGAATAAGTTTAAAGACAGAGAACCCCACCTTCAGGTTGTTCAATAAAGTTATATTAATGGTAATAAGATTACCAGATGCAGGATTAATAGTAACAGATTGAGGTCCCAACTGTATGCAGATGATGGTAAAGATCTGCGTGACCATCAGGACCCGAGGCTTTGGAAGCTTGTATCAATAGTTTGATGAACCTCCTCTATGTTGAGTTTGATTAATGGCAGTAATGATCCATTCTGGAGGTGAAATTTTGATCATATTCGCGGGGTTATATGATTGAGAACTCCTGGTGAAGAACACTCAAGAAAGGTTTCTCGTATATATCTCGAGGAGGGATCAGCAGGCCCAGTACTATATCATTCGGATCCATCAGTTCCTATTCTCTGTTGCTCTTGAGAGACAGGTTGTGAGTAGAATCATCAGTACATTTTCATGTCATCATACCAGATCCATTATTCATAGTCTTTGAAACCAGATGATTATCTGATTGGAGACAAATAGATCTGTGCTAGATCATGACAATCTTATATAGAATGTGTTTGAAGACTCTTGATTTAAGAGGGTTTGTTAAGAATAGAGGTATTCTTTTACTAAGGAGGTCATTGTGTAATGGAGGAGAAAATTAGGTGCTCAGCGTGCATCCATAAATTGGGCAGGCGATTAAATATGGCCGGGAGAAGACGGTTTATAATATGTGCATGCAAGCCAGAGATGATTGATCTGAGCTCGTTTTCCATAGGTCTTGAGCATTTCATTATCAGATTATACGACCATTACCAGTTATCAGTTTAATATGGTGATATAACTTCCTGCACGACCTCAGTGTATAAACTTGAATCTGGAGAACCTAAGTCAATGAGTGTGCTCAAACACCGATCAAAAAATGATGCTTTATTGAACATTGCTTGATTGGAACACTATAAGGCCAAAATGGCATTAAATACAACGACATCAAGAGTCAAGTCAGAGGCGAAGTACCAGTTGAGATCCTGCCAAGGAATTTTTCAGAAGGATGAGTGGACACTTATAATATCTTTCTTAATATTATAATGGATAGCAGAATTGGATTTAAATTAAGAAAATTCAATTTACCTTTTCTGTTCTCTCTACACTGATTGACATACTTCAATGGGGTGTGTCTCTAATAGAGATGTTGAAATGAAGTTATGGCAGAATTATTTCAGTTCAGGCTATGTTGTTGGATTATGAGGTGGAACAGCTGGCGGAACCCGACCGATATGATAATCTATTCAAAACAACAGAGAAGGTGTGACTCTCTCACAGAGTGAACTAACAAACCTATAATAGGTTTTGTAATTACGATCTGATTGATTATTTGACAAAAATAATAACAATGTTGTCGCCATTTGATTATCACCATCTTCAGATTAAATTATTAATAGTGCCCGAACATTAAAAATCCGATGAAGGTTGCGACTCTTCTGCAAAAGTTGCGACCGACAAAACCTGTCAATCAGATTACCGTATTCAGGTACGGTTTGATTATTTTGTTAATAACCAATATTATCGCATGAGTTATCTTAAGTGTAATTACTTTGAATAAGTTAGATAAATTGAAGATTAAATATAATGGACCAGTTCGAGTTATATTGGATCTTGACGTTAATCACCAGTTCAGTGATGACAGTCTCTTCTATTCGTTGGTGATAATGCAATATTAATGGTTTGTCTTTGTGCTTCTGTTCTATAGAAAATACTGTTTTTAAGAAAATGAACATGATTGTTCCGAATCCGCCAAACCACTTTTTTGTCGTGGTATGGATGGAAAGATCAATTAAAAGCTTAACCAATAATACGATTTTGAGTTCGGTTATTCCAATTTTGAAGTTTGCGGAAAGATTAAATTCGCCGGTTAATTAACCGTGCCATTGGATGCGGCATTAAGTTGCCATAATAGCGTCTATCGATTATAACGATCGTGGCGTTGATGACGTTGGCGGATCAAATAATGATCGTATTGATTAACTCGTCATTAATCGTACCGTAAATATTTAATATCTTCAAATCGTTTAATGGTCATGGATATTGTGCTTTAATATTGCCGGGTTTTAATTCAAGAAGAAGAAAATTAATGGAAAAGGAAAAATAGTGTAACGGATCTGCGGCAGTTTTATTAATGCGTCGAAAGCTTCCAATAATGTAAAGAACTGGATCGCGAAATCATTATTTGACGGCATAACGAAACTTCTGTAATAAACGATACGCGTGAAAATGAATGTAGCGGTAGCGAGATAAAGAAAGTTTGTATTCAAAGATAAGTTTAAAGCCAGATATCAACTGGAAGAAAGTATTGCCAACAAAAACTCGTATTATACAAACCAAAGCGCGCGAAAAAGCCCGAAATTAACTGCGTGAATATCTTCTCTGACCATGGTCGCGTCTGAGAGGTGAATACTCAAACCAGATGAGTTTCTGTCTTCTATATAATGAAAGCAGAGGAAGACAAATCCTTTGTGGCGACAGAATCTGTGCGTATGGCATATTAACATGAAAAACATTGAGACGAAGAAGAAACTTGAAGATTGTGACACAGACGACATCCGTCATGACGAAAACTGTTGAACGGATAAACCAGATCTGTATCATTGATCAACCAGTGATGAAGCCAACGGTTGATCTGAAAAGAATAAATATTGAACATACTTTATTGAAGAGATGTTTAGTCGTAGCGTGGGATCTCGTGCGTGGGGGATCCGTGGAATAGATAAACAAGGTGCGACATACTTTTCATGTTCCGACGAAGATTATCAACACGGAAGAAAATAGTGCGGACGACGTGTGATAACTACCCAGAATCATTGCGCGGCATCAAATGACAACAATAAATCAGTTAGTTTGAACAAACTATGAACATAAACTTTTTTGGATGTGACGGAAGGTACAATAATAGAAATGATGTTGCAATAGATTAAGTCAAAAATCGTGCGACCTGTTGATTAGTGTTCCGGTTTGTTGCTCGGAAAACCATGCGTCAAATTATGGTGTGACATAACTAATTCAAGACCACATAGTTATTAACAGTGCTATAGACGGTCGAACCGGACTTCATGAAAGTTAAAGATTCAAAAGAAAGATTGTGTGACAACATGATCTTTAAAGAAAGATGTTGTCAGACAGAACTCACCAGTGATGGAATCTAGAAGAATTATAGCAGTTGCGATAATGACTGTCTATGGAGACTTCGCGTTAGTTAAGCTGTCAGATAAAGACTTTGATTGACGGAGAATAAATCTGACCGATTTTACAGGGATCTGATGTGGCCACTGGTGCAGACTGACATTGGAATCTATAGTAGAACAATTGGAAGCCAAGCCAGATTCAGTATTCGAGAGAAAAGCGCGGGGAGCATCTAGGAGTTGGGAGATTCTTTGTGATTATATTTTTCTTTTATTTATTTTCTTTTCTTTCTTTGACTTCTTTCTTTGTTGACTAAATTTGTGAATTTTTAATTTTCATATATGATTGAAATGATGATTGTTAAAGTTGAGAGACCAGTTGAGTGTAGAAGATAAATTTTCTGAGTCTTGCTGGATCAATGAAATCTGACAGTGATTATTTCTTTGGTTGATTAGTTCTGATGTGAAAAGTTTTCTGATCATTCTTTGATGTTCTTAAATGAATCAGGTTATGAAATACAACTTCATTGAGAAGAATGCGATGTTGATTGTGATCTTTTTCTTTGATGAAGAGAACATGGGTTGAGATGTAGATTTTATTTGAATGGTGGTCTTCCATAAGTGGATTGTTTCATATCTTGATATAATACCCATAAGACAATGGTTAAATAGTTAGGAGGATTCTGGGTGTTGGGGATGGGAGTGGGCATGGGCGTGCTGGGAGTGTCTTCAGACTAATCTTGAAGACTAATAGGCTCAGAAGAAAGATTGCCGACCAATCATCATTAAATCATGTTTGAAATTGATTGATGATCATCTGCTTTAATCGTCAAGATCTTTGATACGGAAGAATGATCTTGAATCATATGTAACATAATCTAATCAGAAGAAACGTTTAGTTTTAAGGATGAGACATCATTCATCTTGCCGAAAATAATAACAATAACATCTTGGAATCTGTGGTCATAAATAAGTATGTGATATTGAAAGAAAAATACGGTTTTGCAAAGAGTTATAAATAAATGTTAGTTATTGAAATACGATAGAAATGAATGACTCTGTCAGTTGAAAACGTGGTTAAGGAAAATACATTACTTTCTCATATCTTGGTTGAAGAAATTTAGGTTCAGTTTTGATGAATCAGATAAGATTATAGTCAGGAATTGATGTTCTTGCCTTTGAAGGTGAAATCCAGTATCCATATATGATAATCTACGGATCAGATCAGTTGTGTTAGGAGTTTAAATTTTTCTTCTATAATAGATGAAATTTGAGATGAATTGTGATGGTCAAATTCTGTAAAATGAAAGTTCAATAAGTGTGGAACTTGATAATGGGGAAATTGATGCAGTTCTTTTTCAATTTATAGTTATATCAGGTTTATGAATCACTTTTATTATATAAACTTTGTACACTTATGGTATTAAGATAAACTAAATCTTTGGAAGTTAATTCATAGATAATCCTTTTCAATCATGGGATTATTTTGATTGAACTCAATTTCTGATGCCTTTATAGGATTAACATATAATCACTGTTAATGATGACTCATTTATATATATATATATCATATATATGTTTATTAAATCAAGATTTTAATGCGATTATAGGATGAAGATTTAAAAATCAAATATTATTAAAGAAGATACAAATTTGGATATTTCCTTTGTTTCTAAAATTCTAAATTAATAAAACAGTTATAGATAGTGAGTGAAAAACTGATCATTTTGAACTATTAGATATATTTTTTGATATATGACTCATTGAATCTAGATTGTGTTTCTTTGGGAAGGTTGCTAAATCATGAGATGGGAGCGGATGGCATCCGCCTCCCAGACAAAGTGAAAGAACCACGTAGAGATCGAGAAGGATCAACGATTACGAGAATCGAAATATGACAAATCAAAGAGAAAGATTGCAGGCTATTCCAGAAGAAGAAGAAGAAGAAGAAATAGAGAGAAATCAGAGGCCTAAAACTATGGAGGACTTTTGGAGACCTATTATCCAAGAGGAGTACTCTACAGTAAGACAACCTGCAATTGGAGCAAACAATTTTGAGTTGAAACTAGCATTGATTACTATGGTGCAGCAACACCAGTTCACAGGTCACCCCTCTGAAGATCCTAATGAGCATATGGGAAGATTCATGAGGATGGCTAACCTGATCAGGCCCCAGATAAATTGAGACCAAAAGTAATCAAGCTGCAACTCTTCCCTTTTTCATTGAGAGATGTGGCAGCAACATGGTTTGATTCATTGCCAGTGGGATCAATGAACACTTGGGAAGAATTGGTGGAGGTCCATACGAGCAGATTTTTTTCCTCCAGCTCTCACTATTGAGAGAAGAGGAGAAATAATTGTCTTCAAGTAAGGGGAAGATGAGAGTCTCTATACTACATGGGAGAGATTCAAGAGATTGCTGAAAAGATGTCCTATGCATGGAATAGATCTGACCACTCAGATGGATATTTTCTATCATGCTATGAATTATGCCTCCAAGGGTATAATTGATGCATCTATTTGTGAGCTTTTAAAGAAGAAATGCGGCAGAGTAGGCGATTGAAGACCTTGCCAAATGCAACTCTGAGCTCCATCTGAAGCTTAGAACCTTGACCCGGTGAGGGAAGTGGTATTATTGAACAGTGAATGAAGAGTAGCCATAAAAGTAAGGCTGGATGCGATTATAGAACAAATTGAGAAATAATAGAAAGAGAGAATGCTGCCTTGCACATGAAGTGGGGCTTGATAAGAAGAAAAGAATTAGAAGAAGTGTTGAAGGACTAGTTGGAGAAGAGCCCTATCAAGTTGAGGAGGCCAAGTATATGAATGAGAAAAGAAGTTATCACTTCAAGCCTAACCCCAACTTGTTAACACACTATACACCAGCACTGAGGAACCATGAAAACTTTTCATATGGTGGAGGAGTGATGAGTCAAAAACTCATTGATTTGTAATCTATTTTTATGACCCGAGTTACAATATAATTGCTTATTATTATGCAGAAATATGGAGACCTTACCAAATTTATGTTTTGCAGATTTTTACAGAAGAATTGGCAATTGCATCAAGAAAAAGATATATATGGTCAAGGCAGTTAGGTCATGACAGACTTGTGTGGTCGCAACAAGGGATTCCTCAGATCAACAGTTTTTAAGTCACGACCTAAATAAGCATGTTGCTGCAAATTTGTTAGACAAAGACCTCAGGTCGCGACAGAGAATCGAGGTCATGACAAGAAGTGATACTGGGGCCAAGATAAGAATGTTGCGACAAGAGACATGATGCAAAAACAAAGAAAAAGCTTGAAAGAAGGATATTGTCGCGACATCGTTCTGTATGTCGCGATGTGGAAAGAAGACAACTCTAGTCGAGATAGAAAAAAGCGATGCCAGCGACAAGATATTTATTCATAAACTAGCAAGTCACCGACGAAGGATTTTCAAGTTGCGACATGATGACAAGATGGAGATATTATTGAATTGGCGGCCGAGGCTTCGGTCGTGACAAGAAAGAAGTCTAGGCCAAACGAAAGCTGTTGCGACAAGAGAAAAGTTGTTGAGACAGAGAAGGGGTTTCAAAGAAAGATCTTGTCCCGACACCGTTCTATATGTCGCGACACCGAAAGAAAACAACTCTTGTCGCAACATATAATTGATGTCGCGACGAGGAATGGTTGCTTAATGAACTGGAAAGGTCTCCACAAGGGAATTTGCTATTGCGACAAAATACATGTGACGTAATAGGGATAGTTGACAACCGGAGTCGACCAGCGGAATAATCGTGGATGTCGGGTAATCTGACACCCCTCATGAAAATCGGCGAAGTCTCCTTTATGCGGGAGCTCTACCCAGGAACAAAACACAATCGGTGGTACAATGACCGCACGAGTCAGCATGCGAGTAAAATAGTAATTCGCTTGGGCCCACTGCGTTCAATACCCACAAAATACATCAACTATATACAATAGTTGAGAGTTAATAAGTACTCTTAATTCAACATATAATAAAATTTACAATTCTAATACATATTTACTGCAAAATCGAATACCCTAAGCCCAGAAACTGGCTTTCTTCACAAGAGACTGGCCTCTAGTGAGCGGGTCCTCGTGCACACTCCATATGCACAAAATGGTGATCCCTCGACGGGAGTAAGCAAGCGGTAGAGATAATTTCCTACATAGGTTACTCCTACCTAAGTGCACATGCATTACTGAAACAATCACATTGAGCAATTTCCTTGAACCTACTCGAATGTGCATTTTGAGCCCATGTCTTGAGTCCTCACCGACTCCCTCACATCACTAGCCCAGTATCGAGTAAAATATCCGATTTCTAGCAAAGCTTTTTGTTCTTGAAAACTCACCTCTAAGTTTCAATAAAAATATTGAGTACCCTCAGGCGAATTGTTGGATAACTCTCTCCGAAGCAGTCCTTAAGTCCTCATACAGTGTCTGTTGGACGTCCCTCGAAGCGATTCTTCAAAAAAACTTCGTCGAAATTCCTTTCACAAACATTTTCATTTTGTTTCATTTCATATCATGCACTCACTCCTAATATTCTAGGGTGCTGATTGCATATGGAATGCATGATGTCGAATCCCAGTTATTAAATGCTAATATATTCGCATGCATATATATTAACATAATTAAATCCCATAAATCATGTTATGCAAATTTTCTACATCAATGCAAATTAGCTCACATGGGCTAATTAACAAACCGCAAACAATTCATTTTGAATCACTTAACAAAACACATTTTCACACGAAATTTTGTGTCACTATTCATGTGAGCAACGATGAAACCCCTCAGTTATTGTTCCGCGACCACCTGAAATAAATTTTCAGCTCGGTTCAAAGCTTTTGAGGCCAAAATTCTGACTAAAAACAAATGCGGATCATTCCTAACCATTTACATGGCTCTTAGCCAAAAATTAACACAAGTAGGAAAAAGATCCCTATACTTGGACTTGTCGAGCTGAATCCAATCGGTGCCTGGCGTGGCCCTCGCGCGTAGAGCAGCTTTACTTTACTGCTCGGAGTCTAGAGCGAAGCGGTCGTCGGTAGAAAATCTAGAGATAAGGTGCTCTCTCTCTCTCTAAAAATCAAATCTCATGCCCACTGCATGTTTGTCCATCCCTACACTTGCCTAACAACTTCCATTTGAGAAGACAACTATTCATGTTTGTCTTATTGATTAACAATTCAAAAATTCTGTCATGTCCATATTTACAGATTTTTGACACTTGACGCTATACAGGCGTCCATTTCCATCGTGTTCTACCACAATCTTGCAACATTTTTTTCATAAAGTACATGTATTAGGTGACTTTGCCACATCACATGTCTCTCGAGCCAGTTTCACGACCGCAGGACACCGGTACCTCGCGTGAAGTCGGCTATCATCGAGGTCGACGAGTCGACGTGGTAGCTAGTTTTACAAGGCGATTCAGCGGTGAAGTCCGTTTGTCATCAGGGATCTAAAAAAAATTCCATATTTTCTAGAGTGCGTTTACGCTTTTTGAGAGAAATTGGAATTTTCTCGGGGTCTTTCTGATACAAGTTTGAAGACACCCCGATTGAGGTCGCGACCGCGATTTCATGTCGCGACATGAAAATGAACTAAACTGTTAAGGCATGTTGCAACTAAGAAGTTTGAACGAATTGCAATAGCCAAGGTGAGAAGAGCGTGATAAAATCACGACCCGAGAAATAGAAAATTGAATTGAGTAAAAGCGATTTATGGCGAGAAATGAGGATTCGCGGCGAGGTGGGAGTTAAAAAGCATTATAGTCAAATCGCGACGCCTTTAGGTTGCGATAGAAAGTGTATGAGGAAAGAATCTGACCCGGTCGTGACCTAAAGTACATGTCGCGATAGGAACTAAACGGATCGACGGTTTTGAGTCGCGGCACGAATAAAGGCCGAGAAGACAAACAAATGATGTCGCTTGACATAAAGGAAGGCATGACTAGGAATCAAAGTGGTGGCTTAGCAGAGAGGGTGTGTCCGCGACTTGAAAACTGAGTGTTCGCGACCCACATAACTTCGGTAAAGGGAAGGACGGCCCGGGTCGCGACATGGAATTGAGGTCGCGACATAAATACTTGGAGACCAGAAAAAGTTATTGCAACAAGAATCATAACTACTGGCAACTAAACTTGGTCATGACACAACAATTCATGTCTACGACAAAGATTCTAGAGAAAGAAGAAACTCTAGGCAAAACTTATGTCGCAACTGAAAACTTAGTCGCAACAAGAATTAAGGGGATAGGCAACAACTTAAGTCGCAACAAAGAAACTGTGTTGCGACAACTAAATGAAGAGGTTGTAAAGAACGATGTTGTAACATAAGACATCAGGTCACGACTCCCTGCGCGAAAACAAAACAAAAGAAGGTGCGACCAAATAGTGAAGTCATGACCAGAGGACTTACGCCGACTCATGACTACAAACTTCGGTTCAGATAAGCTCCTTTGGAGTCATTGCACGGGCGATGAGTTGGGCCATTTAATTTAGGGAAATCCACTTGAAGCCTTTGAATTAGGCCCAATTGCTGGAAATGTATAAATAGGTGTCTTTGCGTCAGGAGGAAGCGGCTCTTCTGGATTCCAGATCCTTGGGGGATTGAAGAAGACTCACTTGTATATTTTTAGATTAGATTAGTTAGAATCGTTTGATTTTTTTTGTTTCTAGATCTGAATCAGCAATCTGTTTTGAATTGTATTGGATCAAATGATTCAATCTTTTTTCAATTATTGCACGGAATTAATGAAGTCTAGGCCGATTTCTAAATTGATTCTTTCGAGTTTATTACAGTTACATTGGACATTCTTGATCAATACTCCATCGTTGATTGTGATTCAGTTTTTGAGAAGCATAGTTTCCACTGAGTGGACTTGTTGATTAGTTATAGTCTTTTCTGCATAAATTAGAAGGAATTTCCTGGATTTGAGATTTATTTGATTGATGTTGTTCTTTCATTGATTTGTTCCCAATAGTAGTATCGAATACCCCTTTAAAGACTGTATCCTACTCTAATTTCCAAGAGGCCCTCTAAGTGACACAAAGATAGAGATTCCTGAGAGCTTGGAACATTCAATTTGTGGGTATGTTAAACTACTAAAAAAAGAACTAAAAGCTACGAGTTCCTTGATAAATTTCCAATTCACTCATAGTTGAAGTTGAAGGGGATTATTTATCAATTTAAATAATTAGATATTTCACCTTAATTGAATGGAAAGATCTTGATCTTGTATTAGCTGAGTTCTAATCAAGGAAAGGGAAAAATCCACCATATCTAAAGGAGGAGTCATCAACCAATTTGTAGAGGTTTTGCAATGGCCTAGACTTGGGGTGATTAGTGCCCAAAAAGTGCTATTTTGAGCCCTATTTATTCTAGGTTTTGAGTGCTTTTTGTGTACTAATCATTATAATTAACCCGATTTGCACATTAAGGTCTCTGTTATTCTATTGATCGCATTTTGTGGCTAATTTTGTAGTTTTTGCAAGATAATCATGCCAAAATTATCGAGTCAATTCAAACACGAAGAACTAGAGTTGAACTCATCGTTGCAGATCAGATCCCAGAAGAAAAAAGAGAAAAAGTGAAGAAAAATGGAGCGTAGCACAAACTAGGCTACCGGGGGAAATTCATGTTCTGACATTCACGAATCATGGCACTATTCATCACCCTTACAGAATTCCTGTTTTAGTTTGAATTCCTGCTCCCTTTTCCTATTTTATCCTTGTAATAGTTGATTTCTTTTGTTCATTTTAGTAATTTGTATTGTTTTAGGGGCAGTATTTAAAGCCCAAGCAACATTATAAGGAGACAACTTAAAAATAAATTTTGGGGGGGGGGCGCAGAGGCTTTTCGGCCCGTTCTTTTTAGTTTTCTCATTTTTCTTCTTTCTCTCCCTTCTCTCTTATTTTCTTGGCACTTTACGGGTAGCCCAGAGCACCCTACGAGGATAATGACTCGGAGGATGAGGCGGCTAAAACCCTTTTCTTTGGAGTGGAAGGCCAGCGGGCGGGGATCGAGAATGACTAAGGGTTTTCCATGTTTTTTACTTGGATTATTTTCTACCATTTATGGTTTCAGTGAAACATAGGCTTTAATCCCTTCGGATTGCTTTGAATGATTAGTATTTGATAAGCTTTTGGGTTCATTGGATGCTTATTGGTAGATCCATTGACATCCGTTAGTTATCATCTATGGGTTATTGAAGGCGATTGAGGATATTTTATTTCCCAAATTTTAGGTTTGATCCCTTCGGTTCATTTGTAAATAGCCAATACTTAGTAAGCTTTAGGGTTAAATTTGTATACTTATTGGTAGATACAATGACATTCATTAGTTATCATTTATTAGGCTACATTTGGAAAGTGAGTCAAGGTGATGTTATTCAACATCTGAGACCCGTCAATGGGAGGCGAATACCAATTTTCAAGATAGTTATTTAGAGATTAGGTTTATAGTTAAATGAGGCAGGTTTGGGAGATGACTATATGTCATCCTCCTGACACGAGAAAAGACAGGAGACTCGGTTGCCTAGGACCCCTGACTCGGTGACTTGGCACTCTGAATTCTATTTTACATTTTTAACTTGATTTTATTTTCGGTTTAAACCAGCCTCTTGTTTTCACAAAACCTGAAATCAAGCGAAATTCACCATTTTGAACTCCTTGCCAAATCATTTATCTAGAAAACCCATCCACGAGTTCGACCCTCGTAAATTTATCTGCTTGCGGTAGTTTTACTACGAAGTAGGAGAGCCAGGTATAAATTTTGTTGATCTTAAGACCCTCTTTGTGCACAGATCATGGGGTGCAAAAATCTGCCCGATCTTAAGAAATGGGTATGAAGTATTGAAAAAAAAATACCGGATCTTATAAAGTGTTACGAATACAAGTAGCGAGTTAGATCCATGTCTTTGAAAAGAAGCAAGGACCTACAATTAGTGAATTATGGAAATCCAAAAGCGCATTATTAGGCGTACGCGAGCAAATCCAAATCCAAAATAAGGATTGAGCAAATCAATGGGTTATATTGCAGAAATTGGTTGTTTCACAGTAGTTCCTTATCAGTGTTCATTTCTAGCAGAGAACTGATTCAGTTCAGTTTAGTTTATTAGTTTTAATTCAAATTTTATTTTAATTGGAGAATAGAAAATAGGATTATCTTGTCTTTCAAATTCTAGTTTTCAAACAATTACAAGGAGGTGAAAATAGTGTGGATCTTGAGTAGTTAAGGTAGTTGATTTCAAAATTCTTGTCAATCTCTGAGGGAATGATATCTGGACTTGCATCCAATTTTTACTACTTATATGACCTGTGCACTTGCAGTGTCTTAGACTAAACTCATTTATAATTTCGAACATAAGACCATTTTCTAATTTTCAAACAGGTAGCTCAAATTTTGGTCCACTTGTAGGGAATTGTAAGGCTCAGTAGAGTGTTAAAATGGTAGTTTAGATGCATATGATAGCAGAACAAACAGAGAGCCTGACAAGGCCACCAGACTTGGGCCAGGAATTACCAGCTGAGCTTATGCCATTGGGTTCCAAGAACAACGATGAGGACAATAGGGAGATTATCGAAATTCGAGAAAAGGACTTAATCATTTGAAGATCAGATGCTTCATTTCATGTTAGAAAATAAAAAGATTTGGAATTTGCATAAAAAGAAATTTTCTGACCTTGAAAACTTCCAAGCAAACACAGTGTTTCAGATAAACACCAATGCCTCTTTAAAGAATCTGGAGATACAGATAGGGCAACTGGCTTAAGCTGTGCAGAAAGAGCCTAAGGATTCATTTCCAGTGACCTTGAAAGAATCGAGGGCTGTATAGCAGTAATTCGAGGAAGTGGAAGAGCTAGATGAAAGGAGAGTTGAAAAGAGGAACATTGAGGAAGAGAAACAAGTAGAAAGTGGAGAAGAACTTAAGCAGCACAGTTCATAAACTACTGAGAAAGAGAAAACAACAAAAATGCAGCCCAAGCTCCAGGGGAAGAAGGAAGAAGTTAAAGCTTACAATCCTCCGGGGCCCATTCCTCAAAGACTGCAGAAGCAAAGCTAGAAGAGCAGTTCTCTAGATTCTTAAACATGTTTAAGAAGATAGAGATCAACATTCCCTTCTCAGAAGCATTCTCAGTATGCAAAATTCATGAAAGATATATAGAGCAAAAAGATAAAGATTATTGAGGAAGGGATAGTGAGCCTAACATTAACCATTAACTTTTCATTCTGGTGGATTCAAAGACCATGGAGGAAAATGTGGGGATCTGGTATCATATGTACCTGAAATTGGGATACTGAAGTATGGAAAAGCATTATCTGTGGATTCTAGAGCTAACATGAGAAACAGTGCTTTTTGTTTGTTCTTTTAAAGATTAGGTTTGGGGGGCTCACTCCCGTGCGACACTCTGAGATTGTGGCTGGACATTGGCTCATGAGAACATCGCCCAGTCGTATTGATCAGAAGTGGAAGGTATCTTTCAGTTTTTGTGATCATTAAACTATGGAAGAAACCAACAGTTCCATTGTTAGAAAGACAATTCTTAACATTCGACTTGTTGATAGTTGATGTGAAAAAGAGTGACTCTGAGTTAGATAAGTGATTGCACCTCAAATCTCAATCTGGTTTGGCTCTTGAGCTCAGTAAGTCTTGTTGTGAGTGTAGTCAAAAATTCAAATAATTGAACTGTTTTATATTATGTGGTGCTGTATCAATTCATGAATGAGATGGATCTGATTGGTATCTTGGGCATCTTGAGGTTGCAGTGCCAGACTCTAGGTTTTGATTAAAGACCAGGTATTATGAAGTGTTGGAAAACAGTCTTGGAAAAATCAGGATTATGAAGAAAAAAATTGCTAAAGAAAACAAGATTCAAAGTTTGCTGTATAGAAATTGCTAACATTTAAGTCTTGTTTTGCCTTTAGAAAAGAAACAGATATCATTTGATAAGATTATTCAACTGGAAAGGCAAGCATGAGAGGACTCTCAAAAAAATATAAGCAGCCAAGCTTGGTCTATAGGAGATTTGAAGGGAATCAGTCCTTCAATCTATATGCACAAGATCCTGTTAGAGGAGAATGATAGAACTTCTATAGAACATCAGAGAAGGCTGAATCCAGTAATGAAAGAAAAAATGAAATGGTTAAATGCAGGCTTCATATATGCAATCTTAGACAGTCCTTGGGTGAGCCCAATACATGTGGTTCCAAAGAAGGGAGGGATCATGTCGAAATGAGAAGAATGAATTGATTCCCTCTGAGAGCGCAGTGAGGATGGAGAGTTTGTATGGCCCATAGGAAACTTGGCTCTTCTTTACCGAAAGGACCATTATCCTCTACCTTTCATTAACCAAATGTTGTACAGGTTAGCAAGAGACTCCTATTACTATTTTCTTGATGTATATTTTGGTTATAACCAGATTGCAATAGCCCCAGAGGATCAGGAGAAATCAACATTTACATGTCCTTATGGCACCTTTGCCTTTAGAAGGTTGTCATTTGGATTATGTAATACTCTTGCCACCTTTCAAAGATGTATGATGTCTTTATTTTCTGACTTAGTGGAAGGTTATGGAAATATTTATGGATGACTTCTCAGTATACGAATCCAATTTTGAAGATTGTTTGAAAAACTTAGAAACGGTACTTCAGAGGTGCCAAGACAAAAATCTAGCTTTAAATTGGGAAAAATACCATTTCATGGTAACTGAAGGTGTTTTCTTAGGGCATAAGATTTCTGCTGCTGGATTGGAAGTAGATCAAGCAAAGATTGCTGTCATAAAAACTCTCATTTCACCTACAATAGTGAAGGGAATAAGAAGTTTCTTGGGACATGCTGGTTTCTACAGAAAATTCATTAAGGATTTTTCAAAAATCTCCAGACCATTGTGTAGATTACTGGAAAAAGATGCAAATTTTGATTTGGATGAATCATGCAGATCTGCATTTGAGGAAATTAAATCAGTTAGTATCAGCTCCATTATGTTGACACCCAGGACTAGAACAATGAGTTTGAAGTATGTGTGATGTATTGATTATGTAATAGAGATTTGTATTAGGACAAAGAACTGAAAAGATATTCAAGGCCATATATTATGCTAGCAAAACATTCAATGAGGCACAAGAGAACTACTCCACCACAGAGAAGGAGATGCTAGCAATGGTGTTTGCTTGTGAAAAATTCAGGCCTTATATATTGGGGTCCCATGTTGTAATGCTGCGATCATCTTGATTAAATATCAATAGCGAAGAGATGCGACGAGGCGATCGGATGGGTTCTCTTCTTTGCAAGAGTTTGATCCTGAAATCAAGGATAAGAAGGGTAGTGACAATGTGATAGTAGATCACTTGTCTAGATTGGAGAGAATTGTTGGAACAGAAAAGGGGATAGAAATAGCATAAATTTTTCCTGATGAGCAGCTATTTATGTTATCAATACAAACACCCTGGTATGCAAATATTGTGAATTACTTAGCTTGTGGAGTTATGCCATTTGAATTCAGTTACCAGCAAAGGAGGAAATTGAGAACTAATTGCAGATTGTATATATGGGATGACCCACTACTGTATAGAAGAGGAGCAGACATGATCATAAGGAGATGTGTCCCAGAAATAGAACAGGGTGGTATTATGGAGAAATGTCATGCATCACCATATGGAGGACATTTTGCAGGAAACAAGACAACCTAGAAACTTCTCCATTCAAGATTTTATTGGCCTACTCTATTCAAAGACTGTTTTGAATGGATAAAATATTGTGATGCTTGTCAAAGAATAGGCAACTTAAGCAGAAGAAATAAAATGCCTCTACAAGGAATTCTTGTGGTGCAGATTTTTTATGTATGGGGAATAGACTTTATGAGACCTTTCCCATCATCATTTAGAAATATGTACATTCTCCTAGCTATGGATTATGTATCCAAATGGGTGGAAGCAGCAGCTTGTCCCAGAAATGATGCCATCACAGTGGTTAGGTTTATATAAATAAACATTTTGAGTAGATTTGGAGCACCCAAAACAATCATCAGTGATAAGGGAAGCCATTTTGTAAAATAAAGTTTTTGCAAAACTCATGAGCAGATATGGAATCAAACATCTAATGGGATTGGCTTATCACCCTCAATCAAATGGACTAGTAAAAATTTTCAATAGGGAGATAAAGAAAATTCTAGAAAACGATGTCTGACGAAGGATGATATAAAGCTGAATGATGCAACGGCCAGGCTTATAGAACTGCTTACAAAACTACTATTGGAATGTCTCCATATAAATTGTATATGAAAACCTTGTCATCTCCCCTTAGAGCGGAATACAAAGCTATGTGGGCAATGGCGAATTGTGACTTTCAAAAGTTTGCAAAGGAAAGAGACTACTCAATGAATGAGCGGAAGAGTGAGAAATGAAGTCTATGACAACGCAAGGATCTACAAGAAAAGACCAGAGGGTGGCATGATCAAAAGATTCTAAGGAGAGAATTCGAGCGGGAGAACAAAGTTCTCTTATACAACTCCGGGCTCGAGTATTTCAAAGGGGGGTGAAGTCGAGATGGAGTGGTCCGTACACTTTGTGTTAACTTGTACACCCTTTGGGCTTGATAACAGCCGGCGAGATACGGAGAGTGAATTCAAAGTAAACAGTCAAAGACTAAAGAATTATCTTGGAGGAAGCATAAAGGAGGTAGATCCAGATTTTGAAAAGGGAAAAGACAAATACTAAAATGAGCTTCTATGACATGTCTGTGGGACTTATTATTTGGTGCATTTACTTGAGAGGCAGCGAATAGGTGCTTATTTTGTTGCTTTGATTGATGTTGATTACTTTTATGATTTTTGAAGATTTAATTTTTATTTTGTTAGAAGTTTTGTTAGGATGTTTGATCATTTGCTAAATTGTGTAGGAAAGATGAATTGGAATCGGATGTTATTATAAAGCGCAACGCCTCGAGGTGGTGTGCGGAAAATAGCTCTGGAGAGTGTTTCTATTTCCCTAAATTTGTTTTAGATAATAATGCATAGTTGAAGTTTGAAAATTTTGATGATTTTAAAGCTTAATTAATTAGACAACTTTCAGATGCTAATTGCTTAAATGCTTTGTTGGGTATTTTGATTGCTAATGAGATTGTTGTTCATAATTAAATTGAAAATTTATGTTGCAATATATGTTTTCACAAGCTTGAATTGTGTAATTGGACTGAAGTGTGGGTGATTAATTGAATTGGAAGGCAGTTTAAAGTTGTAGACATTTAGGGAAATAAATATTTTGTCGCGATAATAAACATTGTGTCGCGAAGTCTGTGTCGTGACATCACTGACTGCAAATTGATGAAAAACTTGTTGTGACCATGCTTTTCATGTTGCAACAAAAATTTTGAAATTAAAGTGAATAGCAACAAAAACAGTATCGCGACCGGCTTGATTGCGTCGCGACACTACCTTCCGATCTTGAGCAAGTTTACATCCGCGACAATATTTTTCTTGCATAGCGAGTTGTAACACATGGAGCATTTCTAAGAATTGTGCCACGACATGAAAAATGTAATAATAAAGGCTGGGTGCAAATTTTAGTTAGAATAGTCACAAGATCAAATCCACATTTAATTCTAAGGTTATTGTTGTGACCTAATCATTAATTGTCGTGACACACGAAGAGAAGCATTCATTTATTGAGTCATTAACTGAAGAACGTTTCAAAACTGAAACGCCCACCTCCTTCTAATTGCCTCACATCATTCATACTATCACCCAAGTTCCACTTTCTTCCTGTAAATCTAAAAACCTACGCTGATTCGGATCTCATGATACGTAGGAGACCCCAAAGGCACAGTCCCAAATCTCAATCGGATTATGGAGGAGTATCGGCAAATGAAGAGAGAAGGTTCATACGGAACCTCGAGGCCAGGCGACTCCGAGTGGCGGAACCAGAAGTGCGGGGAGAGAAACAAAGCCTTGACTCGAGGAAGAAGCGAAGCCGAGGCAAGTTAGAGTGAGGCAAGGCGAAGAATCGAAGGCGATCAGAAAGAGCATTCATTTCGGATGAAGCCCACTCTTTATGGGAGGAATCGGGCGAAAGAGTTTGCTCCCGGAGGAGAGGTTGATGAAGTTGATCTCACCCTTTGTAGAGATAATTGAAAAAAAGGGTTGGAACTTGTTCTGCAAACATAAACCACCTACTTTCTTCACTTGATGTCGGGGGAATTCTAATACTTGACATGATCGATGAAAGAAGGTCGGTATACGTCGGAAGGAATATAGGTTCCCATGGGTCATGAAAGGATTAATGAAGTTCTCCAAATCAAGGATCCTAAGAATGGATCTAAGTACAAAAAATTTCTTAGAGAGCCCAATCATCAGAAGATTGTAGATTTCCTGACGGCTGGAAAAGGAAAGTGGAGTTCAACAATATACAACCCATGAAAATTTTAAATTTGAATTTTTCAGATAAAAAGGGGGCAAAACTATAGTTTATCGAAATAGTCCGGAGAAAAGTTGGTATTTTTCTAGATCTCGGATGGTGAAACGGATTGCAGATTGGAATCATCTCCACCCGAAATCTGGCTATCCGGTCGAATTTCGTTTGGTCGAATGATCGAATTTCATGTATTTCGAGGCAACGAGGTGTCGGGCGACACATGGCGAGCCATGTGGATGATGTGGGTGACACATGGAAAGCCATGTGAGTGACACATGGCAAGCCATGTGTCACAATGCATGGCAAAGGCATGCATGTGTGACACATGGCATGCCATGTGTCAACATGCCTTAACTCCTTTGAAGAAACCTATATAAGGGGCTTCACATGGGGGCATTCATACAAGCAAGGGGCGATGATGAGCTTAAAAGTCATCTATTTTTAATTCCATTTTCTGCAATTTTCATATCAAAGGAACGAATTGCTTTTTAGGAGGAACCACAGAAGACTCTTAACCATTATTGGTGGACCGGAAGAAGGAAGAAACGATGAAATAGGATACAATTGGATAAAAATTCTGGTCAATCAGTAGTTGAAGAAGTAGCGAAGCAGTGAATCTGATGGATGGATTTTGGGGTGTTGGATCCAGTGTTGGGGTGGGCGTGAGATGGGAGAATGAATGGGATGGCAGACATGGATGACAAGTCTCAGAGATGTTTGTGGAGGTATCATGAGAAAATTGTAAGGATCTTGTTATGAGTTTAGAAGTGTGTGACATTGAGATGAGGTGTTTGTCAGAGTTCCACAGTTCAAACTAAGTCATGCAAATCAGGAAGTGCGACAGAATCTTGACCTTGGCGACATGGGGATAAGCTTGAGTGGGAGCTTTAAAATGGGGACTAGTGTTGTGGCAGCGAAGGGTTGAGTGTGCGTGGTGCGACTGACTCGAGAAGAACCACAGTGGCGTGGGATTGAAGGACATGAGTGACTGAGTTGATGTCTTGCGAAACAACATGTGAGTGCGACATGTAGACGTTAAACCTGTGAGTCCAGCGTAAGGTTGGAGTATGCAGAGATTGATGTCACGCGACATCAGAGACAAGAGATTGAAGGAATCTTTGCGGAAGACATGGCTAGAATCGCGACATGGCGAGAGACAGTTGAAATACGCAAAGGCGTGACTAGATGTCACGACAAGAGGGTGTGTCTGACACCAGAACAACCAGTTGAGAGGCCCAGAGAACTAAGTCGATGTCGCGACAAGGGGCGATATCGCGATATCGGGAACAACCCGGATGAAAGTAGAAAGAAATGAAGCTGATTGTCTGACGAGGCTTGGTCGCGACATCAGAAGATTCCGTTGAAAGCTGAATTTTATTTAGTTGATGTCCGCGATGGAAATTTGAAGTCGCGACAAAAGCCTATGTCAGTGAAGAGCTGCTGACCCCATAAAGTTGATGTCGCGACGAGAGATCGAGTCGCGACACGAACCTTCTGCTTCGATTGAAGGTTTGAGCTGCCAAAGTGATGTCGCGACAAGATAGCGATGTCGTGACATTAGGAATACGAGATTGATCTACGAGGCCATAAAGATATGACAAGGAACAGAGGAATGTCGCACATCATGAATATCGGTGAAAAGATTCATTCATTTGAATTTGATGTCGGCAGAGAAGAGGCCAGCGTAGAAAAAAAAGAGGAAAGGAAGGGGAAAGGAAAGGAGAGAAGGAAGGAGAAGAGGAAGGAGAAGAAGAGGAAGAGAGAGGAAGGAAGGAAGGAAGGAGCGACGCCGGGGAACCTTTATGTGAGGCTTTGCCAAAAGTAAGCTAGCGTCGTAGCCGAGAGAATGATGTTGCGACATCACTAATGAGCAGTTCAAGTACGCATAGATAAGAGTTTGAAGTGCAGCGGCACGTGAGATCAGTAGCGGCGAGGATCTTGTCGCGACAAGAAGTTGAGGTGCGACTTGTGAGCGGTGACTTGGGCACGGATGCTCTAAAATCCACGGCCGAGGCTACATTGGGATTAGAGACTGGCCCGAAAAACCCTATGCATCACGCGGCTATCCCGGAAGAGGAAGGTAGCTTGGCGGCCACGGGCGAGAGATGCAGTTGGCGAAGAGCTCATTCTTTATTTTTAGTTTTCTTTTCTTTTCTTTTCTTTTATTTTCTTCAATATGGATAGATTAGATTAGATTTATCGATTACCAGTTTTCTTTATTTTAGGTGGTTGTTATCATTTTGAGATGAAGGCGAATACGAGTTTAATTCTTCAGGTACTAGGAATGTTGAAGTTCGGACAAATTTATGGAATTTGGCTCATCCGGTTTCGAAATGCGAGTTATTCGCATGATCGGAGGAATGCGTGAGTGTGTAGTCGATGGTGAGGAACCCGGCTTCCATTAAGTGAATGCTATTGTCAGAAATTATCTTTCCTTTTGTTATTTCCGACAAATTCGCGAATATCGAGTTTATGAATTTACTTTTCGGTTATGGGTTTAGAGTTTTGATGAATATCGAGTTCTTATACAGTTTAAGGATTGTTTCATTGCTCGATATCAAGGAGGTCCTCTGGTGACACGAGATGACAATCTAGGAGTTATGAATATTTCTTTGAAGGTATATTCTGCTATTAGAGATCTAATGAGCCGCGAGTTTATGATAAATCACTCTTCTCACTTGAAATCAAGAATGAGTTGAATGAGTTATCGAATTTAAACAAGCGAGAGGAGTTCCACCTCGGTCGAATAGTGAAGCCAATCCTAGTGTTAGTGAGAGATCTAATCAAGGAGAGGGTGATCTATTTTAATTGGAGGAAAGTAACACGGAAGTTGTATATCTGCCTTGGCCAGATAACTTGGGGCCAAGGTGTGCAGTCCATAAAATGGGTATGAAGTATTGCAAAGGAATCACAGTGGGAATACACGTGAAAAGTAGATTATCACAATTACTGATTCGAGGAGAATCGGTCGAATTAGATAATGAAGTAAGTGTGGAGAGATCGAATTTGAACTATTAGCATGTGGGCCGTTGAAATAAATTCACAAACCTCAAATTATGAGTTGACAAACGAGGAATTGATACTTCTGTAGCATTGATCATAATGTGTTCTCTAATGATAATTATTTAATTCTATTCAAATGCCTAACTACGAAAATTATTCTTCATTCTTTATATTTACGTTTGTTTATTCGATTATTTCCCTTTGTTCGTTTAACTTTCCGGCACCTTAATCTTTGGATCTTACTATCATTCGTGGTCCCGAATAGTATGAAAATTGAGTAGTCGAGGGTAGTTGATTTAAAATTCTTGAGATCTCTGTGGGATCGATATACGGACTTAAATCCATTTTATTACTTATTAGGCACGTGCACTTGAGGAATATCAGGACGAGAAACCGAACTTTAGAAAATGATTTGCACCAGGATTTTTGAGGTTTTTATGGTATAATCTCGACAAAGTTTATGAGCGCGGATTCTTGTGGATTGGAAACAAATAGTCCTTTGGTAATGGTGTCATAAATTTGTATATGTGTTTTGGTCCGCTCAACAAGTTTTATGGCGCCGTTGCCGGGGATCGAAAGAATTTAATAAATCAATATTCAGATGAAAGAAGGATATACTAATTTGGACATTTAAAGAAAAAGAACAAAAATAGTTTGTCAAGCAGTGGTTATTTTTAGCCACTAACCTTTAACGAAACCATTGAATATATTTGATGATTTGGTTAATCCTATTAATGGGAGTGTGTTTTGCTTTGAGAGAAAAACTTTGATGCATAGAAGCGAAGCAGCGATCGATTCCGGTGACATGGAAATAGAAAGGACGGCTCGGAAGCTTGAAAGACTGAACTGACCATGGCGGATGAAAGGCGGGATCGAGGTTGAAATACATATGAAAAGTGCAGAAGGCCTCCGAGTCAACGATACAATGGAGGATTTACGGAGATAAATTATCTGGGAAGAATGCTCGGCGATCGAGACGACTGCGGTTGATGCTAATAATTTTGGTGAAACCGTAGCGATTCTGATGGTCCCGGCGGCATCGTTTGCGGTCATCCCGCGAAGATCTGACGAGCACACGGGAAGATTCCTCGGGATGGGTTGTCTGGATTAAAATTTCGAGATGGGGTGAGACCCGGAGATCATAAAGCGCATCTATTCCCATTCTCCTAAGAATCTGACCACATGGTATGAATCTTTCTTATATGGTTACGTTGATACTTAGGAGAGTGTAGAACTACTTGGGTGGAGTGCTCTGACCCTCACCACGAAAGAAGGAGGAAATCATTGTGTTCAGTGAGGAGAAGATGAAGCACAATGTAGCACGGGAAGATTCAAGCGTTTCTTGAGAAGATGTCAATGCATGAGATAGATCTGAAAACTCAGATGGACATTGTATATCATGCTTTGAATGACTATATCGAGGGGATCGTGATCTTGCGTCTTTGTGGAGCATTGACGAAAAGAATCTTGAAGAAGCGAAGAGGTGATTGAGGAACTGGCTAAATGTAACATAGAAAACTCCCTTCCCGAGCTTTCAAGGAAATAGCAAAGAAGGGATCATGGAGGTGAAGCGAATGACGACCATGGAAGCGAGTTAGATGCCATTATGCACGGGTTGGACAAGCAAGAAAGAAAGACACATAACGCTTTCGTGAAATAGGAGCGATTGAAAGGGAATTATTGAAGGAAGTCTTTGAGAGGGTAGCGAAGAACTTTATGATCTTTGAAGGGTTAATTATTTGGGTGAGCGAGAGCTTACCATTTGAGCCAATCCCTAACCTTCGGTACATTATCACGGCCTTTCGGGAACCATGAGAACTTCTCGTATGGTGGAGGGGCTTCGAGGCGAGTAGGGGCAGAGGAGAACCCTGTGGTATCGGCGGACACGAGTTCAGCCGAAGCGGCAATACGGAAATGAGCACGAGGGAATGAATACGGGGTCGGAGGAGGGGCTGATCTTTGAAGAGCAGTCTTTGCATTTCATGGGGGATAATAAGAAGCTGTTAGACACTCCAAAAAGCAGGCAAAGTTTGCGGGGAGTTGGAAGCTTAACTAATACCAATTCTCAAATTTTTGAGCTCAGCCAATGCATCCTGAGAACACGGAGACACAAGTGAGGCTGGTTGGCCACTGACACGCAAAGCAGGAGGAAAGATGCCTTTCAGTATTGACCTGAGGAAGAACAGGCGCATGGTCGGTGAGGAGTGGGAAGGAGCTAGAAGAGATGAAAGAGAAAGACAAGCGGCGACAAAGGCGTGGCGAGATCGGAAGGGAGAGAGGCTGGAGAAGAAGAAGGAATGAGAGGAGGAAAAGACATCCGAGGATCAAAGCTGCGAGTCCCAATTTCTGGCTACGAAGTCGAGGATGGAGGAGCGGTTCTGGAGTTCTTGAAAACCTTCATTTGGAGATAAGTATGCCTTTTCTTTGAAGTGGTAGCTTTCGAATGCCACTCACATCTCTGAGAATTTCTGAAGGACATACTAAGCGAAAAGAAAAATAGTAGAAGGAAGGAATAGTGAATCTCACTTTGCCACTTGTAGTCTTGTGTCGAGGAAAGAACTACCGATGAGATGAAGGACCCGGGAGTTTCACAATTCCCTGTATTGTTGGAGGAATTGAATTCCAGGAAGCTCTCTGTGACTCGGGAGCTGATATCGATTTGATGCCTCTTTGCATTTGCGAAACTAAGTTTGGGGAGGCTTGCTCCCCTTGGCTTGATACTCTTGAATGGCGAGACGGATCGATGGTAAGAGCACAGAGGAGTCGTGAAGATGTATTAGTCCTTTGTTGGGAAGTTTGTTTCCCGGTAGACTTTATCATTCGGGCATGAAGAAGATTCTAAGTACTTGCTATTGGGGAAGACCATTCTATTCACCCCAGGTACATACGATTGATATGAAAGTTCTTATCTTGAGGTTGGAGAAGAAGCTCTTTGCATTGATTTGATCAAGTATACAAAATATGAAGCCGAGAGACAAGGAAAGAGTTGCAATATAGCTGATTTTGTCTATACTTCCAATCGATAATATGATGATTGTAACACTCGGTTTTTATCGATGAAAAGAGATGGTGCCAGTATCTCGAAGATGTCTACTACGAATTTCCATGCGGCGATTTTAATTCTATAGAAAGCGTGTTGAGCTTGAAGCAACGAAACAATAATGAGGAAAATAATTAAGGAGAAATAAAGAATTCATCCAAGAAACCAGTGCAGAAGGGCTAGTTTTGAAAGAGTTGCCATGTCATTTAAAATATGCTTACTTAGAGTTACCAAAGAAAAAACCGGTGATCATTTCAGCCAGACTAAGTGAGGCTGAGGAACAAAGATTGCTTAAAATATTAAGGAAGCATAGGAATCGTACAAAAGCAGTCCATGGCGAAGGGTATCGGTCCATCAATTTGCATGTGCATAAAGATTGTGAAGAGACTTGAAACCATCGTAGAACACCGGAGAGGCGAGATCCGGTGATGAAGGAAGTAGTTAGGAAGGAGGTACTCAAATTGTTGTTAAATCTTTGGTTTTATCTATGCTATCTCGAGATAGTCCTTAGGTGAGCCAGTCCATGGTTCCAAAGAAGGGGTTTCTTGTGATCGAAATAGAAAAGCAGGTGATTCCAGCAAGAGCAGTGGCGGGGATGGAGGTATGTATTGATTACGAGAAAGTTGAATCTGACAACCGAAAAGATCATTTCCCTTTGCCTTTCATTGCTCACTTTTGTTTTACGGATGGGTATTAGGGATCACAATCCGGTGCTATTACACGAGGATCGAAGACCACATTCACGCCCTTATGGTACATTTTGCCTTCCGAAGGATGCCATTTTGGGTTATGTAATGCTCGAAATTTCACGTTCCAGGAGGTGATCTGTCGTATTACCGGTTGGTTGAAGAGTGATGGAAATTTTCATGGATGACTTTCTTGTGTATGGATCCGGCTTTTGATCGATGTTTAAACAATGCAGAACGATGCTTCAAAAGATGCCCAGAGACAAGCGACTAGCGAATTAGGAAAAATGCCATTTATGGTGTGAAGGAATTGTTCTTGGGCATAAAATTTGCGCTCTTGGTTAAGTTGATCAATCTAGGTATCCATTATCTTGACTCTTGCACCTACTATGATAAAAGGAGTAAGCTTCTTGGGGCATCTTTAAAGTTTGGGAGATTCATCGAAGATTTTTCAAAAATAGCCAGACCCATATGCGAATTCTTTGGAAAAGATACAAGGTTCGAATTTTGATGACTCCTACAAGGCTGCTTTTGACGAAATCAAGCTCAAATTAGTACGAGCACCTATATTGTTTGCACGAATGGGATCGAGGGATTTGAAATAATGTGTGTGATGCCGATTGATTTTTGCTATATGGGAGGCGTGTTAGGGCAAAGAAAAGAGAAAGTATTCGGGACGTGATATCTTATGCTAGTAAGACCTTCAATGAAGCCTGAGAGGAACTACTCAACAAGCTGAAAAGGAGATGCTAGCCATAGTATTTGCTTGTATGAAAAATTTAGAGCAATAATTTTGGGATCCCATGTGTAGTCCTGCGATCATCTGACAATCAAATACTTGATGTCGAAAAGGAAGAGTAGCGAATTGATAAGGTGGTGCTCTTTGCGAGAGTTTGATTTGGAAATCAAGGATAAAAGGGATGTGACAATGTGATAGCCGGATCACTTGTCGAGAGTAGAAGCGATGAAGAAAGAAAAATGTTCGGTTAACAGAGAACCCGGATGAGCGAATTGTTTAAGTTTTCCTTCCAAGCTTCCATTGTATGCGATATTGTAGTGCTCGGCTTGTGGAGTATGCCTTGAGAATTCAGCTACCAGTGAGAAAGAAACTGGGCGGCAATGGTCTTATATTTGGATGACCAGCTTGTGTCGAGAGGTCTTGACATGATAATAATAAGAAGATGTGTGCGGAAGGTAGGAACAAGGCAACATTTTAAATGAATGCCATGCATCACCATGGGGGACATTTTACGGAGAACGACTCGCGAATGTCAATCGGGGTTTTGTTGGCCCACTAACCGGGTGTGCGGAGTGGGGTGAAATTGTGTGATCGATGCCAAGGATTGGAAATATCGTGACAGGAATGAAATGCCCCTAAAGGTATTATGGTGATACAAATTTTTGATGTTTGGGGGAATAGATTTTATAGGCCCTTTCCACTTTGTCATTTGAAACCTATACATCACGCTAGCGATGAATTCACGTTCAAATGGTGGAAGCGATTGCGCATCGAGGAATGATGCTAATACAGGTTGTGAGTTTCTAACTATGAAGAGATATTTTTGAAGCGAGATTTGGACTGGAGCCGTAATTGGTGGTGGGGAGATTGACACTGAAACCAAATATTTGCGAAACCTCATGGCAGAGTCATTGGATCAAACATATAATGATTTGGCCTAATAAATCCCGGACAATGGACAATGAAATTTCGTAGGGGATCAAAGGAACCTTGAAAATTTGTGAGGCTGGCGGGAAGGATTAGTCTTCCAAACTTATTGATTATTTGACCAGTTATCAGCCCAGTTGAGATCTTATAGGTGTTTTGTGCAAGCGTGCATTAACGGGATTCAAAATGCAGAAATGTGGGCCGGTAAGAATTTAACGATTTTAAAGTATAAGGAGAAAGATTACTCGACTATCAAATTGATGAAATGACTTATGATATCTTAAGAATATCGAACCAGAACAATGGCATGAATAGAGTCTTGAAAAAATTGTTGGGGAAACAGTTCACTTTGGTCAGTGAGATTGTTTCGAAGTTAAATCTGAGTCAGGTAAGTATACCGTTCATTACATCATTACTCATTGGAAGCGTGTGTAGGCGTCGATGGAGAAAATTGTCTTGAAATCAGATGAACAAAGATTAAAGCGTATCTGTGACGGGAGAAATGAAGAATATTGTGTTGGTTCAACAGGGAAAGAGCACTGGCATTAAGGTGATCATTGGAGACTCAGCTGACAATTATTGGAGTAAAGCTTATGAGGATTTGATTACGATTTTCCAGTTTGAAGTATCTGTTTTATCTTGATTTATTTTGACCAGAATTGAAATTGATTTTATTTCAGAAGGATAGTTTGATGCTAAATCAGTTATGAAATTTAATTAAAGATTTTGAGATTATTCGTTTGATCCTTACAGGTTTAAAGGAACATGATCTTAAGTGCCTAGAACAATTTGACTTTGGAAGGAGTCAAGACATGAAAGGGGAATGATATGTGTCAACTAAACCAGTTCTGTTGAATATATTGAGATATTGTGTAAAAATCCTTTTTGTGAAGTATTTTTGAAGATATGCGGTTTAGAACAAATAGAAGTGAGTTTTGCTGCAAATCTATTCTTTGATTAAGAGCTTGGGTATAAATGAGGAGGGTTGCATGTGGCGTGGCTGTATCTCTAAGGCATTGATCAATAGTGACAGTTGGAAAAAACGTTGATGGTATTGAGGAAGAGATACCAATTAACCTTCGCTGATGTCAGCGTGATGGATCAGTTAAAACCAGAAGGATATGCCCATTCAACATTCTTTCAGAAGCTGTATGTGTGCGAGCATCTGAGTACAATCAAGACTTTGTAAGGTGCGATATATTGCCAGCCCCACTAAAGTGAAAAGACTGAATTCGGCGGTCTCGTAAGAACGGGGTCAGTGGCGTAATCTTGATTGACAGTGATGCCTGACAGTGATTGATTAGCTGTTGGAAACATCGTTCACTCGACGTAACCATTCATATGGTCTTCATGAGATCTGACTCAAGAATTTTAGCAGATTCAGGCATGCAGAAGAAAACACATATGGTTTCAATGGTGAAGAATTCACTTGCAAAATTACATTTTTCAGGCAGAGATTGTGAAGGATATGGAGCAAGTAGAGGAAGGAAAACTGTACAGAGGAAGTTGTGGATAGATTAAATTGAGAAGAACAGTGGGAGAGACCTGTCAGGCTTTTTGGAGCAAGGGACTTTGGGGAAGGGAGGGAGGGAAGAAAGAAGTAGAAGATTCCGTCTCGAGATGAAGCTTATTCCAGTGGAAGAAGTATTATCTTTATGAGGTTTGTTGCGAGAGAGGAGATTCAAAAACCACGTGACTCACTTTGAGGAGATGATAGAGCCGAAGGATGGGAGAGTCTCTGCGCACACCAACGAGGGTATACCTTTGGTAGAGGAATTTTATTCAAATATGGTAGGAAGGAAGGATGGAGCTGTTTTTGTTAGAGAAGTCTGGGTCTCATACGAAGCAAATACCATCAACGAGGCCTATGGCATGACAATGCACAAACATGGTTCCAAATTCTTTGTTGGAAAAACCGGAGTTTTGGAAAGATTGCGAAACTCACTAGCAGTGAGTACGGTTGAACGAGAAGAAGGAAAGCCCGAAGCAGTGAGCGAGAGGGAAGCCTTCTTGAAAGAGGCTAAGGTATGGTTTTTATTTCTGGCCTGTTTTGGTCAAACAAAACATGTGTGCCTGATGGGAAGAGCAGAAGGCTGTGTTGCTGTATGCCGCCTCAAAGTGCAAAGATCGATATAGGAGTTATCTTAGAGAACTCTATCATGAGTATCATGAAGGGAACAAAGAGAGGCACTTCTAAATGACAACAATCACGGTTCTATGCTTGAAGAAAATTTAAGGGTGAAAGAATTTAAGTCAGAAGAAAGAAATTACCCGAGCTTCACCACTCATACGGCCAGTCGTGAAGACGAAACACGAAGAAAAGGGAGTGCTGGTGGAGAAACGGAGAAGAAGCCAGTGAAGAACCCGAAAGGAGACTTCGGAGGGGTGATGATCGGGCGAAGCACCTTGAAAACTCACGTGGCCATGACTACATGTTTACGAGACAATGAAGGGGCGGGGATGAGCGTGATAGCTTCTCCATCCCCTTAGCGATTCTCTTGCCTATGCGGAACGAGAAACTTCCCAGCACGGAGAAAGCTGAGAGCCTGAGAGAACATCTCGGTATTGGAAGCTCTCAATGCCATGCAGAAGAGAATAGATGAAAGAGAGAAGGAGTGGAGACTAAATAAGGAATTGAGGAGAAAATGTTATGAAAAGGAATTGAGAAGAGACCCCGACCAATGGGAGGAAGAGCTTAATCGAAAAGAAAGGATCATGAAGTGGAGCCCTGCGAGAAAGGAGGAAACGACTGGTGGAAGAAGAGGCGAGCAGAAAAGAGAGCAGATGGGAAAAATTTTTGAAGCGGCAAAGGGGAAGGAGTTTAAGAAATGAAGGAAAGAGATCACAATTTGTTGCGAGAAACTTCGAGCTTCAGTCATGAAGCTTTTATAACAACCAGGTTTGAGGCGTGATTCTCGACTCTTAAAGCGATAAAAAGAAAAGAATCTCAGAAGCGAGAAGCAAAATTTGGGGGAGCAAATCAAAGGATTCAAGTTTTGTACAAGTCTCTGAAGGATTTTGAGAGAGAATTGGATGATAGAGATAAGAAGCGAGAAGAATCTGAGGAATCCACATAGCGAAAGAATATTTGGAAAACTTAGATCGATTAACGACAATCTTGCCAAATTCCTAGAGGTGATGGTGAAATGGAAAATACAATGAATATGAACAGGAAAGAGGCGGGATGAGTTGAACAAAAGGTTGATCTCTCTAATGATATTTTCATTGAAGAACAAATGGAGAAGGAAACCAAGAAGAGAAACGAAGATAAATGAAAATTCACAATTTCAGACCCATTTAGGTATTAGACTGGAATCCCCTGACTTGTTTGCTCGACTATTTCAAAAGAAAAAAAATAGACCTTCTCCCTGCTTAACTTTCATTACCATCCTTCTCACGTGCGTATCCAACTGCTGCAATTAAGTCAGTAATAAAATGAGAAATTTAAATTGAATTGTTGTGTGCTATTTTGAATTTGTTTGATTCCATGATTGTGTTGCTTTGTGATTGCATGAATAGGAAATTAAAGTAGAAATTAGTTCCAGAATAAAAACTGCTGAGATGTAATGAACTGAATTGAATGAAGCGGTTAGATTAGGAATGAGCTGAAATGTATAATAAGGGCCCAGTGTCACAGTTTGATTGAAACCTGAGTCACGAAAGTTACTTAAGAAGTCTATTGTTAAGTCGAGAATTGAGGAAAGTATCTGATAGAAAGACAAAGAAACATATTTTGAGTTTGTGGTATGAACAATAAATCAAGAGGAACATTGAATACCAATTAATTTAAATACTCATTAAAATGAGTCGAGTACTCTATGGTTAGTCACTGGTGTTCGAACCAAATTCTAAATTTGTTAGATTATTCAGTTGAGGCGAAATCTAGGTGATACGGTGTGAATGATGGAAGGCCATTCTTGAATGGTTTGAGCCATTACAATAATACTATTCATATCTTGATGCATATCTGATGATTCAAATTGAGCAATGAGCTGTTTTCAAAATAGACCCGATGAAACGACTCCTAAGACAGCATCAATCCTTCATTAAAAGAACCCATGATTACCCGAGGAAGATTCAGGAGGAAGAAAGAAATGAAGTTTGGGGAGTATATATTTTTTGAGGAACTGGGAATGAAAGAAAAACGAAGCGAAAATGCAATAGAAAAGAAAGTTTATAGGGATAAGTTTTATCTTGTGGCCTAACTCTCTTGAGCAATTAAGTTCTTAGGGTGTTTCAACACCTAGTACCCTAATGCCATACGGTATGAGGTTACTAGCAAAGTTCGCTAAGAGTGTTAAGCACAAAAAGTTAAAACATTGCACTATCTCTGAAGGTTGACAAACAAGGAAGTTTCCCCAGCGGAATTACAAGTGAGAAATATGGGGCGTACAGTTCTGAATTAAAAAAATTAAAGTGATGTCCCAAACATGAAGTTTAGGGAAGTTTATTATAGAAACTACAAGAAAGAAAGAATGAGATGAGGAGAGAAAAGGTTGAGGTAATCTTAACCTAAAAATTCCTTCCATCTACCCATTACCCAGGCACAACAATAAAAGCCAAAGACCCCAGATTGATCTTGAAGTGAAATCATCTACATTAGTGGAAATCAATATGAAAAACAAGCCTATGGAATTTGGAAGAATAGAAATAATCAAAATTGTGAGACTTTAGGGAGTTAAATGACTTCAATGTAAAATGAGAAAAGAAAAATAATCTATTATTGACATGATCCAATGAATAATATGTTGTTTGTAAAACAATTTCAACAGGTTTAGTTTCAGAATATAAAGAGTAGAGACCAACCTTGGCGGACTTGAAGCTAGATGTACGAGAAAATTGTGCATACCTTGCATTTCAATTAAATTGATTGCCAACTGCCCAGGCAATTCGGAAAATGTCGCTACAAATTCTTCTTTTATTTTGTTTGAGGACAAACAATTCTTTCTGTTTCTTTGCTTGAGGACAAGCAAAACTTTAAGTTTGGGGGAGTTTGATGAGCTTAAAAGTCATCTATTTTTAGTCCATTTTTCTGCTTAATTTTCATATCAAAAGAGACAATTACTTTGCAGAAATATGAAGAAACTCACCCATACATTTATTAGTAGGTAGAATGGAAGAAAGAAGAAAAGCGTAAAAAATGCAGAAATAAATTGGAATAAAAGTGCGATCCAATCGAGCGAAATGAAAAGCGGTACGAGTCATTGATGCGGTTTGGGGTTTACGATCCGGTCATGGGAGTAGCGACATCGGGGGGGTGAAGGAAATCGATGCAGGTTAGCGACATGGATAACAAGATATAGAAGTCGCGACATGAGGCGCTCATGAAGGTACGTAAAGAAATGAGTTGAGAGTCGTGACGTGAGATCGGTGCGACATCGGGACCGCGATTCAAAGTACGAGTCATGAATGAAGTCGCTGACCGAATGCGATGTCGTGACATCGAACGAACGTTTGATTTAGACTTGTGTGGAGGCATGAAGTGATGTCGCGACAAGAGTTGATAGCCGCGGCGGCAAAAAGAAGCAGTAATCAAAGGAAAGGAATACAAGTGGCGACAAGAAGATTGGGCATCGCGTGTCGATTGATGTCCGACAACATATTGATGTCGCGACATCGCGAAACTTTCGATTGAAACCTGAGATCCTTTAGTTGATGTCACGGCGAGAGATTGATGTCGCGACATCGAACAAGTTGAATCTTTGCGAGAAGACATGGCCGATGTCGCGACATGAAGAGAAGACGGTGAGAAATGCAAAGGCGCCTTCATAGATATCTGGCAGAAGATTATTATCGTGACTACGAACGGAAACTCAAGTTAAAAACCCACAGAAGAAGAGCTAAAAATTGATAATAAAGGCAAGAAGGCGATCAATAAACCATGAGGCTGCCAGAGCCGCGAAAAATGAAGCGCTTTCATCGATGGGGATGGGAGGTAAGAAACATCAGAAGAAATTAGAAACGGGAAGTGGTTTTTGTTTGAACATCTTAAGTGAGTGTTTGATACAATAGAGCGGAAGATGACATTATGAGACATTCTTAAGATGAGCTCAAAGACAGTCTATGGATCAGGAGGATGGAAATAACTGGGTGTTTGTTTTGTCAGATGTCAAATATGGGCAGATGTGACTCTGGATCGGGCGCAGAGACGGAGGGTGAGATGTCGCGACATCATAAGATATCGATTGAAAGATGCATTTCATTTCAGTTGATGTCCACACGAGAATGGCGTCGCGACATCGGGAAGCCGACATGGCCGAAACACATAAAGAAGTAAAGTGACGTCGACAAGAGAATGATATCCGCGACATGCTAATCGACGGTTCAAGTACGCATAGGCGAAAGTTGAAATCATGACGTGAGATCGAGTCGCGACAAAGGATATCGCGACAAGGGAGGTGAGGTGCGACCCGAGCGATGACGGGCTGGATACTCTAAAATCCACAGCGGCTACATTGGGATTAGAGATTTGGCCGAAAAACCACATAAATGTCTGTGACTATCGAAGGAAGGTAGCTTGGCGGCCACGAGCGAGAGATGCAGTTATTTGAAGGCTCATTTTTGCTATTTTTGGTTTCTTTTCTTTTCTTTTCTTTTATTTTTCTTCAATATGGATAGATTAGATTAGATTTATCGTTTCTGGTTTTCTTTGCTTTTACGGAATTGGTTGTTATAGTTTTGAGATGAAGAATTTGAATGCGAGTTCGATTCTTTCAAATTACTACCTGGAATGTTGAAGTTTAGACAAATTTCTGGAGTTCGGCTCATCCAGTTTCGAAATGCAGTTATTCTTATGATCGGAGGAATCTTTGTAGTGTGTAATTCGGTGGTGAGGAACCCGGCTTCCATTAAGTGAATCTTGTGTAGAGAAAATTATCTTTCCTTTTGTGGCCTAAAGCCAGGTGCGAATGCTCCAGTTTATGTAAATTGCTTTCGGTTATGGGTTTGGTGCAGTCTGAATACTCCCGGTTTCAACATACCCCGTTTTAAGGTTGTTTCATTGCTGCGATATCAAGGGAGGTCCCTCTGAGTGACACAGGATAGCCGATCCTAGGAGTTATGAATATTTCTTTAGGTATATTAACTGTATTAAGTCTAATGAGCCGCGAGGTTTACTTGATAAATCCTCTTCTCACTTGAAATCAAGAATGGAGTTGAGACCAAGGTTATCAATTTAAACAAGCGAGAGAGTTCACCCTCGGTCGAATAGTGAAGCGATCAGGTGTTAGCGAGATCTAATCAGGAGAGGTGATCTATTTTAATTTGGAGGAAAGTAACTTTGGAAGTTGTATATCCTTGCTTGTGGAGTAACTTGGGAGCTAAGGTGTACGATCCATAAAATGGGTATGAAGTATTGCAAAGAAAAATACCCCGAGAATTAGGAAGTCCTGTGAAAAAGTAGTTATCTAAATTCACGCATTCGAGAGAATCCAGGTGAAAAATTAGATAATGAAATGTGAAGTGTGGAGAGATCCGAATTTGAACTATTAACACCTTAGACGATTTGAAATACGAGATTACAAGCACAATTAACAAGTTGACAAGGAATTGATGCTTCACAATAGCATTGATCATAATGTGTTCTCTAATCGATAATTATTCAATTTTCTATTCAAATGCTAACTCATAAATTATTCTTTATTCTTTATATTCCGTTTATTGTTTATTCGGTTATTCCCTTTGTTGAGTTAACTCGGCACCTTAATGCTGGATCTTACTATCATTCATTAGTCCCGGAAATAGTATGGAAATTGAGTAGTAAGTGTAGTTGATTTAAAATTCTTGAGGTCTCTGTGGATCGATATCTGGATAAATCATTCTGTGCCATAAACTGTGCACTTGCGGAATATCGGACGAAGCGAGCTTTGAAAATGAGATTTTCGAGGAGATTTTGGTTTTAGTATAATCTCGAAACAAGTTTTATGGGCATGAATTTGCAGAAAGTGAGTCAGTGTGATGGCAATGGTGTATAGAGATTTGCTATATGTGTTTTTAATTAAAGCTGACCAGAGGCGTGACTTGGGTTCGTGGGAGCGTGAGGAGGAAGGAGGAAGGGAAAGAGAAGGGAGGAAAGGAGGAGAAGAGAGAAAGGGAGAGAGGAAAGGAGAAAGGAGAAAGGGAGGAAGAAAGAAAAGAAAAGGAAAGAAGAAAAGAGAAGAAGAAATGGGAGGAAAGAGAGGAAAAGAAAGAGAGGAAAAGGAAGGAGTGTTGGTGAGCGGACCGACGACAAGAACCCAGGCTGCGCTACAAGTAGGTTTCCTCCTCTGATTATTTTGTACCTAGGGGCCGTGTAATGGCCTATGGTTCTGATTCAGATTTTCGGGTGAATTTAATATGTTGTGTGGTTTGTTTGTGATTGTGTGATGGTGAGCTAGGTTTCATAGGGTTTGGGACTTTTCAAAGCGAGAACATTGTGGTGGAGACTGACAAAATCTGAGCGGAATGACAAACATGGTGTGTAAATTTCCCTTTTACCCTTGTGAGATAAACACGCATCAACTTTGGATGGCCACTTAACTTTCGTCACGAACTCAGATTCGACGTTCTTGGACTCTATGACTGTCGCTAGAATTTAATAAGATAAAAATTAACTAACTAAAATATAGAGGTGAACATTGAAATTTGGGTCACGGACCGGTTGAGGAATAGTCCATTACGGTTTCCCGAACCACATTTTTCGAACGGTTTGTAACCAAAAATGCTGTAAGGCGCATATGGCATGAGCAGGAATTGCGTGTTGGATGTTTATTATTGGTATTTACAAAAGCTGGACCTTTCTGGACTAAGTCGGGATTATTTCTTAGGCAGAAAACATGGCCCAGGTTATGGCCGAGAATGGTTAATGTGTGTTATTGCCATAAATTCAATGACATCTTGAATATGTGAAATTATGTGACATATGTGTGATGAAAGATGGAAATAATTATATGCATTAGGGTGTATGATTGACCTGCTATGTCTCGGCTTGGGAATATGAATTATGGCATTACTTGCTAAGTAATGGTTGGAATTATGTTAATACATGCTTGAATGATGTGTTGACATGAATGGTGAATAAATAGAAAAGATGTAGTGCATGCTTATGTGATGTCTTGATTTGAATGTATGGAATATATTAACATGGCGCATGTATCTTCGTGTTAACTTTGAATATATGGAATGTTGTGACCAAATTAGACATGAGTGTTCATAGCACACACATAGTGTGATGAGGTGTAAGAGATGTCCCGTATGGGGTCTTCATACATTGGTCATGGGTTTTTAGTCACCGGTGCGGCACAAATTGCATGCATTGGTGTCTGCGGTAACACCGCATTACATGGAGTGTGTTTACATGGTGCCCAGTTTAGCGCTGCGTTTGGTCTGAAATCATGGGCTTGGAAATGGGACTAAGTCAGATTAGTTTTCCACGGTGTTAGCGAAAATGGAAAATGAAATGTGTGGGCGTAGCAAGTAGGGGATAGATACCCTCCTCGGTGGCCACAGAAAGCTTGGTTAGGCAGTATCCAGCGGTGGCCAGTAATGGGAGGGTGTGGGACACAACGGTGAGACCACGAAAGTTATGTTGCGAAAGAACCTTGGCTTGATTAAAATAAATATCACGCGCAAGACTACGAGTTATGAGATGGGAGTCGGGGCCCAACTTCCGGTATTGATTTCCCCATTAGCACTTGCATTGGGTGGTGGGTCGGAGGAGTTGACGGTACTTGGGGCATGTAGAGTGTTGTCTCATACATGCATGTAGATTTTTTCCATGATAGGACAACATGTATGCACGGATTGGTTGTTGGTTTGACTATGAAATGATCATTTGCATGTACACCTAGGTGGGGAATGGTCCTTGTAGGATTTATCTCTATTGGGCGTTAGCTCACCCTGTCGTGGGACCCCCCTTTAAGGTACATGACAGGTACAGGCTGACAGCTCAGCAAGTAGGGATTATAAACAGCGGGCTTGTGGCCTTGATTCTTGTTTTGTGTATATATTAGAACAAACTAGTTTTAATATATGTTTTGTATTAGGAGTGATGTAATAACTCTTGGATCTATAGAAATGTATGGTCTTGTAACCGTATGGACGAGTATGGATGATGGGCCCTATTGGGTCATTTTACTCATGTATAGGTCTCATGATATGAGACACACAGGTTTATGCAAGTTGACAGTGGTCAACGGGACCCCCGGGTTTTGGGGTGTCACAAACAAAGAAGAATCCCCATGAATCCATCAACAAAGGCTCACTAACAGAAGAAGCTAAGGTGTGGTTTTATTTCATTGTTATACGTCATGATTCCTGACATCCCCAGTACCATAAGGGAGGCGAGCCATAAATCTTATATGCCTTACTAGGGATACAAGTTCGATGTGGGAAGATAATTTGAATCATCCATAAGGTGCTTCCATAAAAATGTAAAGGGAACTAATCCTCGTCCGACAACGATTACGGTTGTTGCATTTTTAGGTACGGAAGATATGGCGGAGGAAGAAACCGATCCCAAGGTTTCTCTTTAACATTGGCAGTGTGAATGAGCCCGAAGAATAGAAAGAGGAAGGAAATGGTGTGGAAGTAGCCAGAAGAGCACGAGAAGAAGAACATGAACAATTAGGGATGGAACAAATCCCGAGAGGGAAAGGGCCCATTCTGAGTTGAGGATGAGATGGAGACGAGGAAAAGAGTCCGTGTGGAAATCTGGGGAGCAATCAAGGAAATACAGAAATTATGGAGATGCTAGTATCAATGAAAAAGGAAATGGAGGAGAGAGAAAAGAGATGGAACAACAACAAAAGATAGGAGAGGAGTTTCTGGAGGCTGACTTCAAAAGAAGGGAACAACGATAGGAACAAATGCTCAAACAAAGGGATGAGGAATGGAAAGAAGAAATAGAAAGGAGAGAAAGAGAATTGATGCACGGGCTGGACACAAAAAAATAAAGACCTTCTCTGATAGAACAAGCGAAAAAAAATGAAGATGTGCTGTTTTGGAAAGAGAGGAAAAAGATGGAAGCTAGTATGTTGCGAGAAGGCGAGAGGGGGTTGAATATCTCTACGAACTTGATTCAAGGAGTTGGAAGCTTCATGGAGAAGAGAGACACGGAGGAGCTAGAGATGGATAATAATTACAGACATAAATTATGGAATGATAGTACAGACGAGTGAATTCAAATTTAGTGAACATACACAATGTGCTCAGACTTGAAGGATTTATGGAATAACACAAGGTAGTAAGAGCGGGTGTTTGGTCACCTAGTGGAGTGCACCCGATGTCTTGCCTCTTCAGAGAAGGAAGAACCACCCGACCAAAGAAAAGCCCGGGGATATCTCCATTCCCAAGTTCCCTCCATCTTTAGTTACCTTTAACCTTGAACCTCCAAACTTTAAAACTTCCAAATCCTACAAAAGAAGAAGATGAACCCATGTATTCTTTTTCTCTCAAAACAAAAGTTGTAATTATTCCTTTGAATAAAAGTTCAAAACCAGTTATTAAAATTATGTGTTCAATTTTTTTTTTGATTGTTTAGTGTTGTTTCTGCTTAATTTTCTTTGTTTCATGATTGATGATTACTTAGTTGAATAATTGAGAAACCATCTACCTGGATCAAATTGTCTAATTGCTGCAGCATGTTTGGTTGAAATGAAATGATGAATTGTAGTTGTGTTAGTGTGTTTTGAGCTAAATGCATGATCAAAATGAATTTCTTGAATTGATTAAAACAACACAACAACAAATCTCAAAGCCAAACAAACCATTGATAGATGCATTGTGGTAAAAACTCTTGAATTGGAAAAGGAAGTTGCAAGTTTAGCCAGAATGAAGTTGAATGTTCAAATTTAGGAAGATGTACTCAATATAAAGAACAAATAAGGCTTTTGAGGCTGTGTGTGTAAACTGTAAGGTCAGTAAAAATCCCAAAAAAAAAAAAAACAATGCTCATGATCAAAGTGAGTCCTTAACAAATTGTGAAAAATTAGGGACATCTTCTGGGTTCAGTCACAGTCAAATAGTCCAATGTCCTAGAACTTGTTAGATTATTAGTCAAGGCGAAATCCTAGGCAATACCACTAACAGGAAGTGATATAGGCCATTTATGGAAGTTTGAGCCTTTCAAGCCTACCCTCATAATATGCATAAGCATACACTCTAGTTCCATAATTGAGCCAAATAGTCTAATTTCTTCATTAAAACAGCAATTAGAAGCCTTAAACCCTTCCTTCATTCTAATTCTACAGTAAAGAACCCTTTATTACCCAGGTTTCAATACAAGAACTTCAAAAAGTAGAAAAGGGCAAGATTGGGGGAATGTTACTTGATTTGAAAGGAAAAGCAAGAATGAAGGATGGAAAAAGAAGAGAACAATTGAAGGAAAGGAAAGGAATGCATAGAAGAAGTCAAAGTTTATAAATTGTCAAATTGGAATAAGTTTTGTCTTGTGACCTTCCTCTCTTGAACAATTATGTTCATAGAGGTGTTTTAACCACCTGTTACCCTAATGCCAGGCGGTATGGGAGCTAACTTGAGAGTTCTCTAAGAGTGGTAGAAAGCCTAAAGACAAGACATTTGCATTATTCTTAAAATCTTTGACAATTAAAGAAAAGCAAAGGGCTTCTATCTAAGGAGTGAATTGATAAGTATGTGAGAGGAAAATAAAAATACTAAGATGAGAATTATATGTTGTATGATGCATCAAAGATCAAGTTTGGGGGAATGTTCTTTTCGAGCATTAGTAGAAAGAAAGGGATGAGATAGAGACAAAGATGCAAATTTTGAAAATTACAATCTGGGTAATTTTAGCCCTAAACTCTCAATTATCCACCTAATTACAAACCAAACTTTACAAACCTAAAAGACCTAATTGATCTTGAAGGTGGTACTTGCCTACATTAGTGGAGACTAATATGAAAAACAAGCATATGAGACTTAGAACTAATTTTCTTTGTAGCATGTAAAAGCCCAAAAGATTAGCTAATTTTCCAAGGAGGAAGGAAAGAAGACCATCACACTCATATCGAGATTAGTGGCTAAGTGTTTGCATTTCAAAAATCATTAGTTTTTTTTGTGACGGTAATTGAAAATTGTTCCTAATTTTAAATTGAAAACTAAATTTGAAGCCATGTTGCAACTAACTAGTTTCAATTCAAGTTACAGATTCAAAAGGGATTGCAATAGAGTAACAAAAAAATGTCCTTAAAAATAAAGCTAAATTGTTTGAGGACAAAAAAAAATTTTCCTATTTGCTATGGGACAAGCAAAACTTTAACTTTGGGGGAATTTGATGAGTCTATGCCAAATTCTTTAAACTTTAAACTTTATTTTTAATATCTTCATATATGTTTTAATGCCAAATTCTTGAATATTTACCAACTTTGTGTTTTACAGGTTTTTAATTCAAAAAGGAGTAAATTACAGCATGAAAGAAGAGAAAAAGTGCAATTACAGTAGTCTATGCCGCAACAGAGTTTTGTGTGCCGCAACAAACTTCCAAGCAAATAGCAAAGGAACTCGGTCACGACAATATTTCCTTTGTCGCAACACAAAGCTCTGTCGTGACAAAAGACAGCATGTCGAGATAGAAAATGGGAAGAATATAATCGGTCAGCCGAGACAAAGAAAGTTTATGTTGCGACAAAGTTTTCAGTAGGATGTCAACACAAGGAAGAAATTGTCGCAACAAAGAAGCTCCTATCGCTACAAATGAAACAGGAAGAAGGCAGAAATTCTGTCGCGACAAGGTATCTTCTGTCACGATAAGAAATTAAAAAACAATACAGGAAGAATACTGCGACAGATAAGTTTATGTTGCAACATAATGAAGAACATAAGACAAAATCTTTGTCGCAACAAAATCCTCTTCTATCGCGACACTGATTATGGCAACATGGAAAAGCTTGTTGAGACAGAAGAAGAGCTTCGAAGAAAGATTTCTGTCGCGACAATGTGACGTAAGTCGCGATGCCGAAAAAAGAAGAAACTCGGTCTGGAAGACAAACAATACAAGAGCGTTAATTGCGAATCACCAGCCACCAGCGTAACCAACGCCAGGACATTCCGTCAGGCGCTTCATGTCGCGATTGTGGATCCTAAAGACGCGACACGGAGATCAGCTGAACATAGATAAACAAGGTCGCGACAGACTTTTCTATGTCGCGACAAAGATTCCAACACAAGGAAGAGAAGTCTGGTCACGACAGCAAACATCGAAAACGCCAAGAGACCATGTTGCAACATCAAAATGAAGCTGCAATAAGAATCAGGTTAAGTGTCGACAAAACTTTGTTGCGACAAACTTTTTAGGTCGCGACAGAAATTCTGACGATACAAGAAACATTGTTGCAACAAGAACCAAAACAGAAATGATGTCACAACATAAAAACTGAGTTGCGACACCAATTTGAAGAAGCTGCATAGAAACTCCTTCGCAACAAAATTGTTGATGTCGCGACATAACCATTCAAGGAACCACACATAAGATTGTCGCAACATAGAACGGTTAGAGCAATAGACTTTGCAAGACAGATTGTTAAGGAGCCACAGAAAGATATGTCAATGGCTACAATGAATATGTCAAGAAAAAAAAAGAATACTGTCACGACTCAAGGAAACTCACGCAGTGAATCTAAGAAGGAGCACATAAAACAGTCATGATAGACGATCGCATGTCAGAACAGTAGACTGCAATGAAGATTGAAACATTGTCACGATAAAATCTCCAGATCATGATGTAGAATGCAATCCTCGGCGTAATTTTGGGATCCACACAATGTAGCCTCGAATTTAGGGCCCAAATTTCTGGGGCTCTATAAATAGAAACAATTGCAGGAAAGTAATGGAGTCTAGTCAGTCGAGAGGAAAAACGAGGGAATCTGGGGAGCTGAGGACTCTTTTGTATTATATTTTTCTTTTATTTTTCTTTTCTTTCTTTCTTTGCTTTTCTTCATAGACTAGATTTAGCATAGAATTTTAATTTGTTACTGGATCTAAAACAGTGAATTGTTCAAAAGTTAAGAAGTTGAATTGAATTGTTGAAAGTCATTCCCGACATCGCTTGAATCCAATGAAATTCAGACAAAAGTCGAATTCATTTCTTTCGCTTGATTGCAAGCATAAAGGAAATTTTCTCGATCATTATTTTCATGTTCATCAGAACCCGCTTATCGAGAAACACAACTTCACGAAAGATCTCGATTTTAGTTATGGTCTTTACGCATAATTAGAAGAAAATTTCGAGTTGAGAATCTGGAATTTATTTGAATGGTGTGATGTTCATGAAGTGAATTGTTCTATTAGCAATCAATGCCCATGAAAGGACTCCGTCTCGCTCGATTTCCAGGAGGCCCCCGAAAGGACACAGAGATGAAGATTCCTAAGAGCATGAGGCATTACTGGGGTATGCTGTGACTAATAAGAACTACCGAGTCGAAAAGATTACTTAAATAAATAATCAATTTAGTCATGGTTTGAGAATTAGTTGAGTGATCTATCTATTTAATCAATTAGAGATCCCTCCTTGGTCTGGAGCAATGATCTTGATCCTGTGTTAGCATAGATCTAATCAAGAAAAATGAGAACTCTTTAAGATTTTAAGGATGATACATCATTCATCATTTAGAAATCTGGCAATGACCCTGTCTTGGGAAGCAAGAAATCTGTAGTCATAAGAAATGGGTATGAAGTATTAGAAAAGAAAAATACCCACATCTTATAAAGAAATTATGATTACAAGTAATTGATTAGAAACATGAATCATAAATGAATATGACTCTCTAATCGATGAAAAGTATGGTTAAAGGAGAAATCTAAACTATACTATCTCGCCTCTTTGACAAATTCATATTCCAATTTATGATAGAATCGAATTAGATTATGATGCAGGAATTGATACTCTACGTTAAAGAAATCCCCAATGTCCACTTACAAAGAATAATCCTGGGTCTAGCCTCCAATTGCGTTTCTTTATAATAGATGCAAATTCGATAGTAGAATTCTTAGTTCTGCTATCGAATTTATGAAATGAAAAGTTCAAATAGTGTGAAACTTGAGTAGTTAGGTAGTTGAATTTAAATTCTTTTCAATCAAGGGGGAACCATATCCCACTTACAGGTCCACTTTTATTACTTGTACAACTTCAGGCACTTGCAAAGATAAGACTAAACTAAATCTTTTGATTAATTCATGCATAACCCATTTTTTTACAAGCACAGGTTATTTTTGGTCTGAACAAATTTCTAGTGCCTTTACTAAGGATTAGCATATAGTCCTGTGGTAATGGTGACATAAATTTGTATATATATATATATATGATTTGGTCACATCAAGCACCTCTTTGACCCTCCAATGTTGACATGGCGTTTGATCACGACGGGCACCACTTAATCGAACGATGATGTGTCGCTTAACTTTGACCGATAGCTTTGATTATTGCTGACTTAACTTTTAATCGCCTGCTTCTGAATTTCGTCAGCTTCCCGCCATAGAATTTTTTTTTTTTTTAAATTTCCTATTCAATGAACACCTTTCCAGAGCATGAAGATGTCGTTTGATGTTTTTTTTTTCAGAAATTAGAAATGTATATTGAAGTATTTAATAGGATGTGATTAGGACAAGTAGAAATAGAATACTCAAATTTCCTTAGTTATTAGAGCATGTATGTAATAGCAATTGTAGATAGAGACATAAATCTCTTACAATACTGAAAAATTTCTCCACTTTTTAAATGTAGTAGGAGAACAAATGATGATCGCTTTGGAGCAATTGGGTCAATACAAGAAAAACCTTAATCATTCATTGGAAGAACACATTAGTGTTATGCATGATATGTTATGGAACTTTCATATAACCTTCCACGAGCATTATGAGTTGTTGATAGAACAAAAAATGTGGATAGTGCTCGACTCCCTGCCTGATTCATGGAAAAATAAAGCAAAGGCGCTTTTAGAAAAGTCAAGTAAGCTAAAGTACAAGAAGATTGTCCCTAAATTAAAGGGAGAATTGAAGCTCTGAATACAAGGTCGTATTAGGTGATCTAGCAAATTAAAGAATACATTTCCATGGATGCAGAAAATGTCTAGGACATTGATGGAAAGGGAATTTGTTAGAAGAGAACATGCAGATCACCAAAGAAATGAATGATTTAGAAATGAACATTAGAAAATGTTTAGCAAGCCATAGATACATGTATAGATATATTTTATCTTCTTTCCATTAATGAAATATGTTTGAAATGTTTATATGACACGGTTTATTGGTACACATGAAATAATATACATTTAGTTTTATCCGTAGATATGTGCATGTATTTGCTATTATTACTTTGTGGGATGTCAGGATTGGAAATGAGTGTCTATTTCCAAATAAGATTGTTGTTGCAAGTTTAAATTTAACCATACCAACTAGTTTTTGTTTAGAGAGATTGAATAGTATTAGTATGATGACTTTTTGTTTCTCTTACAAGAATTAGTTTCTTATTGTTTGATTTAGAACTTTGCGACATGTAATGGGTCACTAGGTTACGAGTTGTGCTAAGTTAGTGTTTTTTTTCTCTTTATTTTAGTTGAAATGGCTGCTACTAGGAGCATAGTTGTCGACCTAAACCAAGGAGACAAACTGAATGACAAAAATTACCATGTTTGGCATCATAAAATTCAGCACCTCTTGGAAAAACAAGACGTGATGGAGACAATCACACAGCAAATAACTGAGCCTGAGCATGGGACAAGTGCCTAACATAGGCGAGATATGGAAGCATATTAGGCCTATAAGCGCAAGGATAGGGTTGCTTGCATTATGATGCTAAGCAGCATGAGAAATGATCTAATGTTGTGCTTTAAGAGTAATCACACAGCCATGGCCTTCTGGGACGCTATCAAAGTACAATTTGGTGGTACTTCAACCACTAGGTTGTGTCAGCTAACTTTAAAATTTGATGCTTACAAGAAGCAATCGAATCATACTATGAGGTAGCACTTAACTGTCATGTCAAACATGATAAGTAAGCTGAGAAATGCTAGCCACCAGCTAATTGATGAGCAACAAGTCCAAGCCGTGATTCGCTCTCTTCCAAATGACTGGGAGCATCTCAAGATAAACCTTACCCATAATGACAACATCAAAACTTTTTATGATGTCATACGACATGTTGAGCTAGAAGAAGATTATCTTCTCGCTGATAAACCTACTGGGCAGGCTTATATGACTTAATCCAAGAAATTTAGAGTTTTCGAGACTAAACGGAAGAAATGGAAAGGGAAAGGTTTCAAGCCAAGGAAAGGAGTGAACAAGACCATTCTAAGAGGAAACAAGCACAAGCGTGGCAAGCACGCAGGAAAGCAGAATAAGAACATGAATTGCTTCAATTATGGGAAGCCTAGTCACTTTGCTCATGATTACATTGAGCCAAAAGTAAAATATGACCAAATTCATTTCTATGATGTTTTTGTTAGTAGTTGCTTAATTCTAACTAAGACAGTTCCTTTCTGGACTGTAGACTCAACAGGAACCGACCACATAGCAAGGGACCGTAATGCATATGTGGATTTCTGTTGAATTCCAAAGGAAAGTAGAAGCATTTACATGGGAAATAAGTCATCAGCAGACGTGCTTGGAATTGGCACCTGCAAATTGATAATGCGGAAGGGCCACACACTTTATCTCCGTGATGTGCTCTATACACCGGAAGTTCGTCGGAATCTTGTTTCGTAGTGGCACGTTGCTTGGTTTTAAAATCAGATTTGAAACAAGATCAGGTTAAGGTATTATTAGACAATGTAGTTTACGGATATGGATTTATATCATATAGATTCATTGTATTAGATACAATTCCTATCAATAAAAGCACATATGTTTTTGTCATTGGAAATTCAAGTGGCAATTATGTTGTGAATGATATTAAATGGCATGCCAGGCTGGGACACATAAGACATGATCGTCTAAAAAGGTAAGCTAAGGTTGGTCTTTTGGGACCTATCAAAAAGATAGATTTGCCTGTATGTGAGCAATGTTTGGCAGGAAAAGCAAAGAGATTGCTTTTTTGAAAATCCAAGAGAGCAACTCTTCCTTTATAGCTTATTCACTCGGCATTCGCGCCTAATCGAATATGCTGCTTACAAAGACATTGAACAATACTTCATCACTTTTATAGATGATTTCACTAGATTCGGTTATATTTATTTGATCCCCCATAGATATGAAGCATTAGATTTCTTCAAAAGTTATAGTGCATTGGTTGAGAATCAATTAAACACAAAAATAAAATCTTTACGAACCGATAGAGGACGTGAATATCTATCTGATTTGTTTAAAAAATATTATGATGAGAAGGGTATAGCTAGACAACTAACCATTCCTTACACTTCGCAACAAAATGATGTAGCAGAGATAAGGAATATGACCCTTTTGGATATGATAAGGTCAATGATGGCGCAAGCAAAGTTACATATCTCCTTTTAGGGAGATGCGCTGATAACTGCAACCTACATTCTAAATGGAGTTCCATCCAAGTTTGTTCCTTCCACTCCATATGAATTATGGAAATGTGAGAAGCCTGATTTGAACATTATGTGACCTTGGGGGTATGCAGCTTATGTTCATAACATTTCTCATGAATATGGGAAGCTTGGTCCTAGGGGGAAGAAGTGTATCTTCATAAGATACCCAGAGTACTCCAAAGGATATGTCTTCTTAGGGGAAGATATAAATGGAAGTGTAACGGAAATTGAGTCATGAGATGTCGTATTCTTAGAAGAGGACTTTCTTGGACGAGGTAAGATAGATAGAGATTTTCATTTCTATGAAATGGAAGATCCAAAGGTCAAAGAAGATGTAAGAATGATTGACTCAATAATTACACAATCAGACAATATAGAAAGTCAAACTCCGCTTGGAGCAAGTGGGAGGACAATTTAATAGATTATGTTCCTATGAAGCAAGATAATGAACAATCTCAACCTCGACGCAGTAATCATGAAAGAATTCCCCGTCGTCGCATTGAGATTGAGGGGGGAGCATTCACTATTGCTCATGATGATGAAGAGCCCAAAACAATACAACAAGCTCTCTCTAGTCCTAATGCTAAAAAGTGGTTTGAAGCAATGGAAGAGGAAATGAATTCAATGAAATCCAATAGAGTCAGGGATTTGGTTGATTTACCGCTAGGTCGTAGGACTATTGGGAACAAGTGGGTTCTCAATATTAAACAAAAGGCAGACAGAACAATTGACAGATATAAGTTGGTTAATAGCTAAGGGCTACACACAACAAAAGGGAATTGACTATGAAGAGACATTCTCGCCTATGGTCAGGTTTGCATCAATTCGCCTCATTCTAACTATAATAGCAAGGATGGACTTAGAATTATACCAAATGGACGTTAAAATTGCTTTCCTAAATGGAAAGCTCAATGAGGAAATCTATATGGATCAACCTTTAGGCTTCGAGCACAAAGGACATGAGCGCAAAGTTTACAAGCTCAAGAGATCCATTTATGGTCTTAAATAGGCCTCAAGGCAATGGAACCTCAAATTCTCATCAGTTTATATTGAAGATATTTTACATTGATGGAAGAGAATCATTGCATGTATATTAAACGTTCAAATAAAAATTTCATAATTCTATCCTTATATGTCGATGATATATTGATAGCTGGAAATGATAAGAAATTGATAGATGTGACCAAAAAATGGTTATCATCAAATTTCGAAATAAAAGACATGGGAGAGGCTAACTATGTACTTGGTGTTAAGATCCTCAGGGATCACTCAAAACAATTCTTGGGTTTCTCTCAAGAGACGTATATTAAGAAAATGTTGAAGCGTTACCATATGCATGATTGCAAACCCATGGATACACTCATTGAAAGAAATTTGAGCCTTAGTTTTGATATGTGTCCCAGGTCACCTGAAGAAAAAGGACAAATGTCTAAAATACCTTACTCTAGTGTTGTTGGAAGTCTGATGTATGCAATGATGTGCACACATCCCATACATATGTCGCGGTTAAAGTGCTGCATTTCAATCTAACTGTATAAACACAATGGCAATGAAGAGAATTCTGAGATATCTAAAAGGGACAACAAATTATGTATTATTCTATGAAGGGAAGGATTGGCGATTGATTAGTTACACGAATGCTGACTGGGGAGACGATCCTTATCAACTCAAATCTACATATGGATATGCGTTCTTGCTAAATGATTGTGCAATTTCATGGTGTAGCGAGAAATAGTCTTGTATAGCCTTGTCAACAATGGAAGCAAAATATGTAGCCTGCTCTTCGACTATACAGGAGGCGGTTTGGTTAAAAAGATTCTTACAAGACTTAGAGGTCGTTAAAACAACTTTTAAGCTAGTGACTCTTTATTGTGATAGCATGGTTGCATTGGCTTATGCTAAGGATCCGAAATGTCATGGAAAGACCAAACATATCCAAATTAGATATCACTTTGTCAGAGAAATGATCACATAAAATGAAGTGGTTCTAAAACACATCCCTACCAACCAAATGGTTGTAAACCCATTTACTAAACCTATAGCTAGGGATGCATTTGCAAGGCATGTAAGATCCCTGGGCTTATGTAGGATGTGATAAGATTGTATATATTATTCAAACCACTTGTAATCCTCTTGTAATAAAATGAAGAGCATTTCACATAGTTCACTTGTTTTTAGAATTTTATTGTGAATATGTTGGGAATGCCACTTAGCACAATTCAAGTTAAGTATGTCGATAGACTTGATTGACTCTCTCACATGAGTAATCGCCTCTAGTGATTTAAGAGCAAGTAGAGATGAGACCTTAATTTAGATGGTTGAGGCGCAGTAGGAGCGGCCTTGGTCATATTATCACTTAGAAGTTTGCCTTGATAAGAATTAAGATGAGATTCTTTACAAGAATCAACATGAATTCTTTCCTACCATTCGGTCTATTTATAGGAAGGTGAGTGTGGAAATTGTTGTTTAACATCATGGAATGTGGAAACAAAAGCTTCAAGTTTGGTGCTTGTAAAGCAACAAGACTAAGACTCATATGGTGTTATTTATCTTACAATTTAGAGAGAGACATACACTCTTTCGTCTTTTATAAAATAGATATGCTCCACTATAACATGCATTTCATACTGCATGTGCTAGACGACCAATTGGGAAGCGAAAATGGATCCCTGCTTCTTCGCCGTGTGAGTCCTAGAAATCCTACATATGGATTTCATCCATCTTTACCCTTTGTGACTTTTGACTATATAATGATGTGATGAATTAATGTTGGCTATCTTAGGATGTATCCTATAGTCATGGAATGATTCGACTTAACGAAACATTTCTAGAACAATGAGTTAACTCAGATCTTATTGGTATGAGGGCAAAAGAAAGAGTATTCTTTGCTTGTACACCAGTTACTTGAATTCACCGGCCGAAATTATTTCACTTGATAGAGCTAAAAATTATTTAGAATACTGAGTAACTGTAAGAGAGATCAAAGTGTGGGTTCATGAGGGATTGAATAATACTTGATCGTGTGTATTAAGAAAGATACTTGGGGTAAATAAGCACTTCTTTACCTTTGTGAGGTTGATGTCTCCTATATGGCCTATAGTTAGATTTGTATTGGAGCTCCCACCATCAACATGCTCCAGGTTGCACGGTCCATTCACTTGTATGAATTAAACTACTGAGATGGTTGGATGATGATTAAAATAGAGGTCAAGCCCATCATGGGCGAGTGGGAGATGTTGGATTATGGGTTGGGTCGCCCATGAGGCTTGACCCGGCCCCTAACCCATCTCAAACAAAGACAACCCTGAGAAGGGTTATGACTCTTCTCTGAAATGGAACCAAACATAAACCTATAAATAAGGTTTCTGTATTGAATTTTGGGTTCGATTCTTTTGACGAAAAACATTAGCAATATTTGTCATCTCTGAGTTATCACCATTTTCATCCTTTAGACAAATTGTTGATAAGAGTTTAGAGGGGTGTTTGTACTGTGGATTTATGGTTCAAGTTCTGGTAATTGGATCACCCTTGAAGCATTGAAGACACCGAGTTAAGAGATCAACAAGTAAGTCTTCTTCCACTGCGCTGTTTTGACAATTATATCCACATGAACATGCTCCTACTAAAAAAACCACATACCCCTGTTGAAACCTAAAGCCTCAATCTGCAACCAGTGATCAAACTCGACCTTTGTGCAAATGGAATCAACCTTCACTCCACTATGCTTAGTTTCTAGCAATCCCAAATAGTCTGGCTTCACAATTCACAATAAATCCTGAAGAGATCTAAAAAATAGATAGAGGCAAACCCTTTGCAATTCCAAACTAGTAACTTCACCATTAGGAAACTAAAAGAGAAATAAAAAATGCAACTCAGAAACACCAAGGAAACAATGAAAAAGACATGAAACAAAATATGTAGCAAACGTTAGGGCAGCACCCTATGGAATATCCTCGGTATGAGTCCCCATCTAAATATCTAAATTCTCAACTGAACGCATGTTGCATTATGTTTCCTCCATGATGATCCTAGGAGGATCCTAATGATGTTCCGTGATGACAAACAACAATTTAATGTCAAGTATACTAGTAGGTGGATTTCCTATCCATGAAGTGAACCTGCATCAACTAAAGGTTCCATATCTCGTAGCAACTCGATCGTTCTTGAAGCCTCATTTCAGAGATGTGAGGTAATCACCTCACACTTATCAGAGGTTTTATATTCATTTATAATAAACACATCTTCATTTATTTGATGTTCATTTAACATATGAATTGATAGCGATCTTAAATCAAATTAATGAAGTCCTTGATACATTACATAGCATAAAGGAATCATGATAGTGATCATGATAATGAGATTCCTATTATGTGTGATTATATCTAACCATCTCCTTAATCATAGGATCAAGATCGACATCGCTGATCCGCATAAACTAGCATTATTATCAGATTCCTTGATTTTAATCACAATGGTTCATAAAAATGTGATCATCGTGATGATTAGAGTAGACATGCGGATGCTTGCTAAGAGTAACCAAGTACATTGGAGACCTGCTATGAGACAATCATATTGATTATCTATTCAAACACCAATGATAGTCTCATCATAGCAATGGCGCAATTATCCTTAAACTTGAGGTGCTCAATGGTATCTTGGATACTGATTCTATACTTTGACTTCGATCCTTATTACCTCAAGAGAGATTGTTCGTAGGGTGATGATTAGGTATAACTTGAGGTATTCGAAGGTAATTGAGTAGTCAATAAAGGATTCACCACTCCTGATAAAAGGAAGAGGGTATGCATACCATAGGTCTCTTATAAAGATCATTACTCAGAATCTCTGGCCAGAGTGCCATAAAGAGAGTCTTAAGTGGTAGACTTTATGAGTAATGGATCTTGGAGACTATATAAATACACTTGGGCTAGTTCATCTAGTGGGAGCAGATGCATAGTCCATGCTCAACTAAGTCACAGATAATATGATAAAGGATAATATTTCACAATATATCGTATACAAAGGTTGAAGACCAAACTCTTTGACTCTCACACCGGGGTCGCGATGCTTGTTAGATAACACTCATAACTTGCTCAAATCAAAGGGTTGATTCAAGTGACCAACATAACTAGAAACATAATGAGTCACACACTTAGAAGTGTAGAATAAGTATTTGATCTTGGAATTGATTCAAGATGAAAGGAAATGTTCGATTTGGATCCAAATGGAAAAATAGAGCTCTTAATATGGATAATCTCAGGATTAAGTGAATCTCGGGGTTATATGGATGAGTCCATGGGTCATTGAGCTCGAATATGGGCTAAAATCCCACAAGGAGCAAGTCCTAATGGGCTCAAAGTCACATGGCCGGCCACCCCTCTTTAGTGAGGGTATCTTGGTCCTTTTGATGGCCTAAGGGCTGATATAAAAGCTCCACTTCCAACCATAGCTGTCACATAACACATTTTGCACAATAGAGTAATTGTTTCTTTCTAGTACCCTCTATCTCTCACATGTTTCCTCTAAGTATTTTAGGTTTTGGTGCGCACCAAAACCTTGAATCAAGTCATTCCTTGAAGGTCTTCTTCAACCTTAACTGTATGAATCTGCAATTTGGGCGCACTTTGACGCTCATGTTGTTGTTGTCTACGCCATTGATTCATCCTTTCTGTCGAGGAGGTCGAAACTCACGAAGGTGTAGTTTCTTTCCTTTCTATGGTATGATTTTTTTTTTTTTTTTGATGAACCAAAAAATCTTTTGGGCTAGATATTTCGATCAAAGTTTAAAGTTTTCCATTGTGTAATTTGATATGATGCTAGATCGAGACCCAATAGGAGTAGGCGTGAGATGGTGTCAGAGTGGTGTGTGAGGGGGCCGGTGCTAACACCGGGACGGTCTGATATTTACGAGGCCAGGGCAAAGTAATAAAATAAGGACCCACAATGTATATAATTAAAGTTCAAGTGTACATAATAAAAAAAAAATGCTTGTAAATGATAGTTTTTATTAGACTTAACAAATAAAATATTTTTACAATCGAAATAAAAACATTTAATTTTAGATTAAGCGTACAAATGTTCGTAAAACATTGCTGAGCATTTCTAGATCTGAAAATCATTGATAATAGTGTCAACATCAATATTTTCTAATATATTTTCTCAATACATAAAATTGCTAGGTCATTTCATCTTTGCGTGACATTGACGGCGCCAGTAGGATTTGATAATTTTAACTTTGAAAAACTTTTTTTTTAACGGATGCTACGATCACCGACATAAAATTAATAGGATTGATGTGCAATTGAAACATTTGGATAACACTTACACAAATAAACATTATATCATGATAATGATAAATAAATCTTTTAATATCAAAAGCGGCGATATTATGACTATATGGCTAGCATCCAAAGCGATGAATAAATCATAAAATAAATAAAACCTAAATTTGTGTAAAAAAATCACTTTATTGAATAATAAAACAATGAAAAAGGTGTAAAATTATGATTTTCGATTCGATAATAAAAAGTATCATCCGTTACTTAAGAAAAAAAGACTAACAAAAAAAAGGTTTAGAAAAAATGAGGTTATAGTTTTTCACCTCGTTAAGCAACCCTTCTAACTTTCATATCTAATATTTATAAATACAGTACAAAATAAATACAATAAAGTTTATAAATATAATATAAAATGCATTATCCGTATCCCTTAGTTTAGAATCCAAAAAATATTAACAAAAATAATTTTTTTATATTTGGTTTTACATGAAAAATATAAAATCAAATCTAATCAAAATTTTAATATTTTTAATTTCTTAATCCTTTATATAATAATAAATAAATAAAGAGTTTGAATAAACATATATAATTAATTTATTAAATTTGAATCTATTTTATATTTTTCTCTATTTTTTTTCTTTTGTTCTCTATTTTACTTTTCCAGGTTCCAAACCGATATAATTTCGAGTCTAAATCCAAATTATACGAGCTATAATTTAGGGGAGTCCCATGTTAAAAGTTGATTATTAAACATGTAAAAATTTCATCTTTTCTTGGTTATTTTAATTGATTCTACAAAATACTGTTAAAAAATAATTGGTTATATATGTAAAGAATATTTATGCATAAATATTTGGTTTTTAATCGTGTAAAAATAAATTATATATATATATATATATATATATATATATATATATATATATATATATATATATATATATATTAAATGTATTTTTACAGCACATGTATTCACTTTTATTACTCTATTTTCCATTGGATCTTTGGTTCTTCAGTATCAGGGGCCTCGAGAGCAACTAAATTTTATATTTAAACTAACAAATATAATTTTATTCAGAAAATAATAAAAGTATTTAAAAAGAAATTGATTTGAAAACACTACCATGATTCTTTTTTTTAAAATAAATAAATAAATACCATGATGCACAAATTTTATAAGCGAGTACGGGTGTGTATGATTAAATGAAACGTGTCAATCATGCATAAGCGGTAGTTATAAAAAGACTCTCATCGACAACATGGCGCTTGTAATAAAAAGTGTGCTTGATTGTTAGCGTCGTTTTAAGGAGGTTGAAATTAGTATTATATCATTAATATAATATTAGTATTATATTATTATAGTTGGGCCCTGGGCCTATTATTATAGTTGGGCCCTGGGCAGGTGGGGGCCCTGGGCAGTTGCCCCTCCTGCCCTGCCCCAGGGCCGGGCCTGGCTAGCACTTGAACATTTGGTTGATCTTCTGCCCTTTACTCTGATAGTGACGGTGGGTTTAGGCAGCAGTAGCTGAGTCTATAGGACTCGCTGCACGATCGGAGCCGACAGCCATGACACTAGGAGCCTCCGCAAGATCCTCATCTCTAAGCGACGCAAATTTGGAACCAAACTCCATAACATTATTCCGTCTGTTTTGAGCCCCAGAAAATATGTAGTTCGCATTGCTTCTAGAAATTGCCATCTTCCCCATATCTTGCCCATTAGTGCGCCTGCGGGGACGTCGTGTAGCAAGCATCCACGGACCATATGAGTCAGTGACCTCTGTTTTGGATACAAAATCAGGATCTCTCCTAAAGGGCAACGCATTAGTAGAGGTACCCTTATCTCGAACGGTCTCAGTTTCTTGTGGTACAGTTGACACCGCTGGGTTGATTGGGAAAGCCTCATGCATGCCGACCGCAACCAAAACACACGAGGTGAAGACCCTCCATATTCAATCCCTACGAAGTCGAAACTTTGAGACTAATGGTTTGGACAGGTCGATCTCAACACATATACGATCGAGCATAAAGACCACGAGGGATGGAACTAGTAGCAACATCTACGCGAATGGGTCTGCCAATTTTTTATCCCAGCTTCATCAGGAAGCACTTATCATAATATTCCACTAGCAAGCAAGGAAGTCTTACCCCAGACCAAAAATTTCCGTAAAGATCTAGTCCGTTGTTGTCGGATCAAAGTTCGATACCTAAGGCCCCGTTTAGTTCACGAAAATTTTCAACTATATCCAAAATTCAGAATATGAAAATTTTCAATGTATTGTCTTTGGTTTTCGTTTTGAAAATACGTTTCGTACTTAAATTTGGTTGAAAATACGTTACCGTTTCAGCCAATGTTGGTTGAATTTGATTAATTTAATTAGCAAGGCAGTTTTTCGCGACCGGTCGTATATAAAATGTTGAAAATAGTAGTCATTTTCTTTGTTTTGATCTTATTCGTAACTAAGCAGCGTTTTCCTTGTTTTGAAAAATTTGAATAGAAAAGCAGAAAATTTTCTACTCTTAAACGGCAAGAGCGCGGCTATTGTTAAATGTGATTAAACTCCCATCCATGTGAGCAGGGGCGGAGGGAGCATGGGTCCAATGGTGGCCATCACCGGAATTTTTAGAATTTTTTTTTACATTAAGGTTTTAGAACTTTTGATCATTGTTGCTCCCACTGAAAATCTTAAAAAAAATTTGCAATTAAAGATTATGAATCCGATACACATTTCTATTAGAGATTGTCTCCACTAAAGTAAAATTCTCATTCCGTCTATGCATGTGAGAATGATCAACATCAAACCATTAAGACAATAATTTATCCTCACATAGTTAAAAAAAAATTAATGTGGAAGATATAATCTAAATATTACCTGCCATTACTTGTAATGTGGGGTTGGAGATTGATTTAGATTAACGATCTTAGGATCACTACAGTGCACGATACGACTCGATGCGTGTGGAATAATGCACGATGTAGCTTGAGGACCGAACCTTAATCTTTGTATATATAAAAGCGCTGAATCAGCGCATACTTTAACTATCAAGTAAATGGGTTTCACCACTTATTCCACTCCCGTGTGATCTAACTGGAATTAGTGAATAACAAGTCAGTGACTTCGACAGCAGAAGACTTGTTCAGCAATCCTGGGCCCATGCGCTGCATAGTGGTAGTTGTCCCTTTTTGATTCAAGCACAAGGAATTTTTCTCTTTTTTGGATGTGCAGTGCTAACCCTTTAGCCAACCTTCCCTCACAGTGTCTCACAAAAGCAATGTAAATGACACTTACTTTTTACAGGAAACAATTCCCAACTTGTATTGCACAAAATTGTCAAGTGCCCTTGCACTTCTCTACATACAAGAGTTTGTCAATTACAAGAAATTATGCACTCTCTTACCCTATCAATGTTAGAGACAAGATCCTTTTATAGACTTTGGTGTCTTCTTCCCAACCTTGGTGTCTCTTCCCAACATGTGTCAATTCCCTCCTGACTTTGAATTCAAATCTGCCTCCTCTTTTCAAAATCTGGCTCTTAGTTTGAATTCTGGTTCAAACTTGAAAGATGCTTGAATTTGAAATCTGGCTCCCTTTTTCAAATTCAAACTCCATCTGTTACAGCAGTGCATATACATATATTATGCAGCATGCGAGTCCTTACATATCTTACCATGCACCTTGTGGTTTCTGTTTAAATTAAGTGCCCTCATAGGAATAAGGCATACCTATGAGGCCCTTGCATCCGACCAACAGTCTAGGCATCCGAGGGGGTAACAATAGTCTTCAACCGAATTGAACTTCACAAGATATAATCGGTTATCCAAAGTGACCGAACTTCACCAAGCGATGAGGTTGGGCGCCAACTTCCGGAGAAGAAGATTAATATAACCTATGGTACGCCCTAATAATTTGATTATCAACGTCCACTTCCATGGTTTACACATTTTCCTCTTCTCCACCTTAATTGGTGAGTCTCATTATCATTACCCGGGCATTCAGGGTCATCCTCGTTATCTGCAGAATCATCGTCATCCTCTGAGACTCAGACACAGCCATCTGAAAACTCATCCTGAGGCAAGGGAACTTCATCCAGCAGTGTATCTTTGAACGTCAAGGAGGGTGGATTAATAAGATAAATTATTAATATAATTTTAATGATCTTAAAATAAATTAATATCAATAAAAAGGTTTTTAACGCATGTAATAAAATTTTAGAAATTAAAACTCAGGTAAATTATTTTATATAAATCTTGAAAATTATATAAAATTTTATTTAAAATATAATAAAACAAATAAAACACTATTATTAAGTCTTGGCTCACTAAACTAGCTCAAGTAGTTAAGAGCTTAAGTCGGCATAAGGAGGGTAGAGGATAAATTTGTGAGGATTAAAGGGTGTTTTTGCCCATTAACTATTGTCTAGGTGTCAACTTAGCCCCTTAACTATTTCTTTTATCATTTATGTCCTTCAACTATAAAGCATTTATCAATTTAGCCCCATCCCTCAACTAATTTTTTGTCATTTTTACTTTTATTGGAGTTAATTTTTTTTTTTTTTTGAAAGGAGATTTAAACTTACAATAGATCGATAGATCCAATATACAAATAGCTAAAAACCATGTAGGATGAAAAATATCAAAGTCAATAACATAATAAATTGGTATAAAAGCCTACGAATTTGATAAAATAGTAACTAGAATATCTGCAACTTCAGTTCTTCAACTACTGACAACCATAATTTGATATCTTCAACTAATCAAATTTGCCTTACATGTCTGAATCGTCCTCACACGGATAAAATGCAAGACAACGAACAACATCACGTTGTAATAAAACTTACGATAAACCAAACGTCGATAAAACGATGACAACACAAAAAACAAAATAAAACATAAATCTTTGTGGAAGAACCACTTTATTAAGCAATAAAATGAAAGAAAATTATTTAAAGGGTGATTTTAGGTCAAGAATGGCAAAAAAATCACCCTTCATTGCTAGAGGAAAATAGGCTATAAGAGAAAAAAATAAGAGAAAATGAGAGAAGGGCTGCTAGGTACGATAATAATGTTTTAAAATTTACTTTTATAGTAGTTAAAATTAATAAAATTTGCCCTTCTTTTCATATGATAAAAAAAAAAAAAAAATCCAATTGTTTGATAAAGTTGGTGTATTTTTATGATTACCATACTGTAATTTATGACATTCATATTTATTTACTACATTTCATTTCTAAAAAATATTTAAAAATTTGAGTTACGTGATTGAAAACCCTAGCCTTATTTTCGCTCAATTTTTTTTTTTTTTGTGCTAGCCTTTTTTCTTTTAAGCAATAAGTGACGATTTTTTGGTCAATTTTGGCCTAAAATCCTCTCTCTACACTTTTTTTCATAATTTTATTCCTTAATAAAGTGGTTATTCCATAAGATCTAGGTTTTCATTTATTTTTTAGTGGTTTAGTCGTCGTCTTAGTGTGACATGTGGTTGTCGTCGTTTTGGTGTGGTGTGTAGTTGTTGTCGGCTTGGTACGACGTTTGTTTGTCGTTTTCGTTGTGCGACCTTTATTTTTGTGAAGGCAATTCAGATAAACAAAGCATATCTTACCAACAACAAGAAATCAAATCTCTAGTCGTTAATATGCTTCATAATTTGAATCATATTTATTCTAGTCACAATGGCCAATGTGAGCGTGTAAAAGCTCGACTACTCCGAATGTATAGGCTTTAAAGCGATTCATTATGATATTATCTGAATATTTTTCATCATCACGGTTTTAGCGATTTTGATTATATGTTTTTATTGGTGTAATACTAGTTTGAATCAATAAAATTAATTTTTCTCTTCAAAAAGCATATATTTAAAAAGTTAAGAAAATGTTTTTTCTAAAATATAGTTTCACAAAGAAAAAAAAATTAATTTTATTCAAATATTTTAAAATTAGTTAATACTTAAATAATAAAATATATTTTAGATAAATAATATTGAGTTTAAGAAGTGTGAAGAAATAAAATATTGAGTTTAAATATATTTTATTTTTTATACATCAACTTCATATAAAAAGAAGGGAAAAAAAAATTTAAGAGAAAGAAGGAAAAGATTATAGGTTTTAAATATAACAAAACTAAAAATGACAAAATAGGGGTTAAATTGATATGTGAGTCTTAGTTGGAGGACAAAAATGACATAAAAATTAGTTAAGGAACTAAGTTTACATCTGAGCATAATTGAAGGGCAAAAAATGCCCATGAACATAATTTGTGAGAAACAAATTACTATGATGTAACAGAAAATGAATAAATGTAAAAAGAAATCTTGACTCAAGTAGTAAATAGGTATGAGAAGAATAGGAGATTCTAGTTCTAAACCTTCTAGCAAAACACTACACCATGATAGGCAAAATTGAATAGATGTAAAAAAATAAAATAAAACATTTGTCAAAAGGATATTTATACGAAAATGTCCATTTTAGTATTTTTTGTATTTTCGATACATCAATAAAGAAATACTTTTTTTTTTAAAAGTAAATTTGAAATACTTATTATATAAATCTTTGTCCCAAGATATATTCCTAAATTAACACATATTTCAAAATAATGTTTAAACTAGTCACCAACTCCATGACAAAAAAAAAGACTAATTTGGATATTATTTTGAAACATGTGTGTAAATCCTAAATTTTGCTGACACATTATTTTTATTATTATTATTAAATTTTATTTTTTATTTTGTTTTTATTATTATTTTAAAAAAAAAAAAAAACCATTCATTTCCCTACTCCATATTTCTCTCTCCACCCATCCCTTATAAGATTTATGTACGTGGATATGAAAATTTGTTATTAGTGAAACTTATGTAATTAACTTGAATCTTGTATTTTTCTCTTATTTTATTGTATTTGGGTTTAATTTTGTGTTATTTATGTGTAATTATATTTTTGTGTGTTAATGATTCTTGAAAAATTCGTATAGACTTTAGGTTGTCAAATATTAAATTAAAAATTTTTTTTTAGATATAATTTAGATTTTAATATGTGAAATTAGTCTTGAATAATGGGAAATTAAATTTAATAATATTTGAATTTACTCTAAGTTATCATTTTTGGAATTGTTAATTGATATAATTTTTATTTAATTTAGTATGATTTAATGTTATAATTTTATTTTGAATTATGGTTAAATTATTAAATATTCAAATTAGGTCAAACTCGTTAGTTTAAGCTCATTAGTTAAGGCTCAACCCATTAGTTTAAGCCCAACTTATATAGGCCCAACCCATTAGTTTAAGTCCATTAGTCTAAGTACATCAAATTAGGCTCAACTCATTAATTTAAGCCCATTAGTTTAGGTCAAATCCATTAGTTTAAGCCCAACTTAATTAGATCCAAGCCATTAGTTTAAGCTCATTAGTCTAGGCCCATCAAATTAAGTCAAAAACATTAGTTTAAGCCTATTAGTCTGGGCCTAACATACTTAGGCTCATCCCATTAGTCTAAGCTCATTAGTCTAAGCTCATCAAATTAGGTTCAACCCATTAGTTTGAGTCCATTTGTGACGCCCCATTTCCCAAGGGTCCGTTGACAACCCGTCAACCCGCGGAATATTCGTAGGTGTGTCAGATAGCTTCGACCTGCACTCCTGAAAAATGGGCATAGTCTCAGCTATGCGAGGGGCTCTACCCAAGGTACAACTTGTCACCAAATCACGTGTGGCGCAATCGATATTTTACAAAGACCACATAAGGTCCAATACGGATAAAAATAGGTAAAATAGCCACTTGGGTCCATGCATTAATACTCCGCAAAAATTACATCAACTGCACCCGTAAGTTCAAGAGTTATTACAATACTCTTAATCAGAAAGCGTATATCAAAATTTAAAGTTTTGGCCATGCTCTACAAGCGAATACCAAAAACATCAAAGCCACAACCCGGCTTTCTTCTAAAAATCGGCATCTAAACAGCGTCGTCTTCTCCAACAGTCCATGTACTTGAAATAATGATCCCTCGACAAGGTGAGCAATGCCCAGTAGTGATAATTTCCTACATAGGTTATACGCACTAGAGCGCGTATCATGGCAAACAAAATACACTTTCGAAGCAAATACATGATCCTACTTGGAATGTCTACATACCCAATCTAGTGTCTAGAGTCTCCATGACTCACTACGCATGCCTAAGCCAACGCCGAAAAAATATCATTTTTGTTTCTTTCATGTCATGCACTCACACCCTGTTCTTAGTTCCCACAGTGCATATGAAATGCATTATGTCATTCTTAAATCACACATGTCAATATATCATTTTACATATATTAACAAAATTTACATACATACCCACATATTTTAATTCACATCGATAACATCAAAATTAGCTCATGAGCTAATTACAGTCATTTCAATGGCTTACACACAATTATATTTTATATAATTCACATCATGTTATACATTTAATTACATGCATTAACATATTAATTCTCACCTGCTCCAGACAATTCATGCTAATATGAAACATGTATATATTAACATAATTAACTCACATAGATCATGTTATTCAATTTGCAACCAATAACACCAAAATTAGCTCACATGGGCTAATTAACTAATCAAGTAATTCATTTTGAATCACCCAAAACACACAAAAATCACACAACAATGTGAGCAGTGAAACCGAGTCGACCTTTGTTCCACGGCCACACTAGGGATCTTCTCACTCGATTCAAGTATTTTGAGACCACAAACACGGCTAATTCAAGCCCCAGAATATTCCTAACCATTCACATGGCTCTTAAGTAAGAATAACGTAAATGAGAGCCCTACCTCTTGGCGTTTTCGGAACTCCACCAAGAATCGATGTCCACGCGTAGCCCTCGCCGCGTAGATCGACTTTGCTTCTTGCTCCGTCAAAAACCAACAGTCCGAACGGCGGGAAATCTAGAGATAAGGCACTCTCACTCTCTCTAAAAACTCAAACCAGCCCTCACTGTCCCTTTTTCCAGCCCCTGCACGTTTTCTTCTTCAATTTGAAGAAGAAAACTATACATATTTTGTATTATTCTCATTTAACATTTCAATAATTCACATCTTGTCCTTTTGTCTTGATTTTGACAACTGCGTATCCCAAGCCATTAATCTCTATCATCTGCAATCATGCAACATGTGTCATATGGGTACATGTAGTAGGTGACTTGTAATCCACATGTCTCTTACAAGCTAGTTTAAGGCCTGGGCACGGTGCCTCAAAAGCGTGAAATTCCATTATCTCGAGATCGGAATTCAACGAAATTCAACGTTGTAGCTAGATTTCGCGAGACGATTCCAACGGTCAAGTCCGTTTTTTCATCCGAGAACTAGAAAAATTTTGGATTTTGACTGAAATTACCATTTTGCCCTTTTTCAGAAAAATTGAATTTTCTCGGGGTTTCACATCATTACTCTATGCCCAACCCAGTTTAAGCTCAATTTATTTAAGCCTAACATATTAGACTCAACCCATTAGTCTAAACCCAACATACTTAGGCTCAATCTATTACAACCCACTTACTTAGACCCAACTCATTAAGTCTAACTCATCTAGTCTCAACCCCTTAGGTTAGTTTACCAAACCCTTAGGTTATTCGACCAAGCCTTTTGTCACGTATTTTGATCGGCTCTTTAGCTCATCAAATTTCGACCCTTAATTTATTTAATTAATCATTTTCTAAAATTCATTTTTTTCAATTTAATCTTAAAATTCAAGTCTTCCAAAAATTCAAGTATTAAATTTTCATTCCTCATTTTTTAAAAAAATTTAAATATCCAATTGTCAAAAATTCAAATTCACATTTTCTCGTCTTCTAAAATTCAAATTTTCAACTCTAAAATTCAATTCCCTTAATTTTCAATTTCATTTTTTCCAAGTTTCATTTTCCAATTTACAAAATTCTTAATTTCAAAAGGTAGAGTATCATAATCTAAAAATACGAAGTCTCCTAATTTCCAATTTCAAATTTTAAAGTTTTCAATTTCAAATTTACAATTTCTCAGTCCCAAAATTCAAAGTTTCATAATTTAAAAATTCAAATATCTCAATTTATAATTTCAAATTTCTAAATTTCAAATCTCAAATTTATAAAATTCAAGTTCATAATTTAAAAATTCAATTTCCAAAATCCCAATTTAAAATTCTCAAACTTCAAAATCATTTCAAAAATTCTCAATTTCCAAAATTTCAAACTTTCAATTTTCAAAACTTCCATTTCAAATCAGTTTTCAAAAATTTCAAACACATGATTAATTCTATAATTCTTATAAAATGGAATTTTGTGGAGTTAATTTATGTAACATATAAATGAGCTCGAGTGGGGCCTGACATCTCATTTATCTTTTTAACAAATAATTCGACTTTTGATCTATAACCGTTTTTTAATTGAATGTGAATATTCTATATTGTTGTGTCGAACTAACATGATTTTCTATTGATAGCGCTCTTGATTCGCCGTCAAGGTACACATTTCTTCTCTTTAATTTTACTCTTTACTTACCATCTATATGATTTATTGTGTTTCGCATGACTACTTGTTGTATGACTACACCTCTCTTACTTGACTGCATGTTGCTTGTCTATGTGGGACACACATTTATCCCCTTATCTCCGACTCCTTAGTCTCGATCGACTTTGTCCCTTTTGTTGTTGTGTTTGATGTTTGATTGGAGACTTATTGCTCCTTATTTGATCTTCGACCGAGCTAATGATTATGAGTAAGGTCCAGAGATGGGTTATATCTATGTTTTGGAGCATTCCAGAGGTGGTCGACATATTGATGTTGAGGAGTCCAATCTTTGAAGTCTTGTATAGCCCAGAGCTAGATTTCAGGATATTTGTATGACCAGTGTGCTCTTCTTTGTATTAGATTTATTAGGGTTTTTTTCGAATGCACCCACACATTGACTGTACACTAAGTTTAATCCTGAGTGCTGAGAGTAGTAAGAGCCTTTACCATAAGTTGCCCCTTAGGATGTCGAGGAAGTGCATGTGTGGAGTTGATGACCACCTTGCATGGAAGCGCCCCGTCTCTTCGGAGACGTGTAGGAAGTTGTGTACTGGAGGGTACAATCGCTCTTGGTAGAGACCCCTTTAAAAGACCCACCCACCCTTGTCTTTTTAGAGCCATCATTGACCTTCTAGGTTGAGTTTAGATCCTATTCATTAGAACTCCCATCCCACACATGGGTGCATCTGTGAGCCTTCAGGGTCAGTTTAATCATGATATGGTTCCAGATTCGTCTATTTTGGTTTCCTCTCGAGGGTATACAAAGATTGATTAGAGTATTAAGTTCCAGTGGGCAGTTTTGTGCATAGTGATGGATTGCTTATTTCAGTTTGATTATAACAACATTCTTTGGTTCGACATGGATGCTCACCTTATTTGTTGATTACATTTTTCAGGATTCAACGACCAGACTAGGACCATCTTCATGGGTTAGAAGTTTAGGGTAGATTGAATGCGTGCATCGAGATCGAGACAGTCTTGGATCCACATGCGGCGATTATTGAAGCCCAGTGCTACGGTTGTCAGCGCACTCCGAGGATACGATTACATAGCCTCGGTCGGAGGATTGATGAGCGGCAAGCCCAGCAGTTTCAGCACGGGAGGACACTCGGTTTGACATGGGGCACCACCTCCGCCCTCCATCGATGGCTTAGATGGCCTTGCGCCAGCATCCTGAGGCACTCCTTTTGTCATCTAGAAGCTTACATAAGTGATCCCGCCAAATGCGATTATTCTAATTCAGACTACAGGTGCTTCTGATGATTGCAAACAGAGAGTAGAGTAGATGCTTAGACAGTTGAGAGTTGCAGAGGGTATGGATGTGTGAGATGGATTTGATAGTGCACATGTGACCCCATTGCCACCTAAATTTTAGGTGCCTAACATTGAGCGGTATACAGGCAGAGGATGTCCACGTACTCATTTGAGGATATATAGTCAGATGATGAGAGGCATGGGTTTGGATGAGACTCAGTTGATCATGTTGTTCCCTTTGTCATTGAGTAGTGTGGCATAGAGCTGGTTTGCCACCTTGGATGCTTCGCATAGATAGACTTGGGAGGATCTTACCCATGAGTTTATCCAACAATTCTCTTTCAACGCTGTCATAGATGTCACTATAAGAGAGCTTGAGGCTATGAGGCAGGGAGCTCATGAGACTGCTACATCATTCATCTCCCGTTTGAGGGAGAAGGCTATTCAGATGATTGATTACCCATAAGAGAGAGAGCAGATTTTCATGATCATGAGGAGTTTAAAGCCCAGTTTTGCTAGACATCTTATGTTTGTACCAATTATGGATTATAGAGCTTTGATAGAGGCATTGTATGGTATCGAGGATAGTATGGCACGAGGTTTATGGTTGGATTCTTCCTTTTCTGATAGTAAGGGGAAGAAGCCATCTGGATCACATATACCAGGGGAGGTAGGAGCCATCGGTCCATTCAGACAGGGGGCACCCAAGCCTCAGTATGCATCTATTTGGCCGCACGGGACTTCCTACGCCTAGAGTTCAATTCAGTATAGACCTTCCATACCACCTCAACCACTTAAGTTACTAGCTCCATATACTCCACCACACCCAATTTACGCTACACATGTTGTGGAGTGATCACCTACTGCTCATCTTAGACCTCGAGCGCCCATAGTTCCCACACAACAACCTAGACATCTTCGACACTTTACGGCACTAGGCATGCCTTTGGGTGAGGTCTTACATACATTTATGACTGTTGGATTGCTCAGTCCATTAGCACTGAGACCATTACCGCAGGTTGTTCACCCTCATTTTCGGATGGACCTATATTATGCCTATCATTAGGGCCTTGGACATACTACATATCAGTGCATTGCTTTGAGACATATTGTTCAGGACTTGATTGACCAGGGTATTGTGCAATTGGGACAGCCTAGCTTTAGTTCTAATCCCCTTCCGACTTATTCTACACATGCAGTTCCTCCTCCAACTTGAGGTATTCATTTTATTAATTAACCGAGCTTCCCCGGGTTTAGGTTCGGATCCGCCAATCGAGTCGGACCGGGCTTGGGGGTCGCTACATGACCCCAGAAAGAGCTGTATGGTTGATGGACTTAGATGGAAACCAATTCTCAGAGCCAACCAACGTGGATCAACTGAAAAAGTTTTACGTTTGAGACCTTGGTCGCATGATGGGTGGCCATCATTTCGGTTAGCCATATACCTTATCACTTGTTACTCACTTTTTTTTTACCGTTGCTAGCCCATTGAGCCTCACGCACACATTTTGGCCTATTTTTCTCTTATAACCCTGCTTGCCTTTTCATACCTGGGATAGGGGCCCTCTGGTGTGTGGATGTCTTAGTTTAGGGATCTTTTGAGTTATAGACACATTGACATATTCTTTACATTGCCTTACCACATTCACTTCATTGTATCCGCTCCATTTCATAGTTTCTATGTTTTCACCACTTTCTTTCTATATGACTTTTCGTTTTATCTCATTATTTCCCACTTAGATTGGTGATGTATTGTTTTCAAAACTGCATGGGGTTTGTGGTCATCTCTTCACTCATTCCATCGACATTTATTCAGAGACTTTTAGTTTGAGAGGCTTATGTCATTTCATTGGAGTTGTTTTATTGTACCTTCGCACTTGGAGATATGTTCATTTATTACCATATTAGTTTGTCTCTCATTGTTTTATTCAATCTATCGCTAAAAAAAAAAAGGAAAAATAAAAAGAAGGAAGAAGAAAGAAAAAAAAGAAAAAAAGAAATATATATATATATATATATATATATATATATATATATATATATATATATATATATATATATATATATATATATATATAAATGCGCCACGATATAATATTTAGTATCAGTATTCCTTGAGTACGTATATGGATTTATGAGGATAATTGTTTTGAGTGTATGTATTACTTGTGGGAGTTCGTGGTAGGCTTCCAGGGGTCGATATCATGTGCTTACTTTGAGGATTTTTATTAGTGGTATGTGAGATGACATCCTCTCCTAGGGCTCCGAGTCGTAATGTCATATTTATCATCGGTTATCGACGACATGTCTTCCCCATATGGTTGGGTAGATTCATCATATCATCATCGAGTTTTTTCCTTATTATTTATTTATCTTCTTGACTTCATACCTCTCATTTTCATTTATCACCCTCATATGTTTATTGATTCGGAGTTCGATGTTTCCTCTACATCCTTTCCTCTTACCTATCACCACATGTTACACTTTTTTGCATCACATCATTATTATTAGCACTTCCATTGGATGTCTTGTGTCCATGGCTTATGAGCTGTAGCCGTGTGGCATTCCACACATGAGGGCATGGGGTTGATCATTGGGTGTTTGAGCCTAGTTTCCTTTCATTTCTTTTACCTTATCAACCTAAGCCTACATTACGGTCCGTGTCGTAAGATAACCCTGAGACCATGGGATTTAATGTTTTCTTTGACATCATCTACTTTTATAGGTATTTGAGACTTGGTTGATATATGGACATTATTATGTGGATTTTTCTAGGAGATGCCTTACAAGCATTTGGATCCATTTCTAGTTATGATTCTAGATGACCCAAGGTTGCCTTTTGTTATTGAGGGATGCAGAGATTTAGACTGATTCCTCGACATGCCATACTGGGGCATACCCCTTATCTGTCGGGATCATTTGGATTTGTTTGTTTGTGTAGACAGATTCTTGTTGAGATGTCAAGCCATATTTTGATATTTGGTGGTTTCATCACATCTCTATTGGTACATGTCATACTTGGGCATATCCCTTATCCGCTAAGATCATCAGAAATTTGTTTGTTTGTGCATACAGTCATTATCAAGAGGATGAGTCTTGTTATGACATTTTTAAGATTTCATCATGTTTTAATACATGTCATACTAGGGCATATCCCTTATCTTTCAGGATCATTTGGAGGTGGTATGTTTGTCCAAACAGTTCTTATCGAGTCATTGTTATGACATTTTTGGACTTCATCATGTTTCTGTTGGATGTCATACTAGGGCATACCCCTCTAACTTCGCCTTTATTATCAGCAGATCAGACGTTCAGACTTCATCTTCTGCTGATCAAGCATTTAGACTTCCCCTTCATATGGATCAGATGTTCAGACTTCATATGCATTACATGTGTTAGCACCGCGATTGGGGCGTTCGGACGCCGTCTTACGCATATCAGACGTCGGACTTAGCCTTCATATGGATCGGATGTTCGGACTTCATTTGTATCATTTGCTAGCCGCTGCGGCTGGAGCGTTGGACTCAGTCTTTTGCCGGATCGGGCATTCGGACTTATTATTCATATGCGGATTGGATGTTTAGACTTCATCGCATCACATGTGCTAGCCCCATGATTAGGCGTTCGGACCGTCTTTTGTAAATCAAGCGTTAAGACTTCGCCTTCATATGAATCAGATGTTCAGATTTCATATGTATCACATTTCTTCACTTTGCGGCTAGACTTTGAGACCAGTCTTACATGGGTGGCGTTTTAGACTTTCCCTTCATATAGTTAGATGTTTCAAACTTCATACGTATCACATTTGCTGGCAGCGGCTAGGCGTTCGAGACTTCGTCTTACGCAAATTCGTGTTCGAGACTTCGCCTTCATATGGATCGGATGTTAGGACTTCATCTGGCATCCACATGTCTTTATCACCGTAGTTCAGACGATTCGGACTTCCATCTTACGAGATCGGGCTTTAGGACCGCCTTCATATGGATCAGATGTTCAAACTTCATCTATATCACATTTTCTAGCACCACAGTTAAACATTCAGACTTCGTCTTCTACATATCAAGTATTCAAACTTCGTCTTGAATAAAGGCGTTTAGGCTTTACCTTTGTGTTTCCTCATTTCAGGTTAGACATTTCGATGCCTTCACCATAGTTCAGACTCTTAGATTTTGTCTTTATCAGAGATATCGCTACCAATATTCATGGTCGTTATCATCTCACACTTTGATCACTTGGTTTATTTCGGTTGTCGTACTCTCCACTTGCTAGCTCATGAGTTTATCCATGACGGGTGTTGATCGCTATACAATACACATGACCATTCTATCACCCATAGGCCGATCGATTTTCACTTGTTTCAGGTTTCGATATAGGTTTCACCTTTAAGAGGACCTTTTGAGAGAGAGTTTGGATCTATGTCATGACTTTGCTGGCCTCCAGGCTGTTTTGTCCTTTTGTTGTTTGCTTTTGATGTTTTTTTTAGAAGTCCTTTTAGTTGCTTGAGTTTGAAAGAGTTAGTGTTCTTTATGGACACTTTTGGGGGGTCTCCTTTATTATTCGATAGAGTTCATCTCGTTTCACTCACTTTTCACACTTCCTTTGGTGATTTGTTGCATTCGTTATCTTCGTAGGCTACATAAAAAATGGGCGTATTTGTAGACCACCAATTTGCTCACACATTATTTTATTATTATTAAATTTTACTTTTGATTTTGTTATTATTATTATTATTATTATTTATTTTTCTTTTCTTTTTATTTTTTAAAACCCCCATTCACCTGTGTATTTCTCTCTCCACCCATCCCCTATAGTCATACCCTATCCAACTAACCCCCCTCTCTCTCCACTCGTCCCTCCTCCAACTGGTTTGCTCTTCTCTCCTTCCTCTCCTTCTTCTCTTCCCACCTCTCCTTCTCCTCTTCTTCTCATCCCCTTTTTTTTATTTTTTTTTCCTCTCTTCATCTTCTCTTCTCCTACTCTTCTTCTTCTAGTTTGTTCTTCTCTCCATTCTCATCTTCCTTCTTCTTTTTTTTCTCATCAATTTTTACTCTTAAAAAGAAGCAAATTCAAACAAATATCACAAAGTTAAAAGACTCATACCATACCTTCTTTATTATATATATTTTTTCTTCTCATTTTGTCAACACCTATTACACTTTTTTTTAGCATAAAATTCACATATGTATATATTTGTGGGATTTGATTTATTTTTTTTTATGGCCTATTATAAGATTTATGTATGTGGATATGAAAAATTGTTGTTGGTAAAACTTATTTAATTAGTTTGAATCTTGTATTTTTATCTTATTTTCTTGTATTTGGGTTTAATTTTGTGTTATTTATGTGTAATTATATTTTTGTGTGTTAATAGTTAACTTGAAAAATTCGCATAGACTTTAGGTTGTCAAATATTAAATTAGAAGTTTTCTTTTAATATAATTTAGATTTTAATATATGAAATTAGTCTTGAATAATGAAAATTTAAATTTTATAATATTTAAATTTACCCTAAGTTATCATTTTTAGAATTTTTAATTGACATAATTTTTATTTAATTTAGTATGATTGAATGTTATAATTTTATTTTGAATTAGCGTTAAATTTTTAAATATTCAAATTAGGTCAAACTCATTAGTTTAAGCTCATTAGTCTAGGCTCATCAAATTAGGCTCAACTTATTAGTTTAAGCTCATTAGTTTAGGCCCAACCTATTAATTTAAGTTCATTAGTTTAGGCAGTAGTGGGAGAACAATAAATTAGTTTAATTTCATTAGTCTAGGCCCAATCAATTTGGTTTTAATCTACCGTTAGTGCAGAACAGTCGAAGATTGGGTCCGAACTCGTTGGTTTTAAACTAATTATTCTAGGCCCAACATGCTTAAAGCTCACAAGCCACGTTAGTTTAAACCCACATTTAATTAAGGCAAACATACTTAGGCTCATCCCATTAGTTTAAGTCTATTAGTCTAGGACATACTTAGGTTCAACCCATTAGTTTAAAGGCATGATTTATTTATGTGACATATTATACTCGACCGATTAGTCTGGATCGCGTCACTTGGCCGAATCTGTGCAAGCACCGACTGCTTGGACCCGGTAGTTAGGTCTGGCATATGAATATTTACCTGCTATGTTAGTACTATAGGCCCTTGAGTTATTCGACCAATCATTTGGTCACGTATTTTGATCGGCTCTTTAGCCCGTCAATTTTTCACCCTTAATTTATTCAATTTTTTATTTTCTAAAATTCATTTTTTCCAATTTAATCTTAAAATTCAAGTCTTCCAAAAATGCAAGTACTAAATTTTCATTCCTCATTTTTTTTTAAATTTAAATATCCAATTTTCAAAAATTCAAATTCACATTTTCACATATTCTAAAATTCAAATTTTCAACTTTAAAATTCAATTCCCTTAATTTTCAATTTCATTTTTTTTTTCCAAGTTTTCATTTTTTCCAATTTAAAAAATTCTCATTTTCAAAAATTTAAGTGTCCTAATCTAAAAATAGGAAGTCTTCTAATTTCCAATTTCAAATTTTAAAGTTTCAAATTTCAAATTTACAATTTTTCAATCCCAAAATTCAAAGTTTCATAATTTCAAAATTCAAATATCTCAATTTCTAATTTCAAATTTCTAAATTCCAAATCTCAAATTTATAAAATTCAAGTTCTTAATTTAAAAATTCAATTTCTAAAATCCCAATTCAAAATTCAAAAACTTCAAATTCATTTCAAAAATTCTCAATTTCCAATATTTAAAACTTTCAATTTTCAAAACTTCTATAGTTTTAAAAAATTTCAAACACATGACTAATTCTATAGCTCCTATAAAATGGAATCTTGTGGAGTTAATTTGTATAACATATAAATTTGCTCGGGTAGAGCCCGACATCTCATATATCCTTTTAACAAATAATTTAATTTATGATTTATAATCGTTTTTTTAATTGAATATGAATATTATATATTATTATGTCGAACTAACATGATTTTCTATTGATAGCGCTCTCGATTCACCGTCAAGGTACATATTTCTTCTCTTTAATTTTGCTCTTTATTTACCATCTACATAATTTATTGATATCTGTAATTAATTGATTGATTGTCACAGTTTCCTAAACTTGTTTAATAGAGACTATTTTTATATAGGCTTAGAGGGGTGTTACGGCTCACCACTGTATCTTTCCGATAGGTAATATGACCTTTAAATTAGGATTTGATTTTTCGTGGACATGTATTTTTCTAAATAAGGAGTTACACCACCGTTTTATTTCTTATTTTGTTTTCCATTTAAAAAAAATAACAAAAATGAGTGACCACTCCAAAAACCTTTTTTTTTTAAATGGTATTTTTCAAAGAAAAAAAAAAACAAGTCTCACCATCGAGTAGGGATGCAAGTGAAAAATACAGGTACACAATGTGTTAATCTGTGATTTTTTTTAAATATTATTTTGGGACATCACTCTATTATATAAAGGGTGTGCATAAAATTGATAAAAACATATTAAATCAAATCTAATCTACCTGATTTTAAAATAATTTTAAAATTCGATTTTAAAAATTTAAAACCTAGCGTGGTTTCAATTGTCGGTTTAAATTTCAAAAATTTTAAAATAAGAGAATAAATATTATATTTTAAACTGAATTTGTTTTAGGAAGTGTTTTAAGTGTTTTGTAATATTATATTTTAAATATTTGTTTTGATAAGTTGGTTGCAATTTATGAAGATAAGTTTCCCTTTAGTTTTTTTTTTAAATATTTATTTTGATAAATTTCGTAAGGTTGATAGCTTTATAAATTTACATAATCTTTTGAGAAGGATTATATCTTTTTAGGTTTTAAAAATAAATCTGCCTTATTTTTTCATTATTTTCGTTTTTTTTTATAATTTTTATTAATAAAGTTAGCGAAAGATTATGAATATTTTCATATTAGTTTTATTTTCATATTTTTATATTATAATTTTAATTTTTTATTAGATTTTTAAACCGAATCAAAATTGAACCGGTTTTATCAATTTCGGTACAAATAAATTAAAACCGATTTTTATGTGTTCGATTTGATTTTAATATTAATATTTACCAAGTTTTCATCAGCGTCAGCGGCATTCACCAACCAGGGAGATTTGAATTGAAAATAAAAAAAAACCCCATTCCTTCCCGCACTAAGAAGTAAGACCTAAATAACTAATAAGAGCGGAGAACCTTGTCTATACGAGTAGAAGCTTCAATGTCTCACTCAGCCAACCCACCTTCCAATCTCAATAACTTCTTCGGTATGCGTCTTTTTATTTACTCTGTTTTTCCATTTCGATATTGGTATTACGGTTACCTTTGCTTGGTCGCCAAGAAAACACTGGAAATTGTAAGAAAAAATGAATCGGTTTGAAGTCTTGTATCTTCCCTCATGCTGTTCGTTTTCAATGAACTGAAAAACCCACCTTCAGTCGAGTCTATAATTTGCAATAAAGGCTGGCTGAGCCATTGCCGTTGCCGCTGTCGCTGCTTTCGCTTTTCCATTTCCCCGAGCCAATTCAATCTTGTAAAGCGGGAGTTCACGTAGATTAGATTCTATTGTAGTTATGGGGTGGTATGTTTCTGTCATTTCTTTGGCAGGGGAAATGGAAAGGGGTAATGCGGAGGAGGTGGTTCGGTCAGCATGGTGTAAGGTGTTGGTTGGAAAATTCATATAGAGAACCCACTTGGGGAAATTTCCATATTCTCTAGTTTATATCAATTTGCAGTTGCAGATGGTTATGGTTGATTTATACCTTGTATGTGCAGTATGGAGGGAATTTGTATGGGGAGCTTTTGCTGGGGCTTTTGGGGAAGGAATGATGCATCCAATTGATACCGTGAAGACCCGAATTCAAAGTCAAGCGATATTAGGTGGAGGCCAGGTATGGACCCTTACAAACTTCTCATAGTGCAATGTAGAAATGAAAATTTCAGAGCAATTGAGTACAGTCGGTTTGATTTCTTGCATATTTTGCTTTATGATTCTATGGGTGTTCAGTCTTATTAGATATGTCTAGCTAAAGTTTCTTCTTCAGGATTCATTCGTTCTTGATATTTTATGGTTTTTTTATGTTTGGTTTTGTTGCCTTAGAACCAAAAAACTGTAATTCAGATGGTGCAGAATATCTGTGCTGCTGATGGGTTGAGAGGTACATCATCTTTCATTTCTGTTAGTATTTGTTTACTTTCATTTTACATGTCAATTTAAGTGAATATATGCATGTTCACTCACAAAAATTAAAATCATTTATTCATCTTTTGTAGGCTCATAAAATCATTTTTCCATGCTTTCCCTGAATCTTGAAATTTTTTTTCGTGGGCATATCTCTGTCACGTTGGGTTTATGTGACTGTTGAGGACAGTGAGGATTCATTGAATCATGTTTTTCCAATGTTAATATACATCACATCCGTAATGTATACATTGAACTGCTGAAGCTATTAATTTTTTTTAATCTAATGTTAGAATAGTCACCATTTCATATGCTTGCTCTGAACTAATTTTTTGTTTGTAGGATTTTATAGAGGTATAGCTCCTGGGCTTACTGGTTCTCTTGCAACTGGAGCGACTTATTTTGGTGTCATAGAGTCCACCAAAAAATGGATTGAAGAATCACATCCCAGCCTTGAGGGCCACTGGGCCCATTTCATTGCTGGAAGTGTTGGTAAGCTGTTCTGGTTCTCCTTTATTCTCATCTCACTTGACACATGCCAGCACTGCCTAAATCTCCTTCAGATGCTACCTTTCTTCCAAATGCAAAGATAAATGATCGCAAAAATGTATGTTCTGTTAAATTTTGATAGCATTCCTTGTAAATTTCCATGCATATAATATGAAAGCCATAAAATATAAGCTCTGCTGTAAGTCAATGGACTGGATTTTGCTATTTTACATTTTTTATATAATGTTGATCTTATACATATCTTTTAATGACATAATTGTATAGTTTTATTCACAAATTTCTTCTAACAAATGCTAGTTCCAGAGCCATTTAACTGAGATGCTTCTTTTTCTCTCCTTACAATCATCATGCGTGAACAACTAATGACAAGGAAGCCCTTGATGCCTGTCTCAAGTTGCAAGGAATTGATATGGATATGTGAGAGGTTTCTGGTTCGAGTCTCGACATGGACCAAGAAAATGTTGGCTTTGTTAGTGTAGGATGTAAAAGCTATCCATATTGAGTGGGTTGGTCTTATTAACCAATGTTGATGAATTTGTGTGATATTGATGTAATCAATAGTATTTTTCTGGACTATTCCTATTTAGGATTACTTTCCTTATTATTCTGTTCACAGATTTGCAGAATTTATAATTGCCTCTTATTTGGTGGCTTATGGCATTCACTAGCTATCAAGTTGTGATATTTAAATAAACCAGAACTTCTTTATCTTTGTATGTACACCAGCTTGAATCACAAGCTATTTGAATCCTCTATGCACGCTATTGATGTTCATAATATCGATGTTTTTATCTTCTTGTGTGTTAACTGTTAAGACATTGATGTTTGAGGACACCTTACAATTTATGCACATGAGCAGTGTGCAAGTATTTGAAATTGGTCAAATCTTTGTTATGCTGTTACAACATGGGTAAATCTTTTAATTTAAATTAGTAATTTGAATGATTTTCTGTCTGTTGGCGTACCTCAATTTTTTGTCTTCTTTTCTATATGCATTACAGGAGACACACTTGGCTCTTTTGTATATGTTCCATGTGAAGTGATGAAGCAACGTATGCAAGTCCAAGGCACAAAGAAATCTTGGAGTTCAGTTGTCGTGAATGGTACGGGCCTTACAAGACCTTGTCCACAAATGTATGGGTATTATGCAGGAATGTTTCAGGCTGGCTGTTCAATATGGAAGCAGCAGGGTCTAAAAGGATTATATGCAGGGTACATCTTGAAATTAAACCCTTTGCTGATATTATAAATGATGGAATGTAGTTATTTAACTTTGAATACCTCATGATGCCTTAAGCACCTATAAATAAATATGATTTTTCTGAGGTCCACAATATGGTGCCTAATGTCCTTTTTTAGTCATAGCGGGCCCATTAAGAAAGAGTGACAAGAAAGTCAGGAGAGCAAATTTGGTAACTTAAAGAAAGAGAACACGGGAAAAATATATGGCTGAGCGGGCAAAATGTTGGCCAAGAGTTTTTCTAGACTTGTAGCCCCCTTTTTAGTAAGATTATTGGAATCTGATTTTGCACTTTCTGGAAACTAATTTATAGAATAAATTAACTTCCTCGATGTTCTAATGGCTTCATGCATTAGAAAGCTTGAGAACCACCCTTCACTTTGGTGGAAAATGACCATGTTGAGTTCAGAGAGAACCTTTGGAATCACAGATTCATTGTTCCTCCTTCCTGCAAACCCTCAGTGGTGAATGACTTATGGGGTTCTCTATTCCATTTACCCAGTTAATAATAGGTATGAAATGGTATGTTGCCTGAACAAACTACTTAGATGGAAAAAAAATTCCGGATATCGCATGCAAATGTGTCTAGTAATTCGGAAGCTTGTGACATATGCAATTAGTTTTGTCACGATGATGAAACTGTCCAATTAGAATGGTTGCCTACCAATACATTGCAGTCATACAACTTGTTTCTTCTAGATCTAAATCCTATTTTCTTCATTTCTAAATTTCATTTTTGGTCTTTTTGGCAGATATGGGTCTACGCTTGCCAGGGATGTACCGTTTTCTGGGCTCATGGTATATTAATTTACTTGAGAATTTAGTGATCCATTTATCTTTTGCATTTATTTATAAATTTACTTGCACTTTAGGACTGAGAAAAGAATCTAAGATTCTGCACAAGTTGATAGGTAGCAAAAATACAATAAATCACTTTAGCCAATGAATTGAATTAGTAGTTTTTTGTCAAGAGCATTTCTAATGACACATTGAGAATATAGGAGCTATGAGGCTATTGGTGGTCTGGGCTACTGCCAGCTCTCTGGAATAATATGCCTTATTGTTTTACAATGCTAAGATATATCTTTTAAGATGGGATAGAATGAGCTTCATATACCCCTATATTTAGAGGAGTGCCACTTTCGTTTTTACAACTTAATTGGTTGGCGGTTTGTGTTTAAACCACCCAAATAGGGGTAGAATGGGTCTTGGGAACACTTATTGGTTGGGGTTTTAAACTCCAAGTTCAGGTTGTATGTTTTTTGAAAGGAAATCTTGTCCTTCCTCTGTAATGTGCTTTATTATTATTATTTTTATTAATACTATTCTAGTTGTTTTCGCTCTAAGAAAAAAAAAAATTCTTTCAAGATGGGATGGTTTGAACTGAACAGTTAACGTTCTTAAAGTGAATTCCCTTGGTTGAAACCCTAGCTTCTGGTACTCCTTTCTGAATCTTACATCTTGAGAGAGCCTGCAAGTAATTACCCTTGTCAGAAAGTATTTGTAGCCTGAGTATGGCAGAAAAAAGGAAAGGGTGAAGTTGCTGGCAGTTCTGGAAGATTTCCTAGTTTACCAGCTTATTTCTTTTAGGAATCTTGCAGTGGAAGTAAAATAGATTAATTTCAAGTAATTTGTGTCCATTATGCTTTCCGGTCCTTGCTTATTTGCTGTGTTGTTAAGCAATTAGAGTACAGTTTTCAAAATCACAATGTTTGTAATGTTATCCCGTGTAAAATTAAGCACTTTAACTAGAGTTCCTTTGCATTGCAAGAACAAAAGAAGAAAAATGTTTGGGAGCATGGCATTTCGAATTTAATATTGTTTTGGTTGTTTTACTGTTGAGTTTGTTTGCCAAACCTATGTCATATATCCTTGAATTATTGGAGCAGAGATTTTCATTTTAGTTAGAGAACATTTAGTGGTGGGTTGGACTTATACCATGCCTTCCTGCCACACTAGCCAATAAAATGAATTGTTTTCTTTTCTCTATTTTAAAATTTTCTTCTTGTTCTACAATATTCCTATTAAATGGAAGAAGATTCACCTGGTTTAGTCTTTGGTATATCATAGGGCAGTTAATTGCTTGTCTCCATGTCAGCTCTGGATTACCGTTCTTTCCTTAACAGCCTCATCATTTTATCCTTATACATGTGCATATCATTTGAGTTCTGAATTATTATTGTGTTTTCAAATACTAATTTTGGATTTAAGTCTTTGTTACATTATTTTGCTTCATAGATTTCCTTGGCCTACTTTTCAGGTAACTTTTTATGAAGCTCTAAAAGATTTAGCAAATTATGGGAAGCAAAAATGGACACCCAATTCAGATTATAATGTGAATAGTTCTGTTGAGGGACTCGTATTGGGAGGATTAGCTGGTGGTATGTGGTCTGCTTGGTGTCGTTTTTTTTCTTTTGGCAATGGCTTCCCTTGTTTCTCCATCTTAAAAAGCATATAATCAAAAAACGTAGCCAAAAAAGAGTTAACTGATTTCTCTCTAAATCATATAGGTTTTAGTGCATATCTAACCACTCCTTTGGATGTCATCAAGACAAGATTGCAGGTGCAGGGATCAAATTCAAGGTATTTCTCTTTTTTCATGAGGTAAAAATATTTTGTATGGGGTTTTGTCTGTCTGTCCGGCCGTCCATCTCTCTTTTCTTGACAAAGGCTCATTTTAGTTCTATGTCAATTCACTCTCTCAACACACACACACACATCCACCTCTTCTTTCAAAGGTCATTTTTGGTGCTGTGTCTGTTCTCTAAGGATGTAACCACCACCCTCACCCTCTTCCTTTTATCAGCTAGGATATTTATACTTTATTTTGAGGGATTGAAAATACAATCTCAATCGTATTTTCTTTACCTTAGCCTAATCAGTGTCTCAAACAACAGAATAACTAGAACCTCACAAGTTCCATAAAGATAAAAAGAAAAGAAAGTGTATATTTTATTCGATTTTCTTTGGATTTTTCTGAGTCTTTTGCGCCAATTAATGGCACTACCTTCTGATACAAATACAGAATTAAAAGACTGACTAAATATGATTTCTGTGACATTGTTGTCCATTCATAGCGACTCACCTATTTGTTTAATGGCTTTACTTTCTTATGTTGTGCTTCCTCAGGTACAATGGCTGGTTGGATGCAATTCGCAGGATATGGATGACTGAAGGTATCAAAGGAATGTTCAGAGGGAGCATTCCCAGGATTATATGGTATATTCCAGCCTCTGCTTGTACATTCATGGCGGTGGAGTTCCTAAGAGACAATTTCAATGGAGGACTCGACAATGGTAATGTGCGGGAAGTTTCAAGCTTGTCTATAGAAAAAAAGGGATCTTCTATACAGAAGGTGGTCTAGAAGTAGAAGCTGCTACTGACGACTCTTAATCCATCCATTTCTATAAGAGATGGGGGCTAGCTAATACATCATACCTGAATCAACAGATTACTGAGACATACCCAATTGTTTTTTCCGGAAAGGAATCCAAACCGTGAACATAGAAACAACACTGGAGATTGATACATTGATTGATTGGAAGATGATATACATTGTACCTATCTTCATATTTGTTTCTGTATTGTGAACATATCCATCCCCCCATATTGGGTACCAAAATTTTCTATCCTTAAGGGCTTCAATGAGAGGAACAGGAAGGCTACAATAATATTTGGCCTTATGAAGGGGCAAGGACGTCAACGCGCCTCTCTCGTCTTCTGCCACGGAAGGCGTGGTGACGGCTCACCCAGGATCTTCTTCTTGATCCGTCAGCTATTGGAAATCACCAATTGAGATTAATTCACCATGCCTTGGGGGTCTCATCACTATGACTCCCCACTACTCAACCAAATGGAATTGTGGACAAAACTAATCTAGGCTTTTTTTTTTTTAAAAAGGGGTAAAACAAATTATTTCCCTTAAGGTGGAAACAATAATGGAAAGTCCCTTGATGTTTCAAATTAATATTACTTATCGCCTTTCAAGAAATCTTTTTCCCTTAGGGATTTATACAACTCTTAACTTTAGGAATCTATAAGATTAGTGCAAATGGGCACAAACTAGTCCCAATATCCACGATTATCAGAAAAAAAAAGAAGCATCCAAGCTATTTTAACTAGTTATATGACCAGTTAAGACTAATTTTAATGGTATCATCATTTTGTAAATTATCGGGCCGACCCATAATATATTGAGAGGGGGCATAAACTAACATGCCAAAGTATTTCAGAAGGATAAGGTAGCAAACATGGCTTTGTAGCCTAGTAGTGTAGCATGCCAACATTTTAGGGGCATGACATTGAACTTGGGGTTGGATTCCACACCCCTACAAGTGAATTCCCTCCCCACCCCACCCCCCCCCCCCCCTAGGCCTTCCTTGGGCACTAGATAATTTACGATAGGGGAGCAAATTATAAGTTTCATAGAATATCACAGCAAGGCAAGGTATATCCAGATGAACATCGAAGGGTTATGCCCATTTTTGCAAGCTGATTTTCAAAGGATGGTTTCTGGAAACAGAGGAGGTGAAGGATTAAGGTGTGGGAATTACAATGGGCTTTGTAGAGGCTTCCCGTATGTAAGCAATGGCATCTTCTTCTGAGAGCTGTTTTCCTTCTGTCAGGCCTCTAATTAGGGTGTTGGCATATTCTTTGCTTGGAGCACTCATGGGAAGCTTTCCCGATTTGAAGGCCTCAAGATCTGATTGTGAACATCTGAACCAAAATTTAAAACACCAAAAAAAAAAAAAAAAAAAGGTAAGTATGCCATAACTATACTATAAGGGAATAAGATAAAAATAAAAATAAGAAGACAACTAAAAAAGAAATCAAAAGGAACAAAATCATTATGGATTTACGCTTACGTGAGTGTCAGAATAGGAATATCACACTCCTTTCCCAAATAAAGGATGTTACGATACCAGCCAGCCTGCATAAAAACCAAGCAGCTTTGGGATGGAGCAAGGAAGAACACACAAAAACCGAAGGAAGTATAAGAAAGACAAGAAGCCCTTTACAAAAACTCAGCTACATAATTCAGGTGTAAAAAGAATTCAAGGATAAATGATATAATCAACTCAATAGGAATTATAGCCACCTAATATAAATTAACTTCTTCAATTGTTCAGCATAGTTTTGATTATTTTCCAAGAATATAATCAATCAACTGAAATCTTCATGGTTTTCCCAGAGAAGTAGATTAAGTGAGAGGTCCATAATTCCTCTCTGTTGCCAGCTTGAGGTAACTAGTATGATGGGAGGAATATAGTCAGTTAGAAAGGGCGTTGAAAAAAGAAATGGAAAATGTAATAAAACAGGAAGAAAGTCTCAGAAGGTATAGACAGTTCATTTTAACAACTCGCATTTGTGGTTATTTTCTAAATGAGGAAAGCTCTCACCAACAACAAGGCGCCCAATCAAATTGAAGCATCAAACTTCTAGCCATTATCATTAGTCTATTAAAACATATCAAAATATTAATTGAATGAAAGAGGTAAAAGAGGAAGTTGGGGCCAAACAACCATCTAAAATACAGTGTTTTTTGAGCATAAAATTCTCTGAAATGAGAGGCTGAGTAGAGGTTCAGGTGTCTGCATGGACTTTTCATATTAGATGATAGCTCAAATACAAATATGCTAACTCCGACCTAAGCAAAGTAGGCTAGACAAAGATGCAGAATATGCAACCTGTGAACATACCTTGAGAGCCTCAACAAGGATGGACTGTTTGTCAGCAATAGAGTTTAAAGCTGCCAAATCCAACAAAGGAGAACTGATTTCATAACTTGAACCATTCTCCTGAAGCAGAACATCGTTGAACTGCTCAAGACTGAAATATCAAGAATTGTTAAACAACTCAGTAGATGAAACAAGCAAGAAGGGTGTTCGTGCCAGAATCTCATTAAAATATATTTGAATTGTTAAGAAATTATCCAGGGAGTAAAAATATACCTAGTAACAATTTGATGCATAGAAACTCAGATTGCTTATCCTAAGAAAAAAAGAAGCAATTACAATAGCATTGGCGATGGAGCTCAAGAAATACATACGTAATTCTATATAGGGACACATAAGCTTTGTCCTGAGTGTTTATTTCAGGATGAAGGAAAGCAACGCCTCCAGGACCCCATGAGCGGCTATAATTGCGACCAAAGAATAAACGGTGGGGAATAGTCTTCCATATAACCTCTTTTGGTGGGCTTCTATCCGCCGAACCAGCACATAGCTTTTGCATACCTTCTACCTAGAAGTTATTTCACAAATCACAAATGTTAAAGGAGGAATCATAAAAATGAACAGAAAATTTGAAGCATGTTTAAGACCATGAACATTTAGCAGTAAATAAGCTAAGCAAATGGTCAAACACATAAGAAATTTTGCTCCAGTTGGTAGCGTGAGCATCAAGGCAGTGCTCAGCCATAGTTCTTTAGCAAGGAAATTAGAGAAGTTATTTCTTTTAGAACAAGTGGCTAAGAGGAAAATTCATTTTCATGTTATCTAGATTTTCTCCAATAAAAAGATAAAAGGTAAAGCAAAATGACCTCAGGAGGAGAAGAAGCTATGATTGTTCTATCATGTTTTCTATTGTTTTTCACTTTATTTTATTTTATTCATTCTTTTTCCCTTTCATTTACTTTGTTTTTTTGACATAAGGTAAGTTTATTACTGGAAGCGATTCTTGCGTTATTAGAACAAGGATGACTGAAAATTGACCACACAACAAAAACAAATGTCATTCAAATGTTTGACTATGCTAGAAGCTAAACAGTCATTTAGCTCCTTATGGACCTTGGAAAGTTCAAGTACAACAGAACATAGAAGGAAAAAAGAAAGAGGAACTCAAAAAGTAAATTAAAACTTCAAAGATTTGTCTCGTGTGTTTCTCCAAATATATATTTTTTATCAGTAAAAAGAAGTATATTGATCACAAAAATAGGGACCCACAGGCTTCCAGAGAGTAGTAGACTGGAGGTATACTAGGGAGGAGCCAAGTGGAGTACAAAAGAAGAGAAGAAAAAAAAACAGCAAACAAAAAACACCCACCAGCCCACACTTACACCCAAAACCTCATCTACAAGGCTACAACCCAACCAAATCAAAAACTATAGTAAAGAATTTGTTCTATCAAAATTGTACAGGTTTGCCCAAGACCATAAATTGCTAATTAAGGTAGACTTCATCCTGTGAGCAGAGGGATACTTCATTGTCGAACGCCATCCTATTCCTTTCTAGCCAATAGTCCAGAATAGACAGAGTGGCGCTCCAAATATATTTTTTGATCGGCAAAAAAAAAAGAATAAAAAAATTTGAAAAGGTAATTCTAAATCATTTTTATTACATTTTATTTTCTGCAGTAAAACGAACTAAATATTTTGAATTCCTTCCTACTTCTTTCTTTCCCCACCAGTTTCCATGATACAAACAAAGTATAAATATATCCCAAGATCCATTTCAGAATTTAAGTAATTTGAAAGTTAGGGACGTTTTTGTGGAGTAAGTAAACTTCACCTGTCCACCTTCAATGTAGCACATAAATCTTGATTTCCACATATTGGATCCAAAACAGGCATACCAAACATCAATCTTTGACAACTCTGATCTCCGGGTTGTTAATACAGTGGTCGCCAGATCTGTATCCACTTTTTTTCAGATAAGTCAGATCTGTATCCACTTTGGAGCCCTTCACATAAGAATATAAAAACAGAAAGAATTTTCAGACCATTTAAGAATCTGCTTACCATGACTATCTTCATCAACTTTCAGTTTTGAAAGGGCATCCTGAACAACCGCCTCAAGATTTGCTGCTCCAATATGAAGATCTATGTCACTTTCATCTTCAGAATCAGAGCTTGAGATCAGAAGCTGCAACAATATTAAGATAACCGTCTTATAGACCACATGTATAGCATTAAACATGGCAAAAAATAAAGGGGTTTCCAGATAAAAAAATAACAAAAGAAATATCTAACAGAAAAAAAGTCAAAAACTCATTTCTTTCCAGATGCTAAAATCGGATATTTATCACTTCAGTCTCATTTCTTTGGTTATTATAAAATCTTCATTTTTATTGGAAAAGGAAAAACAAGGATGCCAAAGGCCAATACACATGGGTTATATACAATGAAAGAAAGGAATAAAAGAATAAGGAAAAAATCAAACAGGGAATAATCGATCCTCACCCACAAAATGGAATATTGTACACTGGGGAATTTTAAATTTCATACTAAATGAATACCTTTATATTGAACTACCAATTTTCCAAAAAGCTTAAGCTTGTAGTCCTCATATCCACACATGGAGAGACAGACAAGCAAATGTGAATAGCCCTTTCTGGACTTCCAAACATTCAAACGGGAAATGACATGCAAATTGAGGAGGTGACTTGAATCCATGACCTCCGCCAAGCCAAGCTCTAATATTATGTTGAACTACCAATTTTACTAAAAGTTAAAGCTTGCAAGATCTGGACTCAATATGCATACCGTGTATCTTAACACTTCCCTTTTGGACCAATGTCTACCTTGGTGCAGCATATGCACATTGGGGTCCTAACACATCAATAAAATTGCCACACTCTCAATTCATAAGACTGCAAACAAACCCAGTCTATACTTTCAGCTTTGGACTAAATTAGATCTCCATCTCAGATACAAGGCCTAAAATGGCAATGATGCAACCGAGGCAACTTATGGGGAATCCTAAACCCATATTTAAAATCTTCAGTGATTACTGAGTTTTCAACTTAAGGTTGCAAGCCTGGATCTACTAGGCTATCACAAAACCCTTAGCTTCTCTTACATTGCTTACAGTTTATACTGACAGGATTTATTACCACTTTAGCTACTTTTAACAGTTTGGCCAGTAGCTTGAAAATCCTGATTATTCCATTTCCATATGTTGGCAATGCATAACAGGTCCACATGATCTTTTTCTTCCTGGGACCTTTTAATCGTTTCTGCTTTTTTTCCTTCATTACATAAAGCATCAGTTAGAATTCATTCTGGTTTTCTGTCAATGTAGGGAGGAAACAAACATTTGTGCTCAGCCACAAATTTTATTTTGAACACTGCAGAGATTCCAACTTTCTCTTAAGGGGAGTTCTGGATACAAGTTTATCTGGTTCCAATGAACCAACATTCATTTTTGGAACAATGGCCAATCAACTATATTCTGTGACAATGAGAACAATATTCTATATTGAAATGGATATCATATTGACTTTGCACTTAAATCACTGATTACACCCCTAAAGACATGGTTCCACACCCATGGACATGATAGTACTTGTATGCTTCTAGCCAGAATCTTATGGAAGGTGCAAGTGATCTGATGCACATGAAGGATGGTGTTAGAGGACTCTGGCAAGACAAACCACCACAATCCATCTCCAAGTATGCTGAGATATCAATTACCCTTGTCCCAATCCTAACATCTCTTCAACAAATCTCAGCAAATTTCATTCCTCTTTTGTACTTCCCACAGATTTGGCACACTACTATACTTGGAGCATAACCAACCAACCACTCCCACCCAAACATTTTGATAAGTAAAAAAGAAGTGTATTAGGAGAGGGCGCTAAAATTGCGCCCAAGAGCAAGAACAAGCAAGAAGAAACTCACCCCCCACAAAAAACCCCTATACAATCACTTACATCCCACCCAATCAATAAACCCATCTAAGGTCGAAGGACTATTCTCTATAGACAACTTAGGCCATGGTTGTTTTCGACTTAATGCTAAAGCCGACAAATTTTCAAGATTAAGTCGCTTGTTTTAAAATTTTCATGACTTATTACTAAAATTTTTAAAAAAGTTCTGACAGAAAAAGTGAAATATTTTATTTTCTATCGTAAAAGTCATTTCACAAAATAAGAAAATGCAATCATCATTTCAATAAAAAGAAGAGCTAGCAATATACACTAATAAAGTGATGACAACGGGAGGTTTGGGACGATCTGTCCCATTCGATTCTACTTGCCATTTTAAATTCCCAAACTTATCCCATTTAAAAAATTAAATTGTATGGGCTGAGATGGGAAAATTCCCCAAACTCGCCCGCTACATTTTATTTTTATTTTTATTTTTAAATTTTAATTTTTTATATTTGCTTTATTTTTATTATATTAAAATTACTATTTTTCATAAAAATAAAACTATTAGGAATTTTTATAAATTATTTATTAAAAAACACTATAATAATTATTATTATTTATATTAAAGTATAAAAATAAAATAATAAAAAAAATATTTTAAAAATATAATCAGGGCGGGGCTTATTATTATTATTTTTGATATATAATTCATATTACTTCATTCGGCCCGTTTGCCCCGAAAAATCGAAAAATCTCGGTCCCAGAATAATAAGAACTTATTACCTTAAAATCGAAATTTCCGTTTGTCTCGTAATTCCGACAAAACTTTTTTTTGGCCACCAGATTTCACGAGACGAATTTAATCTGCCAAGCAAATCGCTTCGTTATTTGAGATCTAGAGAATTTTCTAAACTTCCCTGAACCCTTATGATAATTTATTATTTTTATTAACATTTTGCCATTTTTGAAAATTTCTAATTTTCTGCCCATGAGAAAGAATAACACTGGACCCGTATTGGATTTGAGAAAATAAACTCAAACTCATTAAAAACCCGATTAAAATTAAATTAAACATGTGTCATTAAGAGCGAGGCTGACAGAACCCAAACACCGCCTGCTATCCTCATCACTACCTAACGTTAAAAACAAATAAATTTAATACTTAATGCTATTAAGTACATTTAGCATTAAGCTCAAAAGTTCTATTCACAAGTGAAAAACAAACGCAACCTTAGTCTCTCGACCAAAGCAAAAGTTAAACAAATATTTTAGTTTCCCGATAGACAAAACATCTTCCTTGAAGACAATTCTATTTTTAAATTTCTTCCACAATGTCCAAAACAAGAAGGAGTCAAGCCATTAAACTTTCTTTCTTCTCTTTCCAACAAAAGTACCTTTCCAACCCAAAAGCATATCCCTCACTGAGCCTGACATGATCCAATTAGCGCCAAAAGGGAGAAAAGTAACTCCCAACGCACTCTTGTTTTGCTACAATGGAGAAGAAGATGATCCACTGACTCCTTAGCCTTTTGACAAAGAAAACATCTATTAACAAGAGAAATACCCCTCCTTTGAACCTTCTCCAGAGTCAAAATTCTTCCCCAAGCTACCTCCCAAGTGAAAAAGCTAATTTTTGGCTAAACACAAGACCTCCAAACCATATGCCAAGGAAAGGGCTCTATGGTGCTCATCTGAAGAGCCTTGTACATGGACTTAACAGTAAAAACCCCAGGATTCATCAACTTCCACCTAACCTCATTAGCTGCTTCCTCCTCCAAGGTGTATCTTCTAAGCCCACACAACAACATTTCTGCCTTCTCCACGTCCTAGTCACTGAAAGGCCTTGAGAATATAGGATTCCAACCTCCGCCACTAGTTTCACTGCTCCAATACTCCCTTTCCCATGCCTCCTTTGAAGGAGCCAAGGCAAACAACGAGGGAAAAGAGACCTTTAAAGGGGTATCCCGAGCCAAGTATCCTTCCAAAACTTGATTCTCTGGCCATTACCAACCTCAAAGAACAAATTGCTACTAACACCCGGCCAGCAACTCAAGATTGCCTTCCAAAAACCTACTCCAAACCCTCCTGTCCTATCAAGAGTGCACCAACCCCCTTCTTGTTCCCCATACTTTCCCCTAATCACCTCATTCCAAAAAGCCCCCTCTTTGTGGAAAACCTCCAACACCACTTAGAGAGTAAAGGCTTATTAAACCAAAACAGATTTTTCACCCCCACCCAAACACTAATTAGAGTTGATAACCACCTTTACCTAACAACCTAACACAAATGAGGGAAAAAGTTGAACACTACAATATTATTCTTTCATTCTTATTGGCCTATGTCTTAGTTTCAATGCTTCCTTCACTAAAGAATTTGTAAAATTATTTGAGTAATAAAAATTGTAAAATTCCCTTGGCAACAATGGGTTGCCTATGGCTCACAATTTCAGGGATATAGAGCAAGATAAAGTGTTCAACAATTCTAGGGGGTACCTTCATAAATAAGCAAAAAATAAAATCAAGAGAAAGGAGCTGAGTAGATGGTGTTATTGCGCTAAGATTTTTTTTATTTTATTTTTAGGCTCTGTGGTGGGTGGAGGGGACGGGAGGGCGCATGTTCACTTATGATAGTTGTTTAATAGAAAGGACATGAGAAGTCAGTGTTGTTGCACTAAGATAATTAGGGGCGTATTTCCTGCATTATCTTCCACCACTTCTTCCTTAATAGGGTTTTCTTAATCAAAACAAAATCTTAAAAAAAAAAATTTACAATAGCTAATGATTTTTTTTCAGATTATATTGACAAAAAACTTGTACCTCAGATGTTTAGGTTACTCAAATGAGACTAACCAAAACTATCCTGTGCATATTAAAGTTTGGTTGTACATTTAGAATCAAATGAGTAGGGCAGCATCACCTGAAGTGGAGATGCTTTACAACTAGTTAGCTTCTTTGGTAATTCATCTGCAAGAGTTGGCCAGAATGTACTTAATTCTTGGCGAACCTGAAACAAAGAATATTAATGAATTGACTAAACAAGAAGCAGCTAGTGCCATGGTAATACAAAGGTAACCATAAAGAGATCCAAGAGGTGAAATGGACAGGGCAGAATAAAAGATGGTGGGAAATGCAAACTTACTGCTTGTATTACACGCCATGTCGATTCAAATGGATAGGCCTCTGAAGACCCAGTAATAGGCTTGTCTTCTAGCAAAACCTCAACGCATGCAAGAACTGAGTTTGCTAAAGAGACAAGATTGTATCCACCTTCTAATGCCATAATAATCTTTCCTCCCGCAAACTCCATCAGCTGACAGAAATAAATAAAGGAAGAATAAAAATGACATTGTTATAGTATAAACTATAAAGTACTCATAGCATTGCTTTAAAGAGAATTCAGTGATGGAATTTACTGAAAACTGAATTGAGAGGACAAAACACCATCTGTAATCGCAGTTAGAGACAAAAAAGTAAAAAACAAATCCAACATCAAGGTAAGCTAAATTTGTTATGTCATCCATGCCATCAATTCTTTTTATCTTAATAATGCAAGCACCACCATTATGCCATTGGTGTTAATAACAAAGAAAATAAACATACCAAAATTATTGGAAAAAAGAATTTCAAAACTAACCTTTTTCAACATAACAGAATATCCATATGGTGTGACATGACAACCCCCCAAGGGATCACCAATTGCTGCATTATATTGAGAAAATTTAAATTAAAAAAATGGAAAATTATTCAAAACAGAAATTACCAGCACTTATCAAATTATTGAAGCTCAATTAATCATTGAGATATAACAAGACCAAGGAAGAGAAAAAATTGTTCTTAGATATATCCATACAGAAATATTAGATATTTGAAGAGCTACTAAAAAATGACAAGATAAATTTGCAAAATGAAAAGTTCAATATGGAACTAGCAGCTGGATGGTCTTCTGCCTATGAGCCATGGAGATGAACTAAGAAAGCACATCAGAGCAGGAATGAATGGGAGTGCAAGAGAAATTATTGAATATCCCCTATTCGTGGAATTGGACGAACTTACTTCCTCAAACAGAAGGCTTGCTAAAAGGAGTTACGGATTGCAAAACAATGACAAAGTATCTTAATGACTCAAATATCTCAAAAAGAAACATAATAAAATGCTTGGAATTTTCTGATACTTACATAATTTACAAGAATGAAACACCATTTATACAGACACAAGTAACTGGGCTACCATTTGTGTGATCAAATGAATGGAACAATCATATATTGGGTAGAAGTGAGACAAAACATCAAATAAAGGTGTTAAGAAAGCTTGCGAAGTAGGGAAAAAAGAGAAGGGAAGTTGATTAACAAATCTTAAAGAGATAAGGTTACAACCACTAAACCTGCATCAAATCCTGCAGAGATTATAACAATATCGGGATTAAAATCCTTCGCAACAGGAATTAATATATGGTCCCAGACTGCGAGATAATCAGCATCACCACATCCTCTATTCTCCCAAGGAACATTTATATTGTATCCAGCACCTGGTCCTTCTCCAGTCATAGCATAAAAGCCATCATCGTTGGCTGGATAAAAACTCCCAAACTCATGCCTGCAGAAGAGAACCCACACAATCGCTACTACTGGGGAACAATTTTGAATCTTGAATATACAGGACAATAAAAATCAATCAAGCTACAAGAACGGCTAGATACTAAATAGATTGTTGACAAGCAACAAAAGACAACAATCGATACTCTAATAATTAATACTTTTTTACAAACTGAAGTTTCCAATAATAATTGATATTTCAGGAAATAAACTTGGTTTCCATGGTAGATAATTAACAAAGTTATTACCTAATAATTATTAGTCTTTTGGAAAGACTACTTTATATTATTGATGATCATATACACCCAAACATTCACACAAAAACTCTAAACATTATTATTATTGTCAGAATAAATAATATCTTTGTATATGACATGCCTCAATAAGACCAACTAGCATCAACTTATAACCCTCTTATTTGTTCTAGTGATCACATCATAAGTTTTTTTCTTTTTAAACAAAATCTTTTTTGAGGCAATAAGTTGCATACTTGTAAGGAATTATTTTTTAGATAAAAGTCATAAGAAATTTGATAATTTAACAATTCAATTAATAAAATTTAGTGCCTCCCATGATTATTAACTATTTGAATGTCAATTGTAGAGAGCAAAAATATGATTCAGCATATTAAAACAACTACTACCCAGGAGTATTTCTTTGGTCAATGGAACACTGACATCAGAAGTGGATGAGATCAATCAGGAGGAAAAAAAGAACTTAATAATTCAACTTTCTATTACCTATGAACAGAAAAGAATAGAACTCGAGAATCCTTCCAGAACATCTTTTGAGTGCCATTACCATGATGAACATCCCAATCGACAATCAAGATCTTTTTAATGCTCAATTCAGGCTGTAACATAAAAAAACAATAAGCATGTACTAAGTCAATAGCTTACAAAAAGGTGGAAAATAAAGCTTCAAGAAACTTTATGTTAGGAAACAAGGAATACCATGACCATTAAAGAAACTGAAATTAAGATTTTAATCACTAAATAACTAAAATATCTTACTCTTTCATTCAAGAGAAAACTAGCAGCAACAGCCACATTGTTGTATAGGCAAAATCCCATTGGCTCATTTTGTTCTGCATGATGTCCAGGAGGCCTAACAATGGCAAAGGCAGAATTCAACTCCCCTCTGGCCACTCTCTCAGCAGCCTAATTCAGAAAAAATGCTTAAAATTAAGCTTTGAAACTCTAACAAAAAGCTACTCGAAGTGAACGACATGATTAAGGAGGAAAAGCCTTTTCATCCATGATTATGAAATTTATTTTAGAACATGGCTAATTAGAGAAACTCAATATTCAGCCTTTTTGGAAACTTTCCAGAGCATGCTCTGAAACATTTGGCTATGTCAAGTTTTCCTCTTCAAGAAAATAACATTTAGTCAAAATTTTGAAAGTTTCAGAGACTCGGACCAATATTTTAGAAACTTAAAAGGAAAACAAATGCCACCTGAAATGCATTTAAATAATTTAAAAAACAACAGCTTGAGCTACAAACAAATATGCTTTGACTTTTCACATTTAACCATTATTTTCTCATTATGAATACATCAAAGGGCAAGAAAATATAATATGAAAACTCAACAGAAGAACCCCTGTAGTCCATCTACATTAAGCAAATTTTGTCACTATATTTTAGCTTACAATATAAAATTAAACAATTGTTCAAAACAATTTTCATCATAATTAACTTGCATGAAGATTAATCTACCACATTCATAAGAAAACACAGGCATGTGTAAACATGAATTTCTCTTCCTTGAAAAAGGAAAAGAAACACCCTTTAATAACCACATGAATTTGTCAAAAAGATCTTTCAACACCCTAAACATTCAAATAGATAAAGTATGCCTAAGACTTATTACCTCAATCACAGAACCAGCAGCAAGACAAGCAGCTTCTGACGAGCCTCCATTCATATAGATAGAATTAAAGTTTGATGCAATCCTATTTCTTCGTGAGTCAAATTGTTTGGAGCTAATATTTTTAATCAATGTGAGATGATTGTTGCTGTGAACTGATAGTATGTGTTTATCTTCTGCTTCTTTAGCATTGAGAACAACACATCTGAAAATACCACATTTGAAAAAAAAATAAAAAAAACAAGCAACTAAGTCAACATCTTCAGGCTTCAGCCAAAGTTCATACTTAATTAAGATTATTTGAGTTACCATCATGTTACCCCAAGAAAGTATCAAAGCAGTTTGACATATAAAGAGAAAAAAGAATAAAAGTGAAAGAAAAGAAGGGAAACCCAAGAAGCAAAATCCGGAAGAAACTTTCAGCCCATCTGAAGTAAAACTGAATTCCCATTTTCCACTCCAATTGGCAAAAAGTTTATAATCTGAGCTTATCATACATAAGACTCAGCAATTAATCCACGTGGTCGAATGCTTTTAGCAATCCCCTGATAACTTTTTAAAAAATCAACAATTTTTTAAAACGGTAAAATTAGAAAGAAAAAAAAAAGCAAATCGTTTAATTCACAAACAAATCTTAAGAAAGAAAAAGGGAAATTATTTGGGAGTTGAGACAGTGCAGGTGAACAAAATAAAACAAAAACAGCGTATCCTACAAAATAAATAAAAATACAAGGCATGCGATATTCTAAAATTCTATTTTAATTTCTGTACTCCTCTAATTTCCTCCCTTCGCCGGAAAAAATCAAAGAAAGATGGAGGGAAAGAAAAAGAAAGAGAAGCTTGAGAAAGGAAAAAATAAAAATAAAAAGTTGACAATGGTAAAAATGTAAACTCGTTTTTTGTTATATTTAATTTTCTTCAAGTGAAGTCAAACTTGAACATACTCGAGTCATTTTTCTTGATTACTGTACTTAATCGAAAGAATCAAAGATAACGCAGAAAAAAAAAAAAAATAGTTGCAGAAAAGCAGCGTAAACCTCTGAGGAATTCCAGCGCTTTCGAGCTTCTGCCAGATAGCCCTAATCCGATCGGGATTCTCGGGGTGATGATCGCCATCGGCGGTAGCATGTTTACACATACGATCATCGTAGACGAGCCCCACGCGTCGCAGACAATCGCTGCTCTCGGAGTTGACCTCCATGCCCTAGCTATAAGGAAATGATGCTCCGACTCCAAGAATCAAGATTAATGGAGAGCAAAAACGGTTTGGAAAGTGAGAAAAAGAGGAAAAGAAAATTCGAGAAAATGAATCGATTTGGAGGGAATATATTTTAATCACATCTGAATTCTGAGGTGCGCCTCCTGTCCCGATCACCTCCTTTACATGAAAATTTGAAATTTCAAACCGGTTCTGGCCGCGTCGGATGGTTTTGTGCCCGGCTCATTATCCTTAGAAGGTAGAACTTACTTCGAAAATTTCGATGTAGGCTAGCAGGATCATTTTCGGGATAATGAAACGCCACGTCACCACGTTTTAGAGTTTTCTTTATTTTGAAAACATATTATCTTGAGAGGTTCTATATACCTCTCTTAAATATCTCTTCACACCTCATTTATTAAGATTATTTCTTCATTTAATGGGGTGTATAGAGAAATAAATAGGGGTGTAAATAGAATTTCTCATTTATTTATTATCAAATCACTTATTTTTCATTCAAACTTCTATAAAATAAAGGAAATGTTATGGGGTTTATAAGAATATGAATATAAAATTGATAATAATTATTTCTTAACCCTGAGTAATAAAATAGATAACGATCAAAATATTTATTTATTTTTTAAATTATTTTAAAATTTTATTATAATACAATGATAACATATTGAAGTTAAAATTTTCATAAATTGTATTAATAATTTATTTCTAGTGAATCATATTAATTTATCAAATTTTTGTTTCAACTCATTAATTTATCAAATCTTATAACTTCATTATTCTTATTTCAATAATTTTTAAATAAGTTGTGTCAAAATTAATAATAATAATTTTTAAATATGTTTGTATTTTAAATATTATAAATATAATTATCAAATTAATAAAATTAAAATGACAATATGATTTTAAAATACAAACATATTTAAATATCTTCAACTGTAGTTTTTTTATTTTTTTAAATGATAAAATCGTTATTGAGGACAATAATATTTGCATAAAAACAAAAAAATTATATTTGCTTAAAAATTTTGTAGAGTAAAATATTATTATGACAAACAATATTTTTGCTGTTATCATTCCAGGACCCATATTGAATATATTGAGTAATAATTTAAAAAATAAAATAATTTTGTAATTTTTAAAACAAAAAAAAATTATTTTTATCCAAAACTCTTAGAAATTACCATCTGGGCGGCGCTTTCCCAACACAACCCTGTCCCATTAAAATAAATAAATAAATTGATAAAGGGCAGGGCAGAGTTTGGCAGGAATGACAAATTCTCATGCTTATCTTATTTTATTATTTATTTTGATTTTTTATAATATTAAACTATGACTATAACTATAAATTTCAAATAATTTTTATAAAACTTCAAAAAACACTTTTTTTTTTTTTAAAATTATATCTTATATGCTACCTTAAGCTTATTACATTTACTTATATGCATAAAAATAAAATAATTTGAAACTAACGTATTGCTTTTTTTTTTTTTGAAAAAAATAATTTCATTGATTCCAATAAGCAATATATCAATAGAAACAGATAACCAAAACCGCTGAAAATCATAAAATATGAAACAACATCTAGGTTAATGTCATAATGAAACAACTCAAAACCTACATATTTTATAATTAAGTCTACATATTTGATATTATTATTATAGCTATAATACCTTTGACTCAAGTTTTGTAACATATTAACGACTATTGATTTAATTTATTATATTTGATCGTATATATTTTGCTCGATCGAATAGCCCAAACACAAATAAATGCCGATGAAAACCAAACTGTCGTACTAAAACAACACAACCACCCGCAGCGACCAAACGACGAGCAACCATCCACAAAGCCACACAATCACACGAACAGCGTCACGACAATAATCGATACGCACTGGGCTGGGCCGACAACCAAATCACAAAAAACATATAAAAACCCGTGGTTATGGAAAAACTATTTATATAGAAAAAGATGTAAACGAAAGGTAGATAAAGGATTTAAACCAATAATGATAAAAAGTCACAGCGTTCGCTTAAAGTAAAAGACTAACAGAGGAAAAAGTTATGAAAAATGGAGGCTAAAGTTTAGAGAGACCTTAACATACCTATTGCTGAAACTACCCAAGTTAATAATTAAATTTATTTTCTTTGATATTTTTTATAGTATAAGTGTATAAGCAAAGATAAAAATAAATAAACTAATAAAATTTCCTGTCAATCATGGCTAAAAATTAGGGAAAAGGGACACACCAAAAGGATGCACATGAGCTTTGCATAGACTTGGAAGATTTGAGATAGAACTCATCAGTTGTTACAGTCAATGGGGAAGATCCATCTTCCTCATTCATATACACATCATATATCTCCCTACACCATATATTAAACAAACATCTGTCCATCAATCAGCATGAGACATAAAGTGATAAAAAAACTACAACACTAGAGCAACAAATCAATTTCTATAGCAGATTTATGTACCTGTGATACAGGTTTTGGTATCTTTGTCGTTGAAATTAATTACAAGCTTCAGCTGTACAAAATATTGTCTGCACATGTTTCTATCCTAAACATCTTCTGTAATGGTGTTTGGTAAATTCTATCCTGAACATCTTCTGTAATGGTGTTTGGTAAAGTTCTGGTGTATGGTATATATATTCATTATGAACTTTCTTAACTTCATATCTGGTTTCTTTAGGGAAAACAAATGTTGAAATATTTACATAAGTGGTTTCTATGGTCTTTTAGAGGAAGAAGTGGTATATCCTTTCTTCCTCTCATCTTCCCCAGGGCACCTTCTCTCACTGCGTTTTTCTATCGCTTCTTTCATGGCCGACCGATAATTTTTTCCCGTTTCTGGAGAATGAAGAGGATTATTGCTGGTTGGATTTGCTGGCACCTGTAGGATTTCAAAATCAGTTAAAGCCGGAAAATTCAAATTGAATTATTGGTTTCAGCACCATATGAAGAAGTATCAGTAATCATTTTGGACAAAGCTAATTGATTTTCAGTTTACCTTAAGCGGTCTCCATGAGGCTGCCTGACGCAGCAAACTATGGGATCCCATGATTCCAACTGAAAGTTTCTCCTCATCTTCCTCAGGGCACCTTCTCCCACTGCTTGCTTCTACTTTCACTTCTTTCCTGGTAGATGGATACTTTTTTCCCATTTCTGGAGAATGAAGAGGATTATTGCTGGTTGGATTTGCTGGCACCTGTAGGATTTCAAAATCAATTAAAGCCGGAAAATTCAAATCGAATTATTGGTTTCAGCACCATATGAAGAAGTATCAGTAATCATCTTGGACAAAGCTAATTGATTTTCAGTGTACCTTAAGCTGTCTCCATGATGCTGCCTGGAACGACAAACTACGGGATTTCATGACTCCAGCTGAAAATTTCTCAATACTTGTATCCTCTTTCTTTACAGTAGCTTTTACATCATTGAGACCCGGGTTTTCCTTAAATGTAGGTTTAGATGAATTGCCGCCACTTAACTTAAGCCTACAAACTTCCTCAAAACCTGGAGGTGCATCTAGATATGTATGTGGCCTTCCCAAAGGTTCTGCAGGGGCAAAACTGTTTACAACTTTCACAGTGGACCCAGGAAATGAGTCACAGTTTTCGGATTGTTCTTTTTTAGCCTTCCCAACGGCTACATCAATTCTTCCCACATCCTTTCCACCAACCATGTCAATTTCCATATCCACATCCTCATTGTTATCTTTATTGGAATGAGTTGAATGACCATAGCCAGGGTATTCCAAAGAAGGAACCGAGAAAGGAATGTTCATGCTTTCTTCTTTGATAACAATTTCCTTAGTTTTAACGCGACGGAATACTCCCCATAGATAGTATTGCATTCCTATCCCTGCATGGCACTCGGAGATACAATGCTTAGTGTCATCATAATGAAGGCACTTATTAAGAAGCACACACACCAGTCTGTGTTCCATGATACAGACTCTTAATTTAAAGTTTCACCTGCATTTTGATAATTCTTTATCCAGATTAAAATAACAACTGAAAGGGTGTGTGAGCATGCATACAAAATACACATGCATATGATTTTCCTGTCCTGGGATAATTTACTGTTATTGGCAAGAATCCTGAAATCCCTTCAATCAGAATGATTCTTTTATTAAAAATGAAAATAAAATGATTCATAACATTATGGACCTAAATCCTACAAGCCTAAGCTTTCAGGAAAATAGGTTGTTCAACACGCATTAAAGCCTAAAGCACACATGTAAGCACCAAAGAGGTTGATTATGGTTGTTTGCCCATAGGCCTCTATGGGTATCTCCACAGGTGGGTATGGGACCATAAGGGAGAGTGTCAAAGAGCATGATACACATTATCAAACCAAATTCTACGAGGTCAAGATTTTAAGAGAATTGGTGGCTTAAAACTTTAAGGCTCGTTTGGGACCCGGAAAGTATTAAGGAAAGAAAATAGAGAGGGAAATAAAGAGGAGAAATGGAAGGAAAGAAAATTCGGAGGAAAGTGCAAATTAGTTTGAACTTAATAAAATTAATTCATATGTTTATTCAAACTATTTTGCTTTTGTTTCTCTTGCCATAAGGATTCAAGAAATTTAAAAATATGTAAAATTCTAAGGAGTTTTTATTATATTTGATTTTCTTGTATATTTTCCAAGGTGAAACCAAATATGAGAAAATCAATTCCTTAGGATTTTTTTTTCTTTCCAAGATTTTCGGGTTCCAATGAAACTAAAAATTTTTGAAGAACAATGACAAGAAAAGGTGCCCTTTTCTTGTGGGCTTACTTAATGTTCTCTTGTTGTCTGGTTATCATTTTCTTGGTCATGTTACAAGATAATTCTTGCCTATGGGACATGGAAAATGAAATATTGATAGCAACTATTACATTGAATTGCAAAGAGATTGAAAATCTTAACCAGAAAACCTTCTTCTGAAAAAGGAAAACAATAAGAAGAAACCCTGAAATTTATTTATTTATTTAGGAAAAAGGGAAAATAGAAGAAGGTAAGAAGCCCAAAATTTTGGTTGTTCATACTTGATTTTCTGCAAAAAAAAAAAAAAAAAATTTAAAAGTGAATGTCATAGAGATTATAGAACTCACTTTGGAAGTCTGTATGCATTAGTTTAGATGTAAATAGCAGCAACTCAACACCATCCATACGACTTCTCAATGCCAAATCCTGTGTTTCCAAGAGTCTGAGAAGGTGGACATAACTTCGTCTGGACCTGCAAGAGAAAAAGATTGTTTTGAACTCTACTAGGCTAAAAAAGGAGAGCTAACACCTTATAGAGAGAAAGATTAAGAGCAAAGCTGAACCGCAAACTAACCTTTCAAATCTGCCAGGGAAAAAGTACAAGGCAATATCATCTCCATCAGGAGAATCATCCTGGAACAACTGTACCCAAAGACTACACCGAGGAAGCCTCTCAAACCGAAGGACTGTAGGCATCTGCTTAGAAAATTTGTAGGCTTTCTTATGTACAATAAATGAAGGATGAGCCTGAAATCCTTCATATGATTCATTTGGGGTAACATTTTCAACAAATTTGAAGCTTCCCCTACAAACAAGAAAGAAAGCATGAAATGTTTCAATGATTTCATTTTCAAGTGAAACAAAAGCAATTCCTAATTCCAATATCATTAATACATATCAGCTCATTAAATGGGAGGTCCTGAAAACAGATGTTACACTCTAAACCCACAAGGTAGAGAAATGATTCATGAAATCAAGCATAATTACTTGACTTGACCTACTAGAAAATGAAGTCGTTTCTCTTTTGTTGGGCTGATACCTTGTGTCCTCAATCTCAACAAGGATAACTTTATTGACAAAGAGTTCTTTAACAAGAAGCCACCACCCATCAATTTCATATTTACAGAACATAATTCACACATGAAACAAACAAACCATTCATTTACTTCATCATATCCCAAACAAGAGAAAAAAAAAAAGTCGCAAACAATAGTTTAGTGAAATACAATTCCAGCTCCCATGCACTGTGGTAATTGTATTTATTCCCTACTTCAAAAGCAAATTATCACGAAAATTTTGAATCCGTTAACCTCTTATAACACTTAACAACACGAAATAATAGGTTACTCACTTCCAAACAGCCTCTATAGCAGCACCTTTCAAAGGAATGCTATTAAATTTAGGTGGAATACTTGGTGGAACCCGTTCTTTGTCAGAATTCATAGGCTCAGCATCAGAATGATATTTACCACCTACACAAAATACAGGTTATCTGATTAACCAAAGCATTTATATAACCATATGAGAATATTACTTACAAATCCCTAACCATATGAGAATATTGCTTAAAAATCCTAACTAAGAGCCTACACATTCTATATCCTTTACTGAACACAAAGAAGAACCACACCCAACCTATAAATGGCATCTATAAAAGAAAGGCTTTCATGTGCAGGAACCTTTTAAAAGGTTAATCAATAGACATAAAAATAAACTACGCTTCAACTAACTTATACCATATAGGGTTTTCACCAAAAACCCAATACTTGGAAGGGGTAACTCAACAAGATTTTATAGTGATTTATCTAGTCCTACACTGTTTAAATTTTACCAGTATAAGTGTTACACACATGCCAACTACACCTTTTGGCTTCATGTTAACTTTAGATGTAAATTTTCTAACATAAAATATGTTAGATAGTGTCTCAAATTCTGTTTTGATACATATAGGTAAAGAAAAAAAGACTTATAAAAAAAATTATATAAAATGATTTACATATTGACATTTCCTTGTAGATATGGGCCTCTTGTAGGACAAGAAAAGGTAACCTCTATGTATATCGTAGGTTATGAGGAGAAACATCATGACATCACGATGTATATTAAGTTTATATTGATTAAATAGAGATGTGAGGAAAAATGAGAGACACCCCCATGGAGTAGCACTTAAGTTTAGGGTGTAAATTCTATGCCTAAGGAAACATGATATTCTTTTAAGGCTTAGGAGTTGCACCTGATTTCTCTTTCCCTTTCAAGTTCTATATGGTATAATGGATGAATTTTCTCTCACATGTAGATATAGGCATAGTTGGCCAAACAAATGTTAAAACCCTTGTACTCTTTTTGTGTTGATTCACTTATCTTTACACTTATTGCACACATGTGGAAATAAGCTTCCATAGCCACAAAATTTTTGTACCAAGATAACAATAAGATTTCTGTAAAAGTCAAGGAAAATATTTTAAGGTTGAAGATTTTAGAAGTGCAATTTTAACATAAAGGAGGTATCGAAGATTTGGAGCACACAAGAATATTACAAAAGACTTTGGTTGAAGGTAAAGTAAATCTTTATCTAATTGGAGTGTGGCATAAGGACCATGCATCCCATGGATTCAGAATAGGTGTAGTCTCTCTACAAATTTGTTGAATCTTGAAAAGTAAAAACAGTTAAATGTATACAGTTTGAATCCATAAAACTCTACTAAATGTTTTCTGTAATACAAGGAATGATCTAGAAGATCAAATACTGAGTATCTCAGATTAGATATAGTAGATGCATGTCTTGTTTTCTTTTACTTAGAACTTAATTTTAAGTAGATGTAGTTGAGACAAGTTTTCTGGTGGAATACATTATGTGACTGCATCAACCATGGGTTATCAAAGTCCTATTCAATGTAAAGGCATGTCTGGAGAAGACTTGAACAGTGGAGGCATGTATCATGAAAAAGATGAAATAGTGATTCAAAGATATTTGAGCCAAGATGAAGATCAGTAGAAAACATCTCAATTTCATATTTTAGTACATATTTCTTTTGGTATGTAATACTGTATAAAATAGTTCACATATTGGTATTTCCTTATGGAAATAGGTTTTCTAGAATAATAAAATGGTGATTGGAAAATCTCAATAAATTTTATCAGGTAGGAGGGGAAGGTGTTATGAGGTTGAGATAGACATGTAAAGGCTATAATCAGTGGGTAAGTAGGAATGTGAGAAGAGCGAGAGGCACCTTGTGAGACCATTGTCAGGTTTACGGTATAAATACTAGGAGCACAGTAATAGTAGATTGTTTTGGGGTTTGGATGTTGTTTCTGATTTTTCTTTCTTGTATGGTCCCTGCAGTATGGCAGATTGGTTCTCTCTAGGCCATGGCTAACCAAACTACGTTAAAGACTCATGTCTTTTTTGTAGATTACTTTATCTTTACTCTTGTTTCACAGAAAATACTACCAAAACTTCTGCTGTCACAACAAGATATGGAAGAAATTTATCACCATTTAGTTAATTTTACATTTGATCCAAAAAAAAGAGAAAAAAAATTATATTTGATCCACAATTTTAATAATCTAAACTCAACAAGGACAAACCAGTTTGTTTAAATTAACTAATAGAAATTAACATAAGTCGGATTAAATAAATTTGCTTACCTGAAACATGCATAGATGGTAACAATGCAGATGCTTTATTTGTTTCCTTCTCCGCCCCTGTATTTGAAGTTTCAACTCCTCTAGCATGAGTACAGACATCTGTTGATTCTTGCCTGAAAACATGCTGCTTTGCAGGGGCTGGAAAAGCCTTCTTCCCTGAGATTGATCATAAGTGCAACAAGATGCCCCTCAGATAAATACTTATTCACATCAGCAGCTGATATATTCTTAAGCGTAAATTTATTGTACCAGTTGCCTTTTTCAATCATCCTTATCTTTTATCGTACTTGCCATCAACACCACACATCAGCTCAATACCTATCTAATAATTCTAGAACTTGAACACTGAACCTGACTTAAATTACCAAGTGAACTCAGTATGTTATGATCCAACGGTATCAATTTGATGTTACCAACTTTATTGAAAAATAGGTTAAAAAAAATTTATTACCTTCCAATTCTTTTGATATGCATGGCTCAAGTGTTTGATTGTTAAATTGGTCTGCATATAACTACAAGTTTTAGGTATTGTTTTGAACATCCAGAGGGTTGAATACCATGATTTTCTTTCACTTTCACCAAAGGGAACTCTGGAGGGGCACTAGTAAACCCAACTGTAGTTCTATTCGTTGACTTTCTGTGTCTCCCTGGGCCAAATCTTGAATCCATGTTACATTTGGAAGAGGAAACCATTCTATTGGCTCCTGAAGTTAGCATGATGGCCTCTTCAGTGGTTAGAAACTTAACTTTGGCAGTTTCGACAGTTTTCTGCTTCTTAAACCAACTTTGCCTCCTTGAATTGTCAGAAACCTGTCCACAACCTGCAGATTGTACAGTGTTTTGATGGATCATCTCTCTACATGTCAGTGAAGCAACATTGTCACCTTGCTGGCAATCTTCGCATGTCCACTCACTTGGTACCTCCGTTATTGAAATTGGTAAGCAATAACTGAAAATAGAGATAGGTGGTAACATATTCAAAGCGTAGGCCATATAAACATAACAAGTATATATAATAGAATCAAATAAGCATCAAACTATCTGAGAGCAAAGAAAGGGAACCATAAACAAAATATTTAATGAGGAACCTGCATCCAAAACTAAAACAAATAACCCCTAACAGTGAATTCGACCAATGTTGACCCTTCATGGAGAGTTTTTTTTTTTTTTTTTTTATCAGTTGCAAGAAATGATACAGATGGCCACATAGTTGAATCATGATAGAAAAGGAGATCAGTCTAACCAAGTTTTAGTCCAAACTTTGAACTAAGTTTACATTGGTCAGTCAGCCCTATAAGGAAACTAATTCCTGCTAGAACAACTTTCCAGGTAAAGGGTGGTGGGGTGATGGTTTTAGTCCAAACTTTGAACTAAGTTTACCTTGGTCAGTCAGCCCTATAAGGAAACTAATTCCTGCTAGAACAACTTTCCAGTTAAAGGGTGGTGGGTTGATGGTTTGTTGGGGAAGAGAGGGAGAGTCTTACATGTGCTCAGAAGCCGTGCGGCATCTAATACAAGTAACTATGAAATCCTCAAATCCACTTCCACCACATATATCACAGACTTTCCCCTGCATGGAGGAAGAGAACCAAGTAATCAACACCAGAAATAGTTAACTTCTTAGAAACAGTTATTCATGCTTCATGAACTATATTTTTGCTTACAACTTTGGGCACCCAATTAACTCAGTTAAGGGCGGCTCACAGGCCTTGGAGGAACCATGCATTGGGCAGGGTTGATGGAATTGATGCTAATACAATCTTGGTAATAAATTATTTCAGATCAAGCTGACCAAGCAAAGCATTATTCCAAGGCCATAGCTAATGATGGTGTATGAGTCAAAACAAGTTGATGTAAACAGGGAAAAGACAAATGGAAAAACTTTTAGGTTGCAGATTTAGGAACAAGGCCATCAATTGGATAGTGTTGAGCACCACAAACTTGATAGCCTATTATTCCATGATTAAAGGTAGTACAGGATATATTAGCATAAGTAAAGAACTATTACCTATGTACATGAAACAACTATACAAACATAGAAAGAAAATATTAAATATTTTTAATTCCATCACCAGTATTAATACAAACTGAACTGATAGGGGAAATAATAAAATATACTAAACCATGATTCCAGGACACATTTGTGCAATCCCAATGTCATGAAGCAAGTGTATCATATAATTGTAGATTTTAACTAAACAATTCTGCTTTATTTGATTGCAGATAGAAGGAAAAGAGAGAACCTTTGAAATTGTACACAAATAAGTCGTAATCATGCAACCTTCTAAAGAGCAGAACTTTCTTTTCAGCATCTTTTAGCAACATTAAAATGAAAAGAAATTTCAATGATGCAAATACCAGAAGGAATATTCTCCCAAAAACTGCAAAAACAGGTTAAAATTTTGGAAGATAAAAAATCTCTAGAGTACTCAACCAGAAGCAGAGTTTGAGATATAGTGTTTTTTCTTTTTTTTTAGATAAAAAAACACAGCATATATTACTGAAAAAACCACTGAGTATACAGGGAGATTTAGTTTCATTAATTAATAGATGAGATCCAGTGTTTTTTTCTTCAAAAGAAAAGTAAGGAAGCATTCATTAATTGGTAGTTCTAAAAAAATATCCTCATAGGCACCATGTGCCAATAAGGGACACAGAAGCAGCATCAAAATGCAAGCATCCAGTAACAAATAGTTAAAGCTACTGAAGTCCCAATCTGCTTGGATGCCTTGTTTTTTAATTGCACCAGAAATATCAAAAGATAAAAGGAAAAAAGATCGCATTCATGCCTTGAGAAGAACGGTGCAAATACGTCTAAGAAGCTTCTTAGAGATTATCATAGGAGAACTTCAACCCCTTAGGTAAACCATGAAAATGAACATAGAACAAAGTTTGTCACCTATCATTTAGGAAGTGCTTTTGGTAATTTTTAGAGCTTTTACCTTTCCTCAGACTACGGTTCCTAGACTGTAGCTTGCATTACTTGGCCTGAATATTCAGTTTCTGTGAATAATGAGTTAGCTGATATTTGTAATGAAAAAGCAGTGTAGAATAGGGCCACTCTAAATACCAAAAGTTCAATTATTCACATTGGACGATCTATCTAAAAATGTATATAAGCTAATTTTTTCCTATGAATCATTTATACATCATATGTACTCAAAGTGTGACCTTTTTAGGGAATATTATATTTCTTCATTTTTGCCTATAAAAAAGAAAGGAGGCTGGTCTTCTGAGGTTTTAAAAGCATAATTTATACTGCCACAGGTAATAAGGATATTGCAATCAAAATCAGATCCTTGTCATCCATTGTTTCGGTGAATAAAAACTCAATCAAATGGTTAGCATTTTCTTTCATTCCTTCAAAATTTCAGCCAATTTTTGCAAGGTTTTGCTTGACTATATCATTTGCACAGTCAAGATATGGCCAGATCACTTAGTATCCAATCCTTTATGATGCTAAGTTGGGATTGCCTTAGTTAGTTCTCACTAAAAGTAGAGAAGCTTTTGAAATTTTTTTTCTTCGGTTCATGTCAGATCTCAAGCCTACAAAGAACCATTTCAGTTAATCAGCTGAGTGAATTGGAGTGAAGAAGTGCAAGGACCCAAATGGAGCTCTTTTTTCTAAAGCATCTCTGGGACATTGCTTCCCATAAACCCTACAAAAATCATCTAAATAACAAGGTCAGCACCCTTCAGGACAAAAAACAACTGAAATCCAAGAACGCAATCCGTTAATTTATGCAACATTCAATACTATATCTAATCCAACAAGAGATTGGGTCCAATAATCAATATTAATTTTATATTAGGAATAAAGTACAAAAAAGAAATTGCAGCACTTAATTTCCTTTACTTTAACACCAGATCTAAACTGTAAAACTGTCAGCTTATTAAAAAGACCATCTAAACCACAATCAGGGAGAGCAAATATGCAAGGAAATTAAGCAGAAAACTAAGGCTATGTTTGGTTCCCAGAAAATTTGAGGGAAAATTCAAGAAAAAAATAGAGGGGAAAAACCAAAGGAAAGAAAAAAATGAAGGAAAATAAAAATATAGTTAATCTAACATATTGTTACTATTTGCTACCTTAGAATTATTTTATTTATTTTAATTCATCAATATAAAAATTAAATAATTTTAAAATATACAAGTTTCTAAGTAATTTTATATATATTTGATTTTTTTTTTTTGAGATTTTCATCGGACAACCAAACTGACATAAGATATATTTTAAATTAGCTTTTTTTTTCTTTCCTTGGTGCTTTCCAAGAACCAAACACAACCTAAGAAGACCAAAAAACAACCATGTGAAGCAAAACCCATTCACCCATAGTAGGAAAATAAAGAAGCCAACAAATCTCATTCACCATAATAATTTTTAACATGAAACAATTAAACAAAGAAGCCAAACCATAAGCCAAATAACCAATCAATCAATCAATCAAAAACAGGAAAAAAAACATCCCCCTAACAATCTTTAGCTATAAAATGAATTCAAAATACAAAACAGAAATCATCTAGAAAAATGCACTTAAGCAAACCCATCTCACACATGAGAGAACAAAAGCAGAAATGCAAAGAATAAAAATATAAGAGAGAGAGAGAGAGAGAGAAAGAGAGAGAGAGAGAGAGAGAGAAACCCACATACACAAAACAAGAAATGACCCAGATAAACAAAAACCCCATAACAATCTTTAGCTATAAAAGGAATTCAGAATACAAAACAGAAATCATCTAGAAAAATGCACTTAAACAAACCCATATCACGCATGAAAAAACAAATGCAGAAATGCAAAGAATAAAAATAAGAGAGAGAGAGAGAGAGAGAGAGAGAGAGAGAGAGAGAACCCAGATACACAAAACAAGAAATGACCCAGATACACAAAACAAGAAATGACCCAGATAAACAAAAACCCCATTTGACCTACAAGACAGTTCACAGTCTCTCAAATTACACAGCCAGAGAAAGCAAACAAACAAACGGAACTACTACTAAAAATACTACCAAAAAAAAACAGGCCATAGAGTACAGGAGAAGTGTATAAAGACATAAACAAAAACCTTGAAGGACGTGAGGTGGTGGCCAGGACCCATAACTGAGAAGCAAAATGGTAGCAAAAGCCGACAAAATGGATGCAAATACGATGAACACTAGGGTTTTTTGTTTATACCGAGTGGGCGTTGTTCTTGTCCCTTGAAATCATAATTTTTTCCTGATACTCTCTTCTGTTTTTTTGCTGATAAGGCCTTTTGGGATTTCTTGGGTGGAGGGGTCAAAGCAGGAGGAAATGAAAGCAGGAGGAAATGAGCAGAGACCCACCATGATTGTATGCTCTGTAATATGTGAATGCTTAATTGATGTCCGAGGAATGATGGCAGTCTTTTTCAGCTTTCGGCTGGAGTATGGGAAGAGACTGGTGGGGATTAGGGAGTCTGGGGACGCACGCGCCAGGCACGCCTTTCTCACCCAGCTGTTTTTTTCTCCTTTCTTTCTTTCTTTTTTTTTTTCTTTCCTTTTATTATTATTATTATTATCATTATTTTAAGAAAGTGTTTGATTTGGCCAGTTTTTATAAAGACTATTAATCATCTATGGATAGCTAATTATGGTTAAACAATTTTTTATAGGAAAAAAAAATACGTTTTGATCCACTCTTATTAAAATATCAAATTTTCATTTTTTATCTTTATCTCCTTATTTATAAATGATTATTTAGAATTTTTATTTGTATTTATTGTTATAATTGCAGATTTTTATAATCAATTACAAACTATCAATTATCAATTGAATCAAACAAACACTTTTATTTACTTTGTTACAAGCTACTAATTATCAATCAAACCAAATAAACATTTTTATTGGCTTTGCATTACTCTATTTATAAATAAACATGAGTGTTTTTTAATATATAATTTTAAAGCAATTTGGATGAATTTTCAATCATCTATTTTTATAAAATAACAAAAATATAAATAATTTAGTATAAAAAAAGATTTTTTATTTTAATAATAGTTAGCACGCACATCAAGCCTTAAATTTAATGATTGGGTAAGTGGACTCTTAGGGAACTAACTAGAAATATAGAAAAATCATTTAAGCATGTTGTTTGTCATTTAGTATTGGGATTTGGATATATCATGCATATATACATATAAAAGTAGTTTTCAGGAAAAGGTTCCCAACATGAGTAGGGCTAAATTTGAACTTTTGATGAGTGTTACATTTTCCAATGTGGTCCAATTTGATTTGGGGGTGGGTCCAATTTGTTGGTCAAACAAATATTAGGGAATGGTCCAATTCACATATAATTATACTTTGGATAAGGGAAAAAATAAAAAATAAAAAACCCCATATGAGGGCATATGGGTGGACCACCGACATTAAATAATGTGGAGGTGGATCTTCTCTGCTTATTGCATTCATATACTTTACAACAAAGACATTAATACTTTTTGTTGAAAACTAGTAGAAAACTTAATTAAAAATGGATCTAGAATAAGAAATTTTGGTGAATAAGTTTTATTGTAATAATACTTTCTTTTTTTTTTTTGTGATTATACTATGATTCTACAAAGATATTCAGTATGCTCATGTTCCTAAAATGCAAAAATTACCTTACATGTGAGTTGGGCTTGATTGAATTGGTCCAGCCAACAAAAATTACCTTAATAACAACTACCAAAGATAAGGTGGTTAAAAGCAAATTAAATATCTATTACTTAATATATCTATATTCAGATTTAAGGGACAGATTTCCATGACATTTTTTACGAATATCGAGATATCAAAAATTAACAAAATACTTGAATTCAATAAATACTTCTAAAAGTTGCGAAACGACATTAATAATCGAATATATACATTGCACGAGTTTTAAAATCAAAACGAAGATTGACGCGAATTAATCAGAACATTTGACGCTGATAGATCCAATCTTGATAAAGACAATACTATATCAAAAACATGACGCTCCGATAATATCGATTATAAAGATCAAACACGATAAATGTTTCGACTCAGATTCACAACTTCTACTCGATAGGAAATTCCGCTCATCCACGCCGTTTCAAATATTAACTAACATGAAGAATTAATTTATTAATATATTATTACTAAATTAAACTAATTTAAAATATGAAAACTTCATATAATACTATGAATTTATAATATGCATACACAATATTAACTAATATATAACTTGATTTTAAAAATTAACGAACATGAAATGTTAATTTATTAATATATTATTACTAAATTAAATAATTTAAAATATGAAATAATCATATAAACTATCAAATTAAACTAATATATAGTTATTTAAGATATCACAAATAAATTTTTTTTGGAGTGAAATGAATGATGATATCGGTAGGTAGAACAAGGGATCAAATTAAATGATTTGTATGTGATTTATATATTTTTTTGGGTCAAAAATAACCGTTGATGGTCAAAATATTTGTAATTTAATTATAAATCGTTGATTTAATTTGGTGCAAATATGACCGTTAGATCTTCTTTAAAACCGTTGGGACTTTCAATCTTTATAACCGTTGACTGCTAGATTTCAAATCTGGTCATTTGGATATATTTTCGATATATCCCGATATATCGTCGATATTTTTACCGATATTTCCAATATATCTCCGATATTTCCGATATATCTTCGATATTTTGAAGCAAAAAATCACCCACACGCGTGTGTGTTTCACTCGCCGAAATTTCGGTCCGATACCGATATATCGGCGAAATATTGGCGAAATTTCCAATTTTTCAGCGATTTTTCCCTCAAATGAATTTTCGTGACTGATTTCGCTTCGGTTGTCATCGATATTCGATATTTCGGCCGAAATATCGGAAATTTTTATCCATGGTTGAAAGCAAGGATCAAAATATCGGTTTTGACGGTACTTGTATTTTACGGATGTATTGAAGATATATCGGTAAATATTTTTATTTAAATATTGATAATTTAAAATTATTCAAAATTTAAATATATATATATATATATATATAGGTATATTTAATTTGCTTATAAATTATTTTGAAAGTATATATAATGATAATATATATTAGTTTGTTAATTTTTTTCAAATTCCTTTATTGTTTTTATATTTGTTTATTAAAAATAAAATTAGTTTTGGTAAAACATATTTAATAACATTTAAGAAATAAATTATTTCTATAATTCAGACAAAAATATTTTATTTAAGAGCTAATTTCTAAAATTTGATAGTTGTAATGAGAATATTTTGATATTGACAATATTTTATAATTAAAAATTATTTCAATAATTTTTTGGAGTAATTTATTAAATAATTATGATGTATCGTGTATCATTCTATATTTCTTATAAAAATAGTAAATATATTATTAAAGGGAATATTAAATGTATTATTAAAAATTAAATACTTATTTGATAATATCTTTATTCAATATATTTTTTATATAACTATTTTGATTTTTAGAAATGTTTCCTACATTATTGAAGAGATTTTAGGAAATTTGAATATTTAAATATAAAAATTAAGTATACTTTTTAACTATATTTGAGTTTTTTTAAGATATAATATTTGAGGTGCTTTATTCTCTAACAAAACTACATTAAAAAATCAAAAGGAAAATAAGTTGTGGAAAATCCTCTAAATCCTCTAACAAAACTGCTTTAAAATAATCAAAGGAAAATGTGCAGCGATTTTATCCTCGATATATTGACGATAAAATTGTTAAAATATCGGTGATATCGACAACTTTTTGCCGAGAAATTGATGATTTTTTCATTTTTTTCTTCTATATATTCAGTTTATATAGATTATAGAAGCTTCTCACGACTGAGTTACAACCTAAAGGAGCTTGTCGCGATTGAGTTGCGATTGTTGGTAATTTTGCGACCAACTTGAACATCATTATTTCATAGTCTATATATTCATTTTTTGCTGAAAATTTGTTGGCACACTTCACATGCTTGACTGATTTTTTCGTTGAAATGTCGCATTCACACTGATATATCGCCAATATTATCCAGTTTTTCTTGATTTTTTGATCGAACGATTATCGAACCCCGATATCGTGTCAAGATCAACCGATTCCCTATATATATATATATAGCCCGGCATTTTAAACACTAGTTGAAAGGCATCTCAATTAAACGAGCATATCTTTTTTAGAAAAATAAAATTTTAAAAATCTAAAATTTTTCTACATGAAATCTAATGTTTTAACTTTCAAGGGAAGATTATAATTTAAAATTTAAAATTAGTCACATATATAATATATACCCTCGCTAGGGTAGCCTAGTAACCCTAGGAGGACTCGAACATAGGGGTAGCCACCATAGGAAGACTCTAACACATGACTAATGGGATATGAACTCGAACAAATGACCAATGAGAAATGAACTTGAACAGAGGGATAGCCGCCATAGAGGGACTCGAACATATGACCAATGGGAAACGAAATCGAATAGAGGGGTAGCCGTCGAAAGAGGACTAAAAACAAATGACCAATGGGAAATGAACCTAAGGCAGGAGCAACTAAGTTATCCCTATTCGTGTGAACCCAAAGTCACAAATTTTAATAGATAATATTGATACCTACAATTTTTATAGAACATGAAAAAACATATTACATGAGATAAAAGAGAATTTTTACAAGAAACTACGTTTTCTTTCTTCCAAATCAAGTTCCTTTTTAAGCCTTAAAACATTAAATTGGTACAGAAGATCCTATTAACTTCAAAAAAGACTTTTATTTGTCAAAAGTAAATACAAACAAGAGCTAAACATCAAATGAGACTTCTCTAATAATAAACTTGGTAAATATTGTAAGCTTTGTCATTCCTAATTATGCGAATAAAACCCTAATATTGCATAAACTATAATAGCCAAGATCTTCGAATAAAGTGACTTTCACAACCAGTATAATAAATCAAGAGAGCCTACCTTGATCCATGACATGATCAATTGATTTCTAGCAAGCAATTATCAAGAATTGTGTTTCTCCTTCTTACGCCCTTTAGATTTGACAAGCTTCTTTGATGGAGAGAAAATTATACATGTGGTTTGAGATTGAGAGAGTACCAATTCTTATTATGTTTCACTTTAAATACCCATTCCATTAAGCTATTAATTTTGGGAATTTACCTTCTATAAATTGATTGACCAAATATATTTTTCTTTATTTTATTAAACCATTGGTAATAACACGTGAACCACTTTTATTTTCATATTGCTTGCCCACATTTGGGGGGCTTGTGAAAAGAAAAGTTTAATAAATATGTTTTTTTTTGTTTTTTTGAAATGTCATAGTAGTGTCAAGGAGGATTAACATATTTTATTTTGCTAAAAAGAGAACAACATTAGTGAGAAAAAAAAACAGAGGCTAATCACATGTAAGATGGCCCAATATTTCAATGTGAGTACCAATGATGTTATCTATAACCAAGGATGAAAATATCGGTTTCGACGATATATCTGGCATTTCTGGATTTACGGATATCGATATACGGAGATATATCGCATATTTTGCTTAATATCGATATATTCGAAAATTAAACTCAAGGTGATCAATCCATAACCGTTGGATCAAGTCATGATTTCAAATATGGTCATTTAAATATATCTCCGATATATCTCGGATATTTTACCGAAAAATTAAACTAACGGCGTATGCGAAGCGCTGCACTGAGTATTTCCACGATATATCGGTCATTGTCGATATCGTGTCGAACATCACCAATATCGGATATATCGAAGATATATCGATGGATATATCGGATATTTTCATCCCTGTCTATAACAACATTTGATTCAAGTTCCAACCCATGATGAGTAGAGTCAGTAACTTAATCACAAAAGAGAGAGTCATGAACCTGGACAGAGCAGAATATGCCATGAGATAGAAAATTAAAAATCTTCACTGAAACAATTACAATTCCTCAAATTTCATCATTTAACAGAATTTTTTCTTCCCTTTACTAGTTTTGGGTCATATTCCAATAGGGCAGTAACCATTACATAAGGGTCCTCACATGCACTTCCATGGAATCTATCAAGTTTTTTATTTAAAAAAAAAAAAAAACTTCCTCTATCATTGGTTGGCTCAAGGAACAGAGACCCCATCTAGGCTTTCCGTTAGGTTTTGTGTTCAAGAGCTGCTGAGGTAGGACTATGATAGCCATTGATCAAGCTTAACCCAAGCTAGATAGAAACACCAAATGCTCCCGTTTGAGGGGGAGTGTTGAATAACGTAAAAAGAATGCCTAATGGATCTTCCTCTCATGGTCCCTTCCATATTTTTATTATTTTCCTTGTACATTCTTCTTTGCTACCTTTTTAGCCACTCAATTGATAAGAAAAATATTGTTGGATTATGTTTTAAATTCCTAATTAATATTAATTCCTATTATTGTAATATTAGGTTTCCTCATAAAATAAGGAAATTTATTAGAGGGGAAAAGTTATAAGAGATGAGCTTGTAAAGACTATATGGGGTGTGTAGAAATGTGAGGAAAAACGGGAATACCCGATGGAGCGAGAGATTTCACGGTTCAAGATATGGATATAAGGAACGCAGGAACATTTGCATTTGCTGCAATCCAATTTTATATCGTTTCACCCATGTGAATATTTTATTTCTATAGCAGAAAGATTCTCTCATCTCGCGATATAAGTACGATTATCGAACCACGTTAAAACCTCGTGCATCCTTGTATGAGTTATTTTTTATCTTTTTGTTTTTGAACTATTATCATCTACATCAAAGCTTCTGTCGGCACAAGTATTCTTTTCTTCTATCCTTTCACAATAATGTTAGATAAGAATGAGAAAAGCTCAATACTTTTGGTTCATATTTTGACAAAAAAAAAGAGGCTAAAATTATATCAACTCAGAAATTGTTGCATTTATGGAAAAGAAGAAATTGCGGATTTGGAACAAAACTCCCAACGTCTTCTATATATTGACTCAACAAAGCATACATAATATCAGGTTTCACTGGCTAAAGCCAAAACATTGGCCAGTAAGTTATGACGAACTGCAGAGCTTAGATTTCATTATATAAACAATATGCTACTTGCCAACTCTATCTCCTGTTATCAGTAGGTATCAATCTGATGTTACCAACTTTATTGAAAAATAAGTTAAAAAAATGTATTACCATCCAATTCCTTTGATATTTGAGGGGCTCAATGCTAGATTGCTACGCTGGTCCGCATGCTACAATGTTGAGGAGGCTTTGAATGTCCAAAAGGTTGAATAGCATGATTTTCTTTTAATTTCATCGAAGGAAACTCTGGAGAGGCACTTGCAAGCCCAACTGTAGTTCTATTGGTTGATTTTCTGTCTGAATGGGCTAAATCTTGAATCCATATTAAATGTGAAAGAGAAAACCATTCTTTTGGCTCCTGAAGTTAGCATGATGGTCTATTCAGTAGGAAGAGACTTGATTTCGGCAGTTTCAACAGATTTCTGCCTGTTAAACCAACCTTGCCTCTTTGAATTGTCAAAGACCTGGCCATAACTTGGTAACTGTATAGTGTTTTGATTGATCATCGATGATCTCTAGTGAACCGACATTGTCAACTTGTTGGCATTCTTCACAAATCCACTAGTCGCTTGGTACCTCCACTGTAATTTGTAAGCAGCAACTGAAAATGGAGAGAGGTGGCAACATATTCAAAGCCAAGGCCATTTAAACATAACAAGCATATACAATAGAATCAAGTAAGCATCAAACTATCTGAGAGCAAAGAAAGGGAGCCATAAACCAAATACTTAATGAGGACCCTGCAGCCAAAACTAAATCAAATGAGTAACCACGGCCCCTACACAGTGGATTCAACCAATGTTGACTGACCATTCATGGAGTTTAATTGTATGCAATAAATGATATAATAGAAAAAAGAGATCACTTTAACCAAGTTCTAGTACAAACATCAAACTGAGTTTACATTAGTCAGCCAGCCCTATAAGGAAACTAATTAATCCTGCCAGAACAATTTTCCTGGCAATTATCAGATGATACACAACAAAAAGCAACATTTTGAGAGGGCGGGGTGGTGTGTGGTGGTGAGGGGGAGATAGAAAGGGTGGTGGGGTGATGGTTTGTTGGGAAGAGAGGGTGAGTCTTACATGTGCTCAGAAGATGTGCGGCATTTGACTGATACAAGTAGCTATGAGATCCTCAAATCCACTTACACCACATATGTAGCAAACTTTCTCCTGCATAGAGTAAAAAGAACAAATAATCAATGCCAGAAATAGTTACCAGTTCTCAGAAACAGTTATTCATGCTTCATGAACTATATTTTTGCTTACAACTTCGGGCACCCACTAAACATTGTTCACTTGGTTAAGAGAGCTTCACAGGCCTTGGAGGAACCATGCATGCACTGGAGAGGGGTGATGGAATTGATGCAAATCCAATTTTGGTGATAAACTGTGTATTATGTCATAAAGTGTTAGAGCCATCTTTTGATGACCCAATTTGGTAGATCATATGAGCTGGTAAATCTGAAACTATTTCAGATCAAGCTGACCAAACAACCATGAATGTACCTTACTATAAATGATATATATATAAACAACCATTGATCCATTGAAAATAATTAGTTTACACACCTTTTATCCAACAAAATATCAAATATATAATCAATAAGTAGAGACTCAAGTGTACTAAAGAATGTGAATCCTCCACAATCGGCAACAGATGGGTGCGGGGATTGTCTATATTCAAAACATCTCTAATAAGTATTGGTTAAAAACTAATATATTATTAAGTATTTAAACGAAATAATATCAATGAAGCAACAACCATGATAAACTATTAGTATTTTACCTTTATGATATTTTTTGAAGCAACAACCATGCTTTCAAACTTATTAGACTTTTTCATCTTATTAGATTGATGAATGTAAGGTGATACCTTGAATTTACTAGCCTTACATTCCACCATTGTTTTTGTTTTCTTCAATTGACTTGGGAGCACCACCATTGAACTTAGTTGTTCTTTGTGGTTTTCAACAAATGGAACTTCAACATGAACCTATCATATATTAGAACAGTAGCAAATATACATATATAACTTTGTAACAAAATCGATCTCCACATCATCTACATACATTTTCATCAATTTCAGGTGACTTGTTTATGATGGGAGAAACATGCAATTCCTTCTCGTCACATGAGTCATTATCATCCAATGTTTCTTCTACTACAAAAATTCCTCATAGAAAAAACCATATGTTTCAATGTTTCAATTCCATATATATTTTTCTTCAGAGTCTCTAAAATTTGATTCTTTATAACTCTCATAGGAAGCAGTCCACTGATTCACTCACAAGCATACACTCAATGGATGTCTCCATCAATCTGAATGCAGGAATATTAAACAGTAAACTAAACCTGACACAAAACACTTGATTGAAGCTAACAATGAACTGAACCTAACCCTAAAAGAACATGTCCAATAATGAACATAACAACCTAAACATCAAAATACTTCAAAATAATCATCACAACCTGAGCATAACACCAAAGAACATGTCCAATAATCAACATGAAAACCTAGACTTCAAAATACTTTAAAATGATCATCACAACCTGAGCATCACACCAAAGAATATGTCCAATACTTCAAAATAGTCATCAAAACCTGAGCATCATTAAATCAAACCAACATGTCCAAAATACTTCAAAATTACATAACAAACCAACATGTAGTTTATCCTCTAAAGACATAACAGTATCTATATTCTACAAACACTTCATTGTTCTCCATTTGAAGTTGATCTCATGCCCTGGGATTGGTTGGACTTCCCCCTAGTTGCTACTCTAGGATCCCTATTTGCAACCAAATTCATTGAAGTTATGTAGTTTCTCCACAAAGACAGTTGTTCACCAAAGACAGTTGTTCAAAATCTTTGATAAAAACGTTTTATTGATCTCCATTTGAAGTTGATGACATTTCCTTTGATTTGGTAGACTTTCCCCCTGGATGTTGCCATCTCTAATGGCTATTCTTCTGTTGGCACCTGGAGAACATGCTTTTATGGCAACTTTTTTCTTATCTCATTTGGATTTTCTTGCATGTCTTTCAGGTGTCAATGATGGTGTTGGTTGGGTTGGAGCTATTGTTGGTGTTGGTTGGGTTTGAGTTGCTATTGGTGTGCTTTTGCTTCTTAAACATAAAAACACAAATATCAAGCACGTTAATGGTGTAGAAAACAACCAAGAGAGAATTGGAGGAAAGAATTTCTTGTGTATTTTTTCATTGAATTAACATGTGTATATATACAGGAGGCATAGTCTAGATTTCCTAATCTATTACAACTCTACATGTTATATTTTCTAATCTGTTACAAATCTACATGTTAGGATTCCTAACTAGTTACAACTCTATATGTTAAGTTTCCTAACTAGTTACAACTCTATATGTTAACACTCCCCCTCAAGTTGGAGCATAGATGTCAATCATGCCCAACTTATTACATAAATAGCTAACCCTGGGCCTCCACTCAGCCTCAGGATAATATCACTCCAACTCCGTTTCTCCCGCTCTCACATATCCTCGTGAGAAATCAAACCAGCATTTTCTCACGAACGAAGTGGCAGTCAATCTCAATATGCTTAGTTCATTCATGGAATACAGGATTCGAGGCAATATGAAGGGCGGCCTGGTCATCACACCAAAGTTTTGCTGGGACCATAGTCATAATGCCGACTTCCATCAAGAGTTGATGAAGCCACATGATTTCACACACGGACTGTGCCATTGCTCTATATTCTCGGGATCGCACTTGAACTGAAACAACCCCTTGCTTCTTACTCTTCCATGAGATCAGATTTCCACCAACAAAAACACAGTAACCAGATGTGGATCTCCTATCTTCCTTTGACCCTGCCCAATCAGCATCTGTAAAGCATTCAACCCTATTGTGCCCATGATTATCATATAGAATACCTCGTCCCGGTGCTCCTTTCAAGTAACATAGAATATGTTCTACAACTGCTCAATTGTCAACAGTCGGGGAAGACATGTTGATGAGTGCCTAAAACACTCATATTATACTCGCGTCAGTCTACATTTTCCTGTTTATTTTAGAGTAATTTTATAGTTTTTGTGACTAGAATAATCGAGTTGATGTATTTTGTGAATGCAGTGGAGCATTGGGGAAAAGAGTAAAGAATTTAGCGATTGGAGCGAAATTCGTGAACAAGGCGATGAAGACTGGCCACGCCGCGACGCCCCCATCGCCGCGACGCCCCCACGCCGACACACCACGCCGCGATCGCCACCACGTCAGCGCGACGCCACCGTAAAATCGCTCATCACAAAAAAGAAAATTAGGTCCGTAAATCGTGGGGTATCGAGGCGACGGAACTGGCAAGACGTGCTCTCGGCAGCCAGAGTGACACCGACTTCAAGGAAGTGCCCGAATTGTAACGCTTTCATTCTTTTCTGATATTTCGGATTTCGTAACAATGTTTTCTTTATTAACGTTTCATCTTTCTTCCATTATGTTCTAGATCTCTTTCAGGTTACATCAAACCCCTGGCTATGTACAATGGATTAAAGTTTTGGATCTTTCATGTTATTCAGCTTGTTATTAAGTTGTCACATCTACTCTATACCCGCATTTCAATTATATGTTAATGTCCGGCCAATGTTAGCATAATCGACCGGAGATCCGAGACTGAGAGATGAGGGCATCTCGTGATCTGTGCAGAGTAGCCTTTTAGCCGATCTCTAAGTATCAGATATTCCGAACCCTCGAAGGTGCACTTGAGGTTAACATTTAAGCATTTCGGAATACCGAGTCGAGATAGAGATATACTCGATTCTATTCACGAGATAGGCGGATATACCTCGAGAGAGGATATCTCGTAGGCAAGATCACCTCGTCATTGACATATTACAAACATATTGAATAACAATATCTTTAGAAAAGTAATCCATTGAACGTGATAGGGGGCGATGAACTTAGCGCCAACACCATTAATTCACTAGAATCAATAGCTTAGTCAGTAGCTCCTTACTACTTTACCCAAAATCCTTTATTCGCATATTTGTCAGTGCGAATCCCTCTCGAGTCAATTTACCTTCCCCGTGGATCGATATCCGTACTTTAAGTACACTGATACACTGGGCTACGCTGCACTACAAGACTTGCATTCATTTTATACACCGCTGCTGGGCCCGCTGCTTTTGGCGCCAAGTGTCGGGGAAAGGTTTAAATTGATATAGAGAAGTGAGCACATAGATAATATTCTCAATTTTCTTTACTTTTTGTTATTTTTACAAGTGTTGGTAATCGGTTTTGTTAATTTGTGTGTTATCATAAAGACGTGCTCTGCCGAGTACATGCGACAACAAAATCGAATTAATCAACACTTGTGTGATCCTGAGCCAGAAAGACTTCTGCACAGATTGCGCCGAGAACAGAGAACAGAACAGATTAGAACTTCAATAGTCATGGAAAACACTGAAGAACAAGATTTTGGCGTTGAACAAACTGAACCACAGAGAAGCAGAAATAGGAATCAAGCGCCCAGGCCATTTATACAACCACGACCCCATGCTATTGGGGATGAGTTTGTTTTACCACCAACATTGTTCGACAAATGATCGACAACCAATCGATTCAAGCAAACAATTTCGAATTGAAGTCCTGGGTCACAAAGATGATGTTCGTAACATCTGCTCCACGGACTACCCCATGAGAATCCGAACATGCATTTCCGACTAACTTCCGAAGTTTGCATACTATCAAGTACAACTGAGTTATCAAGAAGCCCTAAGATTAAGGTTATTCCCACTTTCACCGGGATAGAGCCAAACATTGGCTAACCAAATACCCACCGTACTCCATTACTATGGAACGAGTCAGGTACAAAGCTTCGACCAAATTCTTTTCCACTCTTGAAGATTGCACAACCGGTGCAAGAAATCAATACGTGGTCAACTAGAGGGGAGAGAACCCGACGCAGGCATGGGACAGCCCCATGAATTATCATAAGTGTGTCCTCACCACCGACTCAACTGCATGGATGCAGTCCACACCTTCTACAATGGTCCGAGAAATACAACCCGAACAATGATGTATGCCTCACCGGAGGATCATTGATGAAGAAAACCACACTGTGCGTATGAGATATTGGAAGATGCCGCAACCAACACCAATCGCGGGCCTAGGAGAAGGCTACACCAAAGAAACACCTGCAGGCAATGCACAATGCACCCTCAACAACTGGGTAAATCATGGCTCGCACCCGACTAAAAACAGCCTAAATAGACAAGAGTGTCACATTACACTGCACCACCCATGGGAGTTGTGTGAATCCCGGTGGAGGACAGCCACAACAATAGCTGAATGTCGGGCCAAGAACCCTACGCAGGAGCAAGCTCCAAGACGCGGTCGAGGTTTAATCAGAATCAATCACAAAGAAGAAGGACCGTGACGGGGGTACGCTACCGTAACCGTGACCGTGGACAAGGGTGGCAGAACAACTGTGAACCGTAATAATCAAACAATCAAGGGTATGGATGGCGTAATAACTGCAATATGCCATTCAAACCAGCCACGAACCAACTTCCGCAGCCTCAGATCGAACAAGCCTCGCCCCGCATGCTCACCTCACATACCGCCTTCATGAATGAGACCAAGGCGAATATGCAGCAGCAGGCAACTCAATTGAACAATCAAGCAGCACAGTTGAGAAATTTGGAGGTACAGATGGGTCAAATGGCCAATTTATTAACTGAAAGGCAACAGGGTTCACTACCAAGCAATTCAGAGGCAAACCTTAGAGGAGAAGGGAAAGAATACTGCAAGGCCATCACTCTAAGGAGTGGAAGAGAATTGGAGAACTTGGGGCCACAACCAGTGATACGAGAACTAGAAAATAAAGGACAAGACCAAAGCATCCTGTAGCGACTGTGATGCAAGATGAGCAACCCCAGATACGAGCAACTAAAGATAATAAAGTCGGAAGGAACAACGAAACAAGTATTAAAAACAGATGAACTCGCTATACCAATTCGTGATCCCTCGTGGTCAAGAAAGGCAAGTTAGAGAAGCAATTTGCAAAGTTTCGACATCTTCAAGAAGCTACTATTAATATACCCTTTGGAGCAGCACCGTATGAACATGCCAAGTTACGTAAAATTCATGAAAAAGATCTTGGCGAGTAAGAAGAAGTTGGAGGAATATGGGACCATCGCTTTAACTGAGGAATGCAGTGCCATCCTGCAAAAGAAGCTTCCCCCAAAACTACAAGATCCGGGAAGCTTTGCTATACCGTTCTCTATAGGGAACCGGGTATCTGGAAAAGCCCTGTGTGACTTGGGAGCCAGCATCAACTTGATGCCGCTGTCGATGTTTAAAAGGCTAAAGCTGGGAGAACCGAACACCACACCGCCTACAACTCAAGGGATAGGTCATACTCAACACCCTCGAGGTATAGCTCGAAAATGTGCTAGTAAAAAGCTGGTAAGTTCAGCCCTTCCAGCCAGACTTTTGTCATTCTCGATATGGAGGAGGACGACTTATTCCCATCATACTTGGTAGACCTTTCCAGCTGGGCCAGAAAAAGCCTTCCGATCAATGTGCAAGTAGCGTGAACTCAAACTAAGAGTCCAAGGAGACGAGATCACTTTCCATGTCTTCCAACCCACGAAGCACCCAGATGACGATCCAAATGAAGATATCTCGCAACTTCATTACACAGAGAGTTTGCAAGACGATGCGAAAAACTTCAGTGATAAGCCTATGACTGCACAGAAAGACACCGAGAAGGGCAAGGAACGTAAGAATACTTCATCCACCTCAGCATCGTGCGAGCACTATGCGATGTGCATACATTTCTGCTTATCCAAAGTGTCTTGCACAAAGGAGATCTGTGGTCGCTTAGCCAATCTATTACTAAACATAGCGCTTCTTGGGAGGCAACCCAAGTGTTCTAAAACTTTGTTTTTAAGTTTTCAGTTCTATTGTTGTTTTCAGCAATTTTTGATTTCTAGCTGTATCCATGATCAGTGTTTCTTGTTGGTTTAATTCCCGTGAGCCTATGTAGGGTACGAGGCTTACAAATTGTTCAAAGTCCGAAAGGGAAGTTTACAAGTGGAGAGTTCTCGAAAAATTGGGGTGTTAGTATATAAAATCTCTTGGGAGACCTGGCACGTCAGCGACGTGAGATTTCATCGCCGCGACGCCATATTTCGGGGCTTCGCCACGCCGCGACGCGGGAGATTTCACGCCGCGACGCCAAATTTCATCTTCCGCCAGCGTCACGACGCGGATTTCACGCCGCGATCGCCGCTTTAACACTCCTCCGTCACGCCGCTGACGGTATTCTCACGCCGCGACGCCAAATTGTAAAGCCTTGCGTCGTCAGCGACGCGATAACACGCCGACGTCGCTTGGTTATACCTCTCGGCCACGCCGCTGACGTTGTTCCGCACGCCGCGACGTGACCTCGTTTAGCCCAAGAATAATTCATTTTGGCTCTTCACCACACACCTTCACTCATCGAAACCCTAGCCCCGCATCCCACCTTCAACGGACTCCGTCTGAGTCTCCATCCCAATCGGCCCGAGACCTCTCTCAAGCCACACACCACACCGTAAGTCACCCTCTTTGGCTAGCTTTTGGGTCATATGGCATCTCCACCACCGTGTGCCCGATCTACTGGGGTACGCAGTTCAGTGGTTCATTCAGGCGTTTTTGTAGTCTAGAGGTCTTTAGAATTCATTTCTAAGTTAGCTAGGTCCCTTAGGTCTTTGAGTCCCATTTAGGTTTGCTGAGTCATTAGGTAGTTACTTAGTTGATTTGTCAGGTACATTAGGTGTTCCGGAAGCCATTTCAGTTAGTATGTCCGCAAGAGTGCGTGTTGCTCGCTGCTTCTGACATGTCGTCCGCCGAGGACCCGACTCCCACATTCGATGCCTCGAGGCTCAAACGCGAGTGCCGCCGACGGCTGGCACCATTTGCAAAAATCGTTCCTTCATCAAGGAGAAGGGGTTTCACCACCCCGACGACTTCTTCCGCAAGACAATTGCGGATAAGGGATGGCGTGCCTTATGCCAACCCTCGGGCCCAAATGGCGATGAGGTGAGGCGCTGGCTCTACGCTCAACCTCGCTCCCATGTCCTCGCCAAAAAGGTCAAGGCGCGAGGTGTATCGTCGACTTCGCCATGAAATGACACAATAGCTTCGGCGGCTCGTGGTGCATGTCCCACGGACCCTTTGATCAGCTCCGGCTGAAAGATCCTGATCACTATGAGGTCATCCGCGTATTGGACCAAAGGACGGGCAGCGGAGATCACAGGCGCCATGCGGAGTCACTTCCCTGCGCATTCGCCTACATTCCTGTTTGGCATCACTTCATCACTTCGCCTTATCCCGACGAATTTAATGTGTGCGAGGTGACGTGCCCCGCTCATCGCTTCAACTTCGCCATCATCCAGGATATACCATTCAATGTTGGGCAAGTTATCGAGGATGCCATCCTCCATAATCGGGATGCGAAGATGAACCTGGGCACTTTTTCTCGATATTTGGCTTCAGGTAAACAAGCCTGGTGCCCCTTGATCTACAATGAGGCCTGCTTCATCCGATCAAGGCCATATCTGGCCAAGCTAGATACACTGTGTCCCGCAACCCGAGGGCTCCACGACTCGGTCACGAGCCCTCACGAGGACGAGCCTCCCGACATCGGGGCTAGCTGATTCCCGGGTGACACCCGTGAGGACAAGCCGCCCTCGGTCTCACCCACCTCCACCACCACCATCGCCCGACCACCTCCACCATCACCCCAGCCAGGTACCTCAGCGGTCAGCCCCGCCCTTCTCAGAGCATTTGAGGACCCTGCTCACTCACCGAGCGCTGACGCATTCGGGGGATGGTGACCCAGAGCACCGAGTCCTCATTACTCAGGATATGGAGGCGCTGCGTGGCCGACATGCGGATGCTCTAGCTAATCGTGCCATCATTCTACGCCAAAGAAGCACAGCCTATGTGCCCAACCGCCGCCTCGCTTTTCACCATCCACCACCACCTCCACCGCAGTGATATTCCGGGGAGTTCCCTACCCTCTATGTTTTTATCTTTGCCGTGGAGACACCGATATTTGTTTGGGGGAGGGATTCCAAGACTGTGGTACCATGTTTTGTGTTTCGCTTATTGTGTTTTGGTTTTAGTAGTGTGTAGTATTTTAAGGTGTTCCGTATATTAAGGTGTTTTTGTTTTCGCTTTTACATCACTTCTCCATTCCATGAGTCATGTGTTAGTTGTTTGATTATATTTTAGACGTTCTTGCATGTAGTAATTGCATACATGTGTGCTATGCTTTCGGAAAATGAGGATCAATTTTGGATTGAGTCTACCTATAAACTCGTTTCACCGCACATCTGCCGATGCTCTGTGAATTAGATTGAATAGTTGAAAAGGGCCAGTGAATCAATCCCAGTAGTCAAGAAACCAAGCTCAAAACTCCTATCACACCACACACTAGTGACTTTCGCAGTATGCATAAGTGCCGAACTAATCACTAAAGTTCGATCAACCTGTGGAGATTCGAACCATCTGAAAGGATGGACACCTAATCAAAAGAGGATCGCCATCGAGCCCCAACCAAAAAGAGAAAATACAAAAACACAAAGAGAAAGAAAGAATACAGACGCGCCAGGTGGTGTTACAGGAACAAGCTGATCATCCAATCGGAATCCCGCACAACCGAGGGGCCTATCAAAGCCTAATGCCCCGAGCCAACCGGTCGGAGTCATTTGGACTTCACCGGCCCGCCACGGGACAAGATGGATCATTCACTTAACCTAGGGCCTTTGAGTTTCTGGTTGAGTGTTCGGGTGAAGTTTGAAGGGAATTGAATGCCCGTGCCCTTAACCAATCGGGTGGGAGTCACCAACGGATCCCCGCTACAGAATACTTCGCTAAAACTTCGCACTAGGTCTTCTTCCATTTGTTTAGGCACGAGGAAATTTCTAAGTATGAGGACATGAATAAATGGGTGCTCCTATCCTTTCCTAGTTAGCTTCTTCCTAATAGGCGAGCTGAGCTTAAGTTTGGGGGCATCGTGGAACTCAGGCATATCCTCGAGGTCATTCACTATAAGCACATAGGATATTATGGGAAAGGCTATCGAACATTCATAGATTTGATGCACTAGTCGGCTTCCACCTATCTAACTCGAATTTACCGAAAGTCAAATATCTGTATGCCTTTACTGAACATTGAGAAAAACAATGGGTATGTGAGTCAGTCCAAATTGATCCCCTATTTTTCAGCATGTGCATCACTATATTAGTGTGAGTTACATTATGTCGGGTGTGTGTGTCCTGTCTAGAGTCGGTTCTTGCTTGAGGACAAGCAAGAAACTAAGCTCGGGGTGTGATGAGTGCCTAAACACTCATATTATACTCGCTACCATACATTTTCCTGCTTTATTTTTAGAGTAATTTTATAGTTTTGTGACTAGAATACTGAAGTTGATGTCTCAGTGGAATGCAGGAGCATCAAGTGAAAAGAGCAAAGAACGAAGCAGATTATACAAACGGGAACAAGGCTATGAAAGACGGTCACGTCGCGATGTCCCCACGCCGCGACGCCCCCACGCCGTGACACCACTCACGCCGCGACGCCACCACGCCGCGACGTCACCAAAATCGCTCTCATCATTAAAAGCAAATTAGGGTCCGTGAATCGTGGTATCGGAGGCGATTTAACTAGAGGCACGTGTTTCAGAGCAAGAGTGACACCGACCAAGGAAGTGCCCGAATTGTAACGCTTTTCATTTTTCTCGGATATTTTCTTGATTTCCGTAATAATGTTTTCTTTATTAAACGCTTCATCTTTTCTTCCATTATGTTCTAGATCTTTCTAGGGTTACATCAAACCCTGTCATGTACAATGGATTAAAGTTTGATCTTTCATGTTATTCAGTTGTTATTAAGTTGTCACATCTACTCTATACCTGCATTTCAATTATATGTTAATGTCTGGCCAATGTTAGCATAATCGCACTGGAGATCCGAGATTCGAGAGATGAGGGTGGCTCAGGATCCGGGTAGAGTATTCTTGCGCCTATCTTGCTAATAGAGATATTCCAACTGGCTGTAATTGAGGTTAGAACATTTAAGACGGACACGAGTCGAGATAGAGATATACTGATTCTATTCACTATATAGGCGATATACCTCGAGAGAGGAGCATTCCAGAGGCAAGATCACCTCGCCATTGACATATTACAAATATATTGAATAACAATATCTTTAGAAAAGCAATCCATTGAACGTGATAGGGGCGATTTAACTCCAGGCGCCAACACCATTAATTCACTAGAATCAATAGCTTAGTCATAGCTTCCTCTTACTCCTCTAATTTTACCTGCAATCCTTTTATTCAAGATATTGTCTCAGTGCTAACCTCTGTAGTCAATTTACCTTTCCCCGTGGATCGACATCCGTACTTTAAGTACACTATATTACTAGCTACGCTGCGTAATTCTGCGCACTTAGGCATTCATTTTATACACCGCGTTTTCGGCCTGTCACATGTATTGACTTACAACACTGACTGAGAGTGCAATATTAGGACGAGTTACTGTAAAGTAGTTTAGCTTCCCAACTAGTCTTCTATATCTCTCAGGATCCTCAAACAACTCGCCTTCTCTAGTAAGGTGTGCCCGGAGCCATAGGGGAACTACATGGCTTTGCTCCCAATTTTCCAATCTCAGACAATAAATCAAGCACATATTTTCAGATAAGAAGATTCCATTTTTACTTCTCATAACTTCAACACCTAAGAAATATCTAAGCATCCCAGTCCTTTCAGAGGAAACTGACCGTGAAGAAAGGACTAAAGGGATGAGATTCCCGTAGAGTCACCCAGTGATAACAATATCATCCACATACACCACCAACAAAATGATACCTAAACTGGAGTTCGCAGAAGACTCCGAATGGCCGATTTGCCCCTTCGCTTCGCCTCTCAACCGCTTTGGTCGAATTTACCGAACCAAAGCACTCCAGGACTCGTCAAGCCATATAACTACTTCGAAGGCAAAACCCTCTCCCAATCTCCCCCTAAGCAACAAACCCTAGAGGTTGCTCCATATATACCTCCTCCTGAAGATCGCCATGAAGAAAGGCGTTCTTAATATCAAACTGATGAAGATCCCAATTATGAGTGGTAGCCAGGGAAATAAAAAGCCGAACAAATGTCATCTTAGCAACAGGGGAAAAGATATCAGAATAGTCCACACCATAGGTCTGAGCGTACCCTTCGGCCATAAGTCGTGCTTTCAATCGGGCAACTGAACCATTTGGATTAACTTTGACAGCAAAGACCCAAAGACATCCAATGGCTTTCTTCCTAATAGGTAAATGTACCAAGTTCCAAGTACCATTCCTATTCAGAGCATCCATCTCCTCTATCACAAGATTTCACACAACCGTGTGGTGGTACAAGGCTTCCTTTAAAAGTGTTAGGCAAACAAATAGAGTCCAAAGAAGCAATAAAAGAACGAGATTGAGAAGACAACTGGTTATAGGTGCAAAATGAGGAAATTGGATGAACACACTGACGTTTACCTTTACGAAGAGCACAGGAGATCAATAATGTGAACCTGATCTCATGTCGGCAACTGGGTAGAGGACTAGAGATTAGCGGGTTATGACGCCGAGTGTAGACTCCGAGTGGATAGGAGGTTTAACGCGGTGAATAGGAGGGGGTTGACTTATTGGAGCAGAACAAGAGGAGCCAATGTGTGGAAGTAATAGTATACACTAGAAGGTCATCTACCTCCCCTTGACTAGTGTGGGTCGGGGCTGAAGAGAAAGGGACATTCTCAAAAAACTTGACATCCACAGAAACCAAGTACCTACGAAGACTAGGGCAGTAACACCGATACCCTTTCTGAACCCGGGAATAACCAAGAAAGATACATTTTAAAGATTTATGGTCAAGTTTAGATACCTAAGGACGAACATCTCGAACAAAACATGTACATCCAAATATCCGAGGCTCAATAGGGAATAGAGGTTTATTGGGGAAAAGGAAGTGATACAGTGTGTCCCAATTCAAGACTGATGAAGGCATCCGGTTAATAAAAAACAGGCCGGTGGAAACAACATCAGCCGTAAATGCTCGGGGCACATGCATCCAAATAATAAAGCTTTAAGTGGGGCTTCAAGGAGGTGTCTATTCTTTTTCTCTCACAAGAACTCCATTCCGAAAGCAGAGGTCACCACAAGAAGTCTGATGAAGGATGCCATGTTGAAGCATGAAGGACTGAAATTGTTCTAAACATATTCTTTGCATTATCACTTCTCAGATTTTGAACATAAACATGAAATTGAAAAGTACTTAATCTTAAGACAAAGTGCATGGAAATGAAAACAACTAGAGCAAAGCCATAACATAACCAAGTGGTTCGCTGTGAATAATCATCAACAAAAAAGTGACAAAGTATCGAAACCCGATTGGGACAATAACCGGGCACCTGATCCCACATCCGAATGGACTAACTCAAAGGAGCACTAACCGCTTATCGACTCTAGACTATAACCACATGGCGATGTTTTGCAAATTGACAAGACTCAATAATCTAAGGACAACAAACTCAAAACCGAGGACACAATTTCCTTTAATAATGGCAAAGAAAAGACGACCCAACCGAAGAATGTCTCAAATAGTGTAGTGACTCCAAAACAAACACAGGGTCTCGGGACCGAGGATCATGCGATGTATAAACCCCTACGCTCACGCCTCTACCAATAAGTCGTTTCGCCATAAGATCTTAAAAGAGACAAAAACCGGGAAAGAATGAGATATAACACTTAAGTGCCCAGCACTCATAACGCACATCAAATTAAAAGAAAATTTTGGTAACCTAATACTGATGTCAAGGAATAGATGGAGTGCGTACAATTGTGCTCTAATTCCAAGAACACATGAATGCGGTCCAATCACAGAGTGACAAAGGAAGTGTAAAGGTTAGGACTAAAGCAGAGAAAAGATCAGAGTTACCTATCATGTGATTCAGGGTTCCGCAGAGTCAATGACCCATTCTAAGATGAAGAAGATACAAGACATTTATTCGGTTACTTGACTCGGAAGAATAGCAAGAATTCTGAGATGGAGATCTTAATGAATCCTGATACAATTAGAACTTGGCTAATTCCGTGGCTGAGAATTGAACTGACTGATCGGATGCCTCGCAGTAGAAGCTTCCATGAGCAGACTGAATTTCTCGATTCGAATTCTCATTGCTTACAATCGCGTATCACATGGCTAGGCTTATGACAATAAGAACAAACAACACCTCCAAAACCAGGCCCTCTAGTGTTATCGCCTGGATCACTGTTTTTATTTTGTTGCTTCTCTAACTCAATGGTCTGTCCAATAAGAGCACCGCCACCGGGGCAGATAAAGGGTAGGTGGAAGAAGAGGTGATACCAAGGCGAAGAATCATATTCTGAGAGATGATATCTCAGACTGACAAAATCTGAGCCTGGGCCTAAATCATATTCGTAAGGAAGAGCGGCAAGAAATCCCCATAATCGCTATCCGCTTCGTTGACTTTGCCGAACTTTGACATCTTGACTAAAGGGCATAAGCATATTAAGCTCTTCATGTATCTTTTTGTAGGCCATAAAAAATTCTGTGAGTGATTGATCTTATTTCTCTGATCGATAGAATGCTTTACACACATCAAATATACGAGAAACATTCCCCTTTCCAGAAAACACAAACTTCAAATAATCCATTAGCTCTTTAACAAATTCACAATGATTAACGAGGCCCGCATCATTGGCCGTATAGAATTTACGGATTTGATAAATGCATGAGGATCCTCCTCCATCCATTGCTCTTTCGAATCATCGGTTGGCAGATACTTAGTGAGGTGACCGCCCATACGTACACTCCTGAAGTATATTCAAATTGTTTTGCTCCATTCCAAATAGTTGGGACTAGTTAGCTTATCCGTGATTTCGACATCATCTGACCACTTCGAGCTTTGGTGCTGCCTGCTTTCTTCTCCTTTGAATAACTCATTATGATACAACAAGAAGAAGATCAAGAGCAGAGAGCACTCCTTAACTTGATTTTGGAAAATCATAAACCCTAGAAAAGAGGGTTATCTTAATACCAAAAAGCCCTAAACCACTGTGATCCAGAACCAAACAGTGGAAACCAAGTGTACTGTGAGGCCCCGGTCGGGCGACTGACGACCTTGGAGGAGGAGCTCGTGGCCCGAATAAAGATCCCACGCGCCCACACGAGCTGCCACAAGTGTGGAACTCGATTCGAAATCTCACAATGTGCGTGAGCTTCACAAGCTCTGATCCGACCATCTGATTTTGCAATGTACTGTCGGCGGTCGACGAACCCTCCTATGCCGGCGGTGATTCCACGCTCCTCTGTGTGTTTTAAAAGTAACCCTCCGACAAATTCTAGATTGCCGAAATTTCTCCAAAAAATTCTCCAAAAAATTCTCAAACTCAACCTTAGGCTCTGATACCATGTGTAGAAACAAACTAAGAGAGAATTGAGAGAAAGAATTTCTTGTGTATTTTTTCATTGAATTAACATGTGTATATACACAGGAGAATCTTATACTTCCTAATCTATTACAACTCTACATGTTATATTTTCTAATTTATTACAACTCTACATGTTAGGATTCCTAACTAGTTACAACTCTATATGTTAAGTTTCCTAACTAGTTACAACTCTATAAGTTGACAAATGCAATATAAAAAGAAAAAAAATTGAAGAAATTAATACACTTGGAGACTAACCTTTAAGAAAGAAGCTTTGTTGTGACCTTGTTGCTTGCATACACTGTACGTTTGTGGTTTCCCTTTTTTTGACAGCCTTGTTTCATAATGTTGAGGCCTTAGCTCATTCACTTCTCTCCTCCCCTCTTTTAAGTCATAACTAGACAACTCCTCCTCCTTTCCCTCCAGAACAATCCTCATTGGCCTCTTACACTTGGAGTAGCCAACATTAACCCTCAATTTATCCTTTGCATCCTTCATAAGGTCCTTCACTTTGCATTCATGATTTTCAAGAATTTTCTTTTTGAAATGCTTGGCTAGAAACCTAGCAGAGCATCTACGGTTAGTGAAGATTCTATAGCAGTTATGGTCTTCAAATAATGTTTTTACTGCGAGACAAGGGTTAGAACCATCTTTTGACACCAACAACACAAATGGGCACCCATCTTTACATCTAGCCCTTAATATATTTTACCCATTTTTAACATCCTTCAAAGCAGTGGCGGAGCTAGAAAATATTGTCAGGGGGCATAAATATTTTTAGGGGGAGCATGGTAGTGTGATGGGTAAGTATCATACCTTCCAAACAAAGGGTAAAGGGTTCAATCCCCTTTGTAAACAATTTTTTCCTAAATTTCAGGGAGGGCAAAGGTTCAATCCCCTTTGTAAACAATTTTTTCCTAATTTTCAGGGGGACCATTTGCCCCCCCTAAGCCCTATGTAGCTCCGCCACTGCTTCAAAGCCACTCCCATAGATATAGCATACCATGTAATGGATTCTCTAACTTCAGCTGCATTAGAAAATGTCATACCCAAGCTAAAAGAAGGTCTCTGGTCATCTACATTGAAACGTACATGGTGATTTCTTTCAATTGGGACAACATCATCATCAGACCTACCAAGGCATGCATCACTGTAATCAATGTCATCACTTTAATCTTCACTGCCCTCTTCATAATCATCATTTTCACTGTCTTCACTTTCCATAATAACGTCATCAACTTCATTAACATCATCCCCTGGTTCATTAATTGGTTCAGCATCAGGATTCAAAGTATCATTATCATTTGGTATCAATTCATCCATGGCTGGTTGTGGAAGATCATAACTAACTGTCAATACATTTGGAGTAAATACAGGTGCATCTATCTCTTGGGTGGCAAGAAAATCCACCACATTTGTCTGCATTTATCATACTTAGTACCTTCCATATCCCCTCATCATCCTGAACTAAAAATAACCCTTCATCCATATTCATTCCAGGCTCTAGAACATACACATGCTTGGCATTGTTATAACCCAATTGCTTTTTGTACACATCTTTAACAGTAATAATAGATAAAAAAAATCCACATCAAAATTCTCAACTAAAGGACATCTCCTGTCGCGTAACTTAACTCAGGATCCATAACCCATGAGCCCCATGATGCAAGTATAAATCAAAATGACCATCCATGCTGTGATTTGAAATTTAAAAAAAAATCAATAAACAATGACTTTAACAGGAAGAATTAATATTCAATAAAAGTAAGACAGCTACGTGACCACTGAACCTTAACTCTGAGCGTAGGGACCACTGAACCCTAACTTTGAGCGTAGGGACCACTGAACCAGCAGTTCTCGAAAAAAAATCCAATGCGATACTCAATGTAAGATTGTAAGTTGTAATCGAAAACATACACATTTACCCTTAACCCTAATTTTTCTATTTCTTTCTTCTTCTTCTTCATCTCTCTGCACCCCAACTCCCTTCTTCCTCCTCCGTAGTGGCTCCCAATACTGAAACATAGTGAGAATGGTCCGAAGTGGCTCCCAATACTGAAAAACATAGTGACAATGGCGCGAAAATAGCTAAGGGCGTTTGAAATTAGCTTTAAAACGGTGAGAAGGAAGACGATAAGTTGAGGTTCGCTTTTTTGTGCAAATGTACTTAATTCGATTCAAAATCCGATATCATACTATCCTTCGATATTGAACCGAATATAATTCACAACCGGATTTAACAAATCCGGATTAAAAACAATATACCGGATATCAAAATCCGGATTGTATTGTTATTACCGGATTTGTGATATCCGGTAAATGGAAAATATACCGGATTTGGAAATCCGGAATTTTGACTTATAACCGGATTTGAAAATCCGGATCCTATGATTTTTCCCGGATTTACAAATCCGGTAAGATCATTTATCCAGCTTTTTTAACTGGACATTATTTGTTGTATTTAATCAAGATTTTTATTTTTGCAGATGATTTCGATCATAATGTTCTATTTACAAAGAATTAGTTGATTGCACTGATGCATTTAGTAGTACTGAGGTAATTTTAATACTTTAAAGTTAGAATAATTTGTTTTAAGATATATCGAAATTAATAAATTGTTATTATCCAGATATTTTGTAGTCAGGATGTTTGACTGAACGGGCTCCTGAATCGCGAAAAGAACGACCTCGTTTATCGCGATAAAAATACCTGAGCAAAGGAGATAAGAGAAAGATAGAGTTACCCTTGCATGTGAGCGCAGAAACATATAGGCATGCAAATAATAAGTCAATGTAAGCCCTCAATCGAAAGGCATCGAACGAAAAATGTGATTGTCCATTTAAGATAATCGGTGCGGTTAACTAAGAATGACGACGGTCAAGAAGTCATTGGGCGATTTCATAATCATCAAGCGTACTAAACAATCAAGGGTCACTATGGGTCGTCGATTATCTGATAAGAAAACTATATCATCCGACATGACGTTAACTCGTGAAACCAAGGAATATTCTAACGCCAATCAAAAAATCGCGACAGTATAATGTTAGCACTATGAAAGACAATCTACAATGCACGCCATAAACACGACTACTTACTACACCAGATCGCAAATGCAACAACTAATGAAACAATCGAATGAATGTAAATATGTTGAATGGCATAGAAGGGGATGAGTTTAACGATTGTGTGAGAGACGGTTTTGGGCACATCCTACTTCTATTAAGTTGTTGAACGATTGGCAGCCGCTCTAATTCATGGATTGCACTTATAAACCAACAGATATCGCTTCCACTTCTCGAGATCAGAGGTGTGACATCTACAAATTTGACTTTTTCGTGGCATTCAGATACTTCGAGGCCAGCGCACAACTACACTGGGCAACGGAGAAGTTACAAAGTTTAATGTTTGGCCGATCGATTACCCAATGTCATTGTTAATGATAGGAGTCAAGCTTTAATGACCACATGTGTTAGTATTTCACTACAACAAATCTTCATAAGTGTATGGTATATATAAAAAAAATGTACTTGCAAATCAGAAGAAGTTAGTTTGAGCCGAAAAGAGAAGGAGAGGCATTCATGTCACTGAGTGTCCTCAGGTTTTCTTCTGAATGAGGACGCACGAGAGAAATTTAAGATCATTGGACAATCGATTACTATACTTACCCCGGAGCAAAGAAATACGTGACGTAGTCATGGTTGACTCTTTATAAGGAAAGATTTGTCGCAGCCTGGATGTATAAAGTAATGCATTTAGGCAATGTCACAACGACAGGTACGTTAATCGCACAGTTTTCTTCAAATATCTCAGTAAAAATGATTCTAATATATGTTTTATATTTTTTTATGTATCGAGGAGGCACATGCAAAGTTGAAGAGACATCTGGTTCCTCGCCTCAAGGATTTCAGAGTTCTTGAATGTAATAAACGCTTCTTATCGAAGTCAAGTAACATACGTAAATCAAAGCCAAGCCATATATATTTTCGTTGTTGAACATCAATTCCATAATGCTGCTTAAAGAATTAAGTGCAGATAGATTCAGGCTTCAATTGTTAACATGATATCGATGGAGTTTAAAGAGCAACTCAAGTTGAAATTGAGAAGGGAATATGTGGTTGCGTGAACAGAACCTCATACTGGTTACCTCAGGCGCGACGAATCTCAGAGTTTATCAGTTATTGTCGCACACCTCTCGATAGCTACAAGATTCTCATCGGCGCAATGACATTAGCGAATCCACAACGCTCCTCGCCCTGAAATCGACAATTACTCGATCGATAGTATTTGAGACAATTTGCTGATTGTGATGAGGCGTAAAATAGCATTAAAAAGGAAGTCGGTGAGAGTTGTTTATCCCGCAACGACATCTATGTTTCCACCATCGTAGCGGTTAAGGCAAAGGGTCGCCCTGGTCATCAAAAAATCAAATTATCTACTAAACGAAAGCCCTTTCTTTATTTGAAATTGCTGAATTCGCCACGATAGTACTTCACCGTACCACTGCATGTTCCGTGAAAGTACCTCGTTAAGCAAAGGAAAAAATTGAAGTACATGTGTTTTCCACATCAAATACGAACATATAAAATAACATCGTGGATGTTAAGGCGTATGGTCAGGATATCGATCGATTGTCAAGTTAATAGAACGGGGAAGACGGATGGGGAATCCGCTCGACAAGATTTGGACACATGAGCTTCCAAACTTTTCATGATGAGTATGTTCAATTGTGCGGATCAATCGACCGCGGTCACGGTACCGTTTATTCATTATCACGCCTCACTTTCGCTCCATATGATGTATGGATGACTTCCACTCGACATGGGTCATTTGATAGCCTCACGGTACAATATTGTGTTAGTCCATTTATTAATTAGACAATGCTCCAACATATCTCACTAGATTCAGATCACCCGCACTACTTCACCACAAACTGACGCACTTTTTGATTTATTGAGATCATTACTGGCCCGTGCTCGTTAAATTATATTATGTTAATCATTAAGTTTAATGTTTTTAATTTTTTGTTTTTTGACAAAGGATCTATCTTATTTTAGGTCTTCATGGATTCGACATCACCAATACCTCAAATTGCATGCAACTCGGGAGTACTATCGATACTGCGCTCGAGGATGGGAGATCCCTACACTTTGACGAGGCTTTGGGATCATTATTAGAGACGACTCGATGTAGCGACACAAGAGACAATTGATTTAGATGAAACATGATGTATCTACAACTTTTAAATGATTTATATTGTAATTGATATGTATTATATTTAATTTAATTAATTTAAATGAATTACTTTTAATGATGTAATTTAATTATTCATAACAGCATCCCAAGCATTTTAAATTTAAATATATTTTATAAATTATTTTAATACTTTAAAATTTAACTATATTATATAAATTATTTTAAACATAAATTAATCTAACAACTAATATAATACACAAATGAATCAAATTTATTTAAACATTAAAGTCTAACAACTAATACATAAACATAAAACTAAGTCTTTTCAACTTAACATATATACCGGGTAGATCGAGGAATCAAGTGTGTGACTGAAGGATCCGCAGCCGGGAGGAGCAATCACACCGGGAGAGGATGATCTATCTATGGGCGGAGGACAACCGATGCCGGTGGAGGATGTATTAAAGTGGGAGGGCTAAAAATGGACGGTAGCAGATGGAGTGTCGTGAGATGCCTGAAAGTAGGTGATGGTGTGGGCTTCTGAGATGGAGGTGTGATGGAGTGCCATGAGATCAAGTCTCATCCTGACCCAAAGAAGTATGCTATGTGCCTCGCTCGGCACCCAAAAATAATTGAGACTGCCTCTTCCACCGATATCACATGCCTCAATAAAATCAATGCTCCGCATTACGCCACATAAATAATACGGAACTTAATATTAGTATTATAATAAAAAGTTAAGTAAATATTATGTACAATTTAGATTAGTAGGTCAATGAAGTCCATATTTAACTTACAAGATCACCGGTGAAGCAAAGATGTGAGAAGTGCAGAAGATCATGCATCCGGCCGTGAAAACTCGATCTCACCGTGGAGGTCGAACGATGCGATGCGATATGCGATCATACCACATATACCCGCTTACACTCTCCCGAGCCCAGCATCGCATCGTCGACTTCACCGATCAACAAGACGTGATCCGTCCATTCCTCCCAATACCGATCCAATAAGATACTACCACAGTCGCAGGTGTGAAAGGGGCCGCGTGAGGAATGGTCCGACATACCCAACCGGGCGGCACCGCCATGAGCAGGCGGCTCACAACCACCACGGCAATCCGGTAATACGGCATCGGCAAAGGGCGCCGCCGATGATCCACGTATGGCTCCCAACGCACACCAATCTCGTAATCGACCTAGTCACTCCCGAATCGCTCGCAACCACGAATCACGCTGGCGCTTCCAACGTAGTGCACGTGGGTCGTGACTACTGCATTTAATAACCGAGAAGAAAAACATCTCAGGAAAGTGCTATAAATCCAGGCCTACATAATAAATCAAACAATTAATATCAATATAATCGATAATTGAAAATTATCCAAAAATTATCGAAAATTGTCATCAATCGTACCGCAAAAAGTGGTCGCAGCCACCTAATCAAGCGCACTCAAACCCGGGTCGCAGTGAGTCGCTGCCTGCACAGATATGCCGCATGCGCCGCACCCTGCCATAGCTACCAACCATGTCGAGGTCCCTATCAGCTCCGCACACTATCAGTGATACCGGGTCGCATTCTTATCAGCAAATAGAGTGCAACCAACCGGCGAGGCGCGTTCGAGTAGCAAACCTGACATCATCATCGATGAGACATCCGTAATAGTCGAAAAATGATCCTCGCCCATACACGAATCATGAGAACGACACGCTTCTCCGTCTTCTCGATGTCTCTACGCCGGTGGTGCCTAACAACTCAATTAATAAAGCATCGGGCATCGCCCACTGCCGTTGTGAGAATGATATTATCTTAATTCAGCAATAGGTATGTGTAAAATGGATGCGATCGCTGCCTAGCGTGATGGTCATCTCACCAAACTAAGATGAAAAGTCGGTCTCCGGTCGCCACCGCTCACAAAATGTCGACAACGCTTGCCTACTCGCAACCTCGAAGGATCGCAACTAGTCAACTGCGTTAACCCGCGCATCGATGCATAGTCTCGTAAACACGACCTCCTCCGCCGCATCAAGCTCCCATAACCCGGCAGCTCTGCGACCCATGGGACACCATTTCAATGGTGCTCGATCCTACAATATAAATGCTAAAGCAAATTACAATTCAAGTTAATAGAACTAAATTAACATAAATATATATATATATATATATGCTATATATATATATATATATATATATATATATATATACAACTGACAATGATCAGTTACTCTCCCAACCATATCTCGCCGCAACATGGTCATGGAAAACTCCGCACATGCATCTACATCGATAGGTCCTCCAGAATTCCCGCATTCCCGGGCCTCATCCCCATCATGCCGAGGATGCTCAACCTGGACCCCGATCTAATACCGGGCTCAACCTCTCTCAATTGCACTCGTTGTCTACGCTCCGATCCCGTAGGTCGTCTACGAGGTGCACTAGATATACCTCCTCCTCGAGTACATGGTAGCATATCTATTTCAAAGAAAATAAAGATTGATAAATTAAATTAATATAATCATACTCATAATCATTATTTTTAAATAATCATGGTTCATAATCTTAGCAAGACATCATTTTCAACACCGCCTGATTGATTCAAATACCCTCGTTTTTCTACATCATTTTCCACCCAACTCAGCAAGTAGCATCACAACAATGGTAAGTAGAGATGAAATGTCTCAAGGAATTTCCATCAAAGAGGCACTTCATCATACCACCCAACCTAACTTCACAAAGCCCTACTCCCCCAACAACTTGGAATTGGCAATTAAAGAATGAGTCAAAAGAAAAAACATAACAGACAAATTTACTTGTGAACTAGCGACCATTTCCGGATCGATGTTCTTCATAGTATTTAGGGGAAATGAAAAGAGAAAAAAGAACATGCTATTCTCATTTTTCATGCATCCATTGTAAATGCCGACGGACATCACGAATCCACAAAATCAATTCATCGACATCATGAAATCCGGCTGAATCACTTATCCCGACATCAAGAATCCATGAAATCTCAACTTTATCCTGACATCATGAAACCGACACAAGATCTAACCGATTCAATGAAATTCGAAAGAAGTCAAATTGATTTGAGAACCAAACAAAGAAACCGCATTTAAATTTAAAAAAAATCAGCTATAAACCCATTTTAACTGAAAATGTGCAATAAATACAACAAATCAAATAAAGAAGCATACTTACTTTGGATATTTTCGTCTCCTGGCCGACCGATCGGTGTTGTCTACTGCTTCAGGAACAAAGCGAGGATGGCTCAAGGGAGGATGGAGGCCGGGTTCTCGATTGGCAGGGAAGGAGGTGAGGATGAGATCGCATAAAATTCGAATGAGCCAGAAAGAAATTTATTTTGTGATGTACTTGGTGAATAAAAGGTAGAGATATCACGGACAAGACATGTAACCTCTTACGCTCAGACATCAGAATTGCATCATGTCCGAAGCGCATTGTACTTTAAGGCTTGTTTTTTTCCTTTTTGTTTCTTTTTTTTTTTTTAGCAATTTTGATGTATTTTTAATCATTTTAATAAAATATAAAAGTATTTGTCTATTTTACTGAACGTAACAATATAATAAGAGAAAATTATGGTACGAGGTATTAATTTAATTCTATTTAAAAAATAGTTTATGAAGAATAAAGAACTAGAGATAGGTTAACTTATTTAAAATTAATTCATAATCGGGGCTGCATATGTTAAAGGCATATTTTCTTCTTAAAATGCCGATTTTGTTAACTGATTCAAAACAAATATGTATATTGAACCCTAGACCTTAATGAAATTGCCATCCAAATTTCTATATTTTAAAGAACAAATTTATGTTTTTCGACACAAAAAAGAGGAAAACACAGTTGGCAGCTAAAAGTCTTTTTTTTTTTTTTTTGGTTTTCAAGAACAAAAAATAGAATGTTTTAGGTTCTCAAATAAAGAGGGGTTGTTTTGGGAATTTAGGTGTCAATTTGATTAAGGATTTAGAGTTCAAAAAGCGTTTTTTTTTTTTTTTTAACTTTCAAATGGGTATTTTAGGGGAAAAAAAGGCCCCCCACATGTGCAGCACCTATGAGGAATTATTTTGAAAATGAGTTAATATCATTCTTTGTAAACTTTTTTTTTTTTAATTAGAATCCAATTAATATACCATGGCATATTTTTCTCATATAGTAAATTGTCTCACTCACCTCCATATGTCATGGCTTTTAAAAATGTTGAGCACATGATCTCGTTATAATGGACAAATATAAAAGTAACATTAAAAAATATTTAATAAAAAATAGTTTATATGGAAACACAAATTTTATATGGGAAAAACAATTTAATCATTTTTTTTATATCTATTCATTTATCATTACATCGTTATAATATTATGCCCAATCTTTAACCGTTGAGTCTTCCTCATTGGCATAATTTAATCATTCTTTATGGTATATATATATATATATATATATATATATATATATATTAAATTTGAACTTTTGTCTCCCTCACCTTCATATGTTTTGGCTTTTAAAAATATTGAGTGTTGTACCTCATGTCTATAATGGACAAATATAAAAGTAATATTAAAAATATTTTATAAAAAATAGTTTATATGTAAACACAAATTTTATATAGGAAAAACAATTTAATCATTTTTTTTATTTCTATTTATTTGTTATTATATAATATTCTGTCCAACCTTTAACCATTGAATTATCTTCGTTAGGCATAATTAAATTTGAACTTTTGATGACTGGACCATTTTGATTTGGGGTGGGTCCAATTCGGATATAATAATGACATATTAATTTTTACTATAGTTTTCAAAACTTTGGATAAGGAAAAAAAATACCAACATGAGTGCATTTAGGTAGTCCACACCAACATTAAGTAAGGACAAAAATCGCTTTTCTACGATTTTCAAGTAAAATCGGTTTTCTGTCGTCGAACCATTTCAAGAAAACTCCAGAATCTTAAAAATCGCCGATTTTTCACCGATTTTACGGAAAATGCCGATTTTTTGGCAATTGATTTACACGAGCCCCGGGAGGCGTTATGTCGTAATGACATTTTTGTCGACATTCGCTATAAATTCAAAAATTGTCGATTTTTCGGTGCTTTTTCATCGATTTTTCGACGCTTTTTCCTGAATTATCCTGGCCCTTAGATTTTTTTCTGTTTTTGATCTGACGGTCCATATTTCGTCCGCTTTTTTTGAAAAATCCAACAACTATATTTTTTATCCAACGATTGATTTTAAACCTGAAGCTTGATCTAACGGTCCAGAATGATTTCTAACGGATATATGATGATCCAACGGTCAAATTTGAACCAAAATCAAATCCAACGGTTATAAATAAATCACAATGGTTTTTTGACAATCCAATGGCTATTTTGACTCCAAAAAATTATATAAATACCCCTAAAATCATACACTTTCATTACAAACTAATCCATCCACATCTAAGCTCCATTTCACTCTTAAATAATTTTTCTTTGTTCTTATCCTAATTTTTTGGAAGATCTTGTGAATTAAGCATGTTTCTTTACCATTAATTTTGTTTTATGCATATTTTATTTAGTTTTATTTTGGTGTTGAAGTAGTTTATAATAAATATTTTTATACTATAGTTTTATTTTATTTTTATAATTTGATAATACTATAGTATAATTTTAGTTAATTAATTATATTAGTTATTTAGTTAATAGTTATTTAGTATATAATGTTTCAAACTTAGTTATTTACTATAATCTTGTTTTAGTTATATAATGTTTGAAACATTTTATACTATAATCTATATTTTTATACTATAGTTTTATTTTAGTTTCATTTGGATAATATACTTTTAGTTAATTAATTATATTATTTATTTAGTTAATAGTTATTTTAGTTATATAATGTTTAGAAACATTTTTATACTATAATCTTATTATTTTTATACTATAGTTTTATTTAGTTTCTATTTGATAATATAATTTTAGTTAATTAATTATATTTAGTTATATAATGTTTCAAACATTTTTATACTATAATCTTATTTTTATACTATAGTTTTATTATAGTTTCATTTGATAAATATAATTTTAGTTAATTAATTATATTATTTATTTACTTATTGTTATTTTAGTTATATAATGTTTCAAACATTTTTATACTATAAATTCTATTTTATAATTATAGTTTTATTTTGGTTTCATTTGGATAATGTAATTTTTAGTTAATTAAATTATATTTAGTTATATAATGTCAAAACATTTTATATTTATAACTATATTTTTATACTATAATATTAGGTTCATTTAGATAATATAATTTTTAGTTAATTAATTATATTATTTATTTACTTAATAGTTATTTTAGTTATATAATGTTTCAAACTTAGTTATTTACTATAATCTTATTTACTATATTATTATCGCATACTAATTCTCAATCACTATTATAAGATACTATCTAAACTAAATTTTCAATACGCACTCAGAATGGCTCCAACCCCGAGCTACTTCAAGTTTGCTCATGCATGTTTTTTCTAAATTATATCCTAATGCTGAAGGCCTTTCTAATTTTTGAAACGAGGTAAAATAATGAGTTTCTAATTAATTGATTCAATTTCTTCGATTACTTTTTTATTTTAGATTTTTTGACATTTCAATTCACAGCTTATACTATTCTCATGACGCAAAAGGATTTCCATGATTCAAGAAAGAATGGGTCACAAGATCAAAAATGGTTCACATGAAAAGTTAATTCTCATTATGGTAATTTTATAACTATTTTATTATTATATATCGAATATAAGTAATTTTATCATAATGAATTGTGGTTTTGTATGAAATCACGCTTTAACGTGGGGCGAGCTACCAGCCGTTATTTCCCAAACCGCATCATCTTCACCATGAAGAAATCAGGAAGACATTTCCGTCTAATTCATACCCAACAAAGAAATTGGCTTGCTTATCCTAGCTCCAAATGGGTTTTTTGTTATTACAAATACTAAATCAAGATTCGTGATATGAGTCAGAGACCGAGCAAAGTTGCCAAAAATAATTTTCGATTTACTGTAGAAATTTCGCCGAAATACAAGGCGAAAATAATTAACTATTTCAATGGCTAGACTCTTTCCATTTAGATGATGAAGACGGTAACTCGATCCACGAATTGCCGCACATGTTCGGTATGCTGCATCGCTGAATGTGGGTTTTATCCAAGAAGTTCATAGTTGAAAGTTTTAGTCAAGACACGATAATCTATTTCAACCCGTCAGAGCATTTCGACCCTCCTTTTTTATTCAAGCCAGTTGAACATAGTAATAGACTAAGCTACTTAAGATTTACTACGGTGTTACGACACAAGAGAGGCAGGACCAATTAGACAGAAGGACATCGAAATGATGTGGGAATATTGCATCCAATAACAAAGTCAATATCCATCGTTCCATTCACCTGAAGACGATTTCACCATGCTACACAAGATGAAGACCACTGCCCAGCAGAGAAGAGGGCCAAGTATCGGAGCCACCGGAGCTACATGTATAAGACAACGGATGATGACGCCACCTACAACGACGCATTCATATCTACGCTTTTGGGTAGGAGTCAACGAGGTCAGGCAGAGTCTCAACATATTTACGTATCACACGCTCAAGCTACAATCAATATTATCGCAACAATTCACGCCTCTACATTTAATATCATTTCATCAAGACGATCCCTTCACAACAACGGGTTCCGAGCCACACTCCGCCTTCATTTCGCTTTAAACGACTATCACGGACAGACTCCTCGACAAATTATAACCGAACATCGTGATTCAAACAAGTCAGAGCATTCACATTTACGATTTTTATCGCTCAAAAAGATTTCCATAAATTTCAAAGATTTTCATAATTTTCAGATTACCGATATTTTCGGCTGTATATCCACCGATATTTTCACAAAATATCCAATCGATATTTTCACAAAATATCCACCGATATTTTCACAAAAACTAAACGATATATATCCATAATTACCGATATTGCCTCTTAACATTAAATAACGCTGCATTCCTATCTTCAACGCTTAGTAGATTCTTATGCTTTAAGACAAAGACATAAATAGTTGTCAAATCACTCATGATTTTGACATTTGCTATATTTGAAAATTATTGGGAAATGTTCTTTCTTCAACAATTAAACAACTCAGAACTTAGATCTATTTCCTTTATATATCTCTCTCTTTTTTTTTTAAATATTGAATGCTTTTATCATATTGACATAACATGAGTGAAACATAACGGATAAATAATTGTGAAATGTTAAAACACTAATGATTTAGGTTTTAAGTTTAAAACATAAAAGAACATTTTAGTCTTGGAATAAAATCGTACTTTGACTTTTATTATAATGCATAAAAACGACAGGTACAACAATGTAACTATATTATTTTCAAAAAAAAAAAAAAAACAATTTAAGTATGTTCTTTTAAAAAAAAAAATTTAAGTATATTATTTAAAAAAAAAAAAAACAATGTAAGTATATTGCATACTATTTAATTTTTACTAATAGCATTAATTCCATTGTTTTTATGGTTATTTAAAATGCTGGTGGACTCTATACTTAACAGCCCGTTTGGAGCTGATTTTTGTCATAGTGTTTTTAGTTAAAACATTTCATATTATAAACTCTCCTATAAGAAATGCTTTTATGAGAATCTAAAAAAATGATTATAACAGTTTTTTTAATAGCATGGAACATAAGTACAAAAACGCTTTTAATATAATTAAATTACTAAAAAAATAACATTAAATTTAATTATAAATTGAAAAAGAAAATATTATAGTTAGTAAAAAAATTTATCACAAAAATAGATAGACATATATAACATATAAATTAGTATAAATAAAATAATTATTTTTACTCTTGCAATAAAATTTTAAAATACTTATTAAAAATGTTGGATTCATAAGTAAATATCAATCATGATATTATAAAATTGCAAAAAATAAATTTTGACCAAAAATTTCAAGCAAACATTGAAAAAAAAATGGAGTACAATGGAATCAAGAACAATATTGAATTAGTAGAATTTCGACTTGTAGTGTCGACACTTAAATGATAATTGGGAAGTTGAGAGAAAAGGAAAACACTACTGTCAAGATATAAAAAGGTTATTTTAGGAATATTTAAAAACTTTAAAAGTGTTTTTTTAAAGCACTCATGAGTGTTTCACTAAAAAAACATTTCAAGTGTTTTTTTAAAGTCTCAAAATCCTTGTTCAAGGAATTACCAAACATCTATTTTTTATATTAAAAAGACTTAAAAGCGTTTTAATGTCCAGAAACACTAAAAACATTGTCAAATGGTTTAGTTTAAATATATGAAATTTAAGTTAAAAAATAACTTGAATCCGACTTAGAGTCTGTTTGACATGATCATACTCAACGTGTTTTTAATGGAAATGTTTTTTCTAAAAATGTTTTTCAAAAAAATAACTTGTGAAATTTCAACACAAAAAATACATTTTCAATTTTTTTTTTTAAATGTTTCATAAAGTTTGCTTATAACAACACTTTTTATAGTTAAAAAAAACTTCATATAATTCATTCATTCATTCAAAAAAAAAAACTTCACACAATCATTGTCAAACGAAATCTTAATTAACCCATTTGATACAATAAAACTATTGAAAATAAAATATAAAAAGAATAACACAAGTAGACCCTAGCAAGTTTTTTGAACTCAGTCCATAGATTTTATTTCTTCAATCTCTCAAGCAATTTTTTGGAAAGTAAAATGGAAATAGTATTGAGATTGATAAAGTCTTTTCACTTTTTTGTATAAGATCTTAAGAAAAAAAAAATTCACACTTATAAAACAATATTGAGGTCAAAACTCGTTATAAGGATGTATGCTTACGACGTTTGCTTTTTTTTTTTTACTTAACGCCGAATATATTCTTTTTCGAACTTAATGTCGACAAGACTTATACAGATTAAGATGTTTCGTTTGTTTTTTAATATCGGCAGCAAATACTGGCAAAAAACGGACGAGCTTCATTTCGAGCGCCCTCGCCCCGCCCCGTTTCTTAATGTAAGAGCTTTTGGTTTAATCAGGACCGGCTTTGTACGGCCGGGCTTACTTTTCTCAATCCGAGACTGTTCGTATTGTTATTCCCACCTCGATTATATTTAAAAAATATTTTATTATTATTTTATTTTATACTTTAATATAAATAATAATAATAATTATAATGTTTTTTAATAAATAATTTATAAAATAATGTAATATTTTTTATTTTTTATAAAATTATTAATTTTAATATAATAAAATAAAAAAACAAATATAAAAATAAAATAAAATCAAACGTAAACAGTATGGATTTATAATTTTTCTCATCCCCACAATCATTCAGTTTAATTTTTTAAATTTACAAGCTCGAGAATCAAAACACTATTCAATATGAAGGATGTGCCTGCCCGCCCATCCCCACTTACACCTCTAAAATATGTTATTATCATTCTCTATTAGATACAATAAGAGTTTTTCTTATTTTCTTGTAATGATTCTTTTCCCACAGAAACAAACATCACTTTTCTATTCAAAACTTAAATTTAATAAAGTCTAGTACTTTAAAACATATTAATGCATAAGCCTATTTATCTTCAAGAAAAATCAAAAACAAATAAATTTCTTCTTTATCACTTTCTCCTAACCTTTTCAAGACTATAACATTTTAAAACATAAATTTATATTTAATTCACATTTTAAACATATATTTTATCTCAAATATTATAAACTTATGGTATTTCTCAACCTTAAGCTTTATAGCATTTTAAAACTTAATGCATGTGTTTAATTAACACATTAAACATGATTTACTATTAAGTGTTACAAATTTATTATCTTCATCAGCTTAATAAGTGTTGTTACATTTGAAATATTATGTTTAATCAACTCATTTTTTTTATTACACGATATTTAATCAAATCATTAAACATGCTTTATTCTCAAATGCATGTTACAAACTTATTTTACAATTGAAGGTGGAACTATTTTTATATATTAGATGTTTAAAAGTATAACTCTTTTTTAAAGTGTAAATGCAACTATGCTTACATTTAAAATATTGTAAAAATATGTATCTTATACTTATTTTTAACTAACATATATGTGTATACCTATAACATAAATAAAGTATGACTCGAATAGTTTGTCTCAATTCATATATGAAAAAAGAGATCCAATTGAGCCCAGCTCAAGTTAAACTCTTGGGTTCATTACATTATCAGCTTTATTTTTGTTGAATTAAGTATCTAAATTTTTTTAATTTTTTCTCTTTTGGCATATCAACTTTGTTTTGTTTAATTAAGTGTCTCAATTTTTTTATTTTTTCTATATTGGTGTCGGAAACTTTTTTTACATTACATTAATTTTTTTTTATTTTGGGATATATCGGCTCAACTTAAGACATTAGAAGTTACCATGTCGGAAACTTTCCTTGTTCATTTTATATTGAACACTGTCTAACAAGCATTTCTTTTTCAAATATCTTACAACACACATACAGAGATAAACCAATAATTAACCGACCACATGTAAAAGAAGATGGACGGGTTAATGACAAGAGTATGAAAATGTTAACTTGACTACTTTTGGAAAGGAAAAAAAGGATCAAGTTAAAAAAAAAGAAAAGGTTTTTGTTCATCCAAGCTTAAAGAAAGAGTAAAAGTGTTTTTTCTGCAAGAAGATGGGACACATGAAGAAGGACTGCTCAAAATTTAAGGTCTGGCTTGACAAGAAAGGTACTCAATTTTCTTTTGTCTGTTATGAATCTAATATGGTTAATGTTAATCATAACACTTGATGGATTGATTCTGGTTTTACAATCCATGTTTCTAATACCTTACAGGATATGAACAACCTAAGGAAGCCAATGGGAAGTGAACAATACATCTATTCAGGTAGCAAGATGAGTTCACATGCCAGTTATCGCAGACTGCAGCCTTTGTTTTAAGCGTAAATGTATTTCGTTTAGAATTGGAAAAGACATTTTATGTTCCAAGTTTTTCTAGGAATTTACTTTCAATTTCAAGACTTGTACCTTTAGGATTTTCTTTTAACTTTTTAGATTTAGGTTTCAGTTTATCCAATAAATCTAAAGTTATTGCTTATGGTACATTGTCTGATGGTCTTTTCCACATTCGGTTACAAAATGATGTTACTTATAATTCTATGTAATGCTATCGCCTGGATTAAAAGGATGTTAGCCAGGAATGAGGAATCTCAATGTTATGGCACCGAGATTGGGACACATCTCCATTGAAAGAATGAAGAAATTGGTTAATGAAGGGGTACTTAGTACTTTGGATTTTGTCGATTTTGAGACTTGTGTGTATTGCATTAAGGGCAAGCAAACTAACAAGTCTAAAAAGGGTACAAAGAAGAGTACAAACCTATTAGAGATTATACATATTGACATTTGTTGTCTTGACATGGATGCAAATGGTCCGAAATACTTTATCACCTTCATAGATGATTATTCACGAAATATGTATCTCTACTTACTTCATTCCAAGGATGAAGCTTTAGACGCCTTTAAAGTTTTTAAGGTTGAAGTAGAGAATCAATGTGGAAAACGTATTAAGATCGTGAGATCAAATAGAGGTGGAGAATACTATGGTAAATACATAGAGAATGGACAAACTCCTAGTTCATTTGCGAAGTTTCTTCAAGAAAATGGGATTGTTGCCAATACACTATGTTTGGTTCTCCGGATCAGAATGGTGTGGCAAAAAGAAGAAATCGAAGCTTAATGGACATGGTAAGGAGTATGAGGAGTAATACAATGCTACCTCAATACTTGTGGACTAAACCTCTAAAGATGGCAGTGTATATATTAAATCGAGTTCCAACCAAGGCTATCCATAAGACGCCTTTTGAGTTATTCAAAGGTTGTAACCTAGTCAAGTATACATATATTGTTTGGGATGCCTGGGTCAAGTGAGAATTTATAACCCACAAGAAAAGAAACTAGATCCAAGGACCATTAGTAGGTATTTCATTGGATATGCTGAAAGGTCCAAGGTGTATAGATTTTATTGTCCATCTCTGTAATACTCCAAATTATACCATGATAGTTTGATAACATGTTTAGGGTATAATAAAAGTAAATGTATAATTTTTTGGAATAAAATAATGCTAAAAATATAATAAGCAAAACCCGGAATTAATCTAAGGGTCAAGGGTAAATTAGAAATTTACCAATCCAGGACTAAAAGGTCATAAGATGGAAAGATTATATACTAACCAGGAATATGGAATAAGTTGATCAAAATAATAGTTAGGAAGGACCAATTAGCAAAAATGGAAAAATTTGGACTCAAAATGGATAAGATCAAACTGTCTTAAACATATCCCATTTTGGCTTAGAATTAGGCATTTATGTAGAGAGAAAAGAAGAGGAGAAGAAGAGAAGAGAGAAGAGAAGAAGAGAAGAAGAAGGAAGAAAGGAAGGAGAGAAGAAGAAGCTTTGGCTGGGCATGAATACTAGTTGGCTAATTCAGATCACATGCTAGATTTAATTTGTATGGAATTCATGGGTTAGGAATTTTCCAACCTCGTTTTGTCTATATGTAGGTTAGAAAACCCCAACTTACAAACAAGCGTGATTATCATATCCTCACCTTATTTAAAAATTTGTATAGTATAAATGTTGGGTTTTATGGGAGACGCTGTCTGCTTTTTTTAAACCCATGTTTTTGTTTTGGCTATAACTTGGTCATCACTCATCCAAAGACTTATAGGAGAACAAATATTCTTGAAATAGGTATATGCAAATTTAGACCCCAATGCACCCAGAAATTCATCAAAGGGGAGCTAGGTCAGACAATGCCCGCTCGGCTGACATTAGAGTGGTCCTGGTTGTTTAGGCCATAAGCTTCCAGTTTCACTCATCCAATTTGAGGATTCAAAATTTCGTAAAATAGACTTCAGAGAACAAATCTCCTTGAAATGGCTGCCAAATTCAACCTGAATGTTTTTAAAATTTGTCTAAAGGGAGCCCTGTTTGTAAGAAATAGTTGATAGTATATGGAAATATATGAAAATGCAAAGATAAGAGTAAATGATCGTAAATATCACATATGATTACCGGATAACAATAGTTATTCGGGGATATGAGATATTTACTGAAAATGAAATAAAAATGGATTGTCTGCATAAAACATGTTAAAGGGATAGATGAGCATGCCTATTAGAGATAAAAGTCTGTAGCATATTGATCAATTGGCCCCGTTTGGGTCATTACAGTGCCTTTGGGCCCTTATAAAGGTCATTGTCTTGTATAATGATAACAACGTCTTCGGGCCCTTATAGAGGTCATTGTCTCGTACAATGATAACAACGCCTTCGGGCCCTTATAGTTTCCCGTATCCACTTCTAAGGTATATGCAGACATGAAACATAAAAACAAATGACAAGAATATGCAAATGACATGAATATGATAAATGATATGATATGAGAAGCATAACACTGCTATGTGATGATAAGTATACTGTGACAAGAACAAGAGGTAAAGTGTAAAATGATACGAAATGTATATGAACAATGATATGAACACACATGATATGATGGGCAAGTATGAGATATATATAAGCATGTGTAAAATGATATGTATGAATATGTATATGCATTGTGTAATATGTGATGATCCTATTAGAGGTCGGTCCACGAGTATTATTCCCATTAAGCTATGTTTAGCACGGGTGTTTCATCCGTAGGTACGTAAGAAGGAACTAGCTCCTGACAATCCGCACGCAAACTGGGTCAACACAATACTAGCCCACCGAAGACCTCTATCACTCATTTTGTATATGTATATAAGCTTTTTTTTTGTAAATGATGTAAAGTTTGTATATGTTGAGCACTCCCATTTATGGAGTTTGAATATATTTTGTAATCCACTGCTACAGAATATATTTCAAATTAAATGTTTAACAGTATATGAATGAACAAGTTTATAGTAAACAAAAAAATAAAATAAAATAAGGCGACACTCGCCAACACCGAAAGCGCGGAGTCGTGCCATAATCTCATGGCACTAGATCAGGGAATCAAGAAATACGAAAGCCGAGAATGACTTGATCAAAAGAGGGAATGATTAGTTTCAAGACATTGTTTATGACAAGGATCATTATGAAAGTCAACCCTTTGGTTCAAGTGATAGATTGATTGTTATTCACACTCCTTAAGTACAACCGAGTGTGAGATAACCAGTTCATGAAGTGCCACATACTGCTGATATCGATCATGTAGATCAAGTTGCCAATGAGGAAATTCTAGAAATTCTAGATCAATAAATTCCTCAAGAGAATGATGAAGCAACATTAAGAAGATCTACAAGAGTTAGGAAATAAGTAATTTCTCATTATTATATAGTGTATTTACAAGAATTGGACTATAACATTAGAGCCCAAAATGTGACGCCCCAAATCTGGGGGTCCCCTTGACAACCCGTCAACCTGCAGACTCCCGCGGATTTCGGGGCACTATACCACACCTGTTTGTGTCCCATTTATTTGGATCCATGGTTTGACAAAATCAGCGCAGACTCCTTGTTCTAGGAGCTCTACCCAACATACAACCCGTGTAATGTTGCAATCATAACCCATCCATGGTCTCAAATGTGGCTAGTATCACCCCATAAGGTCCATCCACCATGTCCCCAATATATCCCTTTATCGATCCATTCATTCACATTTAAATCTAAAATATGAAAACAAACGCTTTAATTACAATCCGTAGTGAGTTCGACACGCTCTCTCTTACCATAATTGTTCTGTAATTATTTAGACAATAGTCCCAAAAGAAATTAGTTACAATTCTTTATACAAAATACCTTTTTACAACAATGTTACTCAAAGTAATATCAAGGCCACACATCGACCTTTCATAATCACTACTACTGAGTCGCCGTCTCCCAGACCGAAGTGGTCCCACAACTAAAGAGCAATGCTCAGTAGAAAAATTCTTCTACAAAGGCTAGTCCCCACCTAAAATTCACATGCAATGACAACCATGAAAACGTCCAATCACATTCCATATAAATAATGCAATCCTATATGAAATATTACGTGTCATGCATGAGATGAGACTCCTCATGCCCACAACCCGAGTCCCGACCGAATTCTCACACCCCAATGCCATGTGAAACCAGTATCGGGTGTTTCACCAAATGACTTAAACTATCGCACAACCCCTCCAATATTCACTTGAATTTTTTTTTTATCAAATCTCGCGGTATCGTCTACGGGCAACATCTTTTCTTATTACACCGCATCCATCGTGGCGCCTTCTCGAAATTTTTGATCGCTTTCACCGCGGCTATCGTGCCGAATCGCATATAAATCTCTAGGTCTTTCACCGGGAGGGAATCTACCTCATCTTGCTACGCCAAACACACATGATTTATATTAATTATTGTTTATACAACCGTGAGTCTCACTTGATGTGGTCCCATTTCTCGAAGCTTCACTACACACATTCACCAAGAATGGTGAATACCGCACACGCACCACTCACACCCGACTCGACGTGGATGTGACCATGCATATGAATGCAATCATGCTACTTTACGTTACATGCAAAATTTATAAATTCTAGATAATTTTATATTTCTACATATAATTTCCATTCATCACAATTTCCATGTTAATACACTACGCAAGCACATATTAACATGATTTTTACACACAACAACGTATTATTTATTTTTCCTACAATACACACAAAATGGCTCAAATCTCGGACCCATAAAAAATAGGGCACTTCTTGGTCCCTTCATAGTTCGTCACCGAATTACTGTGATACCAAAACACACTTTGACGCCCCAAAACCCGGGGTCCGTTGACAACTTGTCAACCCGCGGAATATTCATGGATGTTGGGTAACCCGACACCACTCATGAAAATCGAGTAGCCCCCTTGTACCCGAAGCTCCTACCCCAAGGTACAAACCTGTCCCAACAATTAACCATGACCAATAATATGGTCCACATGCGAAAATACGCCACTGGGCCCCCAGATCAACACTCACAAAATACATCAACTATATACACAGTTCAAGAGTTAACAATACTCTTTACCAAACATATATTAAAACTTACAATTTGTAATACATGTTATACAAAATAAAACTAGCACAATCGGCTTTTTTTTCCTTCTAAGCGGAGAGAAGCCTCTAGTGACGTAGTCCTCTAATACACTCTGTACTTGAAATAGTGATCCATCGGCGAGTGAGCAAAACTGATAGTGATAATTTCCTACATGGGTTACTCCCGCTAAGTGCACATGTCATGGCCAAACAATCCCACATCAAGCAATTACATGAACCTACTTGAATGTCTACATGACCAATCCATGTCGAGTCCTCAGGCTTCCTCACATATATACGATAGAATGCGAGTAAAATATCCAGTTTTCAAAACAAGAAACTTTTGTTCTCGAAAACTCTGTAATTTTGGTAAATACATTGGACTACCTCAAGACGTTCTTTGGATATTTCTCAAAGCAGTCATGTTTCTCATCCGAAGTAATCTGATGCAGACAACTCTCCAAGGCAATTCTTCGGAAAAATCTTCCTTAAATTCCTTTTCACAAACATTTTCGATTTTGTTTCATTTCATGTCATGCACTCTTTTATGTGCTTAGGTTGCCCTAGTGCATATGGAATGCATTATGCCAATTTCAAAATAGTCATGCTAATATATAAAACATGTATATATATTAACATAATTAAATCACATAAATCATGTTATGCAAATTCACCATTAATAACACCAAAATTAGCTCACATGGGCTAATTAACAAACACAAGAAATTCATTTTAAATCACTTAAACACAAAAAAATTCACACAAAAAATCACACAACTATTCACATGAACAGTGCCAACTTGGGGTTTCCTTGTTCATGAAAGTACTCGTTAGGATTTTCTCGCTCAGTTCAAAGGTTTGAAAGGATCGAATTTACGACTAAATCAAACCTGAAGAATATCCTAACCATAAACATGGCTCTTAGCAAAAGAATATCACAAGTAGGAAAGATCCACCTCTTGGAGTTGTCGAACTCCACCAAATCGGTCGCGCACGTGGCTATCGTAGTGTAGATCGACTTTGCTTCTTACTCAAGTCGAGAAGGCAAGCTGATTAGATAATTAGGGAATCTAGAGAGAAGAAACTCTCTCTCTCTAGAAATGAAAAACCCCAGTACTTGCACCTTATGTATTTTGGTCTTCAAGAGGAAAGATCCAGCACTATTTGTTATTTTGTCTCATTCATTAAACTTTCCATTAATTCCATTTATGTCCCCTTTTGTCTTGATTTTGACACTTGGCACAATCTCGGCCATTCATTTCGTCGTCTACTCTGTCTTGCGGCGATAATGTCGCGAAAGTATATGTAATAGGTGACTTTGTCACATCCATATCTCTCAAACGTTTCTGACACCCAGATACCGGTGCCTGCGTGGGGAAATTGGGTGTCTCGGGTGTGAGGAAGTCGACACGTGGTTGCTAGATTTCGCGAGACGATTCCAATGGTGAAGTCCGTTTCGTCATCCGAGATCTAGAAAAATTTCAGATTTTGACCGAAATTACTGTTTTGCCATTTTTTTGAAAATTGGAATTTTCTCGGGTCTTACACATACCACAAAATCCAAAGACATCAGTCCCGGGATCAAAACTAAACCTCAACCCAGTCCGGGACTACTTGGAACCAGTCCCAAAAATTTTCAATATTCAGTCCCAAAGTCTTGGGACTAAATCACATGGCCTATCACGACCCCGATACATGACTTTTAGGCTAAAAATATTCAAAGTAGGAAAATTTCCTACCTCGTGGAGTTTGATGAAACTCCGTTTTGAGAGGCCACTCCTGTGGCACTGTGTGTGGATCAACTTTTCTTCAGACGACGATTTCAGTAGATCTTAGGAAGCCAAAACTCATTTCCCCCTTTCTCTCTCTCTCTCTCTCTCTTCTCCTCCCCCACTGCCCTTTTTGTGCCAAAAATGGCCCTTTTTCCATTTTTGACTTTTTTTTTCTTTTCTTATTTTCTTGTTTTATTCCTCCACTTGACACTTGGCTCAATGTGAGCCATTCACACAAGTGCACGACATGTCATGCCATGTGTCCCTCCCCTAAGGTGCCATGTGGTATCCACAGGATCATGCCATGTGTCACTCGATACCCGATGTCTCGAAAAATGTGAAATTTCGATTGTCTTTGAATCCGACGAAATTCGACGGGGTAACTAGATTTCGCGAGAAAAATTCAACGGTGAAGTCCGTTTCGTCATCCGAGATCTAGAAAATTTTTCGGTTTTCAACCGAAATTACCGTTTTACCATATTTCAGAAAAAATTGAATTTTCCCAGGTTTTACATAAAATGATTCGAAAACATTTTCATAAGCCATGAGTTCTAAGGAATCTAACTTGTGGTACAGTGCCATAAAAGAAGAGATGAATTATATGGAATTTAACCGAGTCTGGGGTCTCGTTAAGTTGCATGATGGTGTCAAATCCATTAGATGTAGATGGATCTTTAAAACAAAAAAGGACTTATTAGGCAACATTGAGAGACATAAGTCAAGACTCGTCGCCAAAGGATTGATTAGTGCCCAAAAAGTGCTATTTTGAACCCTATTTTTAATAGGTTTTGAGCGCTTTTTGTGTACTAATTGTTATAATTAACCCAATTGACATGTTCAGGTCCCTATTGTACTCCGATCGCGTGCAGGGTACATTTTTGTAGTTTTACGCAGAATTGGAAGCCAAATCGGCGTGTCAATCAATCATGCTCAAAGTCGGGTTGATTTTCATCAATTTCATATGGTTTTTCTATCAATTTCAGCAAGCGGGAATGAAGAATATCAAAGCAAGAAGAAGGAATAGTGCAGTGGGAATAGTAGCAGCAGGGAGCAATGGAACAGTGTTGAAGCAAAATTTCGCTACGCTGGAATTTTCGCTATCATAGCGAAAATTTTGTTTGTAGCGAAATTCTCTGCTCTTGCTGTTTTGTGTATAAACGACCCCGTTTTGGTTAATTTCATTTCTACCCTTGTAAGCTTTTGTTTTGGTTTGTTTTTGTAATTTCCCTTGCTCTGAGCACCATATAAGTGTCACACCCTGATTTCCACGGTGTGATTTATGTTATTTTACCATCTTTCTTTTTTTTCATCATGAGTCCCTAACATAGGACTCTTTCAAAATCCAACACTTTGCATAAAAGAAATTTACCCTTAATACTACACACCATATATATCAACCTGTATTTCCTCAAAACCTGAGGTCCAAAGCTCCACTTAGATGTCGCCTAGAAACGTAATTAAAACTCAACTCAGGTCTCAGAAAACATATATATACATGCTCGGTGCGAGTAAGTCCTCAATGCACCCAAGACTATACACTTACATGATCAAAATATGTTACACAAAATCCCGAAAACTTTCTACAAAGTGTCCCAAACTAATAATACAAACCAAATATACAATGACCACATGATCGATATAAAGCTTGTCGAAATATACGATGTGAACCTCCACAACACTAGATGTTCCTCAAAATGTATGCCCAACCACCGGCATGCTAAGGGCGCGCCATTCCCAGCCTCAGCGAAAAACCACACTTAAAATTGAGCTCTCAAGTCATGCAGCTGGTCTTGTACCTGCATCTAAGGTGGAGGGAATAATGGGGTTGAGTTGACACTTCATTAGTGAATCCTTAACAAGCCATGCTTATAAAACACATTTCAATCTGAATAATTCAACACATCTCAAAACATGAGCATTTTCAATTAATAGGTTGATGTGGAAACAAATGGATGCAATACTACCACTATTTCGACCCTCATCAGTGACTCTTTTGGGCTTTCACCCAGGGACTAGCCGATCATCCACTGAGCAACTGACAAATTCTTTGGGACTTACTGCAGGGGATATGCCCACATCACGATATAACGATAAATTGTTGGGACTTACCACCGAGGGATATGCCCACGTCCAGTATATGCGCGACCTTTATGGAGATTTGCAACCCGAGGGGACTAGTCATGATCAGAGTGTCCACTACATCAATCCGGACTCTCAGACCCAGTCCATACCCATGTCATGCTTTAAAACAATTTCTAAACATTCACCCACATGGATATTTAAAAACATCATGTACCGATTAATTCAAAAGAATTCCCATAGATATAAAAATATACACATTTATATATATCATTAGAAAATCACCTGATTCAAACAGAATGAGTACGAATTTCGTCAAACCATAGTATAAGCAGGAGAAGGTTACCAAGATCCCCTACCTTCCTTGGATTCAAAAATCCGCAAGTCTCCCAAGGAAGTCAAAGCGAGAGCTACTCGAAAGGATGCAATTAACAAGTCATGAATTTCTTAAACTCGGAAACAATCAAGGGTTACATAAATTACCCAATTGGTTTATTACTACTTCACCACTCGAATCCACACATATTCTTATACCTACCAACATAAACGCTGATCCTTCAAGAGCACTCTCTTTACACTTACTAATATCAACATTTAACACACCCCTTATTAGGGTAACCGCAAACGGCTTCACACAACACTTGTACCTTGTTTGACTATCTCAAGACCCCCTTTTTCTTTTTTCTTAACTTCTACATTTTGACCATCCATACATGTTTTGTTTCCACTATGGTCTTCTGACCAAAAGTTCCCCTATCTCTTAGCTTTCCATAGCCTCTTAAATCAGGTCATTCGGACCTCGGAATCAAGAGTTATGGTTTTTACACTCTGACCTCCTCGAGACTATTTCCTAGGGACAGAATCCGTGTCCTCACTTCACCCTTACTTTGACGAAATTATGGGAACAAATGAGCCATAATTTTGGCCATACTTTCTTCATGAAGTTACGCCCTATGTGGCTACTTTGAGCAGGATTACTGAATCCTCCATTTGGATCATGCTCTTTCGACTTATGACTAAAAAACGAGCGCTCGGAACGGGGAGACAGAATCTCTATTTGACTTTCAACCTCAATTTCAAGGGCCTTATGGTAGGGTTTAGTTCTTGGTTGCTTCTAGACATTCGAAGGGCTAGGTCTTGGGCTTCTTCTCCAACTAGAATCATCCAGTTCGGAGTTCTTTAGGCCAACTTATGGCCAAAACTTGTCATGGGGTCAAGGGGAAAAGTTGGACAGCACCTCCCTTGGACACACACACACACATGCCATCTTCACTAAACTGGTCTTTTACAATTTAGGGTTCCACCAAACACACCTTTCATCAAACCTAGGGTTAGGATGTAATCCCAACAAAACCTAGAATATAACAAGAATCCATAAGAAATACAACTAAGGCCTCGAAAGAGCATGTTTACATACGCCAGTGAACTTTTTCACCAAAAACCAAGCTTTCCTTCAAGCCTTTTCTCCTCCTTCTCTCTAGCTTCTCTCTAGAGACTCCTCTCCTTTCTAAATTTCCAGAATTTTCCACTTCCTAGCAAAGAAGTTGGTCTAGCATCCAAAGCCAAGAGGAATTAGTTTTGCTTGGCACATAGCAAGCTCTTCGTACACATGTATGTGTGAGAGATCTATACCATGTATATGAGGTGTCATGCCTCATGATGCCACATAGCTCACGGGATATTACACTTTAGTCCCTCTCCACTAACAAGTTTTCAAAGTGGTCCTTCAAGACATACTTAATTTCAAACCCTAACGAAACCACTAAACTTACCTAATTATAATTGACCCACATGCCATAAAAATGCAATCTAACACACTTCTGCTAATCCTCTAATTTAAACCAACCATTAGGATGGCTAATCTTAATCACAATTTAAAAATATCATAGGGCATAAGTTGCATTTGCTCCCAAAATCCTTGCTTGAATATAACAAAACATATGCAGTGTTACAATAAGTTCAGTCGATTCACAGCCAAGATCAACCTTCTTTTAATAGAATTTTTGGGGAGAAGCTTTTAGCTCTCCGTTTTTTCTATTTGCTCCTTACTGCTTTTATTTTTTCTTTTCTATTTTACGGGCGGCTAAGCACCTTCGAGGATGACAACTCAAAGGATGGCTTGGCTAAAATCCCTTCCCCTCCTTAGACGGGGAAGAGCTGCTTGGGTGCAGATACGAGGATCTTTGAGTTCCCACAATTTTTCACCTTGATGCATAGCGCGGGTTTGTGTTCCTTTTGAACTCCACAAGTTTAATCTCCTAGATTCACCTTGAATGACCTTTATTTGGTAATCTTTGAGTTAGGTGGTCTTATTGCTTTAGATCACTGAGATTCATTAGTTACCCTCATTAATCATTGTAATGTGGTCGAGGAAATTGTTCTTCACTATCGGTGACCATTGTATCAGTAAATACCATCTTTCAAAGGATAATTATTTGGTTAGGTTTTGCCTTCAAATGAAGATCCGGTTCGAAATGACCTGTATCATCCTCCTGACGGGAGGAAATGAACTTAGAGGACCCCTTAGTTGCCCCCAGAATCCCTCGCCCGGTATCCACGATACTTCCAAAGGAGACCTCTTTTATTATTTTTCTTATTTCACTTCAGTTTATTTCTAGTTTTCACCATCAAAACCCCCACTGTTTTTATCACCACCTTAAAATCCAAATTGAAATTCACCATTTTGAGCATACTGTAAATCATTTGGTACGAAGAAAACCCACACATATTAGATCTGAAATATATCTTTGCATTAGTTCACCTTCTCTGTTAAGGTAATTAGGTTATAAATTTTGTTGATTTATAACACCTACTGTGGCACGAATCAAGGATTCACTCAAAGGGCAGGAATCGACTACCACAGAGACTTTTCTCCCGTATCTAAGAAAGATTCTCTTCGGATAATCATGACATTGGCTGCCCATTTTGACTTTGATTTACATCAAATTGATGTGAAAACAGCATTCCTTAATGGTAATCGAGAGGAAGAGGTTTACATGATACAACCTAAAGGTTTCTCCTCTAGTGAAGGTTACATTTAGTTTGCAAGTTTAATAAATCCATATATGGATTAAAACAAGCGTCTCGCCAATGGTATTTGAAATTTTTGTGAAGTCATTGCTTCATTTGGTTTTGAAGAGAATATCATGGATCAATGTATATCTGGGAAGGTCGGTGAGAAGTAAGATTGTTTTTTTCTTTGTGTTATATGTGGATGATAATGCACTTCTGATATGATAAGAGTTTGTTATATGAGGTGAAACAATTTCTCTCAAAGAACTTTGCTATGAAGGATATGGGTGAGGCATCTTATGTCATTGGCATTAAGATCCATAAGGAAAGATCTTTAGACATTTGGGTTTGACTTGAGAAACCTATATCGATACAATTTTAGAAATATTTAACTTGAATTGTTCACCGAGTGTAGCACCCATTTTGAAGGGTGATAGATTCGATTGGAATCTGTGCCCTAAAAATGAGTTCAAACTGGAACACATGAAGAACATTACATATGCTTCAGTTGTTGGAAGCCTGATGTATGCTTAGGTTTGTACCAGACTTGACATTACATTTTTTATTGGAGTATTAGGAAGATATCAGAGTAATCTAGGTGTTGACCACTGGAGAGTTGTAAAGAAGGTGATGAGATACCTTCAAAGAACAAAGGATTACATGCTTATGTATAGACGAACATATAGTTTGGAGGTGATTGGCTACTCCGATGCAGACTTTGTTGGCTGTGTTGATTCTTGAAAATCAATGTCTGGTTATATTTTCAAGGTAGTTGATAGAGTTGTATCTTGGAGGAGTGCGAAGCATACCTTAACTGCCACTTTCACTATGGAAGCTGAGTTCGTATCTTATTTTGAGGCTAGCTTGCATGGTGTATGGTTAAAGAGTTTCATATCTAGGCTTAGAATTGTGGATTCTATATCTAGGCCATCAAAGTTGTATTGTGATAACTCAACTGCGGTATTTATGGCTAAGAACAATGAGAGCAGAAGTCGAAGTAAGCATATCGACATTAAATACTTATCCATAATTAAAGACAAGAAAGTGGTCATTGAACACATTAACATTGAGTAGATGATTGTTGATCCTTTAACTAAAGGCATGCCACCTAAGTATTTTAAGGATCATATAGGACAAATGGGACTTGGTTCCACGATGTAATTTTGTTGTACGTACATTCGTTATTTGAATGAAACTCTTATTCAGTATGATATTTTCTCGTATGGTTTTGTACATTTCAAATTATTATTATTACTATTTTGAGAAATATCATTAAGTTTGGACCTTGAATAAAAATATGGTTTATTCATTAAGTTTATGGGTTTTGTGGGTACCTTGGATCTAGGCCCAACACCTATGGCCAGCTGATTCAATATCCTTAAAGGCCAGGTCTGTAGGCCCCCCGGGAACGGGCCGGCCTTGCTGAATACCCCAAGTGTAAGATGGGGCCGGGACAATGGCCGGCCATAAATGCCGGGTGACTCTGCCAGGGGCGCTTGGGAATCCAGCCGGACGCCTCGTTGCTTAGGCGCTTATTTTCCCGAAGCGGTAACTCTCCCAAGTGAAGTCACCAACCGACTCTCTACTTTATAAGCATAAGCTCACTCATGAATTGACCCCGTCGCCTCCGACAAAATAGGAAAATCCTCTTGATCACAGTTCAATTGGGAAGGTAGTTACTAAAAGGGAAGAATAAGTCACCCTTCCTGAAATAAGAGTGATCTTTTCCTAACATTATGGGAAGAGAATCACCAACTAGCCAAAAAAGACGGATCCTCTTTCTCCCTCCATAAAAGAGAAGCAAATCACAACAAATGAGGTACGAGATTTCTAATCGAGATTACTATTACTCTAAGTTCCAAGTCCTCCAAAAAAAGACTGACTTTGCCATCGGAGGGACGACGGAACACCACCGCCGTCTTCTTTTTGTTTTACAGGTTGTAGCCAACTGGTGAATGCCCCGACGATTCAGTGACTTTGAGAAATTAGGAGACCACAATTGGCGCCGTATGTGGGAAACGCCGAGCAAGAAGTCATAGAGGCGGTACGCAAGAGCGTGGGTACATCCACTCCCAAGCGACCCCCCCGATCTGCAAAGCCTTAGCTGTTCCCAAACCTCCTACAGGACCGTCAGAATTCAGCACCGTGACTAGCAATCCAGTGAACCTAGCCCCTGAAGACCGGTTCCTCCTCTGGCGCCAAGAGCTGGAGGCAAGACAAGAGGAGCAGGCTAGGCAAATGGTTGAAGCTGTGTCTGAGCCCGAACCCGATTCGCGGGAAAGCTTGACTTACCTGCGAACTTGATTGGAAGCCAGTAAGACGAGCCATCTTGAGAGCCTCCACGCCCATTTCCTCCTTCGTCTGGCAAGGGCAAAGGAAGCCGCAGACGATATCGTCTCTTTGCGAATGATGAATTGTCCTCAGCAGTTCCCTCTCCTTTGCCGTTCACCATCTCCGAACACCGTGGAAGCCCACTCAAGAAAAAAGGCCACCTCGTCGGCCCATCCGGTCCATCAGTGTTGCAAGGCATCGCGTGCAAAGAGAACCCAGCAGGGATCAACAACCTCCGACACCAGCTCCCCAATATGTGCCTAACAAGGCAGGGGACCTCCCTCCGCCAGTGCCATCCATCTACCCGCCATATGGGGCCGGCCCCATGGCCATGAGTGATCGCTCACCTCCAGCATGCGGGGACCAGGGACGTGCTCTCCACTCCCCTTGGACCACATATCATGGACTACGATCCCCCCCGCGGTTTCACCATACCACCCTTCGCTATGTACGATGGTTCATTCGACCCGTATGATCACATGTTACATTACAATCAGGCAATGATCCTCAGCGCCGGGGATGACCGACTCTTATGTAAGGTATTCGCTGCCAGCCTCAAGGACCCAGCCTTGGCCTGGTTCCATAAACTCCCTAGGGGATCAATAAACACGTTTAGCGAATTATGGGCTGCGTTTGTCTCTCAATATTTATGCTCTGTTAGGCAAAAAGGGAACATTAGCTCCCTCCAATCCATTCTCAAACGGGAAGACGAGTCCATTCGGGACTTCACACGCAGGTTCGGGCAGGCTGTTCAGCAGATTGATATATACAGTATGGATGCGGTTTTGCAAAACTTCAGAAGAAGCTTTGGGCCAACCACCCCATTCTTCCAATCTCTATCACTGGACCCACCAGTAACCATGGAAGAATTGTACCGTTAGGCGGATAAATTCTCCTGCAGAGGAATGACATCCGAGCCGCCCGCGAATGAGGTTATGATAACCACCCGAGCGATAAGCTGGCCACTAGGGCCCCTCCGAGGCAGAAGTAACCCAGAAATTAAGAGCTAGAAGCGCCCGACCAGTTGTCCAGGAAGAGAGACCCCCTGGTTTGACTCTCAACATCGCCTATGACCAGGCTCCTGCCCTCATCGGGACCTCCTGAGCTAAATATTTACATGAGAAGCGGTCGGACCAGTATTAACCGTCTGATGCGTTATCAGGGGACCATGGCCATGAGACCAATCACTGTCAGAGCCTTAAATTCCTGGTAGAAAAGATGGTTTGGGCCGGCCACCTCAGACGATACTTGAGGGAGCCAACCCACGGGGCCACGGTCGCTCCCATAGCCAATAGGGCCATTGTAGAGATCGAACCTGCTCCAGAACCTCGGCCGACCATCAACTTCATACTGGGGGGACCGACCGACAACTAATATCAATCCAAGAAACAGCGGAAAAGGATGCTCTGGGCAGCCTCAGTGAAAGCCAGAGTGAATACTATTAGCAATTTGGGAGATGTCCCTACAGTTCAACCAGTGGACGGTCTTATATCCTTTCCACCTATCAACCCTACACGGGTCATCACGCCACACTACGATGCACTTGTATTAACTGTATGCATTGACAATTTTGGCGATACCACGGGGTCCTTGTCGATGGCGGCCTTGGTGACACACTCTCAGCCTTCAATAAAATGAAAGTCAGTTGATCATCTCATTAGCTGGCGAGGGGTTTTGTCGGAGTTTCAATGGAGCTACCACATTGTCAGTCGGGGACATCACCTTCCCTGTCAAGGCAAGTCCTGTAACCCAGCAAGTGCTATTCTCCGTGGTAGAAGACCTGGGGCCGTATAATGCTATCTTGGGCCGAGCCTGGCTGCATGCCATGAAAGCAATACCATCCACATACTACCAAAGCGTAATGCACGATCGATGCGGGCAGAGTAGATCTTCGGGGAAGCGATTAGCCACTAGGCGGTCTATCAACTCTCACTGCCCAGGAGCAGCAGTACAAACCCCTTTACTCAGGGAACCACCCCTTGAGGACCAAACGCCGCAATAGCAATCACAGTTGTCCGTCCATCCCGCCCAAATGATAGAGAGCCACTGGCCGTTGATCCCTTAGAAACTGTGTCCCTCGACGGGTCGGACATATGCATCTATATTAGTACCCTCCTCTCCGAAGAGGAGAAGGTCCAGTTACGTCAAGTTATACAATTCAATGTCGATGTGTTTGCTTGAACTCATGCAGATATGCTCGGGATCAGCCCCGTTCACGCCTCACACAAGCTAAATGTTGCCCCCTGCCTTAGCCCAGGTCGAGGCAGTGAGCCGTTTTGATTGAATTGCCCAAAGTGCTATTTGAGCCTATTTATTATAGGTTTTGAGTGTTTTTGTGTGCTAATCATTCCTAATTAACAATTTACACATTAAGGTCCACAGTTACATTGATCGCATTTTGGCAATTTTGCGAGTTATCGCATTCGATTTATGCCAAAATTGTTGGAGTCGATCAAGCACGAAGGTCGAGTCAAACTCGACATTACGGTCCGAGAGACTAGAAGGAAAGAAGAGAAGAAAATACAAGGAAATTAAAGCAGCTACAAAATTGGCTTCCTGCAGCACTAATTACCATCCTGCCACTGCCACTGTTTGCATTTGACTTCCTGCTGCCCGTTTTTGCCTTTTGTTCCTCTTTTGTTTTTCTTCCTTTTTTTGGCCCCGATTGTAAGAATATTTGGGGAGGTTATTTTTGTAATATGGTAAAGGGGTTGGCTACAAAATCCCCAAGCCAAGCACTGTTATAGAGGAGAGGGAATAAAAATTCTAGGGCAAAGCTTTCGGCCCATTTTTCTCCAGTTTTCCATTTTCCCTCATTTTCCCTCCTTTTCTCGGCTTCCAAACACATCTCTGAGGATGACAACTCAGGGGATGGTTGGCTAGGTCGTTCTTCTCCTCGAAAATGAGGTTCTTGGCTAGGAGTTTGGGGGGTAACTAACGGTTCCCACGTTTTTTAACGCAAGTTTTTATTTGCATTTTATTTCTCACTCTATGTTAGAACTCATTTGATATGCCTTCATTGATCGATGTTAGCAATATTTTAGGGTTGATGGATGCTTGTTGCTAGATCGCGAGATTCATTAGTTAGCTTCCTATTTGTCACTATAAGGAGTAGATCGGGAGGCACGATTTTTCATTTTAGGAACATTAAGGCTCGATAAATCTCTTTGTTTTCAAAGGGAAAATCATAGGGGTTTAGTCTTCAAAAGCTAAATGAAGATCAGGTTCGGGAAATGACTATAGGTCATTTTCCTAGCGAGAAATGAACGGGGCCCTCGGTGAACTTTAAAACGAATCCAGTAACTTGGAAGTATTTCGAGGGGCCTCTTTTGCATTTTATTTTATTTAAATTCCGGTTCCAAACATTATCAATCCTTTGTTTTTATAAATTCCCCAAAATCCAAATTGGAATTCACATTTTGACTTCCTCAAATCATTTATCTGAAGAAAACCCATGCTGTGTTGACCACTGAACCGCTATCTGCGGTAAGCTTGACTACGCGAGTAGGAGGAATATAGGATACAAATTTTTGTTGATTAGGATCACCCTAATGTGGCACAGTCACGTTTTCTGACCGCCACTGGTCATCGAGCAGAAGTCGATAACCTTCTGAGAATGGATTCATTAGAGCGTTGAAATACCACAGGTGGCAGCGATGTAGTAGTGGTTCTACGAAAGGGAGCAGATGGAAGTATGTGTGGATTATCTGGACCTTAATGATGCTTTGTCGAATGGCTTCCCCTGCTTTGCGCATAGATAAGATCGTAGATGCCTAAGCGGGGCACGGTATGCTATCATTCCTGGATGCCTTCTCGGGATACCACCAGATCCCCATACACCCTCCAGATGCAGAAAAGACATCCTTCATCACGCCTCATGGACTGTACTGCTACAATGTGATGCCCTTCGGATTAAAGAATGCGAGGGCCATCTATCAAAGGCTGGTGACAAAAATGTTTTATTTACTCGGCGACACTATGGAGAAGTTTATATTGTGATATCTTTGGTGAAATCAAAACAGCGTTTGGATCATGCCACTCATCTCCAACAGGCTTTCGACCTCCTCCGAGAATATGGTATGAAACTAAACCCCCTAAAATGTGCCTTCGGGGTCAGTACATTTAGATTCCATGGCTTCATGGTAATGCAAAGAGGAATAGAGGCAAATCCCGCGCAACTTAAAGCAATCTTGCAATCATGACTGACTCGAAAGAAATCCAATATTGGCCAGTCGGTTAAATTTGCCTTGGCGTTTTATTTCCCACTTCACTGACTGGCTGAAACCCTTTTTCAATACCTTGAGGGGCAGTACAGTTAGAAGATGGGACGAAGAATGCGTCAGTGTTTGGCAATTAGAACTACTTGACCGAGCCCCCGATCTGGCGGGCGGGCCAGGAGACATGCTGCATCTTTGCACAGTGGCCTCACGATGCGCGGCGGTCGGCCAGTAGCTTTGTTCAAAGAATGTGGGGATACGAAGTTAAGGCCGATGTTCTTTATCTGCAAATCCTTAACAGATGCGGAAACTAGATACACCCATCTCGAGCGGGCCGCCACAGCCTGACAGCCGCCATGCGCTCGCCCATACTTCGAGGCTCATCCGAATTTGTGGCCAGATTGATCTCCCACTCGAACGATTCATAAGCTTAGTATGTCGGAAGAATGGCGGTGGGCGAAAATGGAACCTAGCGAATATGGCATCTGATTACAAACCAAGACTTGCAAAGAAAGGCAAGTCTTGGTTGTAACCTCCTGTGAAATCCAGCGGCCCAGACACATGCACGAACATTGAGGGTGGTGGACCTTCCAGTTGATGGGGCCTCCAGGGCAATCGGGGCGGGATTGGTGCGTAGTGCCTCCCAGGAAAGAGTTGAACGGGCGGTGCAGCAGGCCCCGACTCCTCCAGTGATGAGTCGAATGCGAAGCCATGATGGCCAGGACTAGAACTTTCAGTGTAGGTGCTAGCAACCTCTTGATTGACGACTCACGGTGGTCGTGGGACTGATCCTTCGGTCGGAGTCGGGGAACCGGGAATGGCTAGATGCCTTCTCTAGTCAAGCGAGTAGGTACCCTCCACGACACGGAAACTCGAACATATCTCCGGAAGCGATGTGATTAGACGTGCCACACAGCGCGATAACCGCATCTGCAAATAACGGAAACTATATCCTGTTACTATCAACGGGCTCCTCCGTGTGCATACTCAGTAAGCGGGTAGAAGAGTCTCCCCCATCTTGGATGGATCCCATACGGCTCTACATAGCTATAGAGTACCGAGATGATAGAAGCGAGCTCGCCACATTAGATTGATCGACTGGTTCTCCTTAGTAGGCCAAGCATCTCATAAGCACGGTCCACAGGCGGACCATACGAAATGTCGACTCCGAGAGTAAAGGCCAATATGTGTTGTGAATTACACGAAGGTATATCACGGAAATCACTTTCGGGGAAGAACACTAGCCCAACGGGCTCTGCCTTGAGGATATTACTAACCGATATAATCCGAATCTTCTTGACTACGTCGAAAATCGACCCTATGGCAGATGTCCTATCTTAAGATCTCGGTGCAAGATTTGATGTCCATCTCTAGCCATATGGATTCGCAATGGGGATCGATATCGTAGGCGGATTCCTCGATGCGCTGAAAACCATTACTGGTCGCTATGGATTACTTTAGTAAGTGGATAGAAGGCGATGCGTTAGTCCAATTAAAGGCAGAGATGTCCCGGTTCATGCGGAGAAAGCCTCATCATTCTTGGGTTTGGCATTCCGAGATCAATCGTGTCAGATAATGGGCCACAATTTGACAGCTGGGTCTATCGGGACTTCTTCCAAGAACTGAAAATACGAAACTTGTACTCTACCCCCCGGTATCCCTAAAGGCAACTAATAGCGAAGCTTCAATGAAACCGGTGACGACCCTCAATGGTTGGAGCTCATTGAGAAAATGGGTGGAGGCTAACTGAGTGCTTTGGGCTTATAGGACCCACGGCAGCCATTCCGATCTCACCTTTTGCTCTCACCCACCTACGGGATGGAAGGCATTATCTGGCAATCGGCCTACCTACCATCAGGACAACAGCGCTGAATCGAAGAATGGGGATGCATGATTAGAGTTAGACCGCAGTGACGAGTTGCAGAGCGGTACGCAATCCGAGTGACATCCTACCAACGACGATTGACAAACTTTTATAACAAACGAGTAAGACCTCGGGTGTTCGATTGACGACCTAGTCTGCGAAGAGTTTTGAGACTACTTCTTGGACCACACAACGGGAAAGTTCCAACTTGGCCCCAGGAAGGACCATATGTAGTTACAGGCTCGGAGCAGATCCTATGCTATAGACAAAACCGAAGGAACCACTGTACCTAGAATGTGGAATGCTATGCACTTAAAAAGGTATTATCAATAAGAGAATATCGCTATTATATATAGCTGGCATGCCTTTGCATATTGATACATATCCAAAATAAAGTCTCTCTAAGTCAGGGCGGCGGTTCAGCGACTGCGGCCCGGCTCCAAGCCCGGATCACATGGTGGTCAATCTCTAAGTCCCGGGTGTGCTTGGCTCGCTACGACCTACGGCCCAGCCCAGATCACATATGGCTGGTCAATCTCTAAGTCCGGGCGGCGCAACTCAACGACACGCCGGCTGGCCCGAGATCACATATGGCTGGTCAATCTCCCCAAGTCGGGCGGCGCGGTTCAGCGGCACAGGCCCGGTGAGATCACATATGGCTGGTGAAATCTCAAAGCCGGCGGCCCTTGACTCAACGACTTTGCTGGCCTAGCTCGGTAGTCCATCTCAAAGCCGGGCGTATGACTTCGGCTGACTTTGCCCGGCCATTTCGAGATCACACCTAGGTGGTCTATCTCAGCTTGGCCGGCGGCTCGCGACGCGGCCCGGCCATCGTTACATATGGCTGGTCAATCACTACAATCCGAGTGGCGTAGCTCATCGACATGCCCGACCTAGCATCTAAACAGTCAAAATCACAAGTCTGGCTCTCTACAGGTAAGTCCTACCAGTCGCATATATACTAAAAACAAGAACGGATAAAAATCCATATGGGGCAGTGCCAAAACACCCAAAATAATCAAAGTGAGAAAGAAAAAGCAAATTGTTTGGTACGACAACATCAGGTAAAACAAAGAACTTAAACTCTACTCGGTTGGGGGATCCGTTGGAAGAATAGCCTCCTCTTGAGCATTGGGAAGCGCCTCCTTCCGGCTGTGGGTATTCTCTGAGCGATCCTCCCCCAGCGGCAATGGGATCCGAGGCGACGACAGCGAGCTTGGGGGGCGGCGAGGATGCGAAGAACTCTGCAATCGGAGAATGAAGGGTTCAACATTAGTGGGGTGGGAAACTGCTCCATATGTTGTACGTGAAGCGCAGCGGTCGTAGCCATAATTGGAAGGCGTATCGCCGCCAAGGTCAAGTCGGCCTCGGTGCCTCCCTGTCGGCAGCGGCCTTATCCCGCGGCAAATTCATCCTTTAAAGCCCCGAGCTCTATGACCAAGGCGAGCTTTTCATCTGCCAAATGGTCGTTCTCCTCCTCTACTTTCTTACAAGCCTCCCTTACAGTCGCCAACGCCTCCTGAGCGGCTCTATGCTCTTGTTCCACCCTGCGCGAGCCTCTTACGCAGCGCCAAAGCGTTACGAACAGAGTGAGCTCAGGCTCTATTTGCGCCGGAATTAAAGGCTCCATAGTCGCCCCCCAAGCAGCCATCATACCGCCTCATGGCGCGTCGTATCTCTCTTAGCCTCGTCCCTGGCAGTTCTTTCAGCAGATTCTTTAGCTTCCAGCTCCAGGTGACGACACGCCAGCTCGGCTTTCTTCAGTGAAGCGCTATGCATCTCCCGTTCTGCCATACTCGCTGAACGACAATCGCTGGCATTTCGATCCCTTAGTCGAGCTCAGACTCATGGTCTTCTTGATGCTTTATGTTCACAGATAGCGACTCACGAGCTACGTAAGGGACCCATTAGAAACTAAGGAAACAGGTAATAGCACTAAATCCGCCCGAATGAACCACCTATCTTACCATCTCGGTCGATTGAACAAAATTACGGTTCTGAACCTGTATCCCGTCATCAATGATTTGCGAGAAAAATCCTCGGCGAGGTAGAAGTAGGGGCGAGAGCGATATAAACGAAGAAGGCCCATGCACTGGCGACCACGGCACCCGATACATGGCCCAGAGTCCTGAGCTATTCAAGCGATCGGCCGCGGACGCTCCGTGGTCGAAAGGGCTCCCGGCCGGCAGCGATATTTTTCACCTCCTCCTCCCCAGGGGCCGATATCTCTACTCTTGGGGGCTTCGACCCACGAGGGGGAATGTAGTTATGGGTAATCACTTGGTCCGGCCGTTTGGGCCTAGGCAGGCCGGACCGCATGAACTCTGATCTGTTTTGTGGCACCTCGCCCTGATCCAAAGGCGGGATTACTTGAAGTGCTCGAGGAGCCGGATCATCCTCGACCGATTGATGGCCCAGAAGCCCACGGCTCCGGTCGATTGTTAGCCCTAGTTCGGGAGCCGGGGATGGTGATTGCGGTCCCAGACTCTGTCGGCAGCGGTGATCATTAGAGTGGCTGGCTCGACTCTGAGTGGGCGGGCGCGTCGACTCCCCAGCTCGAACTTACACCGCGCTTTCTTTTCGGGCGGCATATCAGTCAACAACCTCGCTCTTTTTTTCCACCTGTTCTTCTTCTTCTAAATCACGGGGATCGTCCGAATTAAATCAGGAACCCAGTACAAAATCTCGCACCTAGATACTGGCGCGTTAAAGCGCTTAAATGCCTTGCTGGCAGTCTTTACCCTCGGGGCGCTGCGGTTACTTGCGCAAGAGGGAGGATGCGCTCGGGACCGTGCCCTCTAGCTCCCCGACCAGCAGTAGGAGATGAATCAGAGCCCCGGCTTGAAGAAGTAGACGACCTTGATGCACTTCGGGCTCCCTGCACCCGACTCGACACCTCGACTACAAGATCCTTGGAGGAGCTAGCGCTGCCAGAAACTAGGTGCCGCACATCTGCAAGCACAAAGTGCTCCCCTTCCACGACATTCGAAGGCAGCGACCGAGGGGTAACTGGAAGGGTATAAGGAGCCGGGTTGTGCCTCACTGTAGATATATTCTCCCGGGTAAGCGGGAGCACAGTAATGGCTCAGGAAATCTCGAAATTGATTTTCTCAATACTTGACTTCTCCACCCATTTCACCAGCCTTCCCCTCCAAGCCTTTCCTGCATAGGTAACCAACAATTAGTACATCATAACACCGAGATGAATGTTGACAGACTAAAACCGGCACAACTACAGACATGGGAAGGACTGAGATCGGTTGACATTAAATGGCAACCCGGGGGAACCCGGGGTCTCATCCCAAGGACCCCTTACTAATAGCACTCCTTTAAGCTCAGATCTTACTGCTTGAATCGAGGAGCTCATTCACAATCTGCAGCCATGGGCTTAAAACCGACATGGACATCCGGCCACCCGACCCCACGTTCAGGAGGTAAATGATAAAAAGCTCCACCAACGTGAGATTAGGATCACGTTAGGATGCCGATTAGCACACAGTTGCCGATTAGGATGCGAATCACGTTAGGGTGGATCATGGCCGGGGGCACCCGGGTAAAATGTAAAAACTGTTTAACTATGGCTGGTATGGGAAAGCGTAACCCGGTTGCTAGATGCTCACGGGTAAAAAACACGCCGTTGTGTTCCCTACCAGGCGTGAGTTCGTCCGCCCTCTCCATCAACCGAAGGTCGATGTTGTCAGGCACCTCGCAAAACACCTTTAGTTCCTCCATCGTCAGAGATGCAATGAAATTGCTTGTAGAAGGTCTCGCTCGTGGCCACCCTCTAGGACGACCACTCATGGAAGGTTCCTCCCGACCCCTCACCATTTTGCAAGCAAATCAAAAGGAGAGGCAAAGGTGTATATTAGGCCCCAGGCATATACCAGAGTGGAGGTGTAAAAACTATACTTGCTTGGGACCTTGATTGCTCGAGGCGAGTATGCATTAAAACTCTCCCCCTCTTTTCCAAGCTTATGACCCCGGAGGGCTCGTCACCACAGGGCGACACTATCAAGAAACGGTGTAAGATACATGTAGAATGAAATATGCTAGTGTCTGCAAAGACGACTCTCGAATGAACGCAAGGAAGAACCGACCTATTCACGGTAGTTGGTCGCCGAAAGGAAAGGAGATAAACCCAAAATGAAACACAAAGGAAAAAGGTACGAGTTATTGATGCCTATCTATATATTACCACATAGGGCATGTAGCCGCATTTAATGCGGCGACCTATCTACGTACCTGTTTATTTTAGCAGAAGCCTTGACGGTTTTGCACTCCTAGTGCTTGTAGGCTATGATGGGGCGAGAACGGAAGGCCCTTCCCTGAACAGATAAATTAGCCCATTAATCAGTTTCATAATAGCCCAATGACCGTAGTTAGACAGAATTACAGAATATCCATGCGTAATTATAATAAGGCACAAGAATGATAAAAAATTACAATTTTATTAAAAGCACCAAAAGGGTGTTCGGCATTACATAGCAGTGCTTATTACCAAGCAATGTTTTACAATACATTCCAAACTTATAAGACATCCAAAGTAAATGACACCATTCGGATCAAGATAGAAGCTTAGTTGAAGCGAAAAGGAGAAGAAGGGGTGATGGGGGTGAGCGAGGAAGCGAAAGCCCAGAGGCGCATTAGAGCCAAGATGGTGATGGGGTGACGAGAAGCCAAAACCCGTCGCCACAAAGGCTAAGAAGGAGGAAAAAGAGAGAGGATGAAATTTGGCGGAGGAGCTTAGCAGAACCTGAGGATTTAGCGAGGGGTGCCCTCGGATGCGAGGCGCCATTCGAGTTTAGAACCACCCAAACCCATCCCAAATATTTTCGACTCCGCTCAAACCACCGTCTCACGATCGTCCGTATCAGAAGGCATATTGACAAATCGATTGTAACCATCCCTCATTCTGCAACCCCTTCACTTCAAGGTGTCCATTGACGATCAATTGACCTTCTCTGCCGGTCGAGCAGGGATATCCATTGCCTCGTCATCCTGGCCTTTTATAGCTACTCCTATATCTCAGGATTGATCCAGACGACCCAATAGCAACTAATGCAGTTGCACAAAAGTTATAAAATTTACATCGAAAATTAAGCAGCATTAATGATAAACTATTTCCCATGGTATGACGGTCAAACTTACTTTTTTCAACCAAGGATGATTTACCTCCCCGGTAGAAAAAGGGTGGCATTGTGGGTACCTTGGATCAGGCGACACCCGTAGCCCGGTAGACTCAATATCCTTAAAGGCCCGGTCTACCTTAGGCGAGGAACGTTGGGCGACCTTGCCCATGATACCCAGGATGAGGCCCGGTGATAAATGGAAGCCCCATAAATGCACAGTCGACCTCTGCGCTTTGGCGCAGGAATCCATAGCCGGACGCCTCGTTTAGCCCGAACGCTTATTTTCCCGAAGCGGCAACTCTCCCAAGTGAAGTCACCAGCTGGCTCTCTACTTTATAAGCATAAGCTCACTCATGAACTGACTCCGTCACCTCCGAAAAAATAGGAAAATCCTCTTGATCACAGTTCAATTGGGAAGGTAGTTACTAAAAGGGAAGAATAAGTCACCCTTCCCGAAATAAGAGTGATCTTTTCCTAACATTATGGGAAGAGAATCACCAACTAGCCAAAAAAGACGGATCCTATTTCTCCGTCCATAAAGAAAGCAAATCATAACAAATAGCGTGCAGAGATTTCTAATCGAGATTACTGTTCTCAAGTTCAAGTCCTCGAGAAAAGGCCTGACTTTATATCGGAGGGACGATGGAACACCACCGCCGTCTTCTTTTTGTTTTGCAGGTTGTAGCCAACTGATGAATGCCCCGACGATTCAGTGACTCTGAGAAATCAGGAGACCACAGGTTTGTGTTGAGGAACTTGATATATTGTAATACATGGAAGATAATACCTACCATTAGAGGATCTATCACCATGATTTTTATATTTAGTTTCCCTTGTGATGGATGTTGAATTATATGTACCAAGTGGGAGAATGTAAGAATATGGTCCATATTGATTGAGTTTTAAAATTTTGAATTTCCCACATTTGGAAATCCACCTCTTCAACATTCTTCAAACCTTGCAACTCCTCGGGGACACAAGATGATGGCTTGAGTCTCCATAAAGAAGAGGCATCGCAAAATTTTGGGTCCCTAAGCCTACTCATCTATACAGAAAATTTATCATAAAGTTTGATTGAAAAGGGTTTGGAAGAACTAGAAGTGATTTAATTTTTTATTTCTAAGTTTTTCGGTTTTTCAGTTTTCAGTTTTCCTCTGTTTCTGAACAATGGCTGGAGGTAAGTTCTGACATCTCGCTTCCGCATATGATCTAATCGTATTATGATTTTGTTTTGATATGATCAGATTGTTTAATTATTGATTTTTACACAAAATAGAAAAACCATTAAGTTTAGACACTTGATTAAACAAAAATAAAGTTAAGACACCAAAATAAAAAAAATGGGAAAATTGAGACACCATCTATGTAATTAATCATAAACTACTTAAAGAAAAAAATTAAATAAATAAATAAAGAACTTGTAAAACCCGGGAAAATTCAAATTTTTTGAAAAAGGGTAAAATGATCATTTCGGTAAAAATCCGAAATTTTTCTAGATTTCGGATGACAAAATGGACTTCACCGTTGGAATCGTATCGCGAAATCTAGCTACCACGTCGAATTTCGTCAAATTTCGAGAAATTCGAAATTTCACGTTTTTCGAGGCACCGGGTGTTGGTTGCCGTAAAACGGTTTTTGAGAGACATGTGATGTGACAAAAGTCACATATTACATGTACTCATGTGACACATGTTGCATGATTAGAGAGATGATGGAGATGGATGGTTGAGATTGTGCCAAATGTTAAAAATCAAGAAGAAGGGACATAAGTGGAATTAATGGAAAGTTTAATGAGATAAGACAAAAGCCAAATAGTTGTCTTCTTCATTTTTGAAGACAAAAACAGGCAGGGGCTGGAGAAAATCGGCAGTGGCTGGGTTTTTTGAGTTTTAGAGAGAGAGAGTGCCTTATCTCTAGATTTTCGGTCGTTCGGACCGTCGGTTCTCGACGGAGCAAGAAGCAAAGTCGATCTACGTGGCGAGGGCTACGCGTGGACACCGATTTGGTGGAGTTCCGACAACTTCAAGAGGTAGGGATCTTTTCCTACTTGTGTTGTTCTTTGGCTAAGAGCCATGTAAATGGTTGGGGATGTTCTGAGGCTTGGATTAGCCGTGTTTTCGGTCTCAAAACATTTTGAGCCAGAGTGGAAAAATCCCCATTGTTGGCTGGCACGTGAAGCAGGTGCCAGCCTAAGGTTTCCTTTGTTCATGTGAATAGTGACATGATTTTTGGTGTGATTTTTATAATGTGGAGTGATTCAAAATGAATTACTTGTGTTTGTTAATTAGCCTATGTGAGCTAATTTTGGTGTTATTGATTGTGAATTTGAATAACATGATTTATATGGATTAATTATGTTAATATATATACATGTTTTATATATTAACATGAGTTTGTTGGAATTGGCATAATGCATTCCATATGCATTGGGGCACCATAAAATATTAGGAGTGAATGCATGACATGAAATTGAAAAGCAGCATGTGAAAGAGATTTGAGCCAGATTACCAGAAGAATTGCCTTGGAGAGTCATCCAACAGATCACTTCGGATGAGGACCATGACTATTTCAGAGCGTTATCCAGCAATTCGCCTTGGAGGGTAGTCCAATATATTTACCGAATCTCGGTGGTAAGTTTTCGAGAATAAAAAGATTTTGTTTTGAAAATTGGATATTTTACTCGCATTCGGCTTAGGCATATGTGAGGGAGTTGGTGAGGACTCGGGACATGGGATTGGGCATGTAGACATTCGAGTAGGTTCATGTAATTGCTTGAATGTGATTGTTTGCCATGACATATGCATTTAGGTGGGGAGTAACCCACGTAGGAAATTATCCCAGCTGCGGGCTTTGCTCGCACGTCGAGGATCACTATTTCGGGTGCGAGGGGAGTGTACAGGAGGACAGCGCTCACTAGAGGCCGCGTTTAGAAGAAAGCCGGGTTGTGGCTTTGGTAGAGACTTTTGTATAACATGTATTAGAAATTGTATGTTTTAATATATGTTGAATTAAGAGTGATTTATTAACTCTTGAACTATGGTAATATAGTTGATGTATTTTGTGAGTATTGATGCGGGGGCCCGAGTGGCCAATTATTTACTCGCATGGACCGAGTGTGGTCATTGTAAAAGCCCCATTTGGGACGGGTTGTATTTGGGTAAGAGCTCCGGTAGGAGACTACGCCGATTTTAAATGGTGGTGTCGGGTGCAGGCATCCGCCAATATTTTGTGGGTTGACGGGTTGTCAACGGACCCCCGGGAAATGGGGCGTCACAGAACTACACCTTAGCAGATTAGCTATTTGGCTGGACTAGCACTATATAACAACTAACCAGTCCCTTCATACTAGAAGTACAACCTTAAGTCATTGAAGGTATGGACCATGACTTTATATCGGATATCTCCGAAAAATAATTAAAAAATTAAAAAAATCTTTAAAAAAATGTGGTTTGAAAATAATTCTAACTATAATGCAGTTTTCTTGACACGTTGGATTAGCTTAAAAAAATGGGTTTTGACTCTCAAAAAAAGTGAAGCCCTAAACGAAAAAATCTCTTGTTGTTTGTCTCCGTAATGTGAAGCAAGAGCGAAGAAGAGTTTTTGTTTCCTCCTCTCCCGTAGTATCAAGCAACAATTTTGTGCTCAGTATTTCTTTCCCCTTTTATTCCTCCACATGCTTTGTCTTTGTTTGCTTTTGGAAGCTCATTTGTTTTTCTCTGTTATAGTTTTATGTTGGTCATTTTGGGCAGAACAGAAGTCAGTGGTTAGATGAGCTCCAAACTCATCTTGTTTTTAATCCATTTTTTTCTGGTGATATTTTTAGAAGTTTATGACATTTTAAATGTCAATAGTAAATATTCACCAACTTTGTGTTTTATGTGTTTTTTAAATAAAGAAAATGCATTTTCTTTAAAAAATGTGTTAATAATTCCAAAAGAAGAAAAGCTAGCAATTTGCTATGCAGACTGTCGCGACATAATTTAGAATTTGACATAATCTCAATAGAACTGGGCTGAAGCTCACATCAGGCTAATGCAATGCTATGTCGTGAACAAAGAATAGAAGTTAACCTGCTAGAAGTGAAGAATGTTTTTACATTTCACAACTTTGTTACTACACAAAATGAGAGAGAGATTGAATGATAAATGTTGCTATTATTAATAAAATTCGTGAATATAATCCTTGTCGCTGACAATAAAATTATGGGTTTTAATATTTGATTGAGAAGTTGTTGGAATATTAAAGAATGCCATGGTTATTTCGCTCCGTCACAGAAAATGATTACAAATGGCGAGTTTCGTCTGCTAATCACCTTTGGTCATGACATAAAAGCGGTAAAACCGAAAGCTTCGTCGCTATTAAAGAAAATTATGTCGCAACAAAACATGGAAGAGCAATGAGACAAATCAAGACAAGTTTATCGTGACAAAGAATTAAATGTTGCAACAAACAGCCGCCAGCTTAGCGACGTGCTGGTCGGGCAGGAAGATGTCGCGCGACATTTTCATGTTCCGCGCTACGATAGAGTTCAGATTCAGCAGTACAAGACAATAAGACTATGTCGCGACATAGAAAATATATGTCGTGACAACAACAACATGCAATCGGTGGAGAAGCTTTACAGGCGACAAAAGAAAAATATTGTCGCCACAAAGATTTGGAAGAACCATGCCGCAGAATGTCGCAACGTTAGCACGGCGCGTCTAAACAAAGCTTTTACGTCACAACACGCATAAACTCATGTCGGCCAATCGCTAGACAACTTTAGCGTAACCGTTGTTAAGACGCAGGTATTTCATGTCACGAAGTAGAATCTAAGAAGAAAGCACGAACCATGTTAAAACGTAAAACTGAAGCCATCGACAAAAGTCGAACAAAAGAGCGACAACCATGTCGCAATGATAATTTTCTCTGTGTCATGACAAAAATTCCTCTAGGCGATTGTGGGATGGCCAAGTTCAACCTTTGCGCCATCATTGGAAAATCTACAATAGAAGCATCTAGGGTATTATGCTGCCATTCACAAACTGAACTTTTGGGTATATAGCTCCTTGTATATTATTTTTATTCTTTTTTCTTTTTACTTTCTTTTTTCATCGAATTTATTCATTTTAGTTTTTTTAGTTAATTTTTTGGATCGAATTCAGTTGATCTTGTGCGAAGTGTCGAGTCAGTTTATCAGAAAATCTACAAGCCATCATCGATGAATGAAAATTTGGAGAATTTATGAAGTTCATTTATTTCATTTCGCTTGCAATCTCAATGAATTTTCCTGATTAGTTAGTCACTGTTAGTTGTAATCCAATTTTGAAAGATTGAGCTCCCTCTAGGAATGAATTGATGTTAATTATTATTTTCTACATAACTTGAAATTCGGGAATCTTGAATTATTTGACCGGGTGTTGTTTTTTTTAGATTACTGTCTAATATTAGTAGCGTGTAACTGTGAAATGACCAGATCTTGCTCTGATTTACCTGAGGCCCTCTGAGTGAAGGCCAAAGACTGAGAATCTTGAGAGTATAAAATGCTGCTCGTGAGTATGTTAGACTAATATTATGGAACTAATGAATTTTGAAGGACTATTTCGATAAATCATTGATTTACCATGGTGCAGGAGTATTAGTCGATATATCACTCTTAGCTGATGTGAGGTTTCTCCTCTTTCAAAAATGAAGGATCTGCATGTTAGTAGAGATCTAATCAAGGAGATAGTACTTATCATTGTTAGATGGAGGTACTAATTAAATTGTGAAGGTTTGAATACTCCCATCTATAGCAAGAATTCCTTCTGGGCCCTAAGATTTGTATGGCACGAGAAGGAAAAATATCCAGATCTTAGAAAGAAGATTATATTCTACAAGTAATCGATTAGACTCATGTGTCTGAAAGGAGCATGAAAATCTAATTAGCAAAATGTATAGTGTGTGGAGAAATCCAAACTATACTACCTTACATCTTTGACTGTGGACCTTACCCGATCCACGGGCCTGCGCAACTCGCTTTTAAAATGAAAAGAAAATGTGTGTTGATTTTCGAGTTTTGAAAAATCCATTCCCGAGGAGGAACGCTTTGCTTGAGGCAGCCACTTATTTTTATTTTTTAAAATGGGGAAAACGGCAAGAACAAAAACCCTCATTGACTCTTCAAATGTGGGAAAAAGCTGTCTACAAACCAGATTCGGGTCCAGTGGACTCCGCTAATCTATCGAAGGTACCTCATGCGAGAAGACCCCAGGGCCCTAACCCGTCTTATACTAGTGGAATTGGGTGCGGGACATAAGGGTCAACGATCAAAACAGCCTCCTAGTCTACATAGATGACTCAAATCACACTAACTACTCATTCAACATAAACACTCAACTAATCAAAACAGTACTACAGGGTCCATAGCTAAGCATTGTACAAGAGGTCGTACTAACAAGCTTAATGTACCACAAATGTAAAAAGTCAAACACCATGCAGTACCCCTGGTTCTTCACCTTGTCCTGACTATTGCGAACCGAACCGAACCCGGTTGTTTGATATCATCCCAATCAATTTTATCAAAATCATTTATCAAAACACGCCGTAGCTGTTATACTTCGCTGAGATAAAATCCTTTTCAAATATATGAAACGTTTTAAAGTAAAAGCCCATTAAGCATTTCATTCATACAAAGTATAAATACTATAGCAGTGTCAAGCCTTTTCAAATGATTTACAAAATAGATATTCGCCGTAGTTCAAATGTTTTTGCACATCAAAAGCAAAAAGAAACTAATATAATGCACAAGTTTTGAGATATGCTCCTGCTAGCTTTATGACTCTGACGCCTCCTCGATCTGGTCCGTTTCAAATTCATCATTCATCACTCCTAGCACTGCCACATTGGTAAAACAATACGCTAAGCATTTTCATGCTTAGTGGTTTTATACAAATCCATTCATCCGTTTCAGTTTAAGTCATATCATGCAATTTTACTAAACAATACTTTTAAATCTTTTTGGATTATCAATGCCAATACATATACATATTTCATATACAATCATTTATGGTTCATTATTGATCATCCAAATGCCACATCTTCTTATGCAATAATTTATTTATAATCAAATCATGCATTTTACAATGCCTTTTCATTTAATTTGTAATTCAAGTTTTTCAATTCCCATATGTCACAATTCAAATCAATTCAATTTATGCCCTTAATAGATTTAACCTATGTTAAGTATATTGCACAAAAACTGGCCCACACGCCCCCGCTTTGGGTCAAGCCAAGATAAAAACGATTTATAACACGCACCCGGCCCCGCTGGGGGACCGCCGACTTCAAGTATTAAAAAAATCAATTAGCGACACACCGACACGTCCCACTAGGTCAGGTCGGTATAAAATGTTTGGCAATACAGGATCGTCCCATTAGGCTGCCGACCAGTTATTAAAAATCAATTAGTGAACGCGATCGTGGACACGTCCTCGCTGGCTACCGATCGAAAGACACATCATCATGCTAATCGTCGTAGTGATCAAGTATTCACTCTCATTTGTATACCAATCTATCCTTCATAATTGAACTAAACGGTTAACATTCAATTAAGGGCTCAAATCTTTTATAGAACATACAAGAGACAATATGTACATTTGTATAAACTAACATTTTCACATCATGCAGCCATTTGCAAACATTTCACAACAATTTCTTCAAATCAATTAAAACAATTCAAGTTTTTCTTATATTTAGAACAAATAGTTTAAATCTTGAAACGAAAAATAGAGAAGATAAACAAACTAAAACCATCGTTATCCCAATTCGAATTTACTTCAATGCGGGTTTCTCTCGTCAGCCCCCTATTCAAATACAATAACAATCACATATTAAAGTAGGTTATTCTAATAGTTTTTGGTCGGGTTTTTGCTCTTATCCGATACCTCTATCGCTGAAAATTTTTGGGACACGTGAGCTATATTTTGCCTTTGTGCTTCCTTCAATAAAATTATACTTATGAGTCGGCTTCTTAGTAGGAATTGGAATCATTTCGCTTTGATCACCCAAACTCAAAGTTACGACATTTTAATGCCAAACCGGTCGTACTTCACTTATTGTCATCAAGTATTCCCAATTTCAGGATCTTATCTCCGTTTTTAATGGTGGGTTTTGGTTCCTTCTACTCATTTGAATCTATGGTTCTAAGGTTTCTTCTCCTAACTGGAATCATCCAATTTGGATCCTCAAGTTATTGCATTTACATCCGCATCACTCCAACACTTGCAAAAAGTAATTAGACTGCTTCTTACACATAGCTCCACTTTGACAGATGAGTGGCACTTTGCGTAACAATTTGCATACACTACTTCAAGTAAATTATTCCCTAGAATTCTTATTTTACCCAGAATTTTGAATCACTCAATTTGGATGAGTGAAACTCAACTTATGACCAATACACTATAACAATACCCAAAACAGAGCATAACTACTGAGCTACCCGAGCTCACCTTTAAGTCCGTATTTGGGAGCCTTAGAGCTACAATTTTTTCCTGGTCCCTTCTATAAATTTGTATCCCTATCTCTTATGGCTCTTTAACAATTGGAATCACTTCATTTGGATGATTATAACTTAATCTATAACCAAAACAAGAACATGGGTTTTAAAAAAAAAATTGACAGCATTTCTTTTGAAAACTCAATATTTTCCCTTTTTACAAACACTACACAAAACCAATCCAAACCAATCCCAACCAATAATACAAAACAACCTCAATACAATCCCAAAACTCATTTACAACCCAAACAAAACTCTTTTTTATCCACATTTGGGTTTTCCCTAACTCAAACACGTGAACAAAGGGGTTCGCTATTTCTTACCTCAAATCTCTTCCAATTTTCAATGCCAAGCTTTCTTCTTGTTTTTGATCACTTTAGTCTTTGATTTTCATGGAGCAATTCACAAATTTCCCCATTCAAAAACCCTAGCTCTCTCCCTCTTTCTCAAAAAGGGGATTGCTCAAATGGAGCCCCCAGACCACTTTTGGTCTTAAACACTCATTCTCTCTTATGCACATGCTTGGCCCAGTCAGGTTCCTTTTGACTTAAGTTCTCATAAATGCCAGCTTGCCCCATATATTCTCTATTTTCATTTAAATTCTCCATACATTCACTCTTAGACCCCTTTATTCTTATCACAAATGACCCCTTAGGTCCTCATTTTTACAAATTTCAAATTTGCCCTTTACTGGGTACCGGGTCCAATCATCTCATTTAGCATATAATATTTGCATTTGGCTCTTAGCCATATAATAATTTATTCAATATTCATTTAACAATTCCCGGAAAATACCCAAGTTGGCTCAATTTATACTCGGAATATATAATAAAATTATATAAAAAAAATTTAGGGTATTTTTGGGGCGTTACACCATGTACACATATGAATACAAATACAAACGCCCAAGCACGTACCTGAGGTCCTTAACCATGCGCTGCAGGAATAGGTAGGGCAAATAATACGTCATGCATTTAAACCAAATACTATCGATCCCTACCAAAAGTAGAAGGGAAGTTAAATAAATGAGGTAAGTGGTTTGCTTGCTTTAGCACACATTTCTTTAAAATCCCACAAACCAAACCATACTTACCAATCCCACATTGCCCACTACCCTACCTTGTTCAAATCGAAATTGAACTCAGACCCTAAAGGTGGTCCACAGGTTCCTTGGAGCAAATGGGAGCAAGCCATAATAGATTCGGGCTTGAAACATGCTGTGCCGAGGTTGCCCATAGTCGTTCTTGCACAACCGGTTGAACCTGTTCTCAACAAGTCCAAACGATAGAGAAAAATTCTGAAACCTTGTCAGAAAATTCCTCATAAAGTAAGGAATCTAACAAAACAAACGGTACACGATTCCGAGCCCGGATGAGTGAGAACTAACTGAAACATTGAAAAGTGTTCTAAAACGGGGGCTGCAACCAAGCCACCCCATTTTATTAAAATGAAGACCATGGGATTCACTGATTTACAAGCAATGCGCCACCTAGATCTCTAGAACCAAACTGAAATTCAGTTACCTAAATCCCATGAACCTAGTTGCAAATTCAAATACATAAAGCCTCCACATACAACCACTGTTCCTAGAAAGTCATGTCATTCACAAAACGTCCCAACACAAATTTCTAGAAATGAACCCAAGTAACCATTCGCAGATGCAATGCCACAGTCTAAAACCAATCCTAAGGAGACAAGAGACAACCTTGAAATCACACACCTACATTCAGCTAATAATCAAGAACCTGCTCATCCAACTCAATATACACCCAAGTCAGCTTTAAATCAACCTAATGAACTGGTGGTCCGTTCAATTGCTCATCCCGGGCTGAGAAGTTTCTCAAAATGCATCTTTCACAAAGTCAGGAATCCAACAAAACAAATGGAGTACAATTCCAACTTTGAATGAGTGAGAATCGACACAAACAAAGCAAAGTACCCAAATTGCTATTTCGGAAAACCGAACCTACTTCTGAACCGGGTTGGTCCTAAGCTTTCCCGACTGTTCTTTCCGGGCCGAGAAAACCAAATTTGGTCAGAAAATTCTTAAAGAATAAGGGAAACTAACAAAACAACGGTGTGTGATTCTTCACTGACGAGTGAGAATTAACCGAAACAACCGTTGTGTTTTCTAAAACTGGCTGCCTGTATAGCACCTGTTGGAACCCTGCCTCCCACGTATGAGCTGAAAAATCACCAAATGGTTGAGGAAAATCCTCAAATTTGATCAGAAAATTCATTAAAGAATAAGGAAACTAAAAAAAACAAACGGTGCGTGATTCTCAGCTCAGATGAGTGAGAACCAACTGAAATAATCTATTGGGTTTTCTAAAACCTGGGTTGCCTAGCAGAAACTGTTGAATCGGTTCCCACGTATGAGAATGAAAACCATACCATTCAATTCAAAGGAATACACCCATGGAAGTCCCTATAGTCATCATCATTGTGCAGACCTTGAAGGTATCATGAGATAATCAAAATGAAAGGCGCAATTAAGGCCAATGAGCCTTCCCTACTAAACCGAAAACTTGGCCCCATGGGACCATTGCTCACCTAACAACCGCGTGTTTCACAATCCACAAAAAATATTTATTTTATTCAAGATCAAAGCAAAGGGAGCAAGATATGAAATGTAGTCTATCAAGGGTCTAGTTCTTACCTCTCTCCAAAAAATGCGTAAAAATCCAAGCGGCATCCGAAAAATCGTGAAAATGTGCATCCGAGCCCGGAAAAAGTGCCATAGGTCCCTTACACTCTGATCTTTCTCTCCTTTTATATTGATTCCCACCTCAGCCTCTGAGCCCACCTGGTGTTTTCCACATTCAAACTTTGGAAATAGCTCCATTAGCCTTGAAACCACACTCCCCAATAACTCCCCTCACCAATTCCCCGTGCAAGTTGACTTTCTTAAGTTTTCAGCTTGCTTCACCACCAAGTATCCACATGGATTCATGGTGGACTGCATGTAACTCAAGCCAAAACCCAAAATGGACCCAAAATGCTGCCCAAGACTGATCTGGAGCATATGGGCACGATCCATATGGGATTTGGGCTCCAAAATCACAAAAAACAACACTTCTCACAAGCTAGCCCGACGAATCGGTTGAACTGGATGCCAACTGGTCAAGCCGATTGAGGAAAATTATGACATTTTTACATAATGTTCCCTAAAGAATAAGGAGACAAAAAAAAAAAAAAAAACGGTGCACATTTCCAAAACCGATGAGGAGAGGTGGATCGAAAACAAGAGGAGTGTTTCGCTAAAATCACCCAAAAAACAAGTGTTGTATAGTATCGCTCTGACGAATCAATCAAACCATTTGGTCAAACGGTTAACAAAATTATGAATTTTAACAGAAACTCCTTTGGCGAATAAGGAATCCAACAAAACAAACATCGCATGATTTCAAGTTCGGACAAGGGAGATACGATCAAAACAAGCCTGCGCCTCGAATTTGACATATCACCCAATAAACTCGACGAGCTAAAACCGGGGCCCACTTGCTTCCCTATGACACCGATGTAAGACCCTAATTAAGGTTTCAATGAATAGTAAATTTGCTTTCTATGAGTATGCATTTGACTCTGAAACGTGTCAAATAAATAGTTATTTTCAAAAGGAGCCCCTGTTAAATCGAAATGTTTAGTATCGAAGCCCAAAGAAACTGAAACAGATTAAAACAAAATTATTTTAAGGGGTGAAAATGCAATTTTTCTGAAAAAAAATGGTAAAACGGTAATTTGCCACGGAAAAATCTGAAAATTTTATAGATCTCGGATGACGAAACAGACTTCACCATTGAATTCATCTCATGAAATCGAGTCACCTAGCACTTTGTCGACTCAGAGACAATCGGACTTTTCACGAAATTGCTAACCGAAGGTCGAGGGACCTCGAAACTAGATTTTTAGAATAAAGAATGTCCATTTAAGATAGATGAAATCGAAATCGGACGAAATAAACAGGCCGGGCGCAGAATGCAAATCAAGAGCGTGGACACGTGGGACGCACGGAGCCACGCGGTCCACACTATAAATAGCCTAAAAAAAAAATCTAAAATATCAAAATATCTCATTTGGTCTAGGACCAAATCGTAAGAGAGAGAGAGAGAGAGAGAAAATCAATCTTCTCTCTTCGATTCACGAGTTTTCGTTGGTCGGATCTCATTGGGTCAAAGCTGCTCTATGCGACGAGCCATGCGCGGTAATGAATCACAAGATTTTGCCAAGGTCTGTGGGAAAGTTCGGTTTTCACAAAAACTGCACGAGAAAAGGTGGTGCTCCAGGGAAACCACGCGATTATAGGGCTTCAACTCGTTAATTTTTGTCTAAGGGCATGTGTGTGTCTATGGGAGATGTCGCCCAGCTTTTTTTCCTTCGAATTTATGACTGTAGATTTTCGCCATAATCACATCATTCATCCGAAGTGAGTGATTCAAACTGCTGATTAAACTAGACTGATAGGATAACATATCTTATTGAAATAGGTCTATCCAAATTCCGACCCCTTTGGACTCATAAATGTATTCAAAGTGAGTTTATGTTCAAAGTGCCTGCTATGTTTTGGAGACTCCATGACTGTGGTAGCTTTGCCATAACCCTGTCATCACCATCCGACTGAGTGATTTTAATTGATGGATGAACTAGACTGATAGAGACCATATCTCCATAAATAGGTATATCCAAATTCCGACACTTTGGGACTCAGAATTAATCAAAGTGCACCATGACATTCAATTCCCGAGTTGGATTATTAGAATGGTCATGGCCTCAATTTAAGGCCATAACTTAGTCCCGAACTCCGTTTTGGGTGTTCTTGACTCTGCGAGCCCATTGAGTCAGATTCCGTTTTCATGCCCTATAGAGGACAGTGTATGATCAGAACATGGCTGAAAATTTATGTTTTGTACCAAGTGTGCAGGTTGCTTGGTTATGTCGACATGTGAATAGCCTAAGCTGGCTACGAATTATTTGCTGCATGTTATTGTATGGGGTAGTAATTTCATGAGTTAGCATAAGAAAAGCATGAGAAATCAAAGAGGTTGAGTTCAATTGAGCCTTAACTAATTGGAAGTGATTAAACGTTGAAGGGTTGTTGGAAGGTATATTATAGTTAATGGTTTAATTGAATGTGATTGGCAGGTATGGATGTTAATGGATTTTTTATGGATAATGTGACTCTTGTGGAGGAAAGCGACAAGGACAAAGGTGGAGGTGGAAAGTTTTTAAAGGAAGAAAAATGGCTTAAATAACTAAGATGAGGGAAAATGTAAATGTTTATGAAAATATATATATATTAATGTTTACCAATGTATATGTTTTCATACTTACAGCAGGTAAATGTTCAAATGAAAAAAAAAAAAAGTGGGTTTTTTTTGAATTTAAAATTATGTTGAGAAAATATGAAAAGATTATGATTTTACATGAGCAAAGCATGTGTTGAGAAAATATGAAATGATTATGATTTCCATAGTTTTATGAAGCATGTGTTGAGAAAATATGAAATGATTATGGTTTCCATAGTTTGATAAAGCATAATTTATGGTTTCTATACTAAATGAAAGGTTTGAAACATATATAATATATAATATATATAACATTATAACACTATATATATATATATAGAAAAGGTTATATATATATATATATTTATTTTATATGTTTATATGATTATATGAAAATGTTTGAATCCATGTATAATTCTATGTTACAAAGATAAAGTTTAAAGGAAAGTAGATTAAAGTATTTTACGCTGTATGGTACAGTGGGAAAGGGATAGGATTTTGTTTATAGAGGGAAGGGAAGAGGAGCATATTGCCATGTACGTGAAAAGTACTTAAAAGGTTACCAACGCATAGATTTATTCCATAGTGCAATGGTAGATTTAAAGGCACGATTTATCTGAGGTTCCTTGGGTCACATCGTGATCGTAAGACTGTTTCCTTTATAGGTTCTTTCATGGTCAACAATGGTTAACTGTGGTGTGTTATTCCATTGGATATGATTCAAAAAAGGAAAGAAAGTAAAGTAAATGTTTATTGAATGATACAAGATTGTACTTGAACTACATGGAAAAGAAAGTAAAGTACATATTTATTGAAATGATATGTTTATACAATTGTTTTACACATTGTATTTGAACTACATGGAAAAGAAAGTAAAGTACATGTTTATTGAAATGATATGTTTATACAATTGTTTTACACATTGTATTTGAACTACATGGAAAAGAAAGTAAAGTTTGTTTATTGAAATGATATGTTTATACAATTTTTTTACACATTGTATTTGACTATATCTAGAAACATTATTTTCCTATGAACTGTACTCTCACTGAGCTCCTTTAGCTCACCTTTTTCCAAATGTTTTATAAAATGTTTTTAGGGGCAGAGACTGACGTGTAGTTCAAGCATCCTCCGAGCCAGTGACACTCCACCTCACGTGACGACCACCTTTTCGAAAATGTATAGTTTTTGTTGTAAATAACTACTTGTGCACCTTTCTTTTGTGATATATATATATATATATATATATATATATATATATATATATATATATATATATATATATGTTTTAAAGAAACGAACTGAAAGAGCTCCATCCTCTGCTTCTGGGTAGAGTACGCAGGTGGTCGGGTGTAATTCCCCACTCGATTCAACTAAGTATAGAAAAAAATTGTTGGTATATTCATAGTATTCAGAAAATGATTTTAAAGTTTGATTTGAAATTGTTGTGGTGGACTTGATGCTGTCCCATTATTAGATGCGGAGTAAATTAAATTGTTTTATTACAAAGCCAGAATTGGGAAATGTCGAAAATTGCAGGAAACTTTGCCTGCTTTTCTATAAAATGTTAAGCATATAAAAAGAGTTTGAAGTTGAAAGGAAAGAAAAGAAAAAAAGAAAAAAAAATTGTCCCACCATGTTTCATAAGATTTTAATGGAAAACGTTACTGTATAAATGAGTTCACTCCACGGATTCACTTTTAAAAAGGTTTAAAAGAGATGAAAGGTTTTTTTTCGAATCAGAGTGCCTGGATGTCCTGTTTAGAAAAGGAAACCGTGTTAGTCCTCTACACATGATGCCAATGTCAAATCGCCACGACGACACTCCGGCGGAACTATAAGCACGCACTCAATGGACCACATACAAGCCCACTTGAGGCTCGGAAATCGACTAAGGTTAAATGGGGCCCTAACTGTGCCATATGAGAACGATAGGAGAGTGTGACACCCATAGGATAAAATGTAAGTGTTGAGGGACAAAATTGAGGGTCTACATTGACAAGTTCAGATTTCAAACTGATAGTTGAACCATGTTATAAAATGATGCAGAAATTAATAATTGTACATTGAACTATTTCTCGGTGTTACTTACTTAGTGAACTTTCCAATCCAATTGTTTCTAATTCTTCATATATAGATATAGAATTTTAATTAGTTTTTACAATTCCTTTATAACCAAATCAATTTTAACTTTGGAGTTCAAATAGTAAAGATCTTGAGTAGATGGGGTAATTGATCTTTAAAGTTTTCATCAATCCTTATGGGAACAATATTTGGACTTAAATCAACTTTTATTACTGTGCTAAATCTGCATTTGTAGTGAATTAAAATACATTTTCAAATAATACCTTCTCATACAAAGCAAACACATTTATTATCTTGGGTCTCAATAAGTTTTTAGCGCCGTTACCGGGGACTTAGTTAGTCTTTGGTAGCCATGTCGAAAATTTGGTCAACAAGTTTTTGGTGTTGTTGCTAGGGACTAATTTAGTTCTTGATAGTAATGTCAGAAAATTGTCCAAACAACAATGTCAAGGTCCAGTTATTTTTGGTTTATGTTAAAAATCTAGTCAACGAGTTTTTGGCGCCATTGCCGGGGATGAGATATTAGCCTTAGTAGTTGAGTTGAAGATTTTGTTGGTATATTTTTTGTCAGTCAACAAGTTTTTGGCACCGTTGCCAGGGATAGATAAGAGAATCTAAATATCAATATTCCAACTAAAGAGAGAATTGCTAATTTGGACATTTTTCTCTGTTTTATAAAAAAATTTCAGAAAACTACAAAAATAGTTTTAACTGGCAAAGATGAAGGCTATTGAAAATCTCTTTGCGAGCTTAAATTGAATATGGGCTTGTTTTCCATTTATATCATTCGATCTTAACAGATTTATATATTTCAGGAAGATTTTACATGCATAGAAAACCAGAAGCAAAATTGCTGCCTTTGGATACAGAACTGGAAAGAACATTAAGAAATATGAGAAAAGTGCTGAATCAACAAATATGGCAGAGCAGAGATAAAGGATGCAACTTGTCACAGAAGAAGCAATAGCAGAAAGACCTCAGAGGCAAATGAATATAGAGGATTTGGAGGCGAAGGTCCAAGATGAATACTCACGTGGAGACAACCCCGATATAGGAGGCCAATAATTTTTGGAGCTTGGGCTAGCTTTGGATCATAATGGCAAAGAATACACCGGGCATCCTAGTGAAGATCCCAGCCCAGCATATGGGAAGATTTATGTGGTTAGAAAACACAAAGGAAGTCGAATGGTTAGACCTAAAGTGATCACTGGGGTAAACTCTTCCCTTTTTTTCACCGAGAGACGTGGCAAACTACTTTCAAGCCAATCAATCGCCATATGGATCAATGAATAATTGGGAAGAACTAGTGGAGGATTACATGAGCAGATTTTCCCTCCCGCCTCTCTTCACTCTCGCGAAAGGAGGAGGGAGGTTTAAAAACAAGGAGATATTAAAAGTCTCACACCCGCACGGGAAAGATTCATGCCAAGAGATTGTCAAGAGATACCCAATGCATATGCATTTGATCTCACTACACAGATGGGCATCTTTTATCATTCTATGAACTACACCCCTATGGGTATAATTACGTAGTACTACCGTGGAGCATTCAAGAACGCATGCAGAGATAGAACACCGATTGAAGACTTTTACAAATGTAACTATAGAGCTCCATCTGAGACTTCAGGGAGCAACAATCCAAGCAAAGGAGGAGTGATAGAGCCGAACAAGATGACCTACTATAGAAGTAAAACTTGGATGGATGAACAAAATGGGAAACCAAGAAAGAAGAATGTACTCAAGATCAAGTGGGAACAATTGGAAAGAAATGAGCAGAAAAGCGTTGGCCGAAAAGAAGCGACTAGCCCATGAGGGAATCTTATCAAGTCGAGGAGGCATAGTTTCTCAATGCGTAATGAAGCTACAACTTTAAGTCAAACCTCAATCCCAAGGCTTCACACACTACATGCTACCACTTTAAGAAACCATGAGAATTTCTCATATGGACCTACAACACAACAAGGACATAGACTGATGCAGATTATCAACAACAACATGCTCAACATGCGACTTCAAGGGTCACCGCCAGCCAGGCCAAACAAAGGGTTGAGAATTAGGCCGTAGAAGGTCCTAGTCTTTGAAGATCGATGATAAGCTTCACGGGAGAAAACAAAAGAGATCTGAGCAGGCATGAGCAAAGTTTATGCTGAAGCAAGAAGATTCCAAGCAAACACAACTGTGTTTCAGGCCAACACAAATGCCTCTTTTAAAAATCTGGAGACACAAATAGGGAAGTTGGCCCTAGCAATGCAGAATCAGTCCAAGGATGCCTTCCCCAGCGATACAAAGAAGAATCATAAGGATTGCATGGTGGTGACTCGGAGAAGTGTAAGAGAGATAGAAAGCAAAAAATAAAAAGAGAAGAAAACTGAGGAAGAGAAACATACAGAAATTGGAGGACTTGATAAAATCAGAGGGGATGTTCTCCATCTAACACCTCTCCATACAGTTGAGGAAGCCTATGCCCAGGTCCAGCGCGAAGATCTCTGGCAATTCGTCATGCTGGGAAGTGACGCTACAATTGTACACGCAGGTGTCATGCTCTCAAGAGGGGGCCAGAAATCACCACAACTTACTTTCCAAGTGCCATCACATGGTAGATCAGTGACAGCCGAAGCCACAAGTAGAAGGAGGTGGGTGCACTCATTGTGGCAATGTGAAACACACTAAAGACACTTGTTTTAAGTTGCATGGTTACCCGGATTGGTGGTATGAGCTTAAGGGGAAGAAGAAACGGGATGCACCAGGGAGTGATAATCATGGTCGTGCTGCACTTATGGCTATCGAACCATAACTCCCTCTTATGCCAAAACAAGAATTCACCACTGCTGAACAAAGTGACTCAGGTATCAAAGGTAGTGCTCTTTTATTGTCCAACACCAGTAATAGTGCCGACTAGATTATTGATTCGAGCGCCACAGATCACATGACGTTTGATTCATCTGAATTCTCCAATACATCTCCACCAAAGAGGGTTTGCATTGCCAATGCTAACGGTGTCAAATATCCAGTCACTGGCGCTGGGACTGTTGCCCTTTCCTCTACTTTTTCATTACCAATTACTCTTTTGGTCCCTTCTCTATCTAGTAAATTATTATCTGTGGTCAAGTGACTGAGGAATTAAACTGTCGTGCTCTGATGTACTCTACCTTTTGTTTGTTCCAGGATCTTCTCACAAAGGAGATTATTGGGCGTGGTACTAAGCGGGATGGGCTGTATTACATGGATGATTTCAGCCATGGTAGAGCACATATCATGCAGCATACTGGGAATAAAGAACGGCAGATTTGGTTATGGCATGATCGGTAGGGACATCCGTTTCATTATTTATAGATTTTGTTTCCTGGCTTATTTTCAGAGTTTAAAGCCTCTGATTTTAGTTGCGAAGTTTGTATTAAGGCTAAGAGCCATCACGTTCCATATCCAGTAAGTCTGAACAAAAGTGACAAGCCTTTTTTGCTAGTTCATTCTGATGTCTAGGGTTCGGCTCCTATTACTAGTTCTTTTTTGGTGTGCAATGGTTTGTCATTTTTGTCGATTATCGCACCAGAATGACATGGCTGTATCCAATGAAAAATAAACATGAAGTGAGTGGCATATTTCAGATTTTTCACACCAAGATCCGTACACAAATTTCTTCCAACCTCTAACTTTTGCGGTCTGACAATGGTGTGGAATATGCCAATCTCCACCTCCAAAAATAAATTCAAGATCATGGGCTGTCTCATGAAATAAACTGTTCTCAAACTCCACAGTAGAATGGCATTGCGGAATGGAAGAATCGACAAATTTTGGACACCACCCGTGCACTCCTCACTAGTGCATCTGTTCCGCAACGTTTCTGGCACGATGCTATGGCTATGGCAGTGTATCTAATGAATCGGCTATCCTCGCGTGTCTTGAACTTTAAGACTCCACCCGAAGTTCTTACCCAACATGTTCCCTTACCTTCGGTGCTCATGCTTCCACCCAAGAAATTTGGTTGCGTTACCTATGTCCATCTTCCTAAAAATCAGCACACCAGGCTTGATCCTTGTGCACTCCGATGTGTGTTTTTGGACTATGGTTCTCGCCAGAAGGGTTATTGCTGCTATGACTCTACCACTCGACAACTGCATATGACCATGGATGTTACTTCCTTGCAGCTGTGAATCTGGGCTTTCCCTCCGGTCTGCTCCTCTCCTTCAGATGATCAGTGAAGTACCTTGACTGAATGCTTCTATAGATGTCCCCAACTTGGTACCCTGGGGAAAAGGTGTCACAAACCCAGACTTTAAACCGACAATCGAAAGGGGCTCTAAAACATTCCTTAAAATATAATCATATAATTTAACATATATTACAAAATCATACTATCATATCCTACTATTTGAGGTATTCAAAATATCACTTACATATTATTTACAAATCTTTTTTATTGTACCCAAAAGTTTATATACAACATATTGCTTAGAGTAACACGTTAAATAAAAACATTGGAGGTGAGCACCTATCGCTAAGATGACCCTTAATGTTGATGTGAATGTCCCGTTTCTCTAAATTTCATTCTCAAGACTCACACTATTAAATACCCATGCTACATAAAGCTTAGTGAGATTTTACTTAGCTGTGACATCTACTCAACCATGATCATCAACATTATAAATACTCATGTAATCCTATGCATATATATATATATATATATATAAACTAGATATAAACTCTGTAAGTTTGAGCAATAATTCACAGAACTGCACCACAATTGTAATAATGCTCTTAATCTCATTGTTATCCTCATGTGCTATGCTAACTTCTTTGCGGTTTTTATCTATCAAATTGTAATGACTATTCAAGTATTTTATATTTCCATTATATTTTAAATTACTTCTTATGTTTATGATTCATGTTTCGTTTATCAATATCGCTAGTGGACCACTACTTTCGATCCACGTGTTGTGGCGACTTCGCTATTAATAGAAAAATGAGTTGATTTTCAGTCTTTAATCCGTCCCCCGATGGTACGTTGTTGGACGTTGTTACAACGAGTTTACACCTTATTTTTTTTTATTGTTATTTTTTTTTAAAATAGGGAAAATGAAGTAAGAACAAAAACCCCTCATTGACTCCAATCAGGAAAAAGCAATCCACAAAAATTAGATTTCTGGGTTAGGAGATCAGGTTACCTATGGGGAAGGTACCCCTTGCGAGGTAGCACCCCTTTAGGCCCAGAACTCGGTCTCTACTAATGAATTAAGCACATGGGAGCATATGGGTCAAAGATCTATTATCCACCTAGGCTAGACAGAAGACATGGTTACATAAACCTAGGCGGCATCAACATGCATTTAATCAGCAGTATAAATACAACATACTTGTAGAGTCCTAGCCATGTCTGAAGGTTAATCCCTTTTATTTAGATACAACAATCTCTCAAAATTAAATATCAAGCAAGGCTTCAGGAGAAACCATACATCGCATCTCGACCACTCATTGATGCTCTGACACTTGTGTAGCTATACAAACATGTCTATTCATCTCAAGAATCGGGCTCAGACAAACGCTAGACTACTAATTGCCAACTAACCACCATTTGACCCGCATTGACCTAATTCTTGTGAATCCAAAATGGGACCACATTAACCTAAACTAAACCTCATTTCAGACCTAAACACCTTTACAGTCTAAGTGGAGATGACGACTCATAAAAGGTCATGGGCTCGATTAAGCTAAATCATACTATCCCTAAAAAAAAGCAGTGAACTCGTTCAATTTCCCAATTAGTTAGCCCAGTTAGAAAAATATAAATTTTTAGAACATTCCTCATAGAGTAAGGAACCCAAAAAAGAAACGGTGTATGATTCTAACTCCGGATGAGTGAGAACTGACCAAACAAAAGTACCCTAACTACTGTTCTTGAAAAAAGAACCTAATGAACCGGCTGATCTAGTTCCCCAATTGGTCAAGATGGTTGAGAACAGTTCTCAAAAATTTTCATAACATTCCTTACAGAGTAAGGAATCCAAAAAAACAAACGGTGTACAATTCTGACTCCGAATGAGTGAGAACTGACCCAAACAATGCCTAGTACCCTAATTGTTCTGAAAACATAACCTAATGAACAGGCCAGTCCGGGTTCCCCAGTGGTGGCGGGTTGGCCAATTCTATCAAGTGCTGCCGAAACATTTCTGTGCAGTGAATCAAAAAAATAAACGGTGCCTGAGTAAAAGTGAGCCTAGCTTGATGTCCAAATGCCTAATTGTTGTTCTGAAAGCGAACCTAATAAACCGAGTTGATCAGGTTCCCTAACGATCATTGGTTGAAACGATCCTCAAATTTAATGCGAACATTCCCTTAGTAAGAATCTAAAAAAATAAATGGCGTACAATTTTGACTCCGATTGAGTGAGAACTGACCTAAACAATTGCCTAGTGCCTAACTCATTCCTGTGAAATCTAATGAGCAAGTTTGATCGGTTTCTATAGGTGAGCAGTTGAGAATAGTTCTCAAAATTTTCAAAAATTTACAGAGTAAGAAAAAAAAAACAAATGGTGTACAATTAATTCAACAAGATGAGAACTAACCTCCTAAACAATGCCTAGTTCCCGGCAAACGAGGTTGTAAACATCAGCGCAAAGACAAACGCAAAGAAACGGAGAAGCACAACGCTCATACCGTAGGATTCACGCTTACCCCTTTGCCTTCCTTCTTTTCTGCCTCCAAAACCAAGTATCCACTCCCTCAAAACTTTAGGAAATTCCCTTCAAAATGAGAGAGACCACTCCCACCCGAATTTAGAGAATCTCTCCTCCTTTTCTTTTTCCTCATTTTTCCTTTCTTCCCTTCTCTCCCTTTTTTCCTCTTGGTTTCTTTTTGCTTGTCCCCTTCATCTTTTTGTTTTTTTGCTTGTATATCTCCTTCATAAACATCTCGAGTTCACCTATTTAAAGCACATTTTAGGGGTCCTGTGAACTCCCTCACCGGCCTCGACTTCCAACTCCATAAACACTCCTCTATTCACAAAGTTAGGAGCTGACCACATTAACTCATTTGCTTAACCACCAAGAATCCAAAATAGAATCAAGGTGGGTTGCCCACCAAATGGCCCATAACTGGACCCAAATCGTGCCTAGGACTAATCTGGAGATTATGGGCCCGAACCAAGTAGGATTTGGGCTCCAAAATCGCCAAAATCATTGCTCCATACAAGCTGATTTGATGAACCGGTTAAACCGGATGCCAACTAGTGGAGCCGATTGAGAAAAATTTTAAAATTTTGACATAATGTTTTTTGAAGAATAAGGAAACCAAATAATAAAAAAAACGTAGTGCGATTCTACGTTCAAATGAGGGAGATATGGCCAAACAATTCTTCCGAATGGCTTCCAAATTCAACTGCCTAATAATGAACTTTACCTTGAACCGCCGAACTACTGAAAGCCGGTTCCTAACCGGCCGATCCACGATAGTACCTCAAATCTTTGTGATAGAATTCTTCAATGAGTAGGGAATCCAACAAAGGAAATGGTGCATGATTTCGAGTTCGGATGAGGGAGATATGATCGAAACAAGCCCAAGTGCTCTGAATTCAAACATGCTTCAATGAATTTTACCTAAACTGAAACTTTGAGGACCGGTTGAGCCGGTTGGGAAAAATTTTGAAATTTTGACAGAATATTCCTTGGAGAATAAGGAGTTCATATAAAATAAAAGAAAATCCAAGTGAACGATTCAGCAGTCGGGATGCAGGGAGATATGATCGGAAATGCTCCCAAGTGCTCCTCATTCGACATACTCCAATAAACTCCGACTGAGTTAAAACCTCGAGAGGCCCCACTTGCTTCCTATGGCACGATGCCAATAAATACATATGCACTTAATGTACCACATACAAGCCACTCCGAGGCCTGAGACTCCACTCCGTTTGCAAGGACCATAATCTGCTTATATATGAGAACAATGGGTGAGTATGACACCCATAGGATAAATGAAAGTGTTGAGGGACAAAATTGAGGGTTTGCAATCGCCTTATCTCTTTTCACATGTTTCATGCCTGCATATTAAAAAAAAAAAATGAATACAAGAAAGAACCTGCATGCACCCGGGCGTACTATCATCAGACAGACAAATGATCTCCATCCTCGTGCTTTATCAGGACACGACCCAACAGGTCCATATCCTCAACCCAAACAGGCTAAACAATATATGTATGCCGCAAATAATCGGTGATTCCTAATAGGCATGTCCATCATCCATCTACCCGGGGTCATAAGCAAGCAATCATTCTTTATTACGTTTTCGCATATATCTCATATACATGAATAACTATCAAGATTGGCGTATGCATATGAGACATTAACTATCCATTATTCTTTCATCTTCAAAGAGTACTTTCACATATCTCTTGTCATCATATGAATATATTCTACGCTTCTTATATAGCAACTATACATGCATTTTATTTTCTTTCATACATAATCTACGCCCTTATTATTCCATTCTATTTATTCCTATTTGCTTAGCATTAAATCATAATGACTTTTTACCAAATTCTTTATCTCACTTAGCTAAGTTTATATCAATATATTCATACAAACCATCTCCACTAACTATCAGGGAGTATATAAGAGACATTTGGATGTCTCAAAATCCTATAGGAAAGGACATGAAAATCATTTCCCAAAATAGGTTCCGACTTCACTTATTTTCTAGGTACAATGAGTTCGAAATCTCAACATTCTTCCTCATGAACATTGTTCCTTTATGAATCTATTTTACTCAGAAATTGGAATCACTCCAATTGAATCATCTAAACTCAAGTTATGGCATTTTAATGACAATCTAGTCTATTTGCCCAGTTTACACTAGTAAATCACGCTAAGTTAAGGTCTCTTTCTCAAATTACAATCCACCTGGGAGCACCAAAACTCAAGATATAATCTCAAACAACCGTGACTACTATGTTTTCAAAATAACCAAGAACTGGTCTTTAGACCCAAATTCAAAGGTCCTTAAGTCATATTAATACTTGTGCTCTTTCTGGTAAAATGTGGTCACAAGTCTTAGCTACCTCCAACCTGAATTTCCCTAAATCGAGGTACTCTAGACCAAGTTATGGCTAATGAGTTCACTTGTGGTTTTAGTGGAAATTTTAACAAAGATTCCTAAACCCCAAACATTTCCTTTATACTAAAACTCCCTCAATTGAGGGACCACAAACCAAATAACAATTACCATCCATTAATAAACCACAATGAATTGATCTTCAAGGGAGTCCCGTACCTATTTCTTGGTCACCCCAAGCTCTAACTCTCATTTCCTTCTTCACTTCTCCCTTTTTTCTCCCTTCTCTTCTTCCTTCTTCTTTTTTCTTACTTGAAAAAGGCTAGATCAAGGAAATGAGAGAGAAATCAAATGTAATTTTGGCTCTTTCTCTCCTCCACACTAAATTTTCTAGCCCCAAACAAAGTGAAAAATGATATAATCTTTGAGACTTGCCGTCCCTATCCCAATTTCGCCTAAATTTCCATTTTTGCTATTTTATCTTTTCAATCTATTTGTACTCAAATTATCACAATCTCAGATCAGCATTACCCTTCTTCTTGTTTTATGACCTTTGGAGTCCTTAATCAAAAATTACCATTTTACCCGACTCGGATTAATTCCAAATTATGCTTTTTTCACTCTAGCACTTAAATTTGAAAATATAAATTCATTTTTCTTATACTACAAAAAACTATAATAAACCATTAGGTTTAATCTGTAGCCACAACTCTCTCTCCCCCAAAAATTTATCCTCGAAATCTTACTTGCATCAAATGAATGGGACATTGAGCTTTCATCATACCTAGCGGCCCCATGTTTCTCCTCCCATCAGGTGATGTTGTCAGTATCTCTCACTAATGTACCTGCTTTGAATCCGCACCCTTCACCCCCGCCGTGATAAATTTTCTCTGGCCTCGCATAGAACCGACCTGCATTCTCGCACCCTCAGGTAGTGGACATGAGATTCATCTGATCTATATCTCCTCAGCATAGACACATGAAAGACATTATGTAGCTTGGCCAACTCTAGAGGAAGAGCCAACCGATAGGTTACAAGTTCAACTCTTTCTAAAATTTCATATGGACCGATGAATCTTGGACTCAGCTTTCCTTTCTTCCCAAATCTAAGCACCTTCCTCCATAGAGATCCCTTTAGGAACACTTTATCACCCACTTCATATTCAATGTCATTCATTTTCAAATTGACATAAGATTTATGTCGATCACTAGCAGCTTTTAACCTTTGCTGAATTATCTAGACTTTCTCTTCTGTGTCCTTCACAATATCAGTCCAATCGTGTTTATATTCATCAAATTTCCGTCCAACAGAGTCCCGTATTTCCAAATATATACAACGCTTCATATGGTGCCATATCACGTTTCACCGATGTTTATCATATAAGCAAATTCCATCAATGGAATATACCTATCCTTAACTCAGGGAAAATTTAGTAACACAACCTCTCAACATATCTTCTAATATCTCAATTAATCTCTCCGATCATCTAATCTGTTGCAGTGTGAAAAGTCATCAAGCTGAGACGAAAAATCTTGGGTCAGCGACCGTAATCCTTTCCTGCACTTAATGTGAAAGCACAAATCTCATCCGACACTATCGACAAAGGCACACCATGCGCCTTACAATCTCATCCATACATATCTCGCCCAATAATCCATTAATAGTCCATCCCACTTCTTCCAGCAAATGAGCCGACTTCGTGAGTCTATCAATTATAACACAAATAGCATCATGCTTCTTCTGCGTAAGGGGGGAGGCCAGATACGAAATCCATAGCTATATGATCCCATTTCCATTATGGAATTGAATGTAATTCAATTGTGCTTGATGGCACCCGGGTGTTCACACTTGTCACATTTCAAACACTTAGACACAAAATCCATTACATATCTTTTCATACCTTTCCACCAATAGTTATGTTTCAAATCCTGGTACATCTTGTTGCTTCCAGGATGCATGGTAAATAATGAGAACTGAGCTTCATGTAACAACTCTTTCTTCAGCTCAATGTCAGCCAGCACACATAATCTATCTCTGAAATACAAGCCCCCATCATCTTTTACTAAAAACTCACTCTCGACTCCATCTTTGATCAGCTGAATCTTTCCTTGCAACTCTTTATCCTTCTTTTGAGCATCTATAATCATCTCGCTTAAGAGCAGTCGGGCTTCAATCGTGAGCTATGCCCATCAACTATTCTCCACCACTGTCATGACAAAGTCGCCACTGCCTGCTTTAAGGCATCGCCCACCACATCGCTTCCAGATGCACCACTGTGTGGGCCATAGTCTTTAAACAACTCTAACCACCTCCGCGCCTCAAATTCAACTATTTCGAGTCAATGTGTACTGAGATTCTTTGTGGTCCGTGCATACTACACTTTTCCCTACATGGGGCATTTGTCGCCATATTTTCAAAGCAAACACTACCGCAGCCCAACTATAGGTCATGAGTGTGGATAATTATGCTCATGTGACTTCAACTCCCTGCATTTATTAGCCACAACTTTATTTATCTTGCATTAGCACACATCCTGCATTCATCCTGCTGCCACTACATGTGGTATACTTTTTACCCTGGCCTGGGCCAAGGCCAACACCGAAGCTTCAATCAAGAATTGCTTTAATCGGCCTCAAAGCTAGCAAGACTTCTGTCATCTCCACTCCAAACTTCACATCTTTTCCGACGCTGGAGTGGAGATGAGCTTAAAAGTCGTTCACAAATCTTCTATAATAATATCTCATTAACCCCATAAAATTCCTCATTTATGTCACATTTCTGGTGGCTTCCACTCACACAAATTTTCAATCTTAGTTAGATTCAATTTGACTTCACAGAGATTAATGTGGCCTAGAAGAAACTTCCTTAGCCAAAAATCACATTTAACACTAAGTAATTACTACTTTTCTCGTAGTTTCGTAAAACTATCCTCGATCATGTTCAAGGATTTTCCTCATTCTCGAATACACCACAATATATCATCAATAAACACCACTACAACCGATCTTAAGTAGGTCGAACACCTATTCATCAACCAATGTCGCTTGAGCATTCAGAAACCCAGGCATTATTAAAATCCCATAATAATTGATGATTAAGGTCCCAATGCCGCTTTCTGAATGTACTCAGATTTTTACTTCAACTAGAAAATTCTGCACTAGACTATCCAGAAAATATACCTCCTCTCTCTTCAACCGATCAAATAAATTCTTTATTCTAAATTTTTTCCAAATCGTACTGCTCTTCACTCACACTTACTAACTGTTATAATCACACAGCTCCAATGTGCCATCCTTTTCTCCAATAATAAAACAGTGTCATCCCTAAGTGTTACTTTAGCTCATTAAACCTCTTATCCAACAACTTAATCGGCAGCCTCTCAACTCTTTAATTCAAAAGGAGCTATCCTAAGGTGCCCTAACTTGAGTTGCCCCTGCATAATCTCATGACAAGTCCACCTCCTCTTAGGTAATCACTGCCATAACTCCTTCAGTGAAATTACATCCGGAAATCCCTTACTATCGAATCTTTCCACTACTGACCTCTCAGCTTTCCGGCATCGCGCCAAAACGCCTCATCCTCTCCTTAAAAATCTCCTACCAGATACCGATCACATCGATTATCGGCATCTAATGCCCAGACGACCTTAGACTAATGGTTATCCTCAACACTACTATCTTCTTTCAACGTACTATACTTGTTAGACAACCAAATTCCATACCAAAATCAAATCAAATTCTTCGAGCAGAAAAATCAACCAACCTGAAAATTTCTCTATCCTAGATAACTATAGTGGCAATTTACAACTCTATTCATCGCTGACATTCAGGTTTTGAAGGACTGTCATATGCATATCATATGATAAATATACTCCATTATCACACTCCATCTACCACATGCTCAATGCATATATATGAACAGCAGATCCCAGTCTACGAATGCATCCATTTTAATTCCATTAAGAGAAATATACTGTGAATATCCCTGTAAGTGTCTCTCGTCCCTTACAAGCCTTCATAGCATATCGTGTTGGGCCCAAGCTCAGATGATCCACCGTCTCTCGATGACTATGCCTCGTCCTTATGCCGGCTCGCCTCGACCCACCCCACCCCCAGCCTGATAGCAGCCGCGCACCTCCTCATTGCTGGCTCGAGGATTCCTATTGTCCCCCGACTCCTGGGGACGAATTTTCCATAAAATGTTCACGTTTCCACATCTAAAGCACTTCCTATCAACAACTGCAAACCCCAAATGCTCAAGCCGATGGCAATGAGGCACCCGATTTTCCTAGTCCCGCTTAAAGCACCTCTACCAAAGATTTTAGGTGCCAGCACAGCCCTCGCTCTTCCTCTGGGGCAGCAGAGTCAGAACTCGATTCTTCTTATGATTCTCTAACTCTCTTCCCGAGGAGGCTGAATCGTCCTCCATAACCCCGCTTGGAATCTTCTCTGTTTGTTTGCCTCAAATCTCTCCACTTTCATCACATCTCAATTTTTAACTAGTTGCAAAATTCAATTCGCTGAGATGTACCATGAGATGTAATGTTAATCAGTAGTCATGCTGGCACCTTACGGAATCATTCAATCCATCTTCGACCGCTCTACATCAAATGCTTCGATGAGGACTGACTCAAGTTCATATTTGCTGAGATGATTGAACTCCTTCTCATACTCATCCACTGATAGGTTCCTTTGCTTTAAAGTCAGGAACTACTTCTACTTGGTCTCCCTATACAGATCTTCCTAACGCATTTCTACTTAACTCTGACAAAGAACTCCTAAGGCATAGGATCTGGAATCCTCGAACTTTTCAAAGACCAATTTCCACGTACTATAGCCTCACTGAATAGCCAGATCCACATGATACTCTCTCGACGGAGTAGCATCTAACTTCCTCCAATACTCTCAGAGTCTTCCAACTAGTATTCAACTTTATTAGACTCTTCCATGCTTATCCCATGGAATTCCTCCGCCCATGTCTTTCACGCGTTCATCTGAGCCTTGTGAGAAATCATTCATTCAATACCCGAGCTATGTCTTGAGATATCCTTAGTAAGGCTTCCGCGCTTGGGGATGGAGTATCAAGCTTCATACTTTCGACAAATTCAAGGATCCGGCTTTAAAACCTCGATCTCCGGGTTAACACTCACCGCTTTCCTCTCGCAAATCGGGAGGGCGATCCATCATATCTTAAAACAAAGACATCCACATCAGGCCAACATTACTTTACATATGAATTTCTATCTTATACTCTATCTAGAGCCGTCAAACTGCTCTATGTCGCTTTGGTATCGTGACACCCTCTAACCCGCACCTCGTGTTAGTGTGTCATGAAACTGGAGATTTTAAACCTGATGAATCACGCTTCTAAACATTCTTTAAAATATAACTATGAATTTAACATATATTAATAAAACCATACTATCATACCCCACTATTTAGCATCCAAAATATCACTTGCATATTATTTACAAATCATTTTCACAGACTCAAAAGTTTATATACAACATATCGCTAGCAATGCTACAAAAACACCGCAGTGTGAGCACTGTCACGAGATGGCCCTTGATGTCGATGTGGAATGTTCTCGCTCTCTAGTCACCTCCTGACCTACACCCGATAAACACTCATGCTACAAAGCTTTGAATGAGGATTCTACGCACGGATGACCACTAACCATGATCATCACATTATAATACTCATGCAACTTATATGCATATATATATATATATATATATATATATATATATATATATATATAACCATATAAACTTTAAAAGATAATAATCTAAGAACTTTTATTTATAATTAAATAATTTAATTCATTATACAATTCATGTTATGCTAACTTCCCCAGGCTTTTATCTATCGAATTCATATCATTTTAGTCATAGCTTGTAATGACTATTCAGTATTTTATATTTCCATTATATTTACAAATTACTTCTATGTTTATAATTCATGGTTTCATTTTATCAATATCGCTTTATCTATTTTTACATGTTTCATGTCTACATATTCCAAAAAAAAAAAAAAAAAGATAATGAAAGGAAATCATATAATCTGATGGTACTATCACCGTATTCGAGACAAATGATCAATCTATGCTTTCATCAGAAGGACCTAAATGAGGTCCATGTTCTCAACCCAAACGGGGCCAACTATATATGTATGCTGCAGCAACTATATCCCTAATAAGCATGCCCACCATCCATCTCACCCACACATAAGCAAAGTTAATCGCTTTATTACGTTTTAAAGACATATCTCATATACACGAATAACTATTGTTATCATGTATGCATATGAGATATTCAATAATCCATTATTCCTTTCATCTTCATAAAGAGTACTTTCTAACATATCTTCGTCATCACATGAATATTCTGACGCTTCTTTATATAGCAAACTATATGTGTTATGTATTTCTTCACATGGCTAATTCATGTCCTTATTATTCCATTCTATTTATTCCCTATTATTTAGCACAAATCATATAACTTTTAATCAAATTATTTTATCTCACTTAGCTAAGTTATACCGACTTATATTCATACAAAACCATCTCCAATTAATCTTGAGTATAGAGACATTGGATGTCTCAAAATCCTATAGGAAAGGATAAGGGAAAATCATTTCCCAAAACAAGATCCACTTTACTCTATTTTCTAGGTACGATGAGCCTGCTAATCATCATGCTTCCTTCATGGCCATTGTTCCTCTCTATGAATATATATTTCACCTAAAAATTGGAATCACTCCACTACAAATCATCCAAACTCGTTATGGCATTTTAATGACAATCTGGTATGTTTGCCCGGGCCATAATTATAACCTCACTCAGAGACTCGACATTTCAAAGGGGTCTTAACTCCATAATTTGACACTAGTTCCTTCTACTCATTCAACTCCACGCTGCTGGCGGTTCTTCAAATTAGAAACTGTCCACTGAACACCAAACTCACAGATAGCGCCTTAAAGTTCAACCAGGACTACTATGTTTTCAAAACAAGACCAGTAACTGGTCTTTAGACCCAAATTCAAGGGTCCTTAAGTCATATTAATACTTTAGGCTCTTCTTGGTAAATGTGGTCACAGGTCTTAGAATTACTCCTAACCCGAATTTCCCTAAATCGAGGCACTCTAAACCAAGTTATAGCCAACAATTCACTTAGGGTTTCGAGAAATTGATAGCATCCTTCTTAAACCCCAAATATTTCCTTTATACTAAAACTTCAATTGAGACCACAAACCAATAACAATTACCAACAACATAAACCACAATGAATTGATCTTCAAGGGAGTCTCGTACCTATTTCTTGGTCACCCCAAGCTCTAACTCTCCTTTCCTTCTCCCTTCTCTTCTTTCTTCTTCTTTCTTCTTACTTGGACAAGGCTAGATCAAGGAAATGAGATAAATAAAACCAGAATTTTGTCTCTTTTCCTCCACACTCATAAATGCCCTAGCCCCAAATGAGAAAATATCTAATCTCTAGGACCATGTTTGGTCTTATCCCAATTTTGGCCTAAATTTCCATTTTTCCTATTTGGTCATTCCTTTTCAATCTATTTGCACTTCAAATTATCACAATTCCTACACTAGCGTATCCTCTTCTTGTTTTATGACCTTTGAATCCTTAATCTGAAAAATTACCATTTTATCCTTGACTCTTTGATTAATTTCGGCTTTATGCTTTTTCACTCTTAGCACTTAAATTCTGAAAAATATAAATTTTACTTTTCTTATACTATAAAACTATTAAGGTCTAATTCGGCGTGTTACACTTGGGATACTATTGGTGATTATGGCGTAGTCCCAATATCACAAGAACCAATATCACAAGAAATTGATGTTGAAGATGGTGATAGTGCTCCAGCATTGTGTGACGGGACTATTGAATCTCTGGAACACGAAAATGAGGAACAAGCCACAGATTTTGATGTGGAAAGGGCAAGTAAACAGCTCAACAGTATGCAGTCCATGTCTTTAGCTTTAGTACCATCCCCAAATGATCAACTTCCTGAGAATATTCTTGAGGTACAAGCTTTAAACTCTTCTCCAAATATTTGTGATAATGAATTTATTGGCAGTAGACTTCCAGCCAGAATCACTCGGGGGAAACCACCAGCACGATATTCTCCGGAGTATGTACCAAGCAAGTCTAAGTACCCGGTTGCTAATCATGTCTCAACCCAGAGATTGTCTGAGAATCTCAAGGCATTTGTGCACAACTTATCAGCGGATTCAATCCCAAAGACAGTGTAGCAAGCTATGAAAGATCCGGAGTGGGCCCAAGCAATAAACGAGGAGATGAAAGCTATGCAAAATAATGGTACCTGGACACTTATACCATTACCAAGAAGGAAGAAAACCGTGGGATGTAGGTGGGTGTTCACTATCAACCATAAGGCAAATGGCTCGGTGGAGAGTTACAAAGCTAGACTTTTAGAAAAAGGATATACACAGACATATGGGGTTGATTATCAGGAGACATTCTCACCATGCATGTGTTAATTTCTCTTGCAGCAAACTTGGACTGGCCACTACATCAATTTGATGTTAAAAACGCCTTTCTTCATGATGAATTAGAGGAAGAGGTATATATGGACATTCCACCCGGGTTTATATGCAAGTTACAAAAGGTGTTATATGGCTTGAAGCAGTCACCAAGAGCATGGTTTGGCCGGTTTAGTCTTTCCATGAGTAAACGTGCTTTTACACAAAGCCAAACGGATCATACCCTTTTCTTGAAGCATCAACATGGGTGAGTAACAACGTTAATAATATATGTTGATGATATGATAATTACGGGGGATAATGAGGAAGAGAATTTGTGGTTGCGGAAGTACTTGGCGAGGGAGTTTGAGATGAAAGACCTTGGCGGGTTATTTTTTGGGCATTGAAGTGGCTCGATCACGCTAAGGTATTTTTCTCTCACAACAAAAATATGTACTTAATTTATTATTTGAAACAGGTTTGCTTGATTGTAAGCCAGTTGATACGCCGATTGTTCATAATCATGGACTAGGGGAGTTCCAGAATCAAGTTCCTACTGATAAGGTTAGGTATCAACGTCTTGTGGGAAAGTTAATTTATTTATCTCACACGCCCGATATCATGATGTTATGAGCTCTGATGTAAGTCGGCTTTATGCAATGCCCAGCCAAGAACATATGGGGTAGCTTATTCGACCTGCTGTACAGTTCCTCACCAGTGAGGGCTCAAGGATAAAAAGAATCAACATCCGCACTGAGGGATACACGTATCGCTGCACCTGGCACTAAACATCACTAATAGAAATCTATGTCCGAGCATTTTACTCAGGTGGAAATTTCATATTGCAGAAGTAAAACAAAGTGTGGTCGTTTTCATCTAAATACAAAGGCTGAATCTCTAGTTGCATGGCTGGGCGGGCCATGAATCGTACTGCAGATTGTCGAGAACAAGACCCACAACAAGACGAACAGCAGTACGTCGCGTTTCACTCAAATAAAATCGCCTGGTATCATTAAGGCAGCAATAGTAATTGCACATAGCCCAATTCAACATGATTGAACTAAACATGTTGAGGTGGATCGACACTTTATTAAACAAAAACTTGAGAATAAAGTGATTCAGTTCCCTTTCGTAAAATTTGAAGATCAATTGGCAAATATCCTCATAAAGGCAGTATCAAGTAGGGTATTCTATGACTCACTCGACAAGTTTCAGGCATTGAGAGACATCTATGTTCAACTCGAGGAGGTCAGCGTGAGCATGGGGATCGATTTGTTACCACCTGATATGTCAGATTGCGATTAGTCAGACCAGGAATAGATTAAGGTTGTTTTCCTTTATTCTATCCTGTGGGCTGGCTTCGGGGCCCAGCTCTAACAACAGCCCATCATACCAAAGACTATAATCATCGGGCTCCAAATGTACCGGGCTCTGCGAGCTCAATTTAAGAGCCGAGACCCATATATCCTCCTCTACCCGAAAAGGAGTCATTATGCTCCACATGCCTCTCTTACGATTGGAGACTTTGTTTAGTAAATGCTGTCGGATGAACTCCCCCGAAGAGAATGTGCACCCTTCCATGAATCATGCTAAAAATGTCACTCAAGATGAACAAGCGCTCTCAGGACCCTCCATTCGGGAAACACATCTCTTTAAAAGGAAGAACTGGTCTCCACGCGCGAGATATGCGCCACCTTCTCCTTCTAATTTGGGAGGAAATCATCCACTTTCCACGAAAAGCGGATCCCCTTCCTCTCTGATAAAAGAAGGTCATCACATAAAATAAGGTATGAGATTCGAGACTAGAGAATCCTAATTTTTCATAAAAGTGAAAGCCTAACTTAAGAATCGGAGAGGCGGCGGAGCCCTCCCCCACTGCCGTTTTCTTGTTTGTTTTGCATTGCCGTGCGTGCTGTTCCGACGATCCAGTGACCTGGGCATTCTCGAAGACTACACTGGCACCAAGCCAGGGGAACACCAAGTAGGAAATCTCAGAGGCGATTCTCGAGAGCCTAGGTTCATCCGCTCCCAAGTGATCTCCTTTACCTCGGTTGCGGCTCTATTCATCCCATCGGACCGTCTGAGTTTATCGTTATGTTCAGCGAACCCAACAATCCAACCCATTGAAGATAGATCGGGCCACACGCGCCGTGGAGAGACGGAGGCGGCAAGCAGGAGCAGCCGCATGTGACGGTCGAATTACATGAGCATGCGAATCGCTACAACAGAAAATGAACGCCACGACCCGGCTGAGACCAACCGCCGAAAAACCCACATGAGCCGCTCAACATGTACCCTAACCTGCATAAATAAGTGGCAAAGAGCCCACTTACCTAACCATAGTGATCCACCTAAGCAGATGATCAATTATCTTCCGATAGCTCTCACTCCCGTTGCTCACTCAATTCCAACAATGCGTGTTTCAGTCCGTAAAGAGACTCTCTCCATTCCAACTGGCTATTAGGTGGCACGCTGGTCGGATGCGAAGAGAGACCCCAGCATTTTTGACAAACCCCATCTCCTAATTGCCCCCGAGCATATGCCCACCCTGGGCTCAGTACGCCTGGGCCCACCCGCGCAAAGATCCCCCGCATAAAGATTTTATCCCCTGGTCCGGGAGACCGCACGACATGCTATCATCTTCCCTCGGGGCCGCATATTTCGATTACGAGCCTCACTGGATTCGTCATAACCCATTTTCCATGTATAACTCGCTCCCTCCGATTCATATGATCATATGTCGCGACTCTAACTGTGCACATCCTTTAACGCCGGAACGACCAATTTCTGTAAGGTATTCCCGCTAGCCCGAAGGCCCTGCTCGCCTAGTTCCAAAAGCTTCCAAGAGGGTCTCTAAACTCATTCGACGAATCAGGAGCCACGCCGTCTCTCGCCACTGCGGTCTGCTCTAGAAAGGAAACATGTTCGCTCCAACCATCTTCTTCTGCCGATGATTAACCATCCGGATTTCACCCGAGATTTGGACAGCCGCCCAACAAATTGATGTCTATAAGATGCATGCAACCTTACGTAACTCAAGAAGCTTGGGCCGACACCCCTTTTTCCACTCCCTTTCCTCGATCCACCCACAACCATGGAAGAACCTCAGACGGCGGTGGTAGACAACACTCCACTGAGACACATCCCGGCCGCCACACAAACGCTGATGATAACTCCGCCCCGTAGTGCAGCAAAGTGCCGACACAAAGAGCCACCAAGCCAGAAGGAAGCCAAACAAGGGCCGTGCCGCCCTAAGAACAATCCGTGCTGTAGCAAAAAGGGAACCTCCTAATTCACCTCCCTCAACATCTCTTATGACCGGCTGCTCCTCCTCATTAAGGACCACCCCGATTTTAGCCGGCCCCCAACATGCGAAACCGACCAACGCACCTGGCTCGAGGTGTGACTACCACATGGACCATGGCCATGAAACAAATAATTGCCAAAGCCTGAAGTTCTTGGTAGGAAGATTAATCGCCGCATCTTTGTTGTTCATTCGAGAGTCGACCACGAACCAACAAACGACAAAATTTATTAAAGCTATTGTCGCTTATCGAGCATCCATCGTAGTCCTCACCTCACTATTAACTTCATTGGGAGGCCTCGATCGATGATCAATACCGCCTAAGAGGTAGAGACGAAAAATGTCACAAGGCGGCCTCGCCAGCCCGGAAACACCATCGCATTCTAGAGAGTTGAAAGATAATGGCCTCTACTTACCGATGGCTCCATATCCTTTCCTCCTCCTATAACCCCGCCGGTCAACACCCCACATGATGTTTTTTATACTCACCTTGCGGTATTAACAATTTTTATCTCACATTAGTTCTGTTGATCCGAGCAATACGGCTGAATTGTTGTACCCCACTTTTAGGTGAGATGAGTCCTACCAAGTATCTCATCACGCCGACCCGAGTTTATCCGATTCAATCTGGCCCCCACGCCGGCGCGCAAGAGACGTTCTCGTCAAGGCGCGTGACTAGTAACCTCAAAGCAAGTATTGTTTTCTTGCGGCGAAGATTTAGTCTCACAATGCTATCGTGAGCCTACCCGCTACATACCATGAAAGCAGTCCCCTCAACTTACCATCAATCTATCAGTTATCTCTACGCTTTCGTGCAGTCAATTTCCGTGGTAGCCAATTAGTCGTCATTGTTATCATTGTCGCTCACGGCACGAAAGCGGTAAAGGCCCCGATAGCCAGCCTCCTAAACTCACCCTCGTCATAGCAATTAAAGCCCGGCCCAGCCACTTTAGAAGACAGGAACACCGCGCATCCCCCGGAATCCATGCCCAGCGCCGATGCATGCACCTACGTTAGTTCCCTCCTGACTAAAAAAGAAAGGACCCATATACTAAAGGCTAACGCCGACGGTTCGGCCGACCATCTCGTGTGACATGACAAGAGCAAGCCCTATGAATGCTTCCCACAAGTCAATGTTTTCCTATTATCGCCAAACCCGCTCTAAGTAGAGAGAACTGCTTCCACCAACCCACATCGATCATCCAGCCAAGTGAGGCATCCATAGCGTTGGGTTTATCAGAGAAGCTGGCAATAATTCCTAATAGCTTGTTAACGTAGCCGGTAGTTCCGTTAAAGGAAGCTAAGTAGAGTATAAGTAGACTATACAGATCTTAACGACGCATGTCCTAAGGATAGCTTCCTTCTCAGACGATCGGGATTGGTCGACGATCAACCTGCATGACATGTTATAGTTTATGATGCATTCCGCTACCATCGTGATCCCCATTTACCGCTGACGTAGAAACGCCTTTTATCACCACAGCTTTTTTGCTACAACGTAATGCCATTCTGGTTAAAGAATGTCGGGGCCACCTATCAGAGACTGGTAACGAAGATGTTTCGGCCACTACTTGGAAAAACTATGGAAGTGTATATAGATGATATGTTGATAAAGTCCAAGGAGTGGTCGGATCACGTCACTGGCCCAAATGTGCATTCGACCTCCCAAGGACTATGGTATGAAACCCAACCCCCGCAAATGGCCATCTCGTGGCTCAGCAGCCTACCTAGGATCCATGATGACTGCAGGGAATCGAGGCCAACCCCTCCCAACTTAAAAGCCATTCTGTAGTCTCCACCCAAGCTCCAGAAAAGAGGCAACAACTAGAATCCGGCCGATTACCACTGGGACAATTTATATCCCTGCTCTGCATCTCGCTTAAAGCTTCATTTTTTCGCCACCTCGTGGGGAGCTAATTCCAAGCCGACACGAAGAATGCGATCGGATTTTATCCGCATCAAGCAAAGATTTAGTCGAACCCCCATTCTCGTAGTCCCGAGACCCACGAGACTCTCTACGCCCATTCGCGCTCCCGGCATACAAGAGCAAGGCCCATTGTTCAAAGAGAATGAAGACTAAAATGCAGGCCCCGTATTCTTCAGTCAACAAATCCTTAGTCGATGCAGATAGATCAAGTATAATCCATCTCTGAAAGCAAAGGCCGCCATCCTGATACAGCCCAACAAAGTTCGCCTCATCAAGCACATCCCATCACAGACGACCGATCTCCCTCCGGGCACCATACATAAGCCCGACTTATCTGGGACATGGCTCACTGGCACCAACTAAGCGAGTACGGCAGATCCAAGCAGACAAGCCAAGGCTTTCAAAGTGGGATGCCGGGCCGACTTCATACAGTAACTCCCTTAATCTAAACGCTGACAAATTGATCGGATCTTTAATATCGACTCCGGCGCCCCGCATTAAACCGGGCTGCATCGATTTGACAGCTTAAAATCCCCATCCGTGGATAAGATCGAATGCAAATTCGCTTCTGGCTTAATGCCTCTAACAATGAATCGTAGTACAAGGTCATCCTAATGCCAAACTAGCAAACGCTTCCGCTCACAAGAAGCTCCTAGTTCAAAGTGATTCTCAATTGGTGGTCGGGCAAGTTAACGACGAATTTGAATCCCGAGACCCTCGAATGGTGAAATACGCCTCCTCGTGAAACAACGCCGGTTAGCTTTCCGCTGAAGCGTTAAACATATCTCGTGGACTCGACGAAAAGGCGTGCCATGGCTTGCGTGGCCGCTTCTCTACCAATCACTGAAACTATATTTTTGCCTATCTACTATCAACCTATTATTTAATCGCATCCCCAAGCAAGTAAATCGTGGATATGACCCTCCTTCATGGATTGAACTCCTTCCATCACACATATCTACAATGCGGCAACTCCCAGCGAAAGATAAGGCCCACAAACTTCAACCCGCTAGCTAGATTTTCTTTAAGCCACGTGGGCAACTATTCAAACGATCTCGCGCCTTATCTAAAAATGCCCTGAATGCCCGAGTGTAGCCACTACGTGTTAAGAGCCGATTAAGGAATATGTGGAAATCATCCCGCAGAACTTCGCCCATCTAGCCCACACTCATGGGTACTATCACAACCATGAGAGCTGATGCGTACCTAATTATACTAGAAAGTGTGATCGCCGCTGCTGACTTGCTCCCGCATCAAATCACCGCAGAAGACCTCGATCTCTATTTCAGCCCACGGCCCTTCATCACTTGTGGATCGATATACGGTCAGTCGCTTCATTTCCTCACCCCAAAAGTTAAGTTATTTGCTAAGAATTAACGACTATTTCAAGAATGGATCGGTATCGGCATTCTCCCGATCAAAGATGTGATGCTACCTGGGCTTATCCGAAAATATTGCATTCGATTCCTAAGATCTCATCAATTTGGTCCGACAATCGCCCCGATTCGACAAATGGCCCATCGAAACTCGTCAGAATTAAAATAAAATCTATACTCCACCCCACGGTATCCGCAGAGCAATGGTCTGGCTTAGGCCTCAAACAAAACCCTATTGACAGCCCTAAAGAAACGGTTGGATTCAGCTAAGGGCAAGTGGGTGGATGAACTCCCTGGGGTACTCTGGGCTTACAAAACTACTACCCGCAAACCTACCGATATATCCCCATTTTCAATTACTTATGGGATGGAAGCTATAATCCCTACAAAAATTGGTATGCCTACCATCCGTCGACATCCCCGACCGTGGAATGCAGATTTAATGGATCAAGGCGGATTCAGACACACATGAATCGCGAAAGTTAGCAAGAATTCGCATAGCTGCCCTACCAACGCCGATCAAAATTCCTACAACAAACTGGCCCAGCCTCAATCGCCCAAACTGTGTGGACCTAGTCCTAAGAAGAGTATTCGAGAATACAATTAATCTAATGCAGGAAAGTTCCAGTCCCAACTAGGAAGGACGGTCTTGTAACACAAGCCGCTGGAACTCGGGTCTTACGCTTAGACAAACTCGATCGACCCCACATCCTAGAATGTGGAATGCTACACATCTTAAGAGGTATTATCAATAAAGAATGATTCAATAATAACACATATGTCGTCTATTTTTCTCCTCTTGCAGAGTCAAACTAAAGCTCGGATGGAGCAAATAATCCATCCACCCAATAGATAACAACTAACTGTCAACCTTAAACCCGGATGGCAGTAAATGACCTATCCAAATTCTGGGCTAGATAACAACTAACCCATTAACCTAAAAGCTCGATGGCACAAAGAACGATCTGGTCTCACCCGCTAGATAACAACTAACTGTCAACCTGGGAAGCCCGCATGGCGCAGAAATGACTTTGGTCCACGGAAGCTAGATAACAACAACTAACTGATCAACCTAAAGCCACCCTGATTTACGCAAAATGACATGTCCTGGCCAGTTAGATAACAACGACCGTCAACTTAAAGCCCGGTATGGCACGTAAACGACTCCGTTCGGGCCCACAGAACAACTAACTGTCAACCTAAAGCCCTGGAGTACATGGTACCATTCTCGTCATCGGGCTTGATAACAACTAACTGTCAACCTAAAGCTGACGGCGCAGAAAATGACTCGGGTCTCACTGGCTTAGATAACAACTAACTAGTCAACCTAAAGCCCGGATAGCGCAGTAAATGACCTGTCCGGCCCAATTAGATAACAATTAACTGGTCAACCTAAAGCCTTGGGCCCAATTAGATAACTACTAACTGGTCAACCTAAAGCCCGAATGGCGCAGCAAATGACCTGTCCAGCCAAGTTAGATTAACTGGACAACCTAAAGCCCAAATGGCACATCAAATGACCTGTTCAGCCCAGTTAGATGACAACTAACTGGTCAAACTAAAGTCCGAATGGCGTAGAAAATGACTTGTCCCTCCCAGTATAGATAACATCTAACTGAACAACCTAAAGTCCGGATGGCGCAGAGAATGACCTATCTGGCCCATCATAGTTAACATTCACGGGTTCACGAGAGTCCTGGGTGGCGCAAGACAGCAGCACCTATCCAGTAAGTACGCACGAGATATCCCGTCATCAGTGATGATTATAACTCAATGCCACTCGGCTAAACCGGAAGGAAGTATTTTATCCAAAAAATAGAAAATAAAATGCCTTCCAAAATGTCAAGGTACAAAAACAGAAAATAAAATGTCTTGCAAAGTAAGTACGCTCGACAAGTGAGTGACACTGTGCTCTACTCTCAACAAAGAATATCAGCCCTCATCCGATTCAACTGTAAGCCCTGAATATTTTCTCCACTTCCATCCCCAAAGAAATGGAGACTGTCACAAATCTTCCCTAATAGTCTCTGATAGGCTCAAAGACGGAAAATGTATTTAAGAACTCGGGGTATCTAGATCTATAAAAATTCCGGGAGTCGATGAGCCGATGTCCGCATCCCACGAGACCAGTGGCTCACTCCCACATATGTCATACAAAGAACAACCATACCAGAGTTGAAAATCACATCACAAAATGTGATCGAATTCCGCCTCCATTACCATCTTCTCAATGGAAGTCCTCTCCCGGAAAGCCGCAAAATCGCTTCATTTCAAACATGAGCAAAGATGTGCTCATCCGTTAAAGTAATTATCTCTCTTCCTCCGCTCTTCCAATCCGCCTCCTCCTCAGCCGTAGAATAAGGTTTGTTAGCCACGCCATGCTTCCTAATCCGCCTCTTCCGGCATCCTAGCGTACTACGAGACACCGAACGCTGACCAAATACTGGGATCTACCTATGCCCGGCAATCGCTTCATCGCTTCAATCTCTAAACAGCCATAGCTAATTTCCTACGCGAACAAATGGGCCTCTCCGCCCTAGCCTGCATCGCCTCTTTCCACAAATGCCTCGCTTCCAACTCCCGACGTAGGGAAGAATGTTGGGCCTCCTTCAAAGAGGCATCCAATGCCTCCTGATCAGAAAGCCTCGATTGGACAAACAACCAAAGCCTCTCCGCGTTCCTCAGCCAGAGTTCAAAGTCATGATGTTGGTGGGCCATGTTTCGGATGGCAGCGACTGCCTACGAGGAAACATATTAAGAACACGTCAGCACTCATGACTTGATGCTAGTATTATAAATAAGGGCTCACTATTATCTAGCAACTCGGGGATGACTGACGGGCCAAGTGCTACTTTAATCTATATCCCATCATCAATTATCTACTAAGATCTTCATAAGGCTAGCAGGAACAAATACAGAAAATTCATTCACACCATTAGCCCTGTGGCCACTCTGTATCCCGAGCATCACTAATATAAACTATTTGATATCCACTCACGATTCGCCTTGCAAAGTGGCTTCCAACGACTGACAATGTACTTTAATGTCTTCCAACTCAGATTCACATCTCCTCCTTCGATGAGCCAGTCGCGAGGGAGGAAGATACACTGGCCAGATCCTGGCCCTGGAAGCGATGGCTCTTCCACTCTAAGACGGTAAACCCCGACCGCCTCGCCAATTTTCCAACTCAACAGAGGAGGGATCACTTCAGCGCTGACTTGCCTGAGCTGGCCCCCCGACTCCCCAGACATCGTCCCTATATCCAGGATATCGTTGATCTCCGTCTCGCGAGCTCACAATCACTGCCTCTTCCGAACACGCGCCTGCAGCCCAGGCTGACCCACCGACCGATCCGAGCAGTTATCGAACCTCTCGCAAAGATCTTCGCTGCTTCCCGGGCGCATAACGACTGGCAACCCACATTCCCTCTTCCTTTCTCTCAATCCGGTCGGCTGGACTCAGACGCACCTAAGGGATAAAATCTCTCACTTAGGTCTCCTGTGCAAGGCGATCTTCATCCTAAGCATCTCTCTCTTTAACCTTTAGTACTTGGGAAAATTTGTCTTCCTACTGTGTAAAGGAAGGCTTTCGATGACCTGGTTTCCAGTTAGTGGTAAGCTAAACTGTAACCCTTACTATTAGAGGCGACGTCCTCGACGGAGACCTGGATCAGCCGATCTCCGATCCATATTTTTAGCCTCCGCACCCCGAATGTTTATGCTTGCCCGATATTAAGCGCATCGACGCGCAGTGAAAAAATGTTCTCTTCAACGACTAAGGCAGCTGGGCACTGATGATGGTGAGGTTATAACAAGCCGTGCCAATCTCACGTCGGGCTAAATTTCAAGTAAAGGAGAACCTTATAATGGCGCTCCCGCTCTAAACCCCACACCCACGACTTTTTAAGCCGTCTCCACCCACCCACCAACTCACCCTTCTAAATTCTCTTCTCTCACTACATAACCCACTGGGCCACTACGTACAAAACTCACACATACACACCATCAAACTAAACCCATCACAAAGATACACACTGGAAAGATCATGACCTGCTAACTTAAAAGGAAGCTCCCATGGAGCCCTGGTCTCATCCCAGGGCCCACTTATTAGAAGCGCACTCTTCGCCTCCATTTTAGGCGAATCAGGGAGTCCGTTGACAATTTGCAACCGTGCACTCCAAAGCGACATAGACAACCGACCACCCTGACCCACCTTTAAGGCATAGATAAAACAAATCTCGACCAACGAAAGGTCAAGTTGGTATAAAAAATTTAGCACGCCTAAACCTAAGTATCCGATAGTATCGATGGATAAGGTCGGGAGGCATCGTGGTAAATGTGGTGGAACCGGCTTGACGAAAGCGTACGGAAGCTAAGGTCGGGCCGCAGAAGTTACCTCAAAAACACAAAGATTATGTTCTCCACCCAGAGCGACTCGGGTCCAGACTTTTTCCATCAACTTCAAGTCACCGTTATCGAGATTCATAGCATGGTTCCCAACTCCTCCATTGCCGAAGGATGAGGCGATGTTGCTTCGGGCAGTAACGCATCCCCTTGAACAGCCCCCGTTTCATACCCACCCGACCAAGGGAATTTTCTTCCCACCTCCCGTCACGCATGCTGCATCAAAGAGGGAGGTAAAGAACGAGTATCAGCCCTAAGTCGCATACCAAACGGGTAAAAAGGCAAAAATGCCAAACCTGGGAGAGAATCACTCGCCTAATAGCTCTGCACTCCACCTCACTCCCAGACTTTCCTCCCATCACGGAAGGGGCCGTTAAAGATTTCACGATTACTTCAAGGGAAATAAGAATTACTTGCAAAACTTGGGGACCGGAGTAAGCCGCCTGTAAGAAAGATTCGCAAAAGAACGTAAAGTCGCAGCAGTGTATCAGCAGAAGATTTCGAATTGGTGAAGGGAATGTAAGCCCGAGAATGATAAGAATGAGAGACGGAAAAACCGAATGATGGCTCCCTACATACGAACCGCTTAGGACCTACAGGAAAATTAAGAACGCGACAATAGACCCCCTCACTCTCTGCTTTCCACTTCGCAACGCCTCTCCAAACCTGTGTGTGGCACGATAGGGGAACATGGGCTTATCGCGGGCCCTCCCGTTATTCTAACCCGTCACCCCCAACCAGCCGCTCCACTCACCCGGATCACTCGAATATTCACCATGGCCAATGAATCGCCCCTCGCCGAGACGTAAAATAAAGGTGAACATCGAGATGGAACAAAGTACATAAGTGTCAAAGAAGTAATGACGGTTAATAAATTAAACGACATCCATCATTACATTCATGCCCTTACAACCAAGCGATCATATTAAAATAGTTACATATTTCATCCAAATCGAATACTAAGCAGAGGCCAAAGAAGAAGCAATAGCAGAAAGAAGAAGTAGTAGCAAAGGCCAAAGAAGAAGCAGTAGCAACATCGCTACAAAAATTAAGAAAAGACGGAAGTGGAGTCACTAAGGGGAAGAGAAATAAAAAGCCCCACTGATTCACAGGTGTCCTTGGATGCAGAGGATTCCATTCCAGTTTTAGAACCACCTAAAGGTCAACCATAACATGGATAATATGTTCCAACTCCACTCAAACCTTGCAATCTTTGATCTGGCTTATGCTTGGAAAGCACGCTCAAACAGTCTATCGCAATCATCCTTCAGTCAGCAATCCACCAAGTCCAATTTCGATTAACGCGAATCACCCTTCTCCACCGGAAAACGTGGATAACTGGGGCACAAACTACCACACCTCCGCCTTTTATAGGCAACCCGCCCAAGGCCATCCTCGCACCACATCTAATGCACATCCAAAAGTTAGAAAATTCACGCTCACGTTGGAACATACCGGCGTGATTGCCTCTTTATTCCCCACGTCGTTTTCTTTTTCAGTAGGGACGATCGCCCTCCAGTGAAAGAGAGGGCGTGTGGAGTGCCATGGAGCTTCTTGAGCCCTACAACTTGACGAGCCCAGTCATACTAAAGACTATAATTAAAATTTGTAGCCCAAACAACTGTAGGCCCATTTTAAGGCTGGGAACCCATATATCTCACTCTACCCAAAAAGGAGTCATTATGCTCCACATGCCATCTCTCCCGATTGGAGACTTTGTTTAGAAAATGTTGTCAGATGAACTCCCCCGAAGAGAATATGCACCCTTCCATGAATCATGCTAACAATGTCACTCAGGATGAACAAGCGCTCTCGGGACCCTCCATTCGGGAAACACATCCCTTTAAAAGGAAGAACTTGTCTCCACGGGTGAGATATGCACCACCTTCTCCTTCCAATTTGGGAGGAAATCATCCACTTTCCACGAAAAGCGGATCCCACCCTCTCTGATAGAAGTTATGCACAGGTAAGGTGTAGTTCGAGACTAGAGAATCTAATTTTTCATAAAAGTGAGAGCCCTAGCAAGCATCGGAGAGGGCGGTAGACCTCTCCACCGCCATTTCTTTGTTTGTTTTCTTGCCAGTTGTTGCGGCGGGTGTATGTTCAGACGATCCGGTGTTTCGAGGAAGATTACGGAGACTACACTATCCTATGTATAGCATCGTAGGAGGATATATATGGATGAATGTTGTACAAAAAAAAAAAACTATTGAATATTATTATTCGCTGCAATCGATCATCTTCTTCTCTCAGTTTAATACCTTGGTGGTCCCTAGTTTGTTTTTTTCTAGATTTTTGGGGAAGAGGAGGGAACCTTGGTGGTCCCTGATTTGATTTTTTCAGTATTTATGTTGTAGGGGAAAGGAAGGAAGAAGGGGGATTTCTAGGTCACTGTCTGTTCTTTTTAGAAATATTCAATTGACAAGAAGAATACTTACAAGCCTCAAATTCTGATTTTTTAGAAATTTCTGAACCTTCTCCCATCAGAGCTTAGCCCTGAACAAGAAGAATACTTATTGACAACCAAATTTGAAACAAGTGATTATCATTTAGAAATCATTGAAGACAAAATGGTAGTAATGTGGAACTAGTTTACCTAGTTGGGTTGGAACAATAATTTGGAACTCTAGATACTTCTTCCAGTTTATCAGGCACACAAAAGAAAAAAGGGAAAAAAACAGTTTCTAGCTCCGATGTTTTTTCTATGTTTTCCCTTTCTTGTTTTATGTTTTTTAGAACAAAAAAACAGTTTTAAAAAATGGAAAACAAACAGGCCCTTAGGGCATATTTGGTTTTACTTTTTGAAAATTGTTCTAGAAAACATTTTTTGAAAACACAATGTTTATCTGAATTTAGTGTTATCCATGTTAATTTGGTGTTCTCCTTGTTTCAGAACACAAAAAATAGGAACAAAACAAATTTTTAGTGTAATCCATGTTTTTTCAAAAAAAAAAAAAACAGCTTTCAAAAACAAGAACCAAACATGTCCTTATATTCTCAATTAAGGGGTTGTGATAGGGCATTTTAATATCAGCTATAAAGAGAACGTTTTCAGAGTGCAAACATTAAAATAAGCTTGTTGTAGGTCCAATAAAAGCAACAAGGCGATGACCTAACTCTATGTCCAATATGTCCTTATAACTTTGAAACATGTTAACGTAATTAATAGAAATCATAGCCAAGGGTAGCCCGATTGCATTTAAATAGAAACTTTGTATTCCACATCTAGAAACTTTCTTTTCTAAGAGATGTAGAATATCATAGGATGGGGATAAAAATTACGAAGATAACAAGAAGAGATTTATCGCTAAAAGATGGTGATATATTTACTGGTGTATGAAGTTCCTTGAAGTCCTCAGCTGCATACCCATAAACCCCATTTCTGATTTCAAGCCTTTCAATTTTGTCAACTAGCCTAACTTGAAACCTGTCTGCTAAATCAGAACTGATTATACAGAATAATCACAAAAGTTAAAATCATCTTTCCGTAGAGGAATTGATTAGTTTTTTTTTTTTTGTATACATTTTCGTTTTTTTTTATTTTGGTTTTGGTGTTTTCTTTTTTCTGAATTTCTTTTTTAATAAGTTATTAATCTTATTAATTATAAATCATATGTTATCAATTTTTGAGATTAAGTTATATCATAATTTATTATTAATAGAATGTTTATTACTTATATCATAAATTTTTATAGATGATGTAACAAGGTTTATTACATGCAACTATGTTAAATTTTTGTTGGCATAGTCACAATTACCTATCATTGACATACAAGTGATTTGTTAAATCTTATATTTCTTATAATTGATTATTTATAGGTACTTGAATGAATAGCTTGATTACAATTGTTTTTTACAAGAATTGTGAAATTATTGATGGTCCATTTGATGTGGGTTATAGTTGTCCTTCAGAAAGAGGTGTTTTGGTCAACAATATGATAACATATGATGAGTTTGAAGATAAGTTGTGTCATGTTATGTTAATCAATTGTGTTCATACCAAGTTATCCATGGTTTTTCGATATCCAATATTGATGCCAATGAAAATAGAAGACATAAAAGACTGTAATTACCAATTAAAGATGGTGATGATGTAAAATTAATGTTTCATGTTGTAGCACAAATCCCACCGTCAAATACCATTGAAATGTACTTGCAGACATGTCCAATAGATCACTCATATGAACCAAGTATACAATTTAATGAAGAGAATGCTACTAATGATATGGAGATACTAGCTACTAGTGATGCCATGAGAGGAAATATTGAGAGTGACATTGATGAAGTTGAGGGAACTTTGGCCACATGACTCAATCAGTTATTATAGCCTCTAAGAACAATGTTGATATCTCACTTACAAATGAAGATGATGGTGTGGAACTTTATGATGAGGAGAAGATTAATTAACATATTTATGTTGATGAACCCGATGATGAACCTCTAATAAATAAGGCTTCTTTAGATGGTAATCAACTTGATGTTGGAAACGTGATTAATAATTAATTCTTACTTACTCTATACAGGTATTACCGCACGATGGAGCCAAGACCTTTGAATCCTTCAGTTTTTCATGGATATCATACACATAGGTATTCTCTTGCATGGGAAGGTGCCGCATCGAGGGAGCTTCATTGTCAACATAGTGAGTCTAGCTTTCATTGAAGTAGTGCTCTTGATTTGCGTATCAATCCATTGTTACAGCCGGTAGGCTTCTATGGTGTTGCACGTTTAGGATTCATCTCCCTAGACTGACACCTTATTATTGTCTTTGTTGAGAGATGGCGACCATAGACTCAAACAGTCCACTTACCTCAAGGGGAGTGCACAATCACACTCCAAGACATTGTCATTCTTCTTGAATTGCTAGTTTATGGAGTAGCCAGTACTAGCAACACATCTCTACATTGGAGAGATGTCTGTCAGTCTTTGTTGGGACTCATTCCAAATGATGCAGATTTAGATGGGCAACGCCTTTATCTTACATGGTTAAGTCGAAGCTTTCCTAGTCTGGCACCTAATGCTAATGAGGAGTCTATTCGACAATATGCTAGGGCTTATATTTTATAGCTTATTAGAGGTTTCCTTTTCAGGAAAGTCTAGCGATAAGGTGCATCTTATGTTTTTACTGCTCCTACAGGATTTTAAGGCTGTTGGTCGTTACAGTTGGGGTAGTGCATGTTTACCGTGACTTTATCAACAATTGTGTTGTGCTTCTCATATTGATACTCATTGTAACACCCCAAATTATACTCTAGTAGTTTATTATAGTTTAGTAGTATAATAAAAGTCAAAATTGTATTTTACGGAAATTTATGTGCTAAGGGTGAATAAGGGTAAAATGGTAATTTTTCAAATTCAGGACTCAAAGGACATAAGTTAAGAAGATTATATGCCAATATAGAATTTTGATAACTTGAAGTGCAAATAGAATGAAGAAGAGGGACTAAAACGCAAAAAGGGATAAGTGAAACCAAAACCCTTTAAGACACCAAAATATCTTCTAGGATAAACATTTCTCATTTTGGCTTAAGGAGGCTAGGGTTACGGTTTGAGAGAAGCCTCTTGTGGAATTCTCTCCATTGTTTAACTCTTTTGCTCAAGGAAGGAAAGAAGAGATTGGGGCCAAATGCCTTAAAGCCCAGACATGGCCTTGTTAGATGAAGTTCTTATTTTGGGTTTTGGGAGAGCTAGGGCACAGTTTAGGAAAAGATCAAGATTTTGGGGTTGAGTTCTCCATTTCTTGGTTTTCCTTGTTCAAGTGGGAAGGAAGGAAGAAGATAAGGAAAAAGAAAGCTAGGTTTTGAAGGTTTCAAGAAGATTAAGATATGGAAATCTCCCATTTGTTAGTTAGAAAAAACCCTAACTCTTACCATGTTTGGGACCTTTCTATTGGTTTTAATTGGGGTTTGATGTTTGTTTTGATCTTTTTTTGGTTATGATGTTGAATTGATGGTATAATTGTAATATGATTTGGTTGTGGCCATTGTAAAGATGTGTGAATTGGTGTAGTGGTGTTTAAGGGGAAATTCTATTAAAATATCATTAGACCTGTGACTATGTTTGTTCATAATTTGGCCTAAATCTCCAAATTGGATGATTCCAATTGTAGCTGAAATTTAAGACCCAGGGCTACAAATGTTTAGAAGAGACTGAGAACTAAATCCTACTCTAAGACCATTGAAACTGAGTCTGATGTTAAGATACGAATTATGTTTCTACTACAGGAATAGTACATGTTGTTTTCACCATATATTGAGTTATATTGATCCAAATGAGGTGAATCGAAATTCTACTTAAACTAGACACCTAGGACAGTAACTTTTATGAAGAAAGTATGGTCAAATTATGTCTCTATCATTCCCAAAAAAATTTTAAATACACGACACAATTCTAAATTCTGTTCCTGGAAACTGTCCAAGAGCAGTTTGGAATGTTTAGGCCATACCTCCTAATTTAAAGGTCCAAATGACCTGATTCATGAGCCTTTGGAAACTAGGTGAACATTTTGTAAGAAGATCACTTTGTCTAAAAACCTCATTTCCTAGATCAAAATTATAGTTGAAAATGGACTTAGGATTTGCCTCGTACTGTTCAGGCATAATTGGTTTATAATGTAGGCATTTGCCTAACCTTCTTAGATGATGCCTGATGTGAATAAAGGCATTAATGTCACATGAATTACTGCAAGTCCAATAAAACAATTATGATATATATGTGAAAGAACCTATGTTAAGGATACTGGTATGACTAATATGGAAACATAAATAAATGAATGCCTGCTTATGTCCGGGTAGTTGATAGATAGGCATGCCTATAGGGATCTCTGATGTTGCAGCTTACCATTCTATAGGCCTCGTTTGGGTCATTACTTAGGCCCTGTTTGGGTCATACTACCTAATTATCGTTGTCTGTACGGTGATGTACCCTACAAGGTACCAGCTGACATGTTTCCTATTATCCATTTCCATTGGAAGATGCAGGCATAGGGCTTCGGTTATAACAATAAATAATATATATATATATATATATATATATATATATATATATATATATATATATATATATATATATATATATATATATATATATATATATATATATATATATATAATAATAATAATAATAATAATAAATAACAAGTGCATCTGAAATTACTTCCCAAAATATATGTGTTATGAGTAATGAACAACAGAGCATGAATTAGAGCCAAGATGCATACATTCTGAATTTGTGTTATGTACTCCCTACGGGAATATAGATATTGATAGCCAAATTATTTTACATGTATACTGTAATTAAGGGCCACTATAGGTGGTCATAAATGTTATCTGTTTTCCTTCGCTATAAACAGCATATGTGTTTCATGTAAGTCTTGAAGAGTTAATTGAACATCCACATTTGCCATGACGACGCATTAAGTCCATATTATGTAGGTTTTTATTTTGTTTTTGAAATGTAAATGCAATATTTTGTATGTAGAACTTGTATAAATACAAGTAGTTAAAACAGGCATATATGTTCAGGCAGTTTAAACACATACGGTGGTAGTTTTCACAGTTTTATGTCATTTATAAATTTATGATTGAAATGGGCCACTATTAATGCAAAATTGGGTTAAAGTCTCTACGTCTTTGTGTTGGCATCCCCTCATGACATGGAGTTAGGGGAAGGGGAGGCGTTCTGAGTTAATTAGTATGAGCCTAGGTTTAGAATTTGATTCTAGATAGCTCAAGTTAGAAATTCATATGTGCAACCTGATATGATCTAATGCCAGTGTCTTGTTTTCACAAAATGGATGGACCAGACCTTGAGATACTTAGTTGAAGAAGTTGTTGAAAGTGTAAATCCTAAGGAACAATGTTCATTAGCCTCTAATCCTTCTAAATCGGTTAGAAGTGATCGTGATACCAAGCCAACGGAAGCTTTGCTTAAGATTTCACATGATATGGCTCGGGTTTTAGAGCGATTGACGGCCCCTAAAGCTCCAATTGATATGGTGAGAAGACATGGAGCTGAAGAATTTCATGGAACAAGTTTAGAAGAATCTGAAAGGGTTGGATTTTGGCTAGAGAAGCTACAGAGGGTGTTAGATGAAGTAAGTTGACCTCCTGAGCAAAAGGTTTCATGTGCAATCTCACTTCTGCAAAGTGGGGCCTATGCTTGGTGGAAGCTTGTCCTAAGGAGTCCACGGCTTCCAAACCCGATGCCTTGGGATTCCTTTGTCCAGAAATTTTAGGCGGTGTATGTTACTAATATGTATAAAGGGTTCAAGAGGAAGCAATTCTTGAATTTGAAGCAAAGAAATCTGTCAGTAGCTGAATATGAGGAGTTTAGCCATCTTAGTAAATATGCGCCGAAAGTACTCCTTACTGAAGCATTCCGGTGTAGATAGTTTGAGGATGGTTTAAATTAATCCATAAAAAGGTATCTAGCACCTGTTACTTCTCTACAGCAGGTGAATTCCTATCAACTGGTGCAAGCAGCTATGAAGGTGGAAAAGTCTTAAATGAGTAATTGGGAAAGAAATCATAAGAGAAAGTTTACAAGGGGAGACTCTTCCTTAGGTAAAAGAATTAGAAAGTCTTAAGCTGAATTAGTGTATAGCTCTGCTGCTAAAGAAGACAAGGGCCTATAGTAGCACCTAGTTTCAATAGAGGCACTTCAACCGGACAAGGTGAAATCCGGGAATGCCCTCATTGCCATAAATGGCACTCAAGTATTTGCAGATGGTTGACTGGAGGATGCTTCAGATGTGGAAGCACAGACCATCTCTTGGCAAATTGTCCAACAGAATCTGGAGAATTTAGGAATCCTCAAAGCAGTGGCCGGGCAGTATCAATGCACCTTCAACGACTCGTGATCGAGGTGGAGGTCAAGGTGTTTTGAGACAGAAAAGAGGGCGAGGAAGTACTATATCAGAGACAGTAGATTGCCCTATTTCTACAACCCCAGCACGAGCTTATACTATGAAGGCTCATGAAGATCTGGATGCTCCAAAAGTTATAGCTGGTATTTTCTCTCTCTATGATATGGAGATACATGCTTTAATAGATCCTAGTTCTACTCATTCCTAAGTTTGCACCGAGCATTTGTTTGATAAAATGCCATCAGTAGAGCAATTGGAATATGACATGCATGTGAGTCCCCTGGGGCATAGTGTTAATGTTGCCAAGTATATAAGAATTGCCTAATAATGATTCATGATAGAAAGTTCTCTGCGGACCTGATTGCTTTGCCTTTTCGTGAGTATGATTTGATATTGGGGATGGATTGGTTGTCAAAACATCGGACTATAGTTGATTATGATAAGAAATCTATGGTACTTAAATGCGACCAGTTGACGGTGACAGTACAGTGTATCATATTTGGCCCACTGTCTAATGTAATCTCAACTATGCAAGCCCGTTGATTTCTTAGAAAAGGATGTGAGGCCTTTTTGGCATTATTGCTTGACTCTAAACGAGGACAAGTAAAACTAGAAAATATTCGGGTGGTAAAAGAATTTTTTGAATGTGTTTCAGAAGAGCTCTAGGGTCTTCTAAAAGGAAGTAGATTTGTCTGTTGAAATTTTACACAGGACGGAAATCACATCTCTAGGGCACCTTACAAGATGGCTCCAACGAAATTAAAGGAATTAGAAATTCAACTACAAGAGCTCCTAGACAAGGGATTTATTCGACCTAGTGTTTCTCCTAAGGGTGCACCTATTTTGTTTGTCAAAAAGAAAAATGGCACTCTCCGAATGTGCATCGATTATCGGCAAATAGATAAGGTAACAATGAAAAAAAAATACCCATTGCCGAGAATTGAAGATCTTTTTTATCAGTTGAAATAAGTGAGTGTCTTTTCAAAAAGATAGACACAACGATCAGGGTTCATTATCAGCTTTCAAGTGAAAAGATGTTGATCATTGCGTAGCCTTTAGAACTCGATATGGTCATTATGAGTTTTTAGTAATGCCATTTGGGTTGACTAATGCACCGACCGCATTCATGGATTTGATGAATAGGGTATTCCACCCTTATTTGGACCAATTTGTAGTGGTATTCATAGATGATATCCTGGTGTATTCCGAGAATGAATAGGAACACGAACAACATTTGCAAATAGTTTTTCAGAATTTGAGAGAGAAACTGTTGTATGCTAAGTTAAGTAAGTGTGATTTTTAGCTTAAGGAAGTGTAATTCCTATGCCATATTGTGTCTGCAAAGGGTATTAGAGTTGACCCTGCTAAAATTAAAGAGATTGTAAGTTGGAAACCTCCTCGAAATGTAACAGATGTAGAGTTTTTGGGTTTGGCCCCGGGTATTCACGACAATTCGTCGAGTTCTCGGAGTCTGCTTATCTCCCTTACTAAGTTACTCTGGAAATAGGTGAAGTTTGAATGGGATGACAAGTGGAGTCAGAGTTTGATCTTAAAGAAAATCTTTGGTTGGAAGCACCGGTGTTAACCAACCTACTCAGTTATTGATGCAAGATGGAAAAGTAGTGGCATATGCCTCAAGGCAGTGGAAACCGCATGAAGCGAATTATCCCACACATGATGCAGATTCAGCGGCGCGGTGTTCGCTTTGAAATATGGCGACACTACTTATATGGTGAAAAAATGTATGGCATTTGGATCATAAAAGTCTTAAGCATCTGTTAACTCGGGAAGGAGGCGAGGCTTGAGGCGACATCGGGTGGCTAAGAGTTGTTCAAAGATTATGATTGGATAGTTTATTACCACCTAGGAAAAGTTAATGTGGTAGCGAACGACTTAAGTAGAAAAACGATCTCTATTTTGTCCCTGAAACACTGTGCATGGAGATTTGTATCTATTGGAACCTTATTAGCTCAATTAAGAGTTATGCCTGAGTTAAGGCAGATGATGATTGATGCTCAGAAAAATGATGTCAAGTTACAACAAAGGGTACAATTAGTCATAAATGGAGACAAGACTAACTATTCTATATAAGAAGATGGAGGTTTCTATTACAAGAGCAGATTATGTGTACCGAATGTCCAGGAATTGAAAAAGAAGTTGATGTATGAAAGCCCGCAATCACAGTATTCACCATCAAATCGCGGAGGTAACAAGATGTACCAAGATTTGAAACAATACTATTAGTGGCAAGGAATGAAAAGGGATATAGTAGAGTATGTGTCCAAATTTCTGACTTGTCAGCAAGTAAAAGTTGAACATCAAGTACCGTCCAGTCTGTTAAATCCCATCCCAATTCCATAATGGAAGTGGGACAATATTACTATGGATTTTGTGTTCAGTTTTCCCCTCACCCAAAGGAAACATGATTCAACTTAGGTAATTGTTGACAGACTTACAAAATACATAACTGCTACGGACTATTCCGTAATAGGATCGTGTAGGAACTATATGTGAATGAGTTGTCTAATTGCATCAATTCCCGCTACATTAATAGTGTCGATCACAATCAGCGGTTTACTTCAAGGTTTGGAAATAATTCTGACCAACCTTGGGTACTGTTGAATTTGAATGCGACCTTTCGTACAAGCAGGATGGATAATCTAAAAGAGTGATTCAAGTATTAGAGGACATGCTTCGAGGCTGTGTACTAGATTTTCCCAGAAGTTAGGATAGGTATATTTCCCTTATGGAATTTGCCTATAACAACAGTTATTAGTCAAGTATTAGTATGGCCCCTTATGAAGCTTTGTATGACAAAAAATGTAGAACTCTTGTATGTTGGACAGACTTCAATGAGAATAAAGTAATTGGTAGACATAGTGAGAGAGACAGAAGAGAAAATTCAAGTCATTCAACAAAGATTAAAAGCTACTAGTGATAGACAAAAGTCGTATACAGATTTAAAAAGAAAGGACATAGAGTACGAAGTCGGAGATAAGGTCTTCTTGAAAGTATCCCCATGGAGGAAGATACTCTAGTTCGAAAAGAAATGAAAACCTAGTCCAAGGTTTATCGGACCTTATGAGATATTAGAAAGAATTGGACCAGTAGCTTATCGTTTGGCCCTCCCACCGGAGTTGGCCAAATTACATAATGTGTTCCATGTCTCCATGCTTCGGAGATACCGTTCTAATGAATCTCATATTTTGCCCGTACAAGATATACAAGTGCAATCAGACTTCACTTTTGATGAAGAGCCGAAAACTATTCTAAATAATGAAGTAAAACAATTGCGGAACAAGCAAGTCCCTCTGGTAAAGGTGCTTTGGCAACACCACGGTATGGAAGAAAAAACTTGGGATTAATTCAGGTATTAATTCGACAATGAGGGCACAGTACCTGTAAATCTTCAATTCAGGTATTAATTTCGAGGACAAAATTCTTTTAAGGGGGAGAGAGTTGTAACGCCCCAAATTATACCCTAGTAGTTTATTATAATTTAGTGATATAATAAAGGCCAAATTTGTATTTTTCGGAAATTTATGTGCTAAGGGTGAATAAGGGTGCAATGGTAATTTGTCAAATTCAAGACTCAAAGGACATAAGTTAAGAAGATTATATGCCAATATAGAATTTTGATAACTTGAAGTGCAAATAGAATGAAGAAGAGGGACTAAAATGGAAAAAGAGATAAGTGAAACCAAAACCCTTTAAGACACCAAAATATCTTCTAGGATAAACATTTCTCATTTTGGCTTAAGGAGGCTAGGGTTACGGTTTTGAGGAGAAGCCATTCTTTGTGGAATTCTCTCCATTGTTTTGGCTCTCTTTGCTCAAGGAATGGAAAATAAGAAATTTAGGGTCAAATGCCTTAAAGCCAAACATGGCCTTGTTAGATAGAGAAAGTTCTTATTTTGGGTTTTGGGAGAGCTAGGGCACGATTTGGGAAAAGATCAAGATTTTTCTCCATTTCTTGGTTTTCCTTGTTCAAGTGGGAAGGAAGAAAGAAGATAAGGAAAAAGAAAGTTAGGTTTTGAAGGTTTCAAGAAGATTAAGGTATGGAAATCTCCCATTTGTTATTTAGGAAAAACCCTAACTCTTACCATGTTTGGGACCTTTCTGTTGGTTTTAATTAGGGTTTGATGTTTGTTTTGATCTTGTTTTTGTTATGATGTTGAATTGATGGTACTCAGCAATATGGTTGGTTGTGGCCATTGTAAAGATGTATTGTTGGTGGTGTAGTGGTGTTTGAAATTCTGTTAAAATATCATTAGACACAATGACTATGCTTTGTTCATAGTGGGCCTAAATCTCCAAATTGGATAGTTCAATTGTAGCTGAAATTTAAGACCAGAGCTGCAAATGTTTAGAAGAAAGGGGCGAGAACTAAATCCTACTCTAAGACCCTTGAAACTGAGTCTGATGTTAAGATACGAATTATGTTTCTACTACAGGAATAGTACATGTTGTTTTCACCATATCTTGAGTTATATTGATCCAAATGAGGTGAATCGAAATTCTACTTAAACTAGACACCTAGGACAGTAACTTTTATGAAGAAAGTATGGTCAAATTATGTCTCTATCATTCCCAAAAAAATTTTAAATACACGACACAATTCTAAGTGCATTTCACGGAAGCTGTCGGGAAGTTCAAATCATTTAGGCCGCACCTCTAATTTAAAGGTCCAAATGACCTGATTCATGAGCCTTTGGAAACTTAAGACATAGTTGAACATTTTGTAAGTAGATCACTTTGTCTAAAAATCTCATTTCCTAGGTCGAAATTGTAGTTGAAAATGGACATGGGATTTGCCTCGTATTGTTTAGGTAGAATTGGTTTATAATGTAGGCATTTGTCTAACCTTCTTAGATGATGTCTGATGTGAATTAAGGCATTAATGTTACATGAATTAGTGAAAGTCCATTAAAACGATCATGACAAATATGTGAAAAAACCTATGTTAAGGATACTGGTATGACAAATCTGGAAACATAAATAACCGAATGCCTGCTTATGTCTGGGTAGTAGATAGATAGGCATGCTTATAGGGATCTCTGATATTGCAGCTTACCATTCTATAGGCCCCGTTTTGGTCATTACTTGGGCCCGTTTGGGTCATTACCAAAGCCCGTTTGCGGGTCTACCTTTGTTATCGCTGTCTGTCTGAGTGATGTGTACCTACGAGTACTTATTGTTTTGTTTCCTATTATCTATTTCCATTGGAAGATGTAGGCATAAGGCTTCGGTTATAAAAATAAATAAATAAATAAATAAAATATATATATATATATATATATATATATATATATATATATATATATATATATATATATATATATATATATATAATGAATAACAAATTGCATCGCAGTGCCACGAAATATGTGTTATGAGTAATGAACAACAAGAGCATGAAAAGGAACGGGTACCTTCTGTTACAAGATTTTTGTTATGTACTCCTTCAAAAAATATGAATATTCTGATATACAAATTATTTTACATGTTTATTGTAATTGAGGACCACTATAGGTGGTCATATATGTTATCTGTTTTCCCATTAAGTTATAAGTTTAGCACAAGTGTTTCATCCGTGTAGGTACCAAAGAGTTCGTCAGAGACATCCCGCATTCGTTAGGGCCAACACATCATTAGGAGTCCATATTATGTAGGTTTTTTATTTTGTTTTTGAAATGTAAATGTAATATTTTGTAATAGTGGAACTTGTATAAATACAAGTAGTTGGACTCAAGCATATATGTTCAATACAATTTAAAAACCGCTACGATGGTAGTTTTACAAGTTTTATGTCATGAATTTATAATTGAAATGGGCCCACTAATATCATAAAATCAGATTAAGAAGTCTCTGTCCTGTATGGCGTCCCCTCACTTGACGCAATTGGGGAAAGGGCGTTACACTCATGATATATCTAGGCTGATATTACTTCAAATATGGATGGGATAAGTTTCCATACATTGCACCTAATCATTTGCATATAACTCCACATGATGATCAGTTACCTGTAGCTCCATTAGCCATTCAGTATATATGCAAATTGTGACACCCCAAAACCCAAGGGTCCCGTTGACACCCCGTCAACCCGTGGAAAGCCCGTAGATATCGTGTAACTCGATACCACACCATCGTGTCCCATTTATTGAGATCCATAATTCAACAAAAAATTAGACAGAATCTCCTTTGTACGGGGAGCTCTATCTGAAATCCAACCTGTACAACAATAATATCACATGACCCCTCCGAGGCCCAATATAACACAATGACCACACCGGGTCCATTTATGAGTAATATTGACCACTCGGGCCCATTCAACCATACTCTGAATAATATACATGCCAACTATGTAGTAATAGTTTACAAGACTTCAATTATACACTCTTATACAAAATGTATACAGAACTAAAGTTTTGCTCAAATAAGAGACAAAAAAAAAAAAAAACCAAAGCCACGGCCATCTTTCTTCAATCGTGCGGTCCCGGACGGGATTCAGCCACCTGTACCTAACCTGCACCTGAAATATTGTCCCATGACGGGGTGAGCATTGCCTAGTAGAGAATAACTCCTATAAGGGCTACTCCCCACCTAAGTGCAAATGCAATGCCATAATCACATCATATCACATTCCACATAGAATATGTAATCCTACCATGGAATACTACATGTCGTGAATGAGATGAGACTCATCATGCCCTATGTCCCAAGTCCTAATCGACTCCCTCACACATACATATGCCAAGTGTGAAAAAAAAACCGTCATTGATGTTTAATCCAATGACCCTTTTTCCAAAACAAAATCTTTTTATTTTATAAAACAAAGCCCGGGGTAAACTCAATGTTCATTTATTTACTAAAATCCCATGTGTTTATGCATTTATGGGCCAGTTTCAGTTGTATCAGGTAGGGCGCCACGCCTTCCAAACATTTCAAACTTTCACCGCATGACCATGTCTAACGCAACCACGGTTTTCACCCGATGGGAGTATCTATCCCTTCTTGCTATGCCCCACATATTTTTCATGCTATCGCCCGACCATAGACTCATTTTGGACGTTGTCACATTGCGAGCTCACGCCCGTTCACGAGAATGATGAATGATCATAGCCATGCACCCCTCAACACAATGTGGTGTCCGTTGCATATGCAATGCAAAAATGTCAATGCATGCACCTCATGTTACATGTATAAGGAACACTACATGAAACATTTACATTCCATACTTAATACTAAGTATCATGGATAAATATATCAACAATATTACAACACATTCAACATGATATTCATTTTTCCAGTAATAACACATAAAAACAACACACACAGTTCAACACAAACAAGCCATTTCCGACATGAATCCGGCCATACATAGCCCACAATTTCAGTTTTAGTTTAGTTTTAAACAACCTTTGGGCGTCATAAACGACTGACTATAATTTCAGCCCTGAGAGCAGTCGAAACTTGGTCAACGACCCCGGTGACCCCATCTCGAGGGCGACACTTGGCCAGACCACACCATAAACCGTCCATCCTTCACATAGCCTAAACAACCTAATTTCAGTCCAATAACAGTCCGAAATTCAGTCCTAAAATTTATCATGTCAATATATCTTACATGTATATATCGCCCCGTTTTTTTACAACATGTAGCGTGTTCAACCTATTGATAACACACAAAAAGATCTTTGATTTAGGACCTGTTGACAAGGCATCCTCTGACCTCAACACCCCCTAAACCAGTCCGGTTCAGTCCACTTTACCACTTCCAGATTAGGCCAAAAACAGCCTCAAACACTAAAACACAACACAAAACCCGAAGACATCAATCCCGAGACCAAAACCAATCTTCAAACACAGTCCTGGACTGCCCGAAAATATTCCCAAACATTCCAACATTGGTGCAAAATTTTGGGACTGAGCGCACGACCTCATGGCCCCGAAAACCCATGCCATTAAATGGCCTTTAGGCTAGAAAATAACTCATTAGGAAGAAACCACACATCTTGAGGCATAGAAGAAGCTCTGAGGAAGTCCAGGTGGGCTTCCTAAACCGAAAACCTTGACTTCGAAAATCAAAATGCAGGCTGCGTCGAAACTCCTTGATTTTGGTGCCCATGCGTAGCCCTCGCTAAGTATATGAGCTTTAACTCTTAGCCCAACGAGATCCGACCACCCGATCTCCGTAGATCGTAGAGAGAAGCGAAGCCCTTTTTCTTCTTCTTCTTCTTCTTCTTCTTCTCTCTCTCTCTCTCTCTCTCTCATTTCTCTTTCTCGCATGAAGAACCAGGAAAATGTGATGTTTTCCTCCAGAAATCCCCTTTTGACTTTTCCTTACTTAATCCTTAAGTTTGGATATGTAACACCCCGAAATATACCCTAGTCGTTTTCAACGTGTTTAGGGTATTTTGTAGGTATAATTTGAATTTTTCGTAATTTAAATTCAAAACGCGAAAATTGAGAAACCCAGAATTTGTACAAGATGCAAGGGTAAATTTGTGAATTGTCAAAATGGGACACAAAAGTCATAAGACAATAAGATTATATGCCAAAATGGAATAATGGGAAGTTGTGGTGTAAATAGAAAGGAACTTGAGGACCAAAGTGCAATAAAAGAGAAATTATACCAAATAAGACCCATTTAGGGTCTCTCATTTTAGGCATTATAAGGGAAGAAAAAAGCGTGGAGAGAAAGAAAAGAGGAAGAGAAGAAAAGAAAGAAGAGGAAGGTATGCGATTAAAATTTGCGATCGGTAGGGCAGTAATAGGAGTTGGCCTGTGGCGGCCAATAGGCTGAGCAACGGACGGGCTAAGTTGGCCCGATTTTTTCGGGCCAAAATTTTAACAGCCCAGCCCGCCCTAAAAACCGGGCTGGTCGGGCCAAATAGCCTTTTGAAGGCAAAAAAAATTCGGGCGGGTCGGGCCGGGCCGGGCCATACCGGGCTGGGCCATATTGGGCCGGGCCAAATTTGGCCTGGTTTTTGGCCAATAATTTAATGGCCCGACCAGGCTAGTCGACGGATCGAGGGCTAGCCATAGATTAGGGCCAATTTGCCACCTCTATATGGAATACTATGGTTGTATGGATTTTGTATGGATTATTATGATTTGGTATGGATTACTATGGATAAGTATGGATAGTAGGTTGTTCCATTTCTAGGGTTTAGTTAGGAATCCATTCTAACCCTAGATTTGTTGAAAGTTGGGTTGGTAAAACCCTATTTTGTATAAGATGGGTAAGGAATCCTCCCTTTGGGTATGGATTCTTGGTTTATGATGTATGGATACCGGTTTAGGTGTTAGAAAGTCAACCTAACTTACAAGTATTTGAGTTAGGTTTGAAAAAACCCTAATTAATCTCTCTCTTTGGTTTTGGTGGAGTTAGAACACACTTAGGAGATGTTTTTCTGGAGAATATACGAGTATCCTTTGATTTTGGTTGGATTTTTGGAAAAGAAAAGGGCTGAAATCAACAAATCTGGGCATTTTGAAAGGGTCCTACGTCGTAGGAATCCCCGGCGAAGCGTAGGTCAGCGCCTTGTGGCGTGGCGAAACCTTCAAGCTACCGGGTATGCCGCGGCGTGGCGAAGCTACGTTGCAAGCGAAGACCTCGCCCGACTAGCGTAGCTACTATTCCGCGACATAGATTTTTTGTGTTTTGTTTTGTTTTGATATTCCGTTATTCTGAGGACTTGTCTATTGGACTAATGAGGACCCTATAAGTGTATGAAAGGGTCCATTCATGTTTGTAAAGTAAAGGAAAAATTAGACCGTACCTCTCCACCTCGGCGAGTTCGATGTTGGCAAACTTAATGCCTCTATGATAAGATAGTAAGTTCCTAGTCACATAATTGTAGGACTGATTAAGATCGGATATTGAATGACAAGGCACCTCTCTTACGTGGGCAGGCATGTATAGTACTTCGAAACTCTCTGATTAGTGCGACGACACTCTCTGACCGTGCTTCGGCACATTTAGTACTTCGGTACTCTCGATTGATCTTGATGGCACTCTACATCGGTCGCCCGGCACTCCTACTTTATTAACCGACACCTCAGTACTGTACCGTACTTTTTGGTACTTATTGTGTTGTGTCCTACTCATTTCTTATTACTGGTCTAGGTAGTCAAAAAATTATATGATAAGAACCTGAATGACAAATAAGAGTAAAGTAATGTATATCATATTACTATGAATGTACCTATGGGTACCTTTGTATAAGTATAAGCCATGTAGTACCTACAGGTACCTCCGATATAGAAAGTATAGCTCTGCAGCTCCCTGGTAGATGCGAACAAAGTATAAAATTAGTATAAGTACAAGTATGTGTATAAGTTTGTTATATGAATTCATGAATAATTCTGATATCTGCTACTGTATATCCATTACTGTTATATGTCTACTGTAAATGAGTATCAATGCATGTGTACATGTATAAGTCATATGTTTCCCACTAAGCGTTAAGCTTAGCAAGGGTTTTTATCCGTGTAGGTACAGAGGAGGACGTCTACGATCTTCCACATCTTTTCTTGAGCCCATGAGCTAGTAGGGTACATCACGGTAGGTTTTACTCTAATTATGTAAATCTTAAATGTACAGTTTTGTATATGTATATGTAAATGGGACTCATGACTATATGTATTGACACTGTAAACACCACTACGGTGGTAGTTTTATTTTGTATCTTGTATATGATATTTTGATTCGATTCATAAGACTTAGGTACTAATGTCACAAGAAAAAGCAAGTAAAGAGTCCCAGTATAGTTTCACGCCCCCTTCATCCGCCTAGGCGGGGGTTAAGGGTGTGACAAGATACATGGCCCACATTGCGCCATGTGTCCATCACTCATTCGGGTCAGTTTCTGCCCCGAAACAATTAATTTCGTCCCGGTTCAAGTTTCATTTCTTTTAATTGTGTTGTACTTAATTTATTTTCAATTTTAGATATTTTTCTCAAAGTCTCGTTTTTTTTCGAGGTCCACCCGACACTAGACGTCCCGAAAATTATGAAAATCCAACTGTCTCGGAATTTAACGAATTTCATCTAGGTAACTAGATTTTGCGAGGCAAATTCAAAGGTAAAGTCAGTTTCGTCATCCAAAATCTAGAACATTTTCATATTTAAAATCTATATTTAAATGAAAATTTACTATTTTGCCTTTTTTTAGAAAAAATGAATTTTTTCCCGGGTTTTACACAAATGGTTGGACATCATGGACGTCCAATACGAAAAAGGAAGGCTCCTTCGTGTGGTACTCATTGAGGATGTATTACATTTGACTTGTATTTTCTATATTATTAGTTTTTTGGATGTTGGTACATGTTGGATACTACTACCTATAGTTCATGTTTTGGATATTATTGGTACTTTGGATGTTTATTACAGTGTATTGAAAGGTGTTGACTTGGGTAATTTGGTTTGATTAATATTGGATAAAATGTTGATCACGATGTATACATGTAATAAATTTATGATTTATATAAGAGATGAAGTGTTCAATATAAAAGTTGTTTTATAGAATGGTCTAAAGGTGTCTCTTGAAGTTCCACCTTTGGAATAATTGTTGTTTATGAAATAGTGCAAAGGTGTCTCTTCAAAATAAATTTTTCAGTGTAAATTCAAAATTTTCAAAATTATGAAGGTGTTTCTTCAAAAGACACTTTCAATATAACATTTCAACGAAATAGTGCAAAAGTGTCTCTTCAAAAGACACTTTCAATACAATATTTCAACGAAATAGTACAAATGTGTCTTTTGAAAAGACATTTTCAATGTAAATTCAAAATTATGAAAGTGTCTCTTCAAAAGATACTTTCCATATAACATTTCAATGAAATAATGTACAGGTGTCTCTTCAAAAGACACTTTTTGAGACGCCCCAAATCCCAAGGGTCGCATTGACAACCCGTCAACCCGTGGAATCCTGTGTCTCATATCATGAGACTCATACATGAGTAAAATTGGCCACTTGAGCCTATACATCAATACTCACCAAAATTATCATCAACTATATTACCATAGTTTTCAAGAGTTATACATCACTCTTAGTACCACATGTTTCAAAATTAAGGATTTTAATACATGTTTTACAACGTAAATACCAAAGCCACAAGTTGGCTTTCTTCTCAAAAGCGGCCTCTAATGAGCGCGAGTCTTCCCAGGCACTCCACGTACCTGAAATAATGATCCTCGAGCAGGAGTGAGCAATGCCAGTAGTGATAATTTCTACCTTGGGTTGCTCCCCACCCTAAGTGCTCATATAATGGCAACCAAACACACTCAATCAAATGCATTATCCTACTTGAATGTCTACATGCCCAATCCCATGTCTCGAGTCCTCACCGACTCCTCACACATGCCTAAGCCAAATGCGAGAAAAACACTGTTTGAAAAACAAAAGATTTTTGTTCTCGAAAACATACTACGAGTTTGTTAAATCTGACGGACAACCCTCAGGGGGTGGGTGCAGGTAATTCTCAAAGCAGTCATGGAGTCCTTCTCAGAGATGAACTGTTGGACAACTCTCCAAGGCAATTCTTCGGAAAATCTTCCTTGAAATTCCTTTCACAACCATTTTCATTTTTCTTTCATGTCATGCACTCATACCTACCATTCTAGGGTGCCCCGGTGCATATGAAATGCATTATGCCATTTCCAAACAATTCATGCTAATATATTTTACATGCATATATTAACAAAAATTAATCCACATACATCATGTTATTCAATTCATAGCAATAACATCCAAATTAACTCACATGTTTAATTAACAATTCCAAGAAATTCATTTTGAATCAGAAGCACCTGAAATCACACCACAATCCATTGAAACGGTAAAACCCTAAGAGCTTGCTTACTTTATTCCGCCCGCAATAAAGTTTTCTTCACTCGGTTCAAATATTTTGAGACCGAAAACAAGGTCATCCAGGCCTCAAAAAATCCCTATCCATTAAAATGGCTCTTAGCCAAAGAATAAACCAAGTAGGAGATGACCCCTACCTCTTGGAGTTGTTGAAACTCCACAAAATCGGTGTCCACGCGTAGCCCTTGTAGCGTAGATTAACTTTGCTTTTGGCGACGAACCGACGGTGCAGCTGCAAAAATCTAGAAGAAGTTGCACTTTCTCTCTCTAAAGCGGTTCTCCCCACACTACCCGTTTCCGTGACCCGATGGAGAAGATGAAGCCTTTTGTCTTATTTATTTATTCTTTTCATAATTTCATCCCTTGTCATTTTAGTTTTGATTTTGAGAACGACACATGGCTTAATCTAAACCATTTATCTCCATCCTCTCACTAATCATGCAACATGTGTCACATGGGTACATGTAGTGAGTGACTTTTGTCACATCACATGTCTCTCTAAGTATCATACGGCTTTTGTGCCGATTGCCTCGAAAAACTGAAATTGACGTCACCGAAATTTGGCGAAGACCGACGATGTAGCTAGATTTCGTGACGATTCCTAACGGTGAAGTCCGTTTCATCATCGAATCTAGAAAATTTAGTTTTGATCAAAATTACCATTTAACCCGCTTTGAAAATTAGAATTTTCACCGGATTTTACATTCTCCCTCCTTAAAAGAATTTCGTCCATGAAATTAGTACAATCTAAAAAATCATGCGCTTGTTAGCGTGCACTATGCCATGCATGTAAACTAGTCATTTAAGTATTAAATCACTAAACCACGTACCTTCATTCCTAAACAATAAGGGATAGGTGGCCAGCATCGTGTCCTCACGCTCCCACGTTGACTCCTCCACTCCACAGTGCTGCCATAGCACCCTCACTAGCCTCACGGTCTTGCGTTGCAAAACATGATCCCGGTATCCGCCAATGCACCTTTGGTCCCTCCTCGAAGGTCCCGTAAGTGTCAACCTCGATCTCTCACCGATCCACTATATGATTTGGATCGGGTGTACCTCGGGCATGGGCGTGGAATACCTCATGGACACCTGACATGCTTGGCTATAAAGCCAACTGGTACGCTACATTGCCTACCCTCTAAAGTATCTCGAAGGGTCCAATAAACCTCAGCGATAGCTTCCCGCGCTTGCCGAACCTGACCACTCCTCTCTTAGGCATCACGCGCGAGAAGCGTGATCTCCGGCTCAGGCTTCCCAGGAGTCGGCGTCGCACATCGACATAGCTCTTCTGCCGGAAGCTCGGCGAGTGAGAAGGCGTTGTCGTATCAAGCTTACCTTCTGGAGGTGTCTCTAATAAGATCGGGACCCGGTGATGGGCTCTCTCCCCTCGGTCGACATATCGGTGTCTGCATGGCCTCCCGTACAATGCCTCATATGGGCGCCATCGTATACTCTCGATAAGCTGTTGAAGGCGAATTTCACTAAAGAGGCGAATGCTCTTCCGGCTACCCTTATGATCCGGGAAGCATGCTGTGACATGTCCTCTAACTTTGTATGGTCCTCTCATTGACGATACGTAAGTGGGTGGAAGGTTGTACTCATGGTCGGTCGTGTGCCCGTAGCCTTTTGAAACTTTTCCAAAGTTGCAGTAAACCTCGGGTCTCTATCAGGCACTACGGATCTTGGTACTCCATGTGTGGGACTATCTTTCGAATGTACAACCGGCAGAATCTCTCCAATGTGAAGGTCATCCGCACGGCTAGAAAATGTACCAACTTCATGAGCCGGTCCACTATCACCCATACCGCATCCATGGCAAGTAGGTCACAAAATCCATCGTGACGTGCTCCGGCTTCCACTTTCGGCCACCTCGATGTTTGAGAGTAGCCCTAAAGCGCGGCGCCCAGTGCCTCCACAGCCCCCTTGCCTAGTAACCACGTGAGACATCGTCGAACAAAGTCCCCCCCGTGTCTCTTCATCAGCTCTATTAATACGCTGACGAAGATCTGGTATCTTCGGTGCCACCTTGATCCTCGAGAGAAGTGAAACTCGCGAGAATCTCCTGCCAAATGAGTCAGCGGGAACCACTACCCCGTTCTCTATCACAGAAGACTACCATCTGCGTGGAGCGGTCCAACCAGTCACATGTACTGGCTTGTGTACCCGATCACGATGGACACTATCTCTATGTCTTGTCCAGACTCGATCCACTCGGCTCGGCCCGGAGGCGGTGTAGCCTCTTAAACTTCCTCAGCGTACCCAGGCACCTTTCTATTTGTGCGCTGTGGCGTCCATAGTCTCAGGCATCGCCACTCCCGAGGAAGCTATACTGTAATGCTCCCGTGACTTCGGTGGTGAATCGACCACCACATTTCTGCTTACCAAGGTGGTAATGCAAAGTGAAGTCATAATCCTCTAGGAACTCTCCTTTCATCTGCGTTGCCTCATATTGAGGTCCGTTTAACGTGAAAATATACTTTAGACTTTTATGGTGCAGTACACCTGTTTGCTCGCCATATAAGTAGTGGTGCCTTAAATCTTCAAGGAGCTAAATGACCAACTCCATGTCGGTGTGTGAAGTAGTGCACTTTCATGATTCTTCTGGCCCGACGGGAACCATAAACTCACCTCTCCGGGAGCGCATCAAAACACATCCTAGTCCATTTTCGGGCATACGTATATTAGTGTACCCCCTTTCCCACAATAGGGACTATCAAGATAGGAGCAGTAGTAAGCCTCCTCTTCAACTCCTGGAATGCCTCCTCGCATCAGTCATCCTAATCAAACTTTACCTCCTTTCGGGTCAATCTCGTCATAGGTGCCGCTAATAGGGAGAAATCCTCAATGAATCTCCTATAGTACCTAGCCAATCTCAAGAAACTACGTATCTCGGCCGACTTGGCCTCTCCTGACTCATCCTGACCTCGACCTTCTCACAGGTCAGCGGTATGCGATCTTGACACCCGCGTGTCCCAAAATCTCACCTCGATTAAAGTCGAAGCTAGCGCCTTCTTGAGACTTGGCATATAGGCGATGATCTCTCGGCGTATAAAATGATCCTCAGTGATCCTCATGCTCTCTCGTAGGAGTAGATCGAGTGATGTATCCACAAAGACTACAACAAACTGATCTAGATAGGGTTGGAATACCCTATACATGAGATCCATGAATCTTTGGCGGCGATGCGTCGATCAAAAGGGCATGCGTAGTAAACTCAAAGTGCCCATGCGCATCGAGCATTGTCTTAGGGATATCTGTCTCCTTAACCCTCAGCTGATGGTAACCAGTGTGAAGGTCTATTTTGGAGTAGACTCGCGCTCCTCTCAACTGATCAAACAAGTCATCAATCCTCGGCAATGGGTACCATTTCTTGATCGTAACCCTGTTCAACTGTCGGTAGTCAATGCACGATGGAAGGTCTTGTCCGCTGCTTAACTACTTAAGCGAGGGGCCAGGCGCCCCATGGTGAAGTGCTCGATCTAATGAACCCCTTGTCCAATAACTCCTGTAGCTGGATTTTGAGTTCCTGCAACTCAACTAGTGCTATCCTATGCGGAGTCATAGAGATGGGCGAAGTACTAAGGTGTAACTCGATATCGAAGTCTACAACCCTCTGCGGAGGCAATCCCGATAGCTCATCCGGAAAAACAGCAAACTACTCGAGGTAGATCTAAGTCCTGTCTCACCTCGTCCTCTAGGGTAAGGCTTGCTAGCCAACCCGTCAACTGTCCATGACACCTGGACTCGTACACCATCTGAGGAAAAATATCATGTTTGTCCCCCTGAAACACGACAGTGCGAGTCACGTGTGTAAGAGAGGTAACCCTCACGGCTCACAGTGATGTGGCAGACCTTGTAAGGCTATCTCAATCCATCCCCGGGATGGCGTCGAACTACGACATGTCCATGACCCTCAAGTCCGCTGTGAGTAGAATCCTCCGAGATCTCTAACTTCGCAACCGACATAACCCCATCCTGTCTCGCCTAATCTTTGGGGAACTCCTGCGAGGGCTCCTCGAGGCCTCATTCTCTAAGCCCGACTCTATCTGGCCCGATGCGTAATGAATGAATGCGACACACCAAAATAAAATAACACTCTTGCCCACAGGCGAGATAGCAAAAAAGTACCTGTGTGCCCGGTTGATCTGCCGGCTGTTGGTGGTATAACGACATGGGCAAGCCCACATTGTCACGGTGTCCTGCACATGGACCTCGTCCTACCTCGACCCATAATCGGCCCCCTCGGCCTACCGTATGCTGAAAGAATTGCCCATCCACGAGCACCACAGGGCAGGCCGCTCCTCGACCCATACTTGGGGTGTGGAGGAATATATTGTATCCTCTCTGTCCATAGTGGCTGGGGTATCTTGTCCACTAAACCACAGGATCCTGTCTCCCAAAGGCGATCCACTCCTCATATGTCGGCTGGCGGTAATGGTAGCACACCATGCCCGACTGTGGCAGCTCACGATCTCTCCAGGGATGGCGCGTGTTTCTGGAACCCACATGAGCCCTCTGCTTCTTTCCCGAACTGGAAGAAGACTGGCTCTCCTTCCTCTTGCTCTTAGCACGCATCCAGGTGCTCACTTTGTGCATCCTCGATCTCTCTCTCAATGGTCATGGCAATCCCAACCATAGAGTCCATGTCTTGCAGGCGAAGTCCTACAACCCGCCCCGAATGGACAATCTCAGTCCATTCTCAAACCTCTTGACCTTGGCCAGGTCTGTGGCCACATAATCGTCAGCAAAGTGAGCTAACTCTGTAAACCTGCCACATACTCAATCACAGTCCTAGTCCCTGCTTCAGCTCTAGGAACTCCTGAGCCTTCTCATGTCTAGCAGTGTCCAGAAAATACTTGCCCATGAACAGCTCCTGGAACTCTGCCCATGTCATTGCCTCTAGGTCCCTAGGGTCTCGCCGATTCCACCGCACTTGGGCCTCACCCTCTACAGTTGGAATGCGGCTAGTACGATCTGAGTCGTGTCGGGAGGTAATCTTCATCGCCTCGATATCTTCTCGACACACGCCAAACGATTATACGCCTGTCGAATCTCCTCCCCACATTGAATCTTCGAAGGGTGATGTGCCTGACCTCACGGAGGTTACTCGGACCCCTCACGGCTACTGTTGCACTAGCGTACGTGGCAGCGACCCATCGATCCACTCTGACCTCGATAAAGAGCTGTTGGTGATACTAGTGGTGCTTGGCTGGCACCGCCGTGGGCGACCCCTCGTCCTCTCCAGCGACTAGCCATCTACACATGTCAAATGGCAAGTTAAATTTTAATCGGCATCTCCACAAGTTGTAAACCCATGACAGAGACACTATTCACCTGCCGAAAAAAAAATTCGCCACTCTTGCATTGATAAATTTCATAGGTAATCACGAGATAAATATCCGTATATTGATCATACCTGAGAAAATTTTAAAATTTTGGCCTCTTTTTTTAACCTTTGTGACATTGCTCATGAGCGGTGTCTATGGCTTGATGTTTCAAATAGTATTGTAAACAATGCAACGAGTCAAAGCGGTCGAGTGTCACGGTCTGTTTACCAGCCTGGCGACCGCGCCGCGACTCCATGTCAGCGTGCCCCAGGCTTTGTCGTGAGCCCCTCCAGTAGTGTCGGACGTGTACTCTGGGTGTCATCGCGCCTGTTGTCGCTGCAAATCAATCACGGGCGCGGCGCCCGCTAATCGCGTATTTGTGTCGTAACTGTCTCTCGGCCTTTGTCCTGTCCTGAGACATCGTGATCCGACCTTTGAGTCCATGCCCCGCGCGCGCCCGGCAGTCATCATGCGCCCTGCGCCGTATCGTGGCCAGTATTGCTCACGATTGTATCGCAACACCGTGTCATGGCCCCCCGATCATGATACAAAATTTGTATCGCGACACACCCCGTGGCCAGGCCGCACACGCGTGCTGCCTCTCACCCCTACGCACAGGCCGGCCGTGTCGTGGCCCCTTGCTGGCCGTATCGTGGGGCCATGTCGAAATTTCTTGGCTGTACTCGTGGCCCCCTGGCTGCGGCGCCCCTGCGGCCTTTGTGTCCTGATAAACCCTATTGTATCGTGACCCTGGCTGAAAAATGAGCGTAAATGTCGGTCTCCCTTGTAGCATAAATTTTTTTTTTTCACTCATTTTTTTTTTCCTCTTTGTTCCACCTATTGGAAGACCATAAAAAAAACATATATATATATATATATATTCACATCTTCAAATAGGACCAAAAATATGTATTTATATATATTTTTCTGTTTTCCTGTAAGGCTCTCAGGCTCTCAACATTTTTTCTTATGTGCTGTCCTGGCTTACAAATCACACAACCTCTGAGGCTCACGTCATGTTATACGCCCAAGCACACATAAAACACAATGCATGCAATGTTCTAATTCTGTCTCGTGACTGCCTAGGTAATCACATACCTAAACCCTAACATCGAGCTATACCAAGCTATGATGCTCTTATACCTTAATGACCATGGCCTTAGCCCAAGTCCCTCAAACCCTAGATATTCGTATACCTAAGCTCTACACCCACCGAGCTCCCAAGGTAATCGTTTACCTTAGCTCTAATACTAAGCTGAGACGCCCCAATTCCCAGGGGTCCCATTGACAGTCCGTCAACCCGCAGAAACCTGTGTCTCATATCATGAGACCCATACATGAGTAAAATTGGCCACTTGAGCCTATACATCAATACTCACCAAAAATATCATCAACTATATTACCATAGTTTTCAAGAGTTATACATCACTCTTAGTACCACATGTTTCAAAATTAAGGATTTTAATACATGTTTTGCTTATAAATACCAAAGCCACAAATTAAACTTTCTTCTCAAAAGCGACACATAATGGCGTGATCTTCGACGCTCCTGTGCACGATAATGATCCCTCAGCCGGGGTGACAATTTTCAGTAGTGATGAATTTCCTACATGGTTTTCCCGCTAAGTGCTCATATAATGGCAACCAAAACACACTCGAAAATGCATTATCCTACTTGAATGTCTCATGCCCAATCCATGTCTGAGCCTCAAGACTCCTTCACACATGCCTAAGCGAATGCAGAGAAAAACAACATTTGAAAAACAAAAAGATTTTGTTCTCAAAACATACTACAGGGTTTAATAAAATCTATTGGACAACCCTCAAGAGGAATTGAATTCTTTGGGTAATTCTAAAACGGTCCGTGGAATTAAAGCCTCGAGATGGGCTTGTTGGACATACGTAAGGCAATTCTTGGGAGAAAATCTTCCTTGAAATTCCTTTCCACAACCATTTCATTTTCTTTCATATCATGCACTGGCACTTTCTGGTCTAGGGTGCCCCGGTGCATATGGAATGCATTATGTCATTTCCAAACAATTCATGCTAATATATTTTACATGCATATATTAACAAAAATTAATTCATATACATCATGTTATTCAATTCATAGCAATAACATCCAAATTAACTCACATGAGCTAATCAACAATTCAAGCAATTCATTTTGAATCACCCACGAACCAGCACCTGAAATCACACCTGCAAAATCAGTGAGCGTTAAAACCACGGAAACGAACTTTTTATTCGACCCGCGATAGGGTTTTCTTCACTCGGTTCAAAAATATTTTGGGGCCAGAAGCACGGCCATCACAGGCACCGACAAGTCCCGTCCGTTAAATGAACCTTAGCCAAAGAATAAACCAAACTAGGGAGGGCCTTACCTCTTGGGTTAAGGTGCCAAAAACTACAAAATGAATTCATCGTGTGCAACATATATCAACTTTGCTTCTTGGCCGAAGCGAGCAGCGTTAATAAAATCTAGAGAGAAGTTGCCAATTTCTCTCTCTAAAGCGATTCTCCCCCTCCTTGCCGTTCCGGCCTTAATGGAGAAGATGAAGCCTTTTTGTCTTATTTATTTATTCTTTTCACTTAATTCCATCATTGTCCTTTAGTTTGATTTTAAAGGCTTTTTGACACATGACTTAATCTAAGCCATTTATCTCCTGCTCTCACTGTCTTTAACATGTATGCCACATAGATGCAGTAGTAGGTGACTTTGTCACATCATGTCTCTAGTTGTCATACGGCACGACTTTTGGTGCCTCAAAAACTTTAAAAATTCAAATTGTCTCGGAATTCGTAGTCGACATGGTAGCTAATTTGTGAGACGATTCTAACAGTGAAGTCTAATTCATCATCGAAATCAGAAAAATTTTAGTTTATTAAAATTATCATTTACTTTTTGAAAATTAGAATTTTCTCGAGTTTTACACTTTTGGTGTAAATTCAAAATTTTCAAAATTATGAAAGTGTCTCTTCAAAAGACATTTTTAGTGTAAATTAAAAATTATGAAGTTGTCTTTTCAAAAGACACCTTTAGTATAACATTTCAACGAAATAGTACAAAGGTGTCTCTTCAAAAAACACTTCCAATGTAAATTCAAAATTTTCAAAATTATGAAGGTGTCCTCAAAATATACTTTCAATATAACATTTCAACGAAATAGTGCAAAGGTGTCCTCAAAACACACTTTTAGTGTAAATTCAAAATTTTCAAAATTATGAAGGTGTCTCTTCAATAGACACTTTCAGTATAACATTTCAACAAAATAGTGTAAAAGTGTCTCTTCAAAATACACTTTCAGTGTAAATTCAAAATTTTCAAAATTATGAAGATATTTTTTCAAAAGGCACTTTCAATATAACATTTCAAAGAAAATGAAATTATGCATGAAATAATGCAAAGGTGTCTCTTCAACAAACAATTTTAGTCTAACATTTTAACGAAATAGTGCAAAGGTCTCTTCAAAAGTGCTTTCGGTATAAATTCAAAATTATGAAGGTGTCTCTTCAAAAAACACATTTAGTATAACATTTCAACGAAATAGTGCAAATGTGTCTCTTTAAAATACATTTTCAGTGTAAATTCAAAGTTTTCAAAATTATAAAAGTGTTTATTCAAAAGACACTTTTAATATTATATTTCAAAAATTTAGAAAATGTCTCTTCAAGAGACACTTTCAGTTTTTCGATTTTACAAAGTGATCTTCAAGAGACACTCTCATCTTAAATTGAAAATTTTTAAAATTAGAAAAAATGTCTTTTAAAGAGACTTTCAATGTAAATTAAAATTTTCATGATTTTAGAAAGTGTCTCTTGAATAGACATTTTTAGAAAATCTCTTCAAAAGACACTTTTAAAAAGTCTCTTCAAGAGACACTTTCGAAAAGTGTTTCTTCAAGTGATACTCTCCACGTGACACAAACTATACTAGATTTATAAATATTTTTAAACCTCTTGTATTTGAAGAATTTTTTCTTTTTTTTTTAAACTAAATGTCTAGAAACCCCATTTTATATCCCTCTCATTAGTCATTGTAGGTCCGGCCCATGGTTTTCATATGTCCAAGCATGAGAATATTCAATTACATGCGAACAAGCTAAAAATGTGTTGGTAAGAGTAAAGAAAATTAGGGGTGGGCAAAAAAAAAAAAAAAAGACATAATCGATCGAGAAACCGAATCGAAAATAGATTTTTCTTTTATATAAATCTCGGTTTCGATTTACAAAACATAAAAAGCGTGGTTTTGTTTAACCGATCAAAATTTTGGAAAAAAATATATACTAAAATACTAAATTTTATAATCTCATATATATATTTCATATATTATTTATGGATGTATTATAGATATAGAAAGTATTATGGAATTGCAAATGAATAGATTAAAATTTATTCATTTTTATTGTATTTATAGTAATTATTGTAATTTAAATTCTAATATATGATTATGAAATTGAAATTTTATTTTTTATTCTAGTTAACCGCAAAATCGATATATGGTTAACCAAAGATTTAATTAATTGTATTGATGGTTAGGTTTTTGGTTTATCAAAATAACAAACTGAAAACTGATGATCATTTTATTTTTTTATTTTTATTTTTGTTGCACAGTTCGGTTCCTAAAGAAAATCTTGTGAAGACTAGATGGGATGTTGATAGTCTCAAGCGTATTTTTTTGGTGCAATTATGTGTAAAAATCCATTGCTGCTAAGAAATGAATATAAAGTCGAATTTTTGGTCATGGTGAAATATCTAAACCCTACACTTAGATCTTCTATCACCAAAGAAAACTCAAATTTCTAATTTTTACTTTGATTCCAATAGTTTGGGGTAGGGATCTCGCCGCGACTCAGGCCGCCTGGGCCTTGGGTCGACGACTTAGATGGGGTAAAGGCTAGGGCCAAGCATGGCCCCGAAGCCCGTTTAAGGAAAGGGCCGGACGTAGGACTGATGTAGGCCGGCCCGACCCGGCCGAGACGGCCAGTCATGGGCTTTAGGCAGCGGAGGCTGCCAAAGTCCGACAGAGGCCCACTAAAAGCAGGCCCCTCGGCAGGTAGTTAGGTTTTATTTAAATTGTATTCAAGTTAAATAAAAATAACAGTAACAAAAACAATTCAAAATAAAAAAATACTTCATTTAAAAATTTTATTCATAGTGTTCCATTTGAAATGTATGAAAGTTTTCGTCATTTATAAAATAAGTCTGTCGACTAGGTTGGCCTCTTTGTTGTGATGTTTATCTTTTCAATACCGAAAATAAAATACAATATACATTTAACGAAATATTTTAATCACTATTTTAAGTGAAATTATCGCGTTCATTCATGTTTTGAAGTAAATTTAAAATTTATCTATATCAGTCACTAGTGCAGCTTCTCGAACACTATCGTGCAATCTCTTGTCATGAAGTCCCGTCTTTTCATGTCACTCTTTGCTTGATTGCTTCATGTGACAAATTACATCGTTTTTGCTAACGGCTCTTCCTTTGTATTTAAGCGGCTTAGATGCGTATGCTGTGAGCACGATTAATACATCGCGATGCAATAATAGATACTTGCGGGAATTATTTTATTTATTGTTTTTTCACCATTCTAAAATTTCAAATCTTCATTGTCTTGAATGGAATTGTTTCTACACTAAGATATCTATCATATCGGTTGTATTTTTGAAACCTGATTGTTACTTTTTTTTTACTTTTAAACATTTATAAGGGCTTTTATAAAGATGAGGAGAACATCGTGGATGATGATTTACATATCGAGCTAATATCTGTTTCCATATTTTCTTTATAAATATTATATAAAATATATAATAAAGAATTTACTTCATTTTAATTTCTTCAATTTTTATTTAATCTTTATTGTAAATAACTTGCAACCATTCATCTAGAGCATCAAATTTTTAATCTAAGGTCCCCCAACTAAACCAATATAATAAATCAAGGTATTTCTCTCAATATTTTAATCTTTTCTGTATTGAAATTGTATCATTAAAAATTTCATAACTTAAATAATTTTGTAGTACCATATAAATACTAATTATGTGCATAATTACCCGATGTGAAGTTGGGATGTCTAGCGGTACAAAAAATATTTATTGAAGCATCAAAAATTTCAAAAAGATCTCGTAGAAGGTCCTATTAATGTGTCCATGTCGTTTAATAAATCAATGTCTACTGTCAGCTATTATTATTAGATGGTTCATTTCATATAATTGTACTACATACATATTTTGTAATGTTTGTAAAAGCTTATAAGTAGAATTCCATCTAATTGGTATATCTAAACTTATATTTTTTTCTTTTCATATTTGCAATTTTGCAACAATCAAAAAATAATTCATGTTTTGCTTGGGAACAATTAATATTATATGCAATGTCTCTAATTTTTTCTAATGTACTATCAACTTGTTTAATCCATCTTTTACAATTAAATTTAAAATATGTGCCTTGACAACGTACGTCAAATACATTTATAGTGTCTTTTGTTGCCAAAATCTTTTAATCTTTGTATTCTTTGCATCATTATTAGAAGCATTATCTAATGTTATTATAAATATTTTATGCGAATGCCTAAATCTATAATTTCATCATTTATTAAAGTTGTTATATTTTTACCACTATGTGGAGTATTTATTGTTTTAAATGAAATTATTCTTTTATTTAACATTCATTCACTATCTATATAATGAGCAGTAATACATAAAAAGTCTCTATGCATTAAAGATGTCCAAATATCATATGTTAAACAAATTTTTCCTTCAAAATTTGCAAAATATTTTAAATTTTCTCTTTCCGTTTGAAATTTTTTCATAATACCTCTTTTAACAATATTTCCGGACCAACCTTTGAATTGAGGATTAATCAATGTTTGAATTGTTTCTGAATATTCATGAGTTTCCATCATATTAAAAGGTTGTTCAGCTCTTATTATATAATCAATCATTCCTTCACAACACGAAGACTCATCATAAGAAAAAAAATTTTAAATTGCATTCATCTTTACCTAATTAAATATAATTTCTAATATCTACGTTATCTTGAAACTTTACCTTTATTCATTATGTCTTTTAGATGACATTGCTCAATTTGATCCACCACTAAAGTTTGCTACAATTTTACATTTTTGCTTTTATTTCTTTTTATTATTTTCTAAAATTATTTCTATTCTATCAAAAAAAATTCCTTATATTTGAAATAAATTTTTGCTTGATGATGCACATGGACTAAAGAAGATGCATGCACTATCCATATTAAAAGCATTAATAAATATTATACAAAAAAATGAATCAAAATAAAATGTAACAAACAAATAAGAAAAATAAAGACGAAATATTACTCAATTAGAGGGGATCGACCGAAATTCTTTAAAATCGAATTATTAGATCCTGAATGCTTGATTTGTAATTTTGCACCACCAATAATATCATGTCATATGAAGAAGTGAAGAACAATGGAAAAATGAAGTATTAAGAATGTGAGGAAAATTGAGTGAACTTGAGAAAATGAAATTAAAACTAATTTGATGAAAAATGGTAAACAAAATGTAGTATTTATAAAAAAGTGAAAAAAAAAAAAAAAGTGGGAAAGGTTCAAGCATAGCATACGATCGAGATAGGTGTATAGTACATGTAGCGTAGGCGATACGAGCTTAAGTGTCACCTTGTGGTATTTTGGAGATGAATTATGAAATTGATAAAAATGGGGACATGAAAGTCAAAATCAAAGTAGAGATGGGTCATAATAGTAATAACAAAAGTTAAAGTGCAATATTAAAGTGCTTGGGGACTTAATGGTAATAAAGGCAAAGTTAATATTATAAAAGATAGGAGACAAACAAAATTTATTTGGTCTCAAATTTTGCAAGGGCAAAAACGTGGAGAAGGGGGAGAAGAGAGCAAAGAAGAGGAAGAAGAGGGGAGGAAGAAAGAGGAAGAGAGAGGAGAAGAAGAAGGGAAAGAAAGAAAACCCAGAAATAGAGGTATGTTTCGTTTGAAATCATGGGTAATTTAATGTCTAGGGCTTTTGGTATGAATTTCCATGGAGATTTGTTCCTTCTTTTGTGACGCCCCAAAACCCGGGGGTCCATTGACTACCCGTCAACCCGCAGAAAATCTACGCGTCTCGTGTTACGAGACACACACATGAGTAAAATGGCCCACATCAGGGCGAAGCCACATCCCATACTCGCAAAAATAATAATCAAATATATTATCATAGTTTCCATGCTTGTTCTACAAAAAGATTTATACATATTACAAATATTTACTCAGCCACATTTCGGCTTTCTTCTCGGCTACCTCTCTGCGAGTGTCGTCTCTGGATAATCTCTTTTGTGCACAAGGGGTCACGATGGGGTGAGCAAAGCCAGTGAAAGTTTTCCTGCAAGTTTACTCCCACCTAAAATGCATATGCAATGGCATGTATAAACAATCAATCACATTCCATACAATTATTCTTTGATATATGAAATGTCTATATCATGCATGAGCGCAGCCCTCTCATGCTCACGACACGAGTCGGCCGACTCCCTCACGGAATGCCAAAGCGTGAATAAAACCCGGAGTCACACCATGACTAAACCATTGGAGGCCTCGATTTTAATTATCAAATTCTTTTTCCTTTCTTTTGTGGGTCACGGATTTTCGGGTTACAGCGGGGCGCGCCACGCCTTTTCCAACATTTTCCATGAACATATCATGCGGGATTCGTAATAACCGTGAATAACATTTGGGACTTTCACCACAAGAGGATCTACCCCAACTTGATCTGCCCCGAAAGCGTGTAATTTATCGATTTGATCGTTTCACCTTACTTCGTGGTCTGTGGACTTTGTCGAATTCTTTCGAGTTCCGCGACCCATTCACTGACAGTAAAATAAACCATACCTGCACCCACACCCAACGTAGCGATGTGGCGGGTGCATATGTAATGCATGATACTGATACATTTTCCTCATGTTACATGCATAGACAAACACTTACATAAACATTTACACACCATAGACCAATTATAATTTTACATATAATCTCACGCCCATACCAAAGCGTATTAATAAATCAATGGCGTGCATCAACATCGCATTCCACACAATGCATGTCATTCAAGCAAAACAATAACACACAATTAGGTCACGAGCTTGGGACCATTCAGCGAAGTACCTCACGGCCTTGAAAACATGAACTGTTGGTTAAAGCATTTATTATTACCCGCGACAACAAACCCGCAGCGTCCCAGAAACCTTGATTTTACAGTGAAAATACCTAACTCTCACCGTCGGTATTTGTCATGAAACGGTCATGAAATATAACACTGTCTCAAAGCTTGGAACTAATTTACATGGCTCCATGCGCGACCCTACCATTATAAAGCCTTTAGGCTAAAGTAAACCAAATGGAAAATGTCTACCTCTTGGAGTTTAATCGAAACTCGACTTTTTGAGTGTCACCGTATTAGATCCCCTTTGCGTGCTGAGCACAGTCAGCAGGCTTGTCGGTTTCCCACGTGCGAAAACGGAAAAATCCTTATTTCTCTTTCCTCCTTTCTCCTTTTCCCTCCCTTTTCTCTCTCTGACATTTCCTCTTTGTTCCTTCTTTTCTTTATTTTCTTTCGCTTTTGCTTTTTATTAACTTTATAACTTCTCATCTCATTTCGCCGTTTCTCCTCATTTTCTCTTCTCCTTTGTTCCATTTCTCTCCCATTTGGGCTTAATATTTCATTCGGTCAAAAGGAGGAGAATTTCACCCCGTTTATCAAGCCAAAGGTGTGGCCTCCTTTTCATCCTTATTTTCCTTATTTAAATCCTCTTTGTATCATCACTACATGGTTCAATGTGAGCCATGGGATTCATTTCCCACACATGGCTAATTGTGAGCCATTCTTTCAATGCCAAGTGTCACTCTCTTATGGTGCCATGGCATCCCCTGACCTTGCCATGTGTCATCCAGGCACTGCGCCTCAGCATTGAAATCATTACCTCGGAATCAGCGAAATTCGGCGTGATAGCTAAATTTCGCGAGCGCTTCCGGCGGGAGAAGTCAGTTTCGTCATCGAGATCTGAAAAGTCGGATTTTTCGGTAGTAATGCTCATTTACCATTTGTCCGAATCGTGGATTTTAGGGTTTATGCTACGGGGTTTTGTGGTAGAAATGGCAAACCCTTGATTTGTTGAAGTTGTGGTCAAAATCCTAGAATTGGTAAATAATAAACATGGAAGCCATCATAATTACATGGTTTGGAATTAGTGGACCTTAGGTTGAATTTTAGGATTTTTACACAGGTTTGTTGTATGGAGTTCCAAACCACCAATACAAGTGTTATGGAGTGGTTTGAATGAATTTCATGTTGCGATTATTGAGGGTATTACGGTTTGAGGGTGGTTGTAAAAAAAAAGCGAGGAGAATGTTGGGTTTTTAAAGGAATTCTTTGTCAAATTTACGTAAAACCACCATTTTGTTTGGCTATGAGATTAAGTTAGAATCATCCAAATGAATTGATTCAATTGGTAAAAAACCATAAGAGATAGGGCTACAAATGTATATAAGGGACCAAAGAACAAATTGGCTCTGAGAGCCTAAATACGGACTGAAAGGTGAGCTCGTGTAGCTCACTTGATTATCTTCTGTTTAGGTATGGTTGTAGTGTTTTGAAAGCCCATAAATGGAGTTTCACTCATCCAAATTGGTGATTAAAATTATGGAGTAAAATAGACTTCTAGGGGAAAATTTTAGCTGAAGAAAGTTTATGCAAATTGTAATCCCAAAGTGCCCATAAATTTAACAAAAGTAGACTATGTACAGATTACAATTACGCAAATTGGTCATCTAGATATAAAATACAATAACTTGAGTTTTGGTGATCCAAATTGGGTGATTCCAATTGAAGAAGAAACATTAGAACCATAGCTTCAAATTAGTAGAAGAAACCATTTCTAATTTATGGATTTAGATCCCATAAATCAAAGATCTTGATAGGTGATTGATGAGTTAACCAAATTGGCATCAAAAACATGCGTAACTTGTGTTATGCGGTTGAGGGCCTTAGAGAAGAAATTTTAAATTGAAAATTTAAAGAGATGTCATTGGATATATAAAGGAATGATCTGGAGAGTTTCATAATTTTTGAAGACCGTTTGAATAATTTTTGGGTCATAAAGTCTATAGAGTATTGTTGGAAAAAGGTTTGCCAAAATGAGTGGTTTTTTTAGTGATTAAGGGTAATTTGTTAATTTGGCTTTATATGAATGTTATGTGACCCTAAAGTGACTTGCGTGTGAAGTACGTTAAGTTTTACGCTATACGCAGGCGATTGATACGTTGCCGTATTCGTTGAGTGTGTAGGCTAAAAGCAAAGGCGGGAAAGTAGTGGAGCTGTGCTCAAGTTTCGGGAAACAAAGAGGTGAGTGTAAAATTGATTTTTGAAAATTGAGTTTTAAAAGTGAAAGATTTTTTAATGTTAAAATGTAAATGTTTATATATGTATATTAAATATGTATGCATATGTTAAGGCATTATGAAAGTTTAAAAATGTGTAAAGAATGCAAATGTGTTTTAATGAGAATGTAAAGGATTTAAATAGATTTATAAATGTATTTTGAATAAATGTTTCACTGATGGTTACCCTAACTATATATGAAATTGTTATGGCTTTGTTATGTGTCTCATTGGTACCTTAAAGCGTGTAAGATTTAGAGGAAACACAATTAGGTTACTAGGAGGGAAATAGATTTTTAGTGTAATATCCTTACACGTGATAGGAGTCTTATATTTGGAACCCTATGCAGCGTGAGTTTCTCCGCGACGTGGTGGTTATGGCCCGGAATAAAAACATCCTCACCGTCCGTGCCCCACCGAGCGTTAGGTGTGTTTATCCCCTTTTTGGAGTTCCGTCGAGGAAAGAAGAAATAAAGAAAGAAAGAAAGAAAGTTTAGGCATAAATTGATTTTTAATTGTATAAGTATTTATTACTTTGCTATATCTTGAAAATGTTATCTAGTAAAATGTACACTCAGCAGGCTCCTTTAGCTCATTCTTTTCGTATGTTTCAAAACCATTTTCGGGAACCGAGACGGGTGCGCCGTGGGGGCATCCACGGCTTGATGAGTCGAGCCATCGAAGACGGCAGCTTGTGGCTTGCATTGTATATATGGCCACATATTGTATATGTTGGAATACTTTGTCATGTATATATGTATATATGTATATATTTGAAAAGAAAAGGAACTACGCGGACTTTGATCCTCGGTGGGCCCGAGGTGCGTAGGCGGTCGGCTTAAGCCTAGCTCCAAGCCCGATCTTTTGATAAAAATGTGCATGTGGGCTGAAGGTTTAGATGTTTTGATGATTTGAAGTAAATAAATATATATATATATATATATATATATATATATATATATATATATATATATATATATATATATATATATATATATATATATATATATATATATATATATATATATATATATGTATGTCTATTGTGTTTGATTTAGGTTGTGGACGAGGAGTCACACAATATGGAAGTGAAAATTTGAAGTTTTAGAAGTGTTTTTAAATGCTTTCATCGGGTTTTGAAAATTTGGGAAAGTCAGAAACGAGAGGAAACTCCAACCAGATTGAAAAAATCCTAAGTGTTTAAAAGAAAAAAAAAGGAAAAAAATTTACCACTTCGCTTCCGCATTATTTTCTAAAGATATGTTAAGGATTGTAAAGGGGTTCGCTCCATGGATTTTATTTGATTGTTTTGAGGAAAAGTTTCTATAACCATTGGAGTGTCGGGAGGTCCCCTCGGGTTCATGAGGTTAATCCGGGTTGGGATCCTTCAACGTGGTATCAGAGCCAAGGTTTTGAAAATGTTATTTTCATATGATTGTTTTAATGATTTATTTTAAAATTGCATAAATCATTTATGTGATTTAAAATCATATATGCATTACATGACATATTAAATTTTTTGGTCCGCAGGAAAATGCGTCGTCGAGTAGGCCCTGCCACGGAAGAGCTCTTGAGGCATTAGTACCACCACACAGGGAATATGTTGATGAGTGCATATGTTCCTCCTTTATAGTACATAGTGACCCTATGCCTTGGGTACCGCAGACGGAGCGCCCGCCACCGCCTCCTAGGTCGTGGGAGAGGCGAAATACCTTTAGGCGGATGAAACGACTTTTTTAGCCCGCTTGCATTGCAGCTGACCAAGGCCGGTAGCTTCTATAGAGAGGGCGAAATCAGGGGCACGGAACTATGATGGATTGGGAGACCGGGAAGGCCCGTCATGGTTGGGAAATGGCCAGTCTACCGGGTGATGCATTGTACGGATGAGCGAGATGGTCACTTTTACGCGCCTCTACGGGACGAGAGCGTTAGAAGTGGTGGAGGGCAGTTAGAGGAGATGCGGAGGAGTGTCTCAGGCACGGAGTTCAAGGAAGAGTTTGCGAGATAAGTTTGTTCAGTACAGTTCTGGTCTGGCGAGGAGTTCTTTGGGTGGACGGGGGACACTCGAAGTGACAGTTATGGCGGAGTTTTTGAGCTCGTCGGACATGTTCCATTTAAACCGAGGATGAGAAGTTTCGAATGAGAGGTTTGTTGTAGGTCTTAGTCCCGGCGATTAGGTTCCGCAGTGGCGTCGACCCACACCTGTCTGACTGGTGGTAGGGCGCGATTAGGGTTGAGAGAGCGTGGGTTTGAAATCCCATGCTCACCTTGTCGAGACAGCGGAGTGGGTGACTGGGTTCCCGAGGAGGTTCCCGATAAGCGATCGAGAGGGAGAAAGACACGGTGGGCCGTGCGTGACCCGGTCGGGGACACGGGTCTAGCTGGGTTGATGAGGCCACAGACGGGTAGCTCAGGTGCGGCGATGTGCTCGGTGTGGAAGAACCGTATAGTGATGCGGTTGGTACCAGACGGTTCTTTAAGTCGCGGACAAGGACGCCGCCATAAATTGCCCACATATGGTTTCTAGTAGTGGTCGAGTGGGGCGGTAGGGATGGAAGGTTCAATGCTGGTAGTCGGGGGTGAGTTGAGAGGCTGGTAGAGGCCCCACTTGCATTACTAGACACGGAGGACCGAGGTGAGTCGACCATCGAGGAAGGGCAGATGGGACGACCTCGAGACACGAGCTAGGGTGTTTGCGATCCACTAGCGGGGCGGTGTAATACTTAGAGGTCATAGCCAGTACTATCCAAGTTTTTGATAGGGATGCTTATGTCTTGATAGATCCGGTCTTGCTCGCTCGTTTATTTGAAATTTATTGCCTGAAGTGAACATAGAATCATTATAGATTGTAGTATGGTAGTCCTTCTACGGAGATTCTGCCGCCATGGATAGAGTATACATGGGTTATAGAGTGATTATTGAGACCATGAGTTTAGGGCGATTTGGTATTGTTGGACATCAGGACCGATGTGATCTTAGGGATGGTGGATTGTCTCGAACATCATACCGTGGATTGTAGAGTGTTAATTCTGTAATGACAGATACCACGTAGGGTAAGGAAGATATTGTCCACTCGAAGTATGATGTATGCATGTGATGGTGGGAAGATGCTCAGAAAGTCTGCCAGGTATCTAGCCTATGTAGTTAGGTGAGAGATGATGATATGGCCGGAAGACATTTCGGTAGTCGGAAGGGAATTTTCGGGATGTGTTTCGGATGATCTTCCGGGTTCCCCGGATAAGAGATTGATTTTGGTCGGAGTTAGCCCACGGGACGAGTGGGTTCGGGCGCCTTCGGGATGGCTGCGAATTGAAGAGCAAGGTGCGGATGGAAGAAATGGTCAACAAGGGTTCGTCAGGCTGACACGTCTTGCCCAGGAGCAGTTTTATTTGTGAAGAAAAGGGCGGAGCTTGTCACGATTATGTATTGATTACAGAGTTGAATAAGGTAATATCACGTAATCGATATCTTACAGAGATTGATGATCTCTTTGATCGATTCTGAGGGGAGCTAAGGTATTCTCGAAGATTGATTTGAGGTCATTTATCGATGGTGCGATTTCATGATGGTGTTTCCAAGGCAGCGTTGGAACATGAATGCAGGCATTTGAGTTTCGATCGCCATTGGACTACAGATACCCGGCCGCTTTTATAAGATCTCATGGTGGTTTTAGGCCTTACTTAGATCGGTTTGTTATCGTGTTTATTGACGATATATTGATCTATTCGAGCCGGTGGAAGAACATCGAGCACTTGAGGATGATTCTGCGAGCATTCTTGCGGGAACATCGGTTATATGCCAGCTCGGTAAGTGTCGGTTTTGGCTCGATAGTATTAAGGGACACATAGTTTGCGAGAGGGGGTCTCGGTGGATCCGCGGAAGGTCGAAGCTATCTTTGAATTGGAAACCTCCATGAGTGTTAGGAGATAAGGAGTTTTCCACAGGTTTGGCGGTATTACGGGTAAGTTCGTTGAGGGATTTTCGAAAGATAAGCTAGCACCTTTGACTAGATTGACAAGGAAAAAGGAACCGTTTTATGGTCGGAGGCTTGTCGGTGAGTTTCGATGAAGGCGAAAGGGTGACCTCAGCTCGGTGCCCCACACTTCCGCCAGGCGGGATGGCTGCGGTGTATTGTGATGCCTACAGGCGGGTCTAGGTTGTGTATTGTCTTGAATGACAAAGTGATTGCATATCTTCTGGCGGTGAAGAAGCATGAAGCGAGAATTATCCTACCTGCTGACAACAAGCGCGGCCAGTAGTATTTTGCCTTGCGGATATGGAGGCATTATTTATATGGAGTGCCTATAGGATTTTTAAGGATCATAAGAGCTGCGGTATCACGTTCTACGCAAAGGCTGAACATGAGACGGAGGAGATGGATTGAAGCCCGATCAAGTTATGAATGTACCATTGAATATCATCTTGGAAAGGCAAACGTGGTAGCAGATGCTCTTAGTAGGAGACTCATGAGTTCCCTATCGCACTTGAGGGTCGTGCATCTTCCTCGACTCATAGAATTGAGGTCCTTGGGTGTGAGACTGGAACGGACAGATTCGAGTCACTTTGTTAGCCACATTTGTATACGTCGTATTGATAGACGGAGGATTCTGGAGAACGGATTCGGGATCACGGATAGTGAAGTTGAGAGGTGAAGTAGAGTGCGGGCAACGGGGATTTGTCATTGAGAGAGGGTGAGTGCAGTGGTCATCTGGGACGGAGGTTGTGTGTACCGGATGTAGGTGATGTGAGGAGAGAGATTATGGAGGAAGCCGTTCCTCAAAACATGTATGCATCGGGAAGCCTTAAGTGTATCATACACCACTAAGGAACACTCTTGGTGGAAGGGTATGAAGGAGGTGCGAGTTCGTCTCGGATGTCTCACATGTCGGCGGGTGAGACATCGAAGCACCGCGAGGGACTATTACAGGTCACTCCAGATCCCTCGGTGGAAATGGGAGAGAATCCATGGATTTTGTGGTAGGACTTCCACGTTGGGAGTGGCCGCGTACGATATGGGTGATTGTAGACAATTGGCAAAATCAGCCCATTTCCTGCCTATCGAAATAGTGATTCATTGGATAAGTTAGCCCAATTATAAATTTAGGGTATCAGGCTTTGCATAATGCGCCCGGTTTCATTGTTTGACGAGAGATCGGGTTTACCTCGCGGTTTAGCCCGGTTATAATGCCACAGCCTTTGACTACATTTGATTATTTTGACTTTTCATCCACGGGCCGGATGGCGTCGAAGGACTATCTGAGACATTAGAAGATATGCTTAGGGCATGTGTTATGGAGTTTAGAGGAGGCCCCAGGACTGTACCCCCGATGGGTTGCATACACTTAACAGTTATCGGGCGGTATTTGGTATGGCCCTTTATGGGGCTCTTTATGGGCTGAATCATCGAACTCCGGTCTGTTGGAATGAGGTAGGCGAAAGAAATTAGTAAGGTCGGAAGTGTCAGTGACTTGTGATAAGATCAAGTTATAAGGGATAGGCCCAGAAAATTACCGCAGGCCAAACGAAAGTTATGCGAATAATCGTCGTAGGAGCTGGGATTCGAGGTGAGGATATGGTATTTTGAGGATTTCCCATTGGAAGGCGTCTTAAGATTTGGGACGTGGAAGAATTTGGGTCCATGGTATATTGGACCATCTGAGTTGTTGAAGGGATTGGGGGAGGTGGCATATCGATTGGAGTTCCATCGACCTGATCGCATTCGATGTTTTCCATGTTTCTATGCTCGTAAGTACATACCGGACCCTTCATGTATTGATAGAGCAACCGGTGAAATAGAGGAACTTGACCTGAAGGCCGGGTACGGAATCCTGGTGCCGTCAGAGCAGGATTCTGCAAAGCGAACTATTAAACGGGTGAGAGGTATTGTGGAGAGTCATACAGTAGAGAGTTTACTTAGGGCGGGGAGGCTCGGATGCGCGCGTCGGTACCCTCGATTATTTTCAGAATGGGGTGCCTTCGGCTTTCTTTTGAGTTAGTTGTTAGTTTCGGGGACAAAATGTCCTAGGAGGAGGATTGTCCATGGCCGGATTGGGAAGACATAAATTAAGAATATTCTGGATTGGGAAATGGGGTTCAATTCCACCAGCAGGTCATATAATGGAGTTGGAAAGGAGAGCGGATTGGAGGGGAAGGGGAGGCAGGGGAGGGGAGGGGGGGGTGGGGGAGGGGAGGAGGCTTGGGCCGGGTGGGTGGGCTCAGGATTTTAGGCCGGCTCGGCCGAGGCCTGTTGAGTGGGTCGCGAGGGCCTCGGGACGGGCCCCGAGCTCGGGGCCCTGGAGCACTGTTTCTTCGAGGCCCGGGAGGCCGGCATTAGTTGGAGACCCCTAGTTTGGGGCTCCAAATTCGATATAGGTGAAATTGTATCAAATTACTTTCTTTTTTTACAGCTAAACACTTTAGTTATAATATAGTAAAATGTTCTCATCGAGACTCGAACCTAGGACACCTCCCCTCCTTATGCCCTACCTGTTTGAAACGTTAAGTGCTCTACCACATGAGTTATGCATGATGGGCTTGTATCAAACTACTCTTAAATGTTAGACTTTTTTTTTTTAAGTCCAAACATGGGTAAATAATATGGAAAGTCAAGTGACCCATATATGATTGTCAATTAATGGTTTAATAAAATAAAGAATAATATCTTTATTGATTAATGACGACCCAATATATATATATATATATATATATATATATATATATATATATATATATACAGTTACGTCTACAATGGAAGACGCTGTCATGAATTTTTATATCGCTTTTAAGACCTCACGGTTGTATTGCCGTCGTGCGCGACTCTATCCTGCATGGCGCTGGCCTATCGTGGGACAGCTGTGACGAAGAATTTTACGTCGCGACATAACTCTGTCGTGTGTGCGCGCCTCGGGTCGCTGGGGCGTGTCGCGTGTGCCGGCGCACCACAGCCTCTATCGTGGCTGGCTCACGTAGCGACAATGAGTTCCTGCGTAGACAAAACTCGTGCATCTACCCACCCGGGGTGGGTTTTGTCGTGTGGCAGTAAGCCTTTACCATGCGCGGCACTTTAGCGGCGTCAGTGCACAGGCCAGACAGGAAATCTCTGCCTTAGGCCTTTCATGTGTGACCAAAGATCCATGTTGTGGCTTGAGGCCAACATCCTGTCACAGCGAGGGCCGAAAATGGACGAGTAGCCCATCTTGGTCTCTGACTCCGGCTCCCTTTTCTTTTCTTTCCAAAATACCACACAAATTTTAACCTCTTCATTTGTCTTTTTAGTACAAAGGTAATCAAGAAGCCTGGAAAAAGGAGTTTTATTACAACTCTGACTCATTACATATACTGAAACTAGGTTTTTACCCAAAATTTTACAAAAAAAAAAAAAATACACAAGTAAAGAAGCCAAATAAAGCCTTATTCGATTAAACCTCGATTATGTCCTGGTGTACTTTGACCTGAAAATGTTTTCCTAGCAGGGGTGAGCACAAGCAGGAGTAGAAATTCTAACATACAGGGCTATTCCCCACCTAAGTGCACATACAATGCCATGTAAGAAAATTGTTTCAAAACAAAAGATTTTTGCTTTATAAATCATTCCATTGAATGACCACTCAGAAATTCAACTGGAACTGACCTCCCAGATCAAGTTCATGAGACTGACCCTCGATATTGAACATATTGGACAGCCCTCAGATATCAAACATATTGGATAACCCTCCGTTATAAATTCCTCAAAACCCATTATTAATATATTTAACATCATATATCAACACCCTTTTACCCGACACGCATGTTATTGATGGCAATTAACATCTGAAATGGATTTAGTCTCTAACCCCGAAAAAACGACCTGCACCGAAAACCACGGCATTCATCAGGTAAATCTACAACAATGAATGGCCCTTAGACAAGAATAACCAAAGTAGGAGAACCCCTACCTGTTGCAGATCAACTCTATACTAAATCCTTGTGCCGTTAGTGAACCAGAAAACTACTGGTTCTTTCTCCCTTCTTTTCTTTTTTCCCTTCTTCCTTTTCTTTTTCTGCTTTCCTTTCTGTTTTCCCTCTCTCTCTCTTCTTTTTTTTTTTTTGACTTTCACGCACCCCTCCCCCCTCCTCTCTTTTGGTCTCTCCTCATTTTTTTCTTTTGTTTTCTTCATCTTCTTATCTCTTGTTTGAATCGGTGGGGAGTGAGTCACCCCTCCCCACCTGTCTTTCTCTTATAGCGACCCGGCAAAGTGCTTTATACGACACGCCAACAAGCGCTTCCGCAGCGACGCCATGTGGCAGAGTCGGGTGTCGCACCACGTGGACACTTGTCCCTCAATTTTGGTTTTGAAGAGTGCGAAATTTCGAGCGGTCTTGAATTCAACGAAGTGAACAGGTGCTAGATTTTGTGAGATGATTCCAATGGTGGAATCCATTTCGTTATTCGAGATCTAGAAAATCCCAACTTTTCCTCCGAGACTATTCCGGCAAATCGTCGTTTTGCCCATTTTCTGACAAATTTAGATTTAAATTCTTCACGGGTTTTACATATCTTTAATCAATAATTAATAAAATATAATTTCCTAAATTAACTCCTTTATAGAAAATGTATTTAAAGATATTCTAATGGGAGTGATCATCTCCAAGAAAGCATCGTAAGTTTTCTCTCCGTAGTAAGGCTTGTCAAGCCCAGAAAGGGTTAAAAGGGAGAAACACAATTCTCGTTGATTCCTCGGTAGATATCTACAATACTTGTCATGGATCAAGATATGCAAAGACTCTTGTTTTATTATGTGATTGTGAAAATCATTATGTTCAAAGATCTTGGCTATAATAGTTTACGTATCATTTGAAAATAAAAGTTAAAGCTTACATGTGGTATCAAAGCTTTGATTGAGAACTTGTAATTATCCATTAATGGATTATTACGGTTTTATGTTCGTTGCAAATTTTTATTATCCGTTTTCTCATGTCTGGCATCATGGATGAGGCTGAACAAAATATTTTTCACTATTCGGTTTGCCACGAACCCCGAGTTTACACTTGTGATAAAAGTGATGGATTTAACCATGAATATTTTCTTCTTAGGTACACTTTTTGGTTTGGGATCCTAAAAATCTAGTTGATATTTATTTTGAATAAAGTTTACACCATTTGTTTTGGGATTCTAAAATCTAGATGATATATATTTTGAAATAAAATAGAATGTGTAAAAGGATAAATTTTGGGAAGTTTTTCACCTTGACCCATAGCTTTTAGAATATGAATAAACTTTTGGATGTTCCAAAGATATTTCCTTTTTGTGTTTGTTCCCAAAAGACTTTTTTTAATGCTCGTTCCAAAAGGCACAATTTTTAGTGACTATTTGTTTAGCATGCAGACATCCAAATGTCGCTTCATGTATTTTAGATCAATCATCATCAGTTTATTTTATTTCATTTTATTGGCTTTTGTAAAGATGTAATATATTTCATGATATCAATTATGTTTTATGAAGTGAAGAAGAAGTAACCATAATATTAATATTTCATTATGATGCATATCAATGAAAGAACGAAATATATGTTTAAGATGTTGTACACATATATGCATATAATGTTTTATAAAACTTAATGCTAATGGTACATGCATGTGTTATAAAGTTAATGTTAAATTTATTATATAATATTATTTTAATTTGATATATGTATTATGTGTAATTTGTTAGTAACCAAAAAGGCCAAATTAGAAAGGTTCATGGACGTGAAATTAAAATATATTCAATTATTCATATTTATGTAATGCTTATAAATGGAATGACATCGTGGGATCATAAAGTTTACGTGGATTATCTCTTATGTTATGGTACCAGTAATAGTATTATGAAGTTTATAAGTTATCTCGGGCAGTTATCTCTTATACTTTGTAATTATATTGTGAAGGTCTTACATGACTTAAAATTTTAATTAATTTAATATTTATATTATGCATGCTTGTAGTCACCAAAGTGACCAAACTTTGATGTTTGAATATCAAGTCATAAAATTTTCATTAAGAATTTTGTTTAATTTGATATTCATATTATGCTTGTTTGTTGTCATCTAAATGACCAAACCTTAATGTTTTGAATGTCATATTTATATTATACAATTGAAACTCACTTATGAATGGTTCATTAACCACCTAAGTGTGGCCTTCTCAACACCGGGGTCGGATTGTGATCCGATCGGCCTAAAATGGAATACATGTAGCCATTGAGTGTCTGATGCCCACCCAATAGTGTCTCTCTACGATACTTTCGAACTATAAGTAAAAATGTGCGTCGATTTACATCCATACTCACCAAAATATAACCAACTATATTACAATAGTTTCAGAGTTAACTACACTCTTATACAAACATGTATCAATCGAATGTTTGTACATGACTGCAATATGTCAAGCCACATGTCGGCTTTCTTCTCAAAAGCGACCTCTAGTGAGCGCCATCTTCCTGGTTACTCCATGTACTTGAAAGGGGGATCCCACGACAGGGTGAGCAATGTCCAGTAGTCGAATTTTCCTACAAGGGCTACTCCCCTCCTAAAATCATGCAAAATTCACACCTGATATTCCATTCCATCTGATTTACAACATACATGGAATCTTTATATATGCATGAGATGAAGACCACTCCACGACATACCCCAGTCAGAAATGGCTCCTCATGCCCATGAGATGAAAAATAGTCATTAGTCAGTTCTGCCAGTGACTCACTCGACGGGACTGACCTCGATACACATTTTGAATCATTGTCGATTTCCATGTGTTTGTTATTTATGGGTACGTCTTTTTGAGTTACTACTTAGCGGGATCAACGTACATCTTCTAACATTTTTACCGACTTTCACCGCCGGAGACCATGTCTAACCGTATGTGAATTTGGGACTTCTCACCTACAGGAGGATCTACTGACACTCGGCCGACACACGTGATTTTATTATTATTTATTTCTTTGTTTCCCGATTATGGGCCAGGTAGGTCTCGACCTTAGACATTGTCCCATTCCAAGCCCATCACGCCCCATTCACCAAGAATTGTGGAACAACATCACAATTCTCCCTTTTAACTTCGATGCGATGCTACATGCCTATGAATGCAATCATGCCAATTCATATATTCGATCCTCATGGTTTGTACAAATTATATTTCATATAATTCAAAACGTGTGTTAACACATCATCCCAGCATGCATCAACAATCTCATTTTCACATCACAATGTACTCATTCAAATAAGCAATAACATGCAAACGGAAATACCAGCGGGCAATTTCGGTCCAACAGCTAAGTGACTGCTGGTCCCACTTGCAAACCATGGGCGTCTCGAGGGCGATCCCGTGGTATTCGGTCCCTTTTCTTTGGAGATAGAGATTGCTGTAACCATTCTAGCCTCACAACTCCAAACCATTTCATGGATTTTTAGACAAGAAAATAACCAAATAGGAGAAGACCCACCACCTCCAGGGTTGACAGAAACTCAAAATCCGTGCCAGCGTGTGCTGCCGGTGGGGATGAACTCTCCCTCTTGCCTCGCGAAGGAGATTTAATGGGTAAATTCTTGCAGGAAAATCTAGAGATAAGGTAGACTCTCTCTCTCTCTAAAAATCTCTCCTTCTTTCCCTCTCTCTTTCTTTTTCCACACTTATACTGACCGGTTGGATCGAGTTGAGACGAGGAATTGTCCTCGCTTGCGCCACGTATCACCTCTTAATTAGTTCATGGATTTCCCCCTTATCTGTATCCTTAATAGTGGATTTGTTCCAATTTTGAGATGCCACATGTCGCATGGGCCCCACTAGGGCTCTTGCATTTGACTTACTCATAGCGACCGCGTGGCTGATGTGGCGCTCGACGCCACGTGTCAGTGTCCACGTGTCCGCTCTGGTGCCTTGAAAAACGTAGTGGGCTATCTCTTAAAATTAAATAAAATTCGACGTGGTAACTAGATTTCGTGAGAAGATTCAACGGTGAAGTCGTTTCATCATCCAGAGATCTAGAAAATTCACCAAATTTGATAAAGTTACTCTTTACACTTTTTGAGAAAAAATTTGAATTTCCTTAGGTTTTAAACTAAGTGGTTAAACCATAAAGTTTTATGTATTAATTGTATAATATTATTATTGATTACCTATCATAAAATGATTATAAATGATGTGATCTAATGTCATATAGAATTTGATCAAATTGTCATGAATTAAAAATCATTTCATTAAAAGATCGTGTAATAGATAACCATTTATATGAATGATACATTATGGAAATCATTGTCAATTTGATGCGAATTGACATTTATGAGATTTTAAGGTATTATTCATATAAATTTAAATTGAACTTATTATGTGAGATTTCTTTCAAAATCTCAAGTTCACATTATAACAAAACATTGTTTCAACTTATTATTTGACATGTCCATGATTTGTTTTATTATAAAAAGTTTTGGTACTTGTAATATTTATGAAGTCTCGTTAAGTTTCTCTTGCACTTAACTATTTTATGATTTGTTGTGATAATATTAAGACTTTTCAATAAAATTGTATGTTTTAATTTTATTGATATCACAACATAATGTCTGTATTGTAGCGCTCTTTTACCTTTTAAAAACTTGTTCATTTAAATACATTTCATATACCCATTTCTAATATGAATAATTAATATTCATTTAAAACATAATTCATTAACTGGGTATATGATATCGCTATTTAACACATTTTTACGTACAAAGAATATACATTCCTTAATTCAAATAGAATATAGCATTTGCTTGAATAACGCATTTATACAAATTGGCATTCCATAAATATTCAAAACAAAATGAGTGGCTTATATTCTTCTCATGAGGCACACTGCATCATTGAATTCAATGTAAAATAGTTACAAAATATCATGAATTGAATGATATGCATGGGACGGAGCATTTACTTATACTCTGCTCTGTTTGATGGTGACTCCGTGCCCGGCGATCTTTGGTCCTGCTACTTTCTACTTGGTACTGCGTGATGACAAAATCTTGCTAAGCATTTCATGTAGTGGTTATATAATTAAATGTAGTTAGTTTAAATCAAATCATGCAATGTTTATAAATAATATTTTGTACATTTTAGCTATTAATCACATTACAATATATATATATATATATATATATCATATCTACTCTATCTGCCACTATATATATATATATATATATATATATATATATATATATATATTCATTCATTACATTCGAGTACAATTCATTGGTCATTTCAAAGTTTATACATTTCATATAGACTAAATCACATTAAATCTAAATCATGCCTTTTCGTCTATTATCATTTACTCTTAGCAAGTCCCCAACCTTACTTTGTACACAAGGATATGAAATCCTTTAAACCTGTCCCACAAGATACAGTGGAGTATATATATATATATATATATATATATATATATATATATATATATATATATATATATATATATATACATATATATATAAAATATATATATAAAATATGTACTCGGTTAGTGTACACTCACAGAATCTTGCCGCGCTAGGCTCTGGTCGGTATGCCCTGGAAATAAATGCGTTTGTTCGACTCTTATTGATATGTCAGTTTATCCTTAACCAATTCTAACGGTTAGCAATTCTTTGAGACGTTAAATATTCAATACCAGTTTACAATTGTCTATATATATACATTTGTCAAATAAAACATTTTCCTTTCATGATTTTCTGTGCAAATTCTTTTCACAAACAATTGTCTCGAATCACTTGATTAAATCATTTTAAACACAAACCAATAGACACTTTCTTGTCAGTCATTTTCCAAAATTTAAATCATTTAATAATTTATTAATATTTTATAAACAGAGAAAGTTTAGAACAAACCCGAGGAAATCGTAAGCTTTGATTAAATCTTCGGAATCTACGACTTCAATGCGGGCTTTCCTTGGCATTTTATTCAAATACCATGACAATGCATATTAAGTCGGTTATTCTAGGAGTTCTATTTCAGTAGAATTGGAGATTCATCTGTTGATTAACCCAAACTTAAGTTATGGCATTTCAATGCCAAACTAGTCGATATGCCCGGCTCAACTGGATCACTCTTCATTTTTAGTTTTTACGGCATCTTAACTCCATAAATTGGTAATGATTCCTTCTACTCCATTTGAATCTAGAGTTTGGGTTTCTTCTCCAAATGGAATCATCAATTTGGATCACCAAAACTCAGTTATTATGTTTACATTCAACTACTCTCATTTGCAGTAAAGATCAAATTATTCTTATATCCCATACAGTAGGTTATAGGCCTTACAGGGATAACATTTTCTTCTGCTTCCATTAAATCACATTCTTCCTAAGGATTTTATTTATAGTTTGAGATCATCGTTTGGATAGAGTGAAACTCAACTTATAATAAAACACGCCTTCTTTTAACCAGAGGCATACATGAGCTGCAGGAACTCACTTTCAAGCCATATTGGGAGTATGTTCTAATTTGCTCCTAGTCCCGCTATACATTGTGGCCCTACATATATTGGTTCTTTACCAATTAGAATCCTTCATTTTGGATGATTATAACTTAACCTATAGCCAAAACAAACGGGGTTTGGCTTATTTTGACATCATTTTCGGCTGAAAACCAAACATTTCCCTTTTACAAACATGACACAAAACCAATCCAACCAACAATACTCTTCAAAATCAACCCAAAGTATTCCCAAAAGTGGTTTAAGCACCAATACAAGCCCCTTTACTTGGGTTCAGGACACTCTACAAATCAAGTCTTAAAATACGAGTTAAAGTTTACGATTTCTTACCTTGAATCTTCAAATCTTCTCTTGTAGGTTGCTTAATCTTTTAGAAGCAAGAAATGGGACGGTGCCACCAAAAACTTGATCTCTCTCTTTGCCTAGCTTCTTCCCATTTTCTCCATCTTTCTATACAAAAAACGTTTTGCTCTTAATAGGCTTCCTAGACGAGTGGCCTTTAAACCTCTGTTCTCGAGAGGCCTTGTTTGGCTCACCAAAACCCATTTTGGGTTAAGTTCTCTCGATTACTATATAACCATATTTTCATTTATTTGCCTTTAATCATAGTAATCACCTTAGACATATAACTTAGGTGGTGTTTGTTTTTTACTTAATGTTGAATATACTTTTAAGCTTGTCATGAATGTACTTAATAGCATTAAGTATTAAGTTGTTGTTTTTAACATTGGATAGTGAGTAAGGATGACAAGGCCCAGTTATTTCGGGTTCTACGCCGCCTCGCTCTTAATAAGAGATGGATTTAATTTAAATTACATTAGGATTTTACTTGTATCATTGTTCTCACCTTCAATTATATTTTAAAATAATTTTTATTTTATTTTATACTTTAATATAAGTAATAATAATAATTATAATGTTTTTTTAATAAATAATTTATAAGTTCATAATATTTTATTTTTAATCAAAATATATTAATTTAATAATAAAAATAAAAAACAATCATAAAAATAAAATAAAAAATCAAAAAATGTAAATGGGACAAGTTAAGGAATTACCTCATCACATTACCCCATTAATTTTAATAGACAAGTTTGAAAGAATTTTAAAAATAATAGTAGGGTTAGGATAGGGTCTTTCAGTCTAGCCTCATCCCATCATCCTAATGAGTCTTATTGCTGCCTTCTCATGGCTAGACAATGATATAATTTTTCTTATTTTAATGGAAAATGACTTTTTTTGAATAGAAAAAGCCAAATCATTTCCTTTTTCTAATAGAACTTTTTTAAAATTTTAAACAATATTAAAATTTAAACAAACAAAAGCAGTCTGAAATAACCCTTAAGTCCTCATTTTCCTCCTTAAGCATGTTTGTACTATAGTTATTTATTTCTCCATTTTCTCATTTTATGCTTTAGTCATTTTAGAACAGGCCATGAAGTTCTTATTTCTAAATTCCAAATTTGCCTTTTCATAGTTATTTGAGAAGGCCACAGAAAATCCCTAATTTGTAAAAACATGTAAAATAGTAATTTCGGTCAAAATTTAGAATGTTACAAACGACTTCATTATTGGAATCGCCTCACTAAATCTAGCCACCATCAGAAACCCCTTAGAGAAAATCCAATTTTTCTCAAAAGGGTAAAATCGTAATTTCTAAAACCGAAATTTTCAGATTCTGATGACTTAAACTGGATTTTTCCGTTGAAACGCCTCGCGAATTTAGCAACCACGCTGACTTCGTCGAATCTAGACGGCCTGATTTCACACATTTTTGAGACGTGGGTACTCCACGACACACGGGTATGTTGCATGCCACTTCAAGACCCCATATAACGACACTTGGCACACGAGCCGCCACAATTAGCCAATACACGAGAATATCTGGCTACCATATTAAGCCATGTGTGCCGATGACGCTATAAAAAGAGGAATTAGAAATAAAAGAAAAAGATGGAAAATGGGTAGCCACTCTTCGCTTCGAGGAAGGAGTAGATAAACTTCCTCCTTTGCCTCATACGACACGCTCCAAAAAGAGGAGAGAAATCCAAAGCAGAAGGAGAAATTGTGAGAAAGTGGAGAAATGAAAGAGATGAGAAGTGAAATGAGAAAAGAAAAGAAAAGAAGAAAAGCAAAAAGGAATGAAGAAACGCGTCGGAGGTTAATGGAGTGATGCAAAGGGCTGGATGTTCTTCATTTTGCAGAGAAAGGTGCTCCTTCTAGGATCAGGAGAGATCCGAATCAGCCGGATTCTTTCGCGATAAGAAGGAGAGTTGTTTTACTCGGAGAGGACAACGCGTAGGCACCGGTTTCAGGAGTTTTTGACAAACTCCATAAATGTAGGGGTTTTATCCTACTTGTTTTACACTTTATTTAAGTGTTTTGTGATGTTTGTGTTTGATTGAGGCCGTGAGTGGTCGTTTGATCGGTTCCAAACTCGAATCAATGTATGAATTTTTTGAACTGATTGCGTACCAGAGCAGCTTTTTTGTGGACTGCTTTGGTGTTGTGTGATGATTTATTAAATAAATCATGTATTAATGCAGGACGCCTGGATATGGCCGTGGAATCTGGCTTCAAAAAGTGGAGCCGAGTAAAGACGTGTGGGCCGCCCACGGATGTACCCCACATACTGCTGGGGACTCGTAAAAAATAGTCCCAGCTTGTATGAAATGGACCATAAATGTCCATGTGTTTCGCATTTAACTCGTTGAAATGGAATGGCTTCGTATATGCGGAAATAGATGCTAAGACATGATTTTAAGGTAAAGACAACCGACACAATTATATGGAATAAAATTGTGTTTAAGCCATTAGAGATGAGATTATGATTTGCTCAAGTGAGCTAAATTGGGTGATGATTGATGTGTTGAATTACATGTGTGTAATTGTAGTTGATTGCAAATATGCATATTGACATATTGTGTAAATGGTTTTGAAAATGGCATAATGCAATTTCATATGCACTGGGTAACCTAGAAGTTAGGTGTGAGTGCATGACATGGTTTTTGTAAAAACGGACATGGTTGCGAAAGGAATTTCACAGGATGATATTCCGGAGAATTTGGTTGGGAGATGGGCCAACATATCATTTCGGATAAGGACCATGACTGTTTCGGAAAGCTCACCAACCAATTCGCCTCGGAGGGTAGTCCCATATTTTTACCGACACGTTCGGTAGTGTATTTTCAAGAACAACAAGTTTTGTTTTGAAAATGATATTTTTCTCATACATGGCTTAGGCAAGGGTGAGTGAGTCGGTGAGGACTCGTGACATGGGGTGATCATGACATTCAAGTAGGATCAATATTTACTGGAGCGCAGGTTTACTGAGCATCGTATACGCACTTAAAGTGAGAGTAACACATTTAGGGTGATTCCACTACTGGGCATTAGCTCACCCTGTCGAGGGAACATATTTTCAGGTACAGGGAGCATTCTTGAAGACAACTCAGTTAGAGGCTGCTTTTTGAAGAAAGTCGGGTTGTGGCTTTGATGGCTATTGAATTATTGGGAGATAATTGGAGAATAGTTGTGATGGTTATTTTCATGAGTATTGGTTTATGAGCCCAAGAGGCATTTTTACTCAGGTATGTGTCTCACGATACGAGACAAACAGGTATTCCGCGGGTTGACGGGTAGTCAACGGACACCCCGGGTTTAGGGCGTCACAACCACTTCGAATTTCGTTGAATTCCGAGACAATCGAAATTTTCACGTTTTTCGAGGCAACGGGGGTAGTGCGGGACTTGACACATTTTGAGTGGCTCACAGAGTGCCACATGTCATGTGTAGAATTAGTCAAACATGAACTCAAGTGTGGACTACGGTGGACACACAAGATCATGCCATTAGAGTGAAAATCTCAGCTACTGGATAAGATGAGGCGCCAGATCCCATGAGCCACTTAGAATTGGACATGTGGCATTGAGATGACAAGTCTCTTGTCCCAATCTTGACCAAATGGGTTGGGAGAGGAGAAGAGAGAGATGGAGAAGAGCAAACCGTAGGAGAGAGAAAAGTGTGGGATTTTTAGAGAGAGAAGCTCTACCTTCTCTCTAGAATTTCCAATGATCGGATAATCAGTTTCCTACTATACTAGTTATTGCCGTTCCCCACGGAAAAAATATAAAGTGGTACTAGTTTTGTGGAGCTTCAACAACTCTGGGAGGTAAGGGTCTTCTCCTACTCGGTTATTTTCGGTTTTAAGAGCCTTGTAAATGGTTTGGGTGATATGAGGCCGTGAGGGGCCGTTTCATCAGTCCTGAAAATCGGATCAAATGCCGGAAATTGGGACCGTTTAGTACAGCCCCGGACATTTACGATCGTTATTGGTCCATATGCATTGCTTGTGTAAATTAGGTTTTAAAAGGTGGGTTTGAAAATGTTTATGGATTTGCCCAAAGAAGTGGAACCGAGGCTGAGGAGGTCAGTCTTACCCGATAGCCCATGCATCGCTTTTGGACTCGTTGCACAAATCTTGCTTGCTTGGTTGGACCAAAAACGTCCATGTGTTATTTGCATAAAATTTGCTTAAAATGAATGGCTTGAATTGTGTGGAAAAATAATATGTTAATGCATGAAATTAAATGTGTTAACATGATGTTTGAATTATACAAAATATAATTGTGTGTGAGCCATTGGAATTATAACATCAAAATTAGCTCACATGATGTTATTACCATGAATAAATAACATGTGTTATGTATGTGAATTTTGTCGATATATGCATGATGATATATTGGCATGTGTTGCATGAAAATGGCATAATGCATTTCATATGCACCGGGGCAACCTAGATCAATAGGTGTGAGTGCATGACATGAAAGAATAATGAAAAAGGTTGTGAAAGGAATTTACAAGATTTTCCAATAATCTGGAGTTGTCCAATTCATCTCGAGGCCGACTCCATGACTGTTTTCTAAAATTACCCAAGAATTCCAAGAGGGTCATTCAATAGGATTGTACCGAAACTCAGTAGTATGTTTTCGAGAACAAAAACCTTTTGTTTTGAAAACAGTGTATTCTCACACTTGGCTTAGGCATGCTTGAGGGAGTCAGTGATGGCTCGAGAAATGGGAAGGGGTGAGTCACATTCTCATCCATATCATGTAGACATTCAAGTAGGATCATGTATTTGCTTGAATGTGTTTGTGTTGAACCATTGCATATGCACTTAGGTGGAGAGTAACCCATGTAGGATAATTCCACTACTGGGCATTGCTCACCCTGTCGATGGAACATTATTTCAGGTACAGGGAGTGTTTGAGAAGACAGCGCTCATTAGAGGCCGCTTTTGGGAAGAAATCTGGATTGTGGCTTTGATATGAAATTGGTAAAACATGTATTATAATTCTAAATTTTAATATATGTTTGTGTTAAGAGTGATGTAATAACTCTCTTGAACTATTGTAATATAGTTGGTTAGATTTTGGTAAGTATTGATGTATGGGCCCAAGTGGCCATTTTTACTCATGTATGGGTCTCATGACATGAGCCACAGGTTTTCCGCGAGTTGACGGGTTGTCAACGGACCCCTGGGATTTGCGGCGTCACAGTTAATTTCCGAGTTCAATCATTTAATCACTTAGCATATATCATTCAATCATATACTCATTTTCAATCATATAATCATTTAACATTTTCATTTAATCATTTATCACCTTGAAAATCCCTATTTGTTTCCGATTTATACCTCTAAACATATAATAAAATTATTATAAAAATTTTAGGGTATTTTTGGGGCGTTACATGTATGATAATTATATTATCATACTCATATGTAAAATACTAAAGTTTTAATTATTATCTTTAACAATGTAAATTGTTGTTTACTACAATATTTTGAAATTCATAAAATATAAAGTTCGTTAGTCATCAAATTGGCCGAAATTGAATGTTCCATGAGTTTCAAATTGAGGGATATGTAAAATATTACTTACTGCAATATTTTGAAATTCATATAATGAAAAGTTCGTAAGTCACCAAAGTGGCCGAATTTTAATGTCTCGTGAATTTCAAATTGAGGAATGTGTAAAATATTGCTTATTGAAATATTTTGAAATTCATATAATGAAAAGTTCATTAGTCACCAAAGTGGCCGAACTTGAATGTCTCGTGAATTTCAAATTGAGGAATATGTAAAATATTGCTTACTGTAATATTTTGAAATTTGTATAATGAAAAGTTTGTTAGTCACCAAAGTGGCCGAACTTGAATGTTCCGTGAATTTCAAATTTAGGAATATTTAAAATATTGCTTACTACTACAATTTTGAAATTCATATAATGTAAAGTTTGTTAGTCACCAAAGTGGTCGAAATTGAATGTTCCATAAATTACAAATTGAAGAATATATACTTATGATATTCGATTACTCATTCCTTATGGATGCTTGTAACATAATTAAGTACTTGATGAATGAGCATATTGAAGTTCATTAGTTATAAGATATTTAAGAATTTACCCAAAGTTAAACTAACCATCTTATGAATAATGAACATGATGTGATAAATCTTACAGTTTTGTTAGGCTATATTTGTACATCCAAAGATTACAAATATAGTTTTAACATGGACTATGAAGATTATCCATTAAAGATATATGCACTAAAAGCATCATAAAGTTATTATACATTGCAATATCTACCCAAAGAAAAATTGTGATATATGTATCATGTTGAAATTATTCGTTTGAATCAAATTATGGCTTTTGCTTGCAGTTTATTAAGTTTAATCATGATAAGCATGATACCTTATGTTACATTATTGTCCTCAGATTTGCTAATTATTTAGAAATATTAAGTTTGTTATTGTCCATCTAAGTAAAATTATGCTTAGTTGAAGGTTGACTACTATTATCCTCAAATTTGATGATCTATAAGAACTAAGCCCTTTATTAATGGTGCAACTACAAGACTAAAAATCTTGAAAAAATATGAATAGCTTAAGGATTGCACAATGTGCGTTTTGAAAAGACTTTAAGTTATTAATAGTTATTGACCAACAAAATGAAAGAATGCAAAGGAATCTTTTGGACATTGCTTGAGGTAAGTCAAGCTCATTTGAAAATAATAATTTAAAAGCATGGTTAAGTTTTGTTCTCTTGTATGATCTTAGTCATATTTACTAGGGTTTTTTTTCAAATAAATGATTTTAATATAATGACTTTGTTTCTAATATGATTTGAAGTATTTATGTTTGAAACACCTTTATGATATAATGTTTGATTTAAAGTTGAAAATTGATATAATTTATGTTTTACTCCTATATGACCAAAAATTGTACTTTGTAGATCACTTTGTTACAGTTTATATATAGTGATATTTAAAAGCAAGCATGAAGTCGGTCAATTGTATTTTAAAGTGGTAAATGTTATATAATTATCACTAAACTCTTTGTAAACTTGATACTTATGTTATATCAAGTATAATTGTAATGTATTTTGATGTTTCTTAGTTGGGTGCGTGCAAGTATCCCTTACTAGAGGGTATGGATTGAAAACCAAAACTGAAGTTTTATGAGTGTTAGTTAAAACTAATAATATGTGGTCTATCAAGAATATTTATATTAGTGGGAGTGGTAAGTACTATAAAATATGATGAATGAAGAAATTGTGATTAAGTGGTTTATCCCTTTATAACTCTTAAAGAGGTTGATTGCTAGTAATGAAGATTAAAATTAGTAAGAAACAACTAAATAATCAATCACTCTTAAATGAAGTGAATGCTATAACCACATAAAGATCTTTTATGTTAGAGTTTCATATGAAATGTTCTACTTCTAGTTTTATTCAATGTTTCAAGTTTGTTTCTTAATTAATGTAAAATATGAGCAAAGTGGAAGAATATTATATTTTTTGTTAAGTGACTCGTGTTTTTATGATTGAGTAATGTTTTATGATTGACAAAATATAGAGACAAACCTTTATAACTATTGATTGGGTTTAAAACTATAGGCGCGCAGGCCCAGAACGCAAGCCCGAATGTTAGGCTTAAACGGAGACACATAAGCAAGCCCAGAACGACGAAGAGCCTCGCCCATCACAGCTCAAACACGAAGGTCTGCAGTCGGGACCCCGCTCACCCCGTCCCGTAGCAGTGACGAAACATCCAAAGAACTCGCACAAAGGAGCACCCAACTTCCCTAATAAAATTCCACCAATTAGGAAGTGGGATATTTCTTTATATTTACTATCAATTATCCTTTATTAATCGGTTAACGATAATGAAAAAAATTCCTCACCCAATTTGGGAGAAATATCTGTATCATCATCCAACTAGGAAAGTTATCATGATCATCCATTATAAATACCAGGTCACCCCATCGGTGAAAGGTACGCACAAAACTTCATTCCCTAAGCAGTTGATCTTTTCTTCTACCGGAAATAACTGGCTAGGGCATCGGAGAGGCAACGGGTGATCCCCGCTAATCCTTTTTGTTTCTTATTTTTGCAGAGAAGCCTGACATCCGGAGTCAACAAATCAGCCCAACAACTCTAACAAGCTCCAGCCATTTCTCTGCTGAGTATCATCGCCAAGGCCAGTTAGGAACGACAGCTCTTTACAAATAAAGTTTCGATTCTCGGATCGATGGTATCAACTCGAACACAAGCAGAACTTGACGCTAACTCTCGAGATGCAAGACCAACAAGGCAACATAGATAGCCGACCTCCCGGAGGCACGCTAGAAACTCTGCACGCCAATACCGATAAGATGGAGGCAAGGATCAAAATATTTCCAGAACACTCGACATATCTGGTGAATCGGATTCCACTGAAATATCGGAAATATCTGGAACATCGTGGATATTTTGACTAAAAATATCTGTGAATGGCACCATAAAATACTTTGAAATTATAGAAATACTTTGTTTAATTATAAAAATGCATAAATGCAAATATACATTTGTCAAGATGATATTCATTATAATTTATCGAGAAATTACATCACAATAGTCATTTAAAACCAAAATGAAGACCCATGTGGCTCCATTACATTTATTTTGACGAAGGATTCCATCTGGATAGCTGCGCATTCATACTAAGACATGGTGTTGCAATAATATTGATTGTAACTCGAACATGCCATGCATAACCGTTGACTCCACCACAACTCCTCCGTGGATGGGAAATTCGGGTTCACCCACATGTTCGTTTCAAATCCTTCGCATTTGATATGGAATTCTCAATGGCATATGTGATCATGAGGATTGTTAATCATTCCATATTTCACCAATAGAACCTGAAGGATGTGGCGAAGGCTGACCATAATTCATTGTATATGAGGGAAATATGTTGCCTCATTTGATGAATCGAATTGAGTTCCAATACTCATGGACTCAAAACTGGCCGACAACGAATCCTCATTATATGGTGTCATCCTTCGTTGTCTTCCTCTATATGGCTTCCCAATGGCTCCAATACCTGGACCGGCTCTCCTAGACCCGTGGTCTTCATCTTGTGTAGCATGTGTGAAATCATCTTCACCTGAATGGGCTTAATGGATATTGACTTTGTCAGGATCTCGCATCCCCACCATCATTTCTGACAATACCATCATTAGTCCCCTCCTTGAACCAGCCTATCCTCGTAGTCAAGTACCAGCTAAAACTTGCCCTACTACTATGTTCAACACTTGAATCAAAAGAGGGTCGAGAAGCAACAAGGGTTGAAATGGATCCCTCGCGGTCTTGACTAAAACCGCCACTATGAACTTCTTCGGGGATAAAAACCCGCCAACATTAACAACGCTTCGAACATGTGCAAAGAATTGTGGATCAGGATTTCCATCTTCATCATCTAAATGGAGAGGTCTAACCCATTGAAATAGTTGATTCTCGTCTTCCTCACCAAACTCAGCAGAAATTTCAAGTAAATCGAGAAAATTATTTTCGGCAACTTTATCGGTCTCAGCCTCCATATCACGGATCTTTAGTTTCATGTTGTAATAACAAAAAACCAATTGTTGGAGCCTAGGATAAGCAAGTCGATTTCTTTGTTTGGTATGAATTAGAGCAAATGTGCTCCAATTTCTTTCACAAGCAGAGGATGATGCGGTTTGCGAAAGAACCTTTAAGGCCAAAGTCCTTAATGTTGGAGCGTGATTTCCATACAAAAACCACCATTCAGCTGCAATAAAAATTACTTATATTTAATATATAATAATAAAATAGTTATAAAATTTACTTCCTAATGAGAATTTAACACTCACCGGGAACCATTTTTGATATTGACTCTATCACGCCCGATCACCAAATCCTCTTTTTGCATCAATGAATAGTATGTTTCTGAATCTACAATGTCAAACAATCTAATATAAAAATCAATTGAACTAATTGAATCAATTAATTAGAATTAGAAACTCAATAATTTACCTCATTTCCAAAATTACATAGGCCTTCAAAGATTAGGTTCTAATTTAGAAAAACTTCATGAACAAATGGAAGTAGCTCGTGGTTACAACCAACCTGTGTCGATATTGAAATTTTGGATTTAGATAGTATGTCGCAATAGTTATTGAGAATTAGTATGCGAAAATAATATAAACATAATATTATTAAATGTGAATATCGGCGAAGAGGATAGTAATTAGTTACCCAATGCGATGAAGAGGGATGCTAAGGGTTCTATCCCCAACGACCAAGTGCGATGATAAGCTTCACCTGGGCCTTTAGCTTTGAGTCGATCTAAATTTGCCTTCATCAACCGAATCAACCGCACACAAAATGGCATGGTTGGGACAACTTCGAATCAACAATGCGGGTTAATCAGATATAGTGCCTCGTAGATGGACACTCAGCCTCTCCACCTTTCTCCCAATATACATGATCAAACATGAGTCTTTCAACCTCATGTCCAACTTCGGCCCAACTAAGCTTGTGAGATGCCCATTCATTACTAATAAATATTTTCTTCAAATCAACCCTCTTTTTCAAGATCGCTGCGGCAGTTATAGTTTGTTGCAAATCTTGTTGCTCCGTGACGCACGATATCTCCACTACGCACTACAGATCTGCAGCAACCAACCATGATTGTAAATGAAGTTGGTTATCTTTCACCATTCCCCGATCAATCGAAAGCAACAAAAGATTCCTTTTACCAATGTTCAACATTAAATCGATGCAAAGGTGCTGCACATGGAGTCCAATACGATTATATTTCTTCATCAACAACTTTCCCGCTTCACAAATGTTGATCCATTATTCAATTCTGTACCTACATTTGCTTCTCCAACTCCTTGATAACGCCCAACAAACCATATATGTATTTGTTGTCTTTAATTTTATCTCGACGTATCAATCGATGGCTGAAAATCAGGTCAGCCAATAAACCATGAAATTAATAATGCCTAATTTAGTTGGTCTCTACCCATCCACTTCCATTACACTGTACATCCATATGTCTCCCATTTCTCCCTTTGTATGTTGACATAATCTTCCATTTCTTTATACTCCATTTCCAAGTACTTGCTTTTGATTTCGTATGGAGATGGTGGTTCGATGCCCATCCCATATAATAATGAAAGGAAAGTCAAGTTAAGTGGGTTAGAAATTTGTAATAATAATTTAAGATAATAATGTAACTATTAAACATATTATACAATTGGACAAACCTGCTTGTTGTGCACCAAAAATCATGTTCTTAAAATGGTGGGAGTCCGCTTTGAGGTGGTCACCTTCATATATGAAAACTTGCTAATTAATCGCCCCATTGTTTCCTTTGATTGAACTAATCTTTGAACATATTTTTAGGCTTTTTTGTTTTGGTAAATTAAGATTTGTATAATGATGGTGCAAGTGGCGTGTGATGGATCCGTATAGTCAACACTTTGACCTTGAATACGCCTTGATGGATCACCCGGGCTAGAAGACTCGCCTATTGCAATTATGCAAATAATAATCAATTCAATTTACATTATTTCATACATGATTATGTGAAAAATGAATTAGGTATAAAGATTTCACTATTTTCTTTCGCCTCATAAACTCCGCAACCTCGTTTCGGTCTCCATTCACTCGGCTTTTGATGCACGTATCGTCTCGAGACTGGGCTCCCGCTCATCGGGGTGCATGTCAGCCGGATACATATACACATCCGCATCACCCTCCTCCTCCTCCTCATCATCATCATCATCAATGAGAGTGTGATGTTTTCCTCCCATTGTGCCTCGTAATTCAGCCTCGGCTCTCAGTCCATGAGCTGCTTTTCGCTTCTCGCTACTCTCTTTGTTCTAAGAGTTGTTTCATTTCTTGTTTAACTTCCTGCACATTTTGACACTTCTTAGTATTTGAATTTGGATCCGTATGTGATAGATGAAACTTTGCTGCAATTCCAATTCACTTTTTATGCTTAAAACCACAATAATTGCAAACTGCTCCATTTTTATGTCCATTCAAAGGTGCAATACCTCCATGATCTCGGCCCACTCTCCACTAGTCATCCTATAAACACATGTGAACATTATAAATAAATTAAGCATGCATGTAATATACTAATTATGAAACATTATATTAGTTATTAATATGTTGATGAAATAAATTTTTAATATAATATAGTTTAATTAGTAAGTAAAAGATTAATTAATTAATATGTTTTAATTAAAATAATTATTAACTAAATAATCTAATATAATTAATTAACTAAAATTATATTATCAAATTAAACCAAAATAAAACTATAGTATAAAACTATTTATTATAAACTAGTTCAACACTAAAATAAATTAAGATACATTAAAATAAAATATGCATGTAACTAATACGTTTCAAATTTCTAATATAATATAGTTAATTAGTAAGTAAAAGATTAATTAATTAATATGTTTTGTACTAAAATAACTATTAACTAAATAACTACTATAATTAATTAACTAAAATTTATATTATCAAATTAAACCAAAATAAAACTATAGTATAAAACTATTTATTATAAACTAGTTCAACACCAAAATAAATTAAGATACATTAAAAATAAAATATGCATGTAACTAATACGCTTCTCAAATTTCTTAATATAATATAGTTAATTAGTAAGTAAAAGATTAATTAATTAATATGTTTTTATTAAAATAATTATTAACTAAATAACTAATATAATTAGTTAACTAAAAATTATATTATCAAATTAAAACCAAAATAAAACTATAGTATAAAACTATTTATTATAAACTAGTTCAACACCAAAATAAATTAAGATACATTAAAATAAAATATGCATGTAACTAATAATGCTTCACTTAATATAATATAGTTAATTAGTAAGTAAAAGATTAATTAATTAATATGTTTTAATTAAAATAACTATTAACTAAATAACAATATAATTAATTAACTAAAATTTATATTATCAAATTAAACCAAAATAAAATCTATAGTATGTAAAACTATTTATTATAAACTAGTTCAACACCAAAATGAAACTAAATAAAATATGAATAAAAACAAAATTAATAAACAAAGAAACATACCTTAATTCACAAAGATCTTCTAAAAAATTTGGGTAAAGAACAAAGATTAAAATATTTGGGAGTGAAATGGAGGTTAGATGTGGATGGATGGGTTTGTAATGATATTGTATGATTTTAAGGGTACTTATAGAATTTTTTGGAGTCAAAATAGTCGTTGGATTGTCAAAAAACCGCTTAGATTTATTTCAACCGTTGGATTTGATTTGTCTAAATCACCGCTGGATCATCATATATCCGTTATAAATCATTCTAGACCGTTAGATCAAGCTTAAGATTTAAAATCAACCGTTGGATCATAAATATAGCCGTTGATTTTAAAAAACGCTAACAAATCGCACTCGCTGGATCAAAAGCAAGGATCAAACTGAGTGGCCCCGGATTCTCAATAAAACAACGATAAATCGATAAATCGCGAGCAATTAAACATCTATGAAAACTGGGCGATTTCAGTAGCCAACGCGCTTACCGCTGTCAGCCCACTCCGATTTCCACCGATTTTTCGCGCTTGATGCTACGAAAAATCGCCGATAAAGCCGAGCTCGCCGACTCGCGCATCGAATTTTTCCATCCGCTGGCGCCCACCGAAACGACATTTTTCGCGATTTTTGGCCGATTCGACTTTTTGTCCTTGGATGGAGGCGCTCCGTCTCTCCAACCAACGTTTGCTAAGAGAGTTAGAGCAACTCACCAGGCAGATACAAAGCCCCCAAGAGGCGCGACAAGCCCGAGAAGGCCAAAACACGATTACCCAAGAAGAACAGTAGCACATCAACCCTCCTCGAGAAGTAGATGGAGAAGGAGAAACTAGCCAGGTCAGGGAGCATGACCCTTACAAACCCCCAAGAGAGAATCGCAATGAGGAGAGGCATGGTAGGGACAACAGAGGCGACAATCATCCCCAATCGCAGGGAGGCAGGGAACGGTTGTGGAGCAGAAGTTCAGTGGGACATTCAAGAAGAGCTCACCACATGAAGGAAGCCGGCAAAGGCCAAGCTCCGCCTCATGGACGCCCGTGCAACAAACCAATCCCATTCACAACCGGGTGTCGCACTCCCCGGGCAAAGTTCGTAATGTCAGATCAAACGCTCTACCTGAACAAAAGACCCCATAGATCACCTCAATACTTATAAGAACCAGATGGAGTTGCATGGATATCAGGATCCCATACGATGCAGAACCTTCGCTATCACAATAAAGGGCTCAACATTGGCCTGGTTTAACAGACTTTCGCCGTCTTCAATCTCATCATTCACATAGCTCTCCATCGCATTTGTCTTCTACTTTATCGAAGCTAGGACATACAGGAAGCCAAGTTATCACCTTCTAACCATAAAGCAGAACTCGTAGGAGAGCCTAAGGTCTTATGTTCAGAGATTCAACGCGGAGTCACTAAAGGTAGATATTCCAAACGAGAAGTTAGCTATCACCACTTTCATCGCAAGACTAGGGGTGCAGTCGAAAGACCTGATGTTCTCTATCTCAAAGAACCCTCAAGCAAGCATGGCCGAGGTGCTTGCCAAAAAAGAGAAGTATATCAACGATGAGGAAACCCTCTTGTCTAAGCAAAGGAACGAAGCCCCAAGAGGAAGGGAGACAGGGACCAATCCCCGAGGAGAAACAGAGAAAACAAAGAACGATCCCCAAAGAGGCGAGGAAACATCAGAGACCACCTAGACCACCGCGCCGAGTCAGAGGTAAAGAAGATTCACCTTTAAATTCACCCCTAACAAATTCCTCTCGCATCCCAAGTCCTACGCAAAGTGCAACATAAAAATTTCTGAGATGGCCATCTCAAATGAAGTCAGACCCAACAAAAAGAGACAATACCAAATACTGTGAGTTCCATAGGGATCACGGACACCGAACATATGACTGCATCCAACTGAGGAAAGAAATTGAGTATCTGATCCGTGGGCACTTCACTGCATGTGGCTTCGTAAGGCCAGACTGTGTGCAAACAACCTCAGCCTTAGCACCGCTTGCTCCTGGGAGAAACCACAGACTTCCAGAGATTTGGGCGGGAGTCCAAACAACAGAAAAACCCACCGCTACAAAGATCGACGTGAAGCATTAGAAATATAAGTCGTATCCAAACTTCCCCGGTTGGACACTACCATAACCTTTTTAGACTCCGACATGGAAGGTTGCCAGAATCCCCACGACGATCCACTAGTGATAAAGGTCGTCGTATCCAATAAAACAATCCACAGGGTCCTAGTTGACAATGGAAGCTCAGTCGACATCATCTTTGCATCAGCTTTCGACAAAATAGGCATTAGAAGGGAGAATCTAGAGTCAGTCAACGCCTACCTACATGGATTCTCCGGAGAAAGAGTGTTGCCTCTAGGGTCGATACAATTAGTGCTCACTTTGGGAGACCCCCCATGCCATGCCACAACAATAGTAAGATTTCTCATAGTAGATGCCCCATTAGCTTACAACATATTGCTTGGCAAGCCCTCTCTCAATACCATAAGGGCCATCCCCTCCGCCTATCACATGGTTATCAAACTCCCAACTGCAAATGGAGTAGGAATGGTTCGAGGAAACCAGCGCATAACCAGGGAGTGTTACTCAACATCAATGAAACAAAAAATGGTTGACAACATCTACATGGACGAGCTCGACATACGGGACGAGGTAAGCACCCGACCTACGCCCTCAGAAGGACTAGAGCCTGTACAACTTGACGACCAGCCAGGACACCTCGTCTACATAGGGTCTAAGCTGGCTAAAGACATCAGAAGCCTTCTCATCCACTTTTTAAAGCAAAACACGGAGGTGTTCTCTTGGAAGCAGAAAGACATGGGAGGAATCGACCTGCAAGAAGAATCACCCACTGTGCTGAACATCGCTCCATCCTTCAAGCCGCCAAGCAAAAGAAGGAGCTACCTGTAAAGTAAAAGGCGACAATGAAGAGGTCAAGAAGCCTCCAAGCAAAGTGCAATCAGGGAGGCTGAATCTCGTGGTTAGCCAACGTTGTACTCAGAAAAGCAAAACCGCAAATGGCGACTCCCTGCATTGATTTCACATATATCAACAGGCTCGCCTAAAAGATAGCTTTCCCACCTCAGATTGACCTCACAGTGGACGCCATCGTTGGTCATGAACTCCTACCATGGACGCCTCTAGCTGTTAACCATATCAGTACGGATCACAATGACCAAGAGAAGACCTCATTCATTACGGGGCAAGGAACCTACTACTACCGGGTGATGCCCTTCGGGCTGAAGAACGCAGGAGCCGCATACCAAAGGTTGGTGAACAAGATGTTCCACAAGCAGATTGGAGCATATATGGAGGTATATATAGATGACATGTTGGTAAAATCTGTTAAGGCCGAGCTCCACATAACCCACCTAGCCGAGGCGTTCCAAGTCCTGAAGAGCTACAATATGAAGTTAAACTCAACTAAATGCGCCTTCGGAGTCTCCGCAGGGAAGTTCTTAGGTTTTATAATCAACAGTCGAGGAATAGAAGCGAACCCAGACAAGATAAAGGTCGTCCTCGACATGCTGCCACCTTCAAACATTAAGGACATTCAGCGCTTGACTGGAAGAATAGCTGCGCTAAGCCGTTTCGTGTCCAAGGTCAGTGATAAATGTCAGCCTTTCTTTTAGGTTCTGAAAAAGGCCTTCCAATGAGATACACACTGCGAGAAGGCATTCACGGCGCTCAAAACCTACTTGAGCTCTCCCCCCGTTCTATTAAGTCCTTCCGAGGGAGAACTCCTCACTCTTTACCTAGCAGTTTCAGACTTTTCAACTAGTGCCGCCCTGGTCAGAGAACGAGATAGGGTACAACAGCCAGTTTACTATTGCAGTCGAGCTCTGAGAGGAGCAGAGGAGAGGTATCCAAAGATGGAGAAGTTGATCCTAGCATTGGAAACTACATCGTGAAAACTCCGACATTACTTCCAAGCTCATACCATCGAGGTCCGGACTAAATATCCGATGAAGCAGATACTGCACAAACTAGAAACCTCTGGAAGACTGATAAAGTAGGTTATAGAGCTGAGTGCGTTCAACATCATATACAAGCCAAGGACAACAATAAAATGGAAAATCTTGGCAAATTTCATCATGGAATTCACCCTAGTAGAGCCTACCGAAGCTACCCAACTGATGCCCGACCTCCCCATATGGAGGCTATCCATGGACGAGGCCACCAATGCTCAAGGAAGCTGCGTGTCCGATCCTAACCCTCCGCATGATAGATGAATATGCGCCTCAAATTCCGGCCTGGGCCTCCAATAATCCAGGCCACTACGGTCATTAGCCGGGCTTAACCTCGCCCACTCCATGGAGGCTGATCAGCTGGAAGTGAGCAGTGACTCCCAATTGGTAGTAAAACAGATAGAAAACTCCTACAAAGCCAGAGGTGAGAAGATGATCCTATACCTCAAGAAGGTGCGAGAATTGCTTAAAAAGTTCATACGAGTTCAAGTCAAACATGTACCTAGAGCAAAAAATTCCCGAGCTGACGTGTAAAACCAGTGAAAATTTTAAATTTAAATTTTTCAGATAAAAAGGGGGCAAAACGGTAATTTACCGAAATAGTATGGAGAAAAGTTGGGATTTTTCTAGATCTCGGATGACAAAACGGATTGCACCGTTGGAACTGCCTCGTGAAAATTAAATTTACCCAAGAGATCTCTCGTCAATCCAGATACTTAATTTCAATGATTTCGAGGAAACGCGCAGAGCCTGGGCACATACATGGCTAAATATGTGGATGACACATGGCGAACCATGGTGACACATGGAAATATAGAGGACACATGGCAAGCCATATCATTTATGCATGGCAAAGGCATGCATGTGTGACACATGGTGTTATGTGTGACACAGGCGTTGCGTGTGGGACACATGGCATGCCATAGGTCAACATGCATGGCTCTTGCCATGCCTATATAAGGCCCACATGGGCTGTTGGTAGAGCAAGGAGAGCTCAAGATCAGTCCGTGGAGCAGCAAGAGAAGGAGGAAGGGAGGGAAGGAGAAGGAGGAGGAAAGGAGAAGAGAAAGGGAGGAAAGGAGAAGAGAAAGGGAGGAAAGGAAAGGAGGAAGGGAGGAAAGGAAAGGAGAAAGGAAAGAAGAAAAGAGAAGAGGAAAGGGGAGGAAGAGAGGAAAAAGAAAGAGGAAGAGGAAGGAGAGTTGCGCAGTGAGCAGACCCGGACGGCAAAGAACCCAGAATTGCACTACAAGAGGTAGGTTTCCTCCTACTTTGGTTATTTTACGCCTAGGGGCCGTGTAATGGCCTACTGCTCATCCTGGCCCGCGAATTTGTATGTTGTGTGGTTTGTTCAGATTGTGTGATGGTCAAAGACCGCTTTACGGGTTTCAATTGTCCGAGACCGAACAATGTGTTCTGGGATGGCAAAATCTTGAGCAAAATGGCAATGGTGTGCCCAACAAAGACACCCCAAGTGACCCGGTCGCAACTTGACTCGCCATAACTTCGGGTCCGAACTCCGATTCGTATGCTCTAGACTCTACGGAAATTTCGCTGAGTCTAGAATTTACAAACAAAGTTCTCAGCCAAAATGTAGGCTGAACATTAGGCTGGGCTGGTTGATATTGAGGAATACCGCCTGCTTCCAACCGCTGAACCGGTTTGTAATCGAATGCTCGACCGCATATACCGAAAGCGCAGAAATTCAGGTGTTGGATGTCTTGTGTGGTATTTACAAAAATCGGACTTTCTAGACTAAGTCCGGGATTATTTTAGTAGCAAGCATGGTAATGATTTATGGCCCGGAATGGCTAATGTGTGTGTTATTGCCATAAATTCAATGACGTGTGAAATTATGTGATAAAGGATGGAAATAATTATATGCATCGTCAGATGGATCACATACTATGTCTCGCCCAAGAATATGAATTATGGCATTACTTTTCTGCCTAAGTAATGGTTGGAATTATTTTAAAACATGCTTGAATGATGTGTCGATAAGGAATGAACCGAATGATAGAAAAGATGCAGTGCATGCTTATGTGATGTATCGATTAACATGTGGAATATTAACATGACTGCATGTATGTCAAATATATGAAATGCTACAGTGCATTAGACATGAGTGCTCATAGCACACATAGTGTATGGGTGTGGTGAATGTCCATGTAGAGGTCTTCATACATTGGTCATGGGTTCGAGGTAGTGGCACAAATTGCATTATCATGTAAGTAACACCACATTGCGTGAAAGTGTGTTCATGGTAATCGATTCAAGACCGTGTTCTGGCTGAATCATGGGTCAAATGGGACGAAGTCCAATTGAGTTCCATAGTGTTAAACGAAATGGAAAATTAAATGTGGTCGCTTAGGCAAGTAGGGATAGATGCCCTCGTGTGAAAGTGCCCTAAAACCCGTTAGACAAAGATATCCATCAGAAAGCCCTAAAAAATGTCGGAGGGTGTAAGAGACCATGGTGAGACCCCGGAAAGTTCTGTTGCCCAAAAAGACACTAAACGATTAAACAAATATCACATAGACTATGTTATGAACAGGAGCCTAAACCGATTCTGCATTGATTTCCCACGTACTGATTAGGTGTGGCCTTGAGGTCGACCCGTACTTGGGGCATATAGAGTGTCGTCTCATACATGCATATAGATTTTTTTCCATGATAGGACAACATGTATGCACGGATTGGTTGTTGGTTTGACTGTGAAATGATCATTTGCATGTGCACCTAGGTGGGAATAACCCTTATAGGATTTATCTCTACTGGGCGTTAGCTCACCCCGTCGTGGGACCCCCTTTCAGGTACAGGACAGGTACAGGCAGACGGCGCTCCTTAGAGGCTATGAAGCGGCCAACAGGGCCTTGGATTCACGTTTTATGCTATTAGAACGAACTAGTTTAATATATGTTTTGTATTAAGAGTGAATGTAATAACTCTAGATCTATAGAAATGTACGGGTCTTGTAACCGTATGGACTAGGCATGACGATGGGCCCTATTCGGTCATTTTATCATATACGGGTCTCAATGATATGAGACACACAAAGTCGACGGTATCAACTGACCCCTGCTTCGTGCCACGATAACGCTGGCAACCGCAATACCTCAAGAAGACTCGCAGACTGACACTGGTCAGCACTCCTTAACCCCATTAAGCATCAGACAACTGAGAAGTCGCCCAGATCCCGAATCCAGCCGGGATGGACCCCATCTCGGGATTATTTCGTGGAAGGAACATTGCTGCCGACCCAAAGGAGGCATCCAAACTCATAGCAAGGTCGCAAGATTCACCATTCATCGACCTTTATAAACGAGGGCTTCTACGCCCATTCTGGCGCTGCAGGAAGGAAGACGCCACCACATACTCAAGGAGGTGTTAATGGCTGGGCATCTAGAACCACATCAAGCTCAAACCTTTAGCAAAGAAAAAACCCGAGGTCGCACACGCCCACAATGCTCAAAGAAGCAATGTGAACTCGGTCGGGGTGCAGCGCTTGTCGTGAGCATGCCAAGATTCTCATTCCCATCTAAACCCCCCGAATAATCATGAGCCTCAGCCTTTTCAGCAACAAGACATATTGTGACCTCACCCATTAGAAGGGGCCCATGCAAATTTATCATTATGGCCGTGGACTATTTTACTAAGTGGGCCGAGGTCGAACCCTTAGCAACAATCACGTAATGTAAGGTACGCAACTGTCATGCCTATAATATGCAAGCTCGAATCCCGAGGACCTCGTGTCCGATAATGGAAAACACTCACTAATCCTAAGTTTAGGATTTCACGCCGAGCTTCCCAATCAAGAACTACTACTCATCCCCTCGAGGTGTTATGGGCAATACGTAACTACGCGGTAAGTCAACAACTCAAGAGTATCTCATTCGCTTCGCCTTTGGCACCGGGCGTAGCTCTATCGAGGTCGGATTAAAGTCACCAAAGATTGAATTTGCAAACGCCGAACACAACGGTGGTTCTTCGCCTCAAACATGGACTTCCAGAAGAAAAAGCGGAGCAGTGTCCCAAGCGTATTAAAGACTATCATAGAAAGACAGCGGGATACTATGACCGAAGGGTCAAACCCAGGAATTACAACCCTGGCGATCTGGTTCTAAAGAAACTTATGCCGGCGAGGAAAGACCCCACACATCGGAAGTTGGGACCCAATTGGGAAGGACCCTATATCGTATCCCGCATAGTTCGATCCAGACTCAGGCGGGAGAAAAACCACCTGATGTTCTGGACATTGGTTTGAGACAGTTATACCAATAAGACCTCGAATGTAATAAAGTATCCCATGTTTGATTTTAAAATAAAAGGTCTGGAGTATTTCATTTTTGAAAATTTGCTTGTCTGATGACAGTCAAAGAAATTAATTATAATGATAAAAGACGAGGGCTATTTGGAGAGTCTGAAACACAAAAGCACATGTTTTCTGAAGATTGTTCTTTATTTCAAGGAGTTCGGTTAACATAAGTGGATCCATGATCCATGAAGGCGATCCCACTTGCACTTAGAGATAATGAGCCCCAAACGGTTCCTGCCCCTCGAAGAGAAAGAAGCAAAGGGCTGGAGTTGATGAAACTGAGTCGCATAACAATACATAATTTCATTTTAAAGGAAAATTATAATCACCTCGAAGGATTACAAAATCTTTCTTTACATCTGAAAATTACAGCTCAGCAAGGTCGTTTCTCCACATCTCCAAAAAAAAAAAATTTATTAATACAATAAGCGATTTATTCTTTACATCGAAGCCTGGCCTTGTTCAATGAAAAAACCTGAGAAAAGAGAAAAAGAATAGGAGAAAAGAGAAAGAGAGAAGAAAGAGAAAGGAAAGGAGAAAGAGAAAAGGAAGGAAAGAGAAGAAAAGGGGGGGATAGGGAGAAAGAGGGACCGAGAATAATGGAGAGCGGGACAGAAGTATTCCCTACAAAAGCACAGCCCCCTCAGGCTCCCAATTCTTGATCCAGAGTTCCTTGATAGACACAAGACCTTGGGAACAACCACGACCACGGGAAGCTAGAGGAAAAACACAGCTCCCATAGAGCAATCGGGCCGGAGGAACAGGCGTCGGCCCATAACCTCCAAACTAACGTCACGCGGTGGCAATCAAACCTTGAAGCTCCATCACTTACGAACCCAGGCACTATCAAAGGCAGGAGGAAAAAGGGAGCAGTGGATAACTCACCCTATCAAAGGGAATCAGTTATTTATAAAGAGGCCCGGACGCCTGGGGAATTCACGCGATCTGCACCATTCCCCACAAATCTACATTAAAGCTACAGCGCTTTCCAAGAAGGATATTAAGAAACCGTGTAGCATGATTTCAAATGAGAGTACATTTTAGTTTAGTTGGAGGGGCACGATAGCCCGGGGCCGTGCTGGAGTTCACTAGAGCCACTGACTACTCAAGGAAGGCCTGCGTAGCTAAGGCCCGGTAAAGCTCGATTTTGGAAGCCATTGCTCAAAAGAGACACGATAACTGAGGAACCTGTAGCTCGATTCACGAGCCTGGCGTTTGCTCGAGGAAGGCCGCGTAGCGAGGGAGCCCGATAATGATTTCTAGAGAAGCATTTGCTCAGCGGAACGCCTTGGCCCGAGTCCAGCCGGCGTAGTTTTGGGGCTGGCGCTCAAGAAGGCCTTGCCCAGCCAAGGAGCTCGATGGCTCGATTTTAGAGAGCTTATTTGCTCTGAAAAGGAGCCCGCGATAGCCCGAGGGGCGGTAGCTCGGTCGCCGGGCAAAACCTGCTCGAGAGGCCTCGTAGCGAGGGCCCGATGGCTGGGTTTGGGGCTTAGTGCTTTCAAGGCACCTGGCGGAGCCTGTGGCGCCCCAAATCCGGGGTCAGTTGACTCACGTCAGCGTGGAATCTTCGTGAATGTCGGGTGGCGACAATTCAGCGATCGAGGCCGAAAATCTTCTTTTATCACGGGGCACCACCCCAGTCTGAACTGCATAAACATGTCCCAAAGCAGTCCAATATGGAGTTTATGATTTAAACGGTAGAAAGCCCGGGCATGTGATGCTGATATCTGTCACCGTATGAATCGTTTATATCAGATGAGTTCACGGAAGGATTAAACCTTGTTTTTCAGTAACTCTTATACGATACATACATTAAACTTAAAAGTTTCTAATACATGTATGCATCAAAGCCACAACCAAACTTTCTTCCTAATCCCTCGGTCTCTAAGGATGAGCAAGATACGCACGCTCACTGTGCAATAAAATAATATCCTAAAGCGGTGACAGGCTAATGCTCGGTAAGTGGAATGATCGCCCTGAGAATGGGCTACTCACCACCTATAAGTACGGTCTGATGTTCCAGTAAAAAGCACATTCAGCGGAGTACCAGTCCTACTTGAATGTCTACATGACCGACACAGGATCCAGAACCACTCCAGAGCTCGTGCACTGCTAGCCTCAATATGAAAATTATTGTGTGTTTGTTTGTGGGCTGACCCTCACTTGGAGTAATAATATATATCAGTGGAGCGCTCAGAAGCGATTGGTATATTGTTGTTTGCCGGACGACCACCACCTCAGGTGCCACAGCAGATACTCCGATTAGGCCGCCGACGGGTGATATTTTAATTTGAACTACCCTCAGATAAGTGTATTTTAGACAACCCCTTCAAACCGTTTTCTATACTCGCTCTATTTTGGCTTATTTCACCCCTTAGTCGCAGAATTGTTCGATTGCATATGGAATACATATATAAATTCAATGAGTCTAATTATGTAAATATATAAACATGCATATATTTACAAAACAATCCAATTCACACAATCATGTGTGCAAATTTATATTTCAGTACATCAGGAGAATTGCTCACTTGGGCTAATGATCCAAACACGAGCAATTTAATTTAAATCACTTTCGACCAAACCACGTGTTTCACAAAAATATATTTTGGGCTCTTTGTTTCGAGAATAGGTAGAGCCTTCACGATTTTAACCTCGAAAAATCACAAATCATCGGATTCACTTACAGTGAACCCGGGTTTCTGAGCCATTAGGCCTCATGTTTCAATCAGTACACAATTTAACTTTCTGAATTTGCTGCAATTAATCACCACCTTGGCAATATACCCGATGATGGAATGGCTCAATGGATTAAAAAAACTTTCCCAGTAATTCAGTCTCATGTTTTGGGGTAGATCAAGCGGCCCCCAACGTATCTTTAAAACTCAAACATTTATAAAGTACTTAAAAGCGGGAATAAAGCATAGTGAGAGAGCACTACCTCTCGGAGTTGAAGAGCTCACCAGAGTCTGATACCTTTGTGAAGCCCTCTCGCGTAAACGGCTTCCCCTTCTTGTCTGGCTGCAGGCTTGATCGGATCACACGTGTTCCCTAGAGAATCAGATGCTCTCTCCTAAAATCCCTCTTCCATTTTAAACTCACCCAGTTTATCATTTTTCCTTACTACGTTTTCTTGGTTTAAAGAAGGAACAGTTGTAGCTTTTTGTCACTAGGTCATTTTAATCAATTTAATTAATTAATTCTCTTCTTTCTCAGGTTGACATTAAGCCTTATCTCGGCAGTCATTTCATAGTAATTTTCTCATGCCATATGGCACATGAGCCCTTATTATATCATGATCTTCATTCGCGTATAGAAATGGATTTCACGGCACCGAGAAGGCGATGCCTCGAAAACGTCTTGAAACTCAGATTGTACAAGGTCGCGAAATTTTGCGTGCTAAAGCTAGATTTCGCGAGACGATTCAACGGTGAAATCCGTTCATCTGTCAAGAGATCTAGAAAATAAATTACTGATTTTAAGCGAAATTAACAACTTTGTAATCTAAATTACGATTTTGCACCATAAATTGGAATTTCACGAGTGCCACAAGCGCCCGGTAAGCTCAGTTATAAACATTGCTCAGGAGGGCTTTTCGTAGCCAAGAACCCTAGTAACTCAATTTTGAGCTTGTTGCTTTCAAAAGACACGACTCTAGTCTGAGGCTGAGAGCTGATAAGCTCGATTCACACGAGCACAAACACTCGAGGAGAGGGCCTGTGTGAGGGCCCCGGAAGCGAAAAGCTCGGTTTTGGAGAGCATTTGCTGAAATAGGCCTGCCTATAGACCCGGGGAGTCGTGACTCCCCCAGGTTTGGAGGTTTAGGCATAAGGAGCCTGATAGCCGGTGGCTGGTCTGACTGAGCTGCAAAAACGAGGCCTTGCTGGCTTCAGAGTCAGTGCTCGGGTTTAAGGAGCCTAAACGGATCAGGGGGGAGGGGCGGGAGACTCAAAGCCCCAAGGCCAGACGAGGCTCAAATTAAGTGAAACAACTAAAAAAATGATAAAATTGATAATGAGATACCAGGCTTTTCTCAGCGAGGAAGTCGATCATTGGAAACCATTCACAAAATCCGGGCTCGGCTGCAGGATATAGCAAGGTCAGAATAAAAAATCTAGCACAGGGGTAGGCCAGGCTCAAGAGTAGGAGTTTGAGAAAGGCGAACTCAGTGAAATGAGGCGGGAGAAGACCTTCAGGGAGGAACAAGAGATCACCAGGTAGAGCCTTGATCGGGACCCATAGAAAGCACCTCGTTTGCGTTAGCCTCAGGCGCCTCGGTAGGATTTACTTACCACAGCTCATTCAGAAGGCTGGATGACCCAGGGCTCAGTACAGAAAACTCTGCGGAAGCTGGCGAAGAATTTTGGAAGCAAAATACTGGAAGCTGTTGGTGGAGCCGCAAATCTGCGAGCTCTTGCTATCGCCAGCCTCACATTTGGCCAAACCTTCACGCCTGGGGACTTCATCAAACTTGCGGGCTCCTCTTGGCAGCTCGTGTGGACACCAAAGGCCTCAAACTATCTTAACGGAAACCAGATCAACGTCGTCCCTTTGGTGCAGATTGCACTCCGATGGCCTGTAACTCCTGTTTTGTTGGTAGCTCACGCTGGCGCCCGCCAGGTGCCCAGACCGTCTATTCTTTGTCTCTGCCCAGCGCCTGGCAGCCCGGGCGCGCGGAGTGTGGACTTGGCCTTCCGCGGCTCCTGAGTCAGTCGCATCATCCGAACGAGGCGGCCACTCTGTGAGGGTTAGGGACGACCTTCGCGCCTGCAAGACTCTGTGTGAGCCCCTGTGGGCTAGCCATATCCTTTTAGGCCCTTCACGTGAGGCGCACCTGCAGAGACAGAGAAAGTCAGTTATGATCTAAAACAGTGGGAAATGGGATCAGAAACCAAGTATTAAGGCCGAAGTAGAAAGTGGGTCCCACAGGCGGAAGAGCAGAATCTCACTCGCAGACGAGGCTGCCCCTTTTGAGGTCGGAATCGGGCATCAGCCGGAAGCTTGTTTACGGCCGTAAAGCTCCACGTAAGTAAGAGGGTCTCATTCCCCGCGGCCTAAGCGACCCTTCCCGCTCATGCAGCGGGGCTTGGAGAGGGGCTCGATGCTGCCTCCCTGACATAGGACTCGGGGCTAGGCCAGGAAAACCTCTAAGGGGCTCCGCGGCTCCTGGGGGATCTCATCCCTGAGATGACGAAGGCTGAAGAAGAAGGAGACCCTCACCGGCACAGATCACCCACGCGAGGCGGGGACGGCCCTCGGGGGGCCGGGGAGGTCTTCCGCTTTGCGGCTCATTTTCTTTTTCCGGCCACCTCAGGAGGGTGGGGCCACCGAGGCTCTTGCATTGGAGCCCCGCGGGCAAGGGGCTGAGCGTGGAAGAAGAGAGACTTGGAGGAAAGGGGGTAAAGAAGGCTTCGCATGGCTGGAAGGAGGGAAGACCTCGGAGCGGGAGTATGGGCCGCGCAGGGGCGGCGGGGAATATCAGGCTGATATGGGTTCGGGTCTGCGCCGTGGTGGCACTGAACCGAGCCTCCTTTCACCTCTTCATCTCGGGACTAAGATCGGTAGCACCCAGCCAGCACAATGACCACTGTGTGGAGACAGCCAGTGTTTAGAAGGTGAGCTGCTGGAATGGGGAGAGACTCAGTGGATTCTCGAGGGTGAGGTCGGAGCTAAAGGCATGGCATGTCTTCTGATCAGCGAGTTATAAACTCCCGATTGCCATTAACAAAAAAGAATGATGTTCCTTCTAGATTTGTGGGAGGTTGGCATGCTCGAAGCTTGATCGACCTAGAGAATTTGGACCTTAGAAATGGATTACAGACACTTCACGCAGACTTAACTTTACACTAAAGATTAAGTAAAGGCTGGTGGGAACGAGCCTTTATCTACAAAGAAACAAGCAGGAGGCCAGCCCAAAGCGACGTCAACAGTTATGGGAAAGGCCCAGTTGGGCATGTTGAAATCTTCAGGGGCCTTGCAGTGAAGGGTGCCAAGGGAGCGGAGATCATTTTTCAAAATTTGCCTGAAAAGCGTATCTGGAACAACCAGGCCGACGTAAAGATGTGAGAAAGTCAGACCGCTTCCGAGCGGACACCAGTAGAGAGTCATAGCGATGGCAAAAATTTACGCATAGGAAGGCTGAGCGATTTGGATCGCCTGGAACACCTCACGGCTGATACACTGAATGTGAGATCCCGGTGGGGTCACGGCCAGTCTGCAAGTAATCCTCTCTTTGCCTTCGCTGGGAAGTGAGGGGATAGCCACAGTGACCCTGGCGTTTTAACTGAGAGACCACCAGGACCCACCGCCCACCGGTGGTCGACCCTCTCTGGCTGGCTGCCTCTATATACGAGGCCCCGGTAAATGAATGAACCCGAGAGAAGAGAAGCCCGAGCATGGTGGATAAGAATGAGCCCGAAAGGAAGCCAGAGGAGGCTCGAACATGTCGAAACGTAAAGAGGCTGAGGATGGGGAAGCGCTAAAAAAAGAAGGAAGGAAAAGCGTCTTGGCCTACGGAAGAAAGCAGAGGAAGCGATCTGTCAGGAAAGATAAGACGACAAGGCAGTTCTAAACAATAGACAAAGGAATGTTGTTTGAGAATGGGGAAAATCCAGGCCCGGGAGGCGGGACTGAAAACGAGGAATCCCAGTAGCTGGCGAGTGGATGTCCACTAGGAGCCAAAGGCGGCCATAGTAGAAGTTGGGCAGTACAGAAAGTAAATCATTATCCTGAGATACTTAGCGGTGACGCGGCATGAATCAGCCGAATTTCCGAAATGGCGAGTAGAGTACCCAATCCATGAAATGAATGCATTGCTCACCCTACTTTTGCTTTGGCGAGGGTGGGGCAGTGATTGGGTTTAAAGCTGCAGGCGCTCGAGGCCCGAGCGCAAGCCCGAATGTGGGAGGCAAGGGAGCCACGAGGAAGCAAGCGGCGGGAAGTAAACAGCCTTGAGGCTCGCCTCCGCGCCGGGGCCCAAACCACGAAGGCTCGAGGCCCGGAGACTGGGTTCACTTTGTCCACGAAGCGGTAAGCGTAAGCATCGAAAGAACATGGCCAAAATGCGACTTTAACCAGATCTACGAGTGCAGTAGGATATTTCTTTATATTTACTATAATTCCACTCATATTAATCATTAACGCGATAAGGAGAAAATCTCACCCGATGGGAGAAATATCCATATCATCATCGACTAAGAAGTTATGCATGATCATCCATTATAAATATCTGGTACCGTGAGGTGAAAGAATCTCTGCTATGACTTGGTCCCGCAAGCGGTTGATCACCTGCTTTGCCGGAAGGCGGCTCCGGCATGAGAGGAGAACAGCGAGGCGATCCCACAGCCAATCCTTTTTGTTTTCTTATTTTTGCGAGAGGCTGAAGCCTCAGTCAGCGGAGACCCATTTGGCCAACTCAGACGAAGCTTGGTAGGTTTGATTGAAAAGCATCTGTCTTCTCAAACAAAATTGCACAAGCCCAGTCATTGGGTGGCACCATATTGTAATGTTCTTTCATGATATCTTAAGTTTCTATTATATCTGTCATTTTTTAAACTTAAAGAAAACCCTACCATTAAGTAGATATATCAAAGATTAATTGGAAGCAGGAAATTACTTAATTATGTCATGATAAAATATTGTTTATGAACTTACATTTATTTTCATTAAGTTATAGAGCAAGATCTAAAATTGTATGATTAATATATAAAAAGAATAAAACTATATAAATAGGATATCCTACATGAAGTAACATGAATAGATTTTTGAGTATCTCACCAAAGTATATTTAAGAATTTAAAAATATTAGATGATTGAACAATATTATGTGAATCTCATATACCAAATTGCATATATATATTAGATTATCTCTCAAAACACAGCTATATTTAAAGATTTTTTAGGACCTCAAATGAAATTAAATTATCATGATAAAAGGGCCTTAATGATTCATGCTTTTGTATTTGCTCTCAAATTCAGATTATATTGAATGATAGTTGAAAATTTACATTTGTCATTCAAACTATTGATGTAGATTATATAAAGGAATGTGGTTTTATGTAAAGATCTGAGTAATCTATATCAAAAAGAATAATATATTGCGAACATAATCAGTGTACGAATTCATGAACCATGATTTGTGAAATATTATTTTGGACGTTTGTTGACCTTATGACCCAGTACTTTAAAATAATAGATTCTATTAGCCATCTCTTTCAACAACCGAAATATCTTACCATAAATTATTGAGGCATGAAGTGTGTTTTGTTGTTTGTATAACTTAGAGATGGTTTAGAAGCTCAAGTGTTAAATTTATTGATTGCGTGTGGCCTTCCCAATTTAAGAATTAGTTGGCGGCGAAATCAACTGCGAAATTCTATCGGTGTCTTGCACACAAGTCTTGTCAAAGACGGTGCATTTACCATAAACATCCGAGTTACTCGGCACCACTTCCATCTGCGTCCCTTCACGGGACTCATTTATTCATATTTAAAAATCTAAAATACTGAAGAAAATGGATGGTCTGAGTTAAATGAGGGAATTGATAAGGCCTCTTTTATAATTACATACTCGACTATTTTATCTGATAGTCCAAAAGGGTATATAAAAATCCTTTTAACTTGAAACATTTTACTGGTATTCTTTCAGGCGCGTGTGGAGCCTCGCCGCGTCGACTCGCCCGGGACGTGATGCCACCGCCTGCTCCCCATCTTACTGAAAGGGTCCCATTAAGGGTGGCGATGCCCGTTGAAAGTTGCTTCTCACTGAGGCTCTCCACACACTAGGCCATGCAATGGCGTGCATAAAACATTTCAATCCATATTCATATAAATAACCATGATCCTATATGGAATGTGTAATATCATACATCTAGGATAGACGCCTCAAATCACTCTGCTACGGCGATCCCAGAACCAACTCCCTCCACCCTCTGACACGGTGGCGAAACCGAGTCATTAATTATTTCACTTGACGGCAACTTGATTCGGACACACTCGATGTTTTAGTTTACTGAAGAAATCCATTGCTTTGTGGGTGTGTGATTCCACGAAGTACCTCACGCATGATTTCACCGCCTTGGCACTTTCTGAAGAGCTTTTCGTCACAGGATCCACTTATATACGGCAAAAAATGGGATTAGGATCTTTCCAATATTTGGGATCTGCGATGTTTACTTCACCCCAGAGCCACCACCAGATTTGTTATCGTTATTATTTATCTGGCGAAAGTGGGTCTCAATTTTGGACGTGCATGCATAAGTTTGGGGCCTCATTTGGCGGCGTTATTAGTGGGTGAATAGCATTACCAGTACTTTTGAAACGACATGTTAACGATTAGTAAATTGAAATATAGTCATGTAATTTCATGCGTTGTCATCTTTGTGCACAATTGCCAAATTCAGGACAATTATATTTCCTATATGATTTCCTGTTTATCACCAATTTCAATGGTAATACGTCAAACTGAGTATATATCAAACTGTGGAGTTTACCCACACAGCGACGTGAGCATTTGTTTTTCCCACAACTAACTTTTCAAAATGGCCCCAAATCTCGAACCACATGGCGGGCATCTGGTTCATGCTTCTGGCCGCGAAGATGGGTTTGGATTTATTCGGCCTGACAAATTACGGTGATGAAAAGCTCGCTGAAACCCAAAGACATCAATCCAGGGACAAACCAACCTGTTCCCGATCCGAGCGTAGGTGAATAAAATTTTCAATGTTCATCTGGTAGGACTAAATCAGGCTTGATTTGTGGCTGAAAACGCATCTTCATATTAATGCTTTATTCAGAAAATAATCAATGGAAAATTTTATTACCACTCAAGGTTAATAGCTCAAGATTTATGTAAAATACGTCATGGCAGCGTTAAATGGATGAGCTTTTCTTTTGGATCTTGAGGCTTGATGATCAAAATACAGGAAAATCTCTTTTGTCCTTACTCCTCCACTTTCTCTCTCTCTCTATACACTCCAGTTTGGCACAGCCTCTTTTATATCTGTTTATTTTCCTCCTCTCTTTCTTTTCTTTATTCACCTTTTAAATTGTGCATAACTGTTTTATCTCATTTATCCTTCCTTTTCCATTTTCTCATATGTTTCTCTTTTTCTTTCGTTTTTCTTTTACCTTATTTTTCTGTTCTAAGTGGCCTGCTTATCTCACGGTTTTATATCCGGATGATCAAAGTGGGGTGAACTTCCACTTTTCTCATATACCTTTATCCTTCTAACTTCAAAATTCAGCATTTCTTATTTGTTTTTCTTTATTTATCATGTAATTCAAACCGTGCCATTCCATTCTTGAAGTAATTTTATTCAATCTTGTGGCATCACATCTGTCATGTACTCATGGGTTCCATGTGACGTGTTGGCATGCATGCCATGTGCAAAAATTTTGGCGGGGTGTCACCGTGAGGTAAGTATGCCAGATGAAATGAAAGTCAGAAGCAGGATGACTGATTTAGTAGGATGAATTCAACGGTGAAGTCCATTTCATCCTTCCAAGATCTAAAATTTTCGATTATAAATGGTATTGTTTTATCGTTTTGGAAAATTGAATTTTTCTCAAAGGGTTTTATTCGTGTACAGCTTATATTTGGAGAGTTAATAATGAGAATGAATATCACTGAACATTGAGATATCACGTGAAGTTACAAGTTTTAGGCATTATGATATTAGGCTCATGATATTTATTTTATTTTGTGTGCTTTAAGAACAGTTTCGCATATTTACGACTTATGGATTTTCAGCATGAATCTGTTTTGTGCAGTTGGTATATATACATGAATGCATTATATGGATAAATAGGTTTTTTATCACATGACAAAGAACGGAATTGTTGGACTAGTTATCAGATTTTGGCAGCTAACACGGGTATAAAATTGCACAAAGGATTAATGTTGTATTGATGCAGCAAGGAACTTCATTTGATAAAGTTGCATATAATTGTTATGATCACTTATTATCTTTCTTTTAGTAATAATAATTTCACAGATGCGATATTAACTTATAGGGATGGAATTTTATCTTATATATATCATCATTACATAATAAACTCCTAATTTAAGCATGTACATTAAATAATATTATATGGGTCAAGTGGGAGGGAATGTTAGACTTTCATTTTCTAAACCCGAGACGTAAGGCAAACCATATGGAAAGTCAAAATGAAACCATATATGATTACATCAATTTAATAGTTTAATAGATAAAGAAAAGAATATTTTTATCAATGAGTCAATAAAGTTAATTTCTTTAAAATTAACTCTTGATGGAATGTATTTCAAATGAGACCTAATAGGAATTGGTCATTTATACGATCCATGTGAGATTTTCTCTCATCAAGAAGGGAGTTTATCAAACCTAAAGGGTCAAGAGGGAGAAACACAATTCCTAGGAAGTGATTTGCTCAATGAAATCTACTATACTTGTGTGGATCAAGGTATGCAAAGACTCTTGTTTTATTATGTGATTATGAAAATCATTATATTTCAAATATCTTGCTTCATAATAGTTTTTTATATATCATCTCAAATAAAGTTCACGCTTACATTAAATAGTTGTTTGCTTGTTTTTCTTATCTACATATTCTAATTAATGATATTTCTCAATGATTATGCATTTTAATATGCATTTAAGAATTATCAGACCCATGTAGGATTAGTAAACTCATGGCGCTGGAAGCTGCAGAAATCAATTTGGTCCCCAGGAAATTCCTCAGATTGTCAAAACTCAAAGAAGGGTCTACTAGGGCTTAATCCAGTGCAAGTGGTTTGGAAGCGGATGAGAATCAGATGGCTGAAGTCCGCAACACCTTATTAAGACTAGAGGTGATTGAAGGCTTCATTGAAACCAGGCTTCATATCTTTCTCAACATAAAATATTATAAAAATAAAAATAAAAAGAATAAAAATAATCAGTCTTACTTCCAATATATATATATATATACATATATATGAAATGGAAATTTAAATATTTTAGTGACATTATAATTTTAAGAGATTTTAAAATTGTAACATATCATAGCCACTTAATGAAGGCAAAGACTAAGCAATCCTGCCGCATATTTGATACTCTAGATTTATACTTTGGTTATTTACGATGTAGTATTTTTGTTTTGCATATGATTCATAAAACGAAAACATTTTATACCAGGCTTTGGAAATTTCTACAAGAAACTGTTTTTCTTTTCTTTTGACCAGGTTCCTTTTCGCCTCATAATACTCTAAATTAGTATAGAAGATCAGTGTCACTTTAAAAATAATATTTATTTGTCAAAAGCAACTATAAACAAAGGGGCTGAATATCAAAGGAATCTTACTCATTTTTAAAATTGATAACGACTTTTTTTATTTACATCTATTTTACTTTTTTTACGTGTTATCATTGTAATATCATGCTCTTATAAATCTGTGAAACTTTTATATTACATCATTAATATTCTGCCTCTTATAAGGCTGAGGGCTAAGACATCCATCCAGCACTCCTCATGACACCTCCAGAAACTCCAAGGGCTCATCATCTCAGTTTTCCTTTTTCAAGATTTGTATCGGTCATTGAACACCACCTTACCACATACAAATCAATTTTTTTAAAAATGGAAGTTGACACATCTCATATAAAGAACTGTCATTCCAGTGAAGCAAGACAGCTAGATAGCAAGCGGTAACTCTTTTAAGAGAATAAACTGAAGATACAAAGCGGTAACACTATCACTTCAGAGGTTACCATATTTTTCAGGAGAATATCAATGCAGAAGAAAAGCTGGGGCATATTTGCTCCGCATGTCAGATGACTAACATTTGTCAGTCAGTGTAGTACAATGATGCTATTATCCACAACATTTTATTCAAGTTCAATCCATGTGGCCAGACCGAATCACTGAGCCATTATAAAAATTAAAAATGACTTGGATAGGGCCAAGAATGCCATAAGCATTCAGAAGGAACTCACACTTCCATGGGAGTTGCATCTCTAAATATAATGCCATATTCAAGTGAAGTTTCCAGGAAGGGTTCAACTTTATCATTATGATGAGGATTTGAATTCATTGTTATTTACGAGTCTAACTTTCAACCCTGAGGGGGTGAAATCTGGTCTAAGGCTTGGGGTTTTACCTATTGTGGTAATGATCATAGTTCAGTCCCTTCAGAAACCACTAAGATTTTGCCCAACTAAGCTAACTTCTGGAGACCTCAAGATTGGGGGGTTTTATCATGCTGTCTTTTATGATTCCGTGAGGTGGTTATTTGTTCAACTGACCACTTTGACCTAAACATCAATATGTAAAGGTTATTAAAAAGAGAATTGTTCAATTTATCTGGCTGCCAAACCCAAAAAGACTTTCTCTGTCATTGGTTGGCTGAAGGAACAAAGACCCCCAAGTAGTGATCCTTTGTAGGCAGAAAGTCTAAGGGATTTCCCTTGAGTTCTGTATTTCATTGGCCATGAAGTGGGGCCATGAGCCCCTGATCAAGCAACCCAATGAATAAACACCAAATTCTAAAAGAAAAAGCCCAACAAAATAGTACAGGCTTAAAACTAATGAATACCAGAGATAAATCTGGCCTCCGATGCAGATAAGAGGCTTGGCCACAAAGTGAAGAACCTAACATATAGTAAGCTAGATCAAATGGAAAAAAAAAAACTCCTATAGGATCATGAGTACCAACTAGGAGAAAAATGAAGTCATAAATTTACTCATAAATTAATATATTTACTGCCTCTCTAGAATCACAAGATGTACAACAAAAGGATAAAGGAATTACAGTAAAGAGAGTGAAGAGCTAGTTCTGGCAACCCCAGCCAGCCCAAAGAATTAAAGGCATGCTTTCTTAACCAAATGGAAAGGGGAAGAAAAAAAGCAAAAACCTACAGGCTGTCTTTTATATGATTTCCCTAGCTCTGACAGTACCAGTCACATGCATTGCCACCACCACCACACGGTTTCATTCCAAACGTCTTGTTCCTTTACCACCCTGCCCCACACACACATCTGTTCTTTTTGTTTTTCTTACTAATACCCCACAAAGAATCATGTCTGAGCCTAAAAACCAGGGAGGGTTATAAAGAAAGAGAACAACTAGTGATACCACTGACGCCAAACCACCATGACTTATGTCTGTGTTGATGCAGCTCCTGATGGATATCACACCGCTATTAATGCCACCTTTGATAGAAGGTGTCCCAGTGTGGCATGGTAGAGTGGTTCGAGGGTGTCGTAGTGGATGGTGTTGGCTGGGTTTGAGGGCGTTGGTTGATCGGTGTCAAGGACAGGAGTTGTACTGTACCGCCTCTGAGCTGAATCAAGATAACAATGCAAAATTAGCATCAGCCTTTACGAGACCACCCCAATACCACCAAAATGCAGATGCATAACTAGATTAGTAAGATCATAATACCATAACGATGTGTAAAAATAAATAAAACTAGATATAGCAAACGACAGTCCAAACGGGCTTAAGCTCATTCAAAAATTAAAGAGTTTTTAAGCACAAAAATATGGTTAGCACAAACCTGATAAAACATTAGTGAAACTTTCTTACATTTCAATTTTCCAACCAATAATTTGAGACATAGAATATTTGTCCACTTCAAAGCAAGCTTATGTTCACTTATTATCTCTGATTTTATATAACCTAAAGAGTAAAGAAATTGTCGAGTTATGGGACCCCTTTTATGCTTTCATAAAGCAAAAACAGAGAAAGCAACAGTTTTACCCCAGGCATCTGCAAAGCATATGGGTGAAAAGGGAAAAAGCTGTACTAAATCATAAATGGCACTGGGGAGAGGCATTTTGACTGAAATTTACCATTTTATGGTAGCTTGTCTTGTACATTTATAAAAAAGCAAGCTTGCAACAAGTATTGACCTTCAGAATCCCATGAAATCCAAGCAACCTTTTTCCACAGCCAAACATACATTAAATTCTATAAACAAGATTTCATGTACTTAAGCTTTTCACTGCAAATACTTGGGTTTGCATTAACTATAAAGAACTAGTCAATTTCGGCAGAAATAATTTCAGCTCATTAGAATAAATAACTTTCCATATGATAAATACTCTAGGAAAGACCCACACCTGGCAGCCACAAATAGGACAACCATCAAAGCCAATTTCTCCTTAAAAGAATTTCACACAGAAAATGTTATTTGGAAGATAACTCTCAAAAGGAAATATGACATCATTCTTAATCAAAATTTAAGGACAAAGATGGATAAGATAATAGATGATTATGCTGATGCTAGGATTTCAAGATAGCGGCTATTAGGAAGCCGCTGATGATAAAGTTGCCAGATGCCGAAAAAAATGAATAAATAATTGAATCAAAATCCCATGAACACATACAAAGGTTGGTTCCAACATATCCAGTTCAGTTACTGCCATAATGCTCAAACAAACTTTTGTATTTACCAGTTCAAAGCCTGTAATGCATGATAATCACCTTTGAAACCAGCACATGGAGTTTCTAAATTTATAGAATTTTCCAAATAAGCATATAAAGTTCCATTTGAAAACACTTTTTGTTCTATCTCTTGAAATTTAGACCCATGTAAACACTGGCTCAAGGGCTGTGAGAAAAATGCACAGTTCTTAAAGCCAGCTTTTGAATCTGGCACCCACCCATACAGACAGAGAGAGACTAGAAAGGCCCCGGAAGAAAAAAACAAAGAGAGAAACAAAGTTACTGGTTTTATGGGAATTAAATCAAGAAGGCTATCATATTAGCATTAGTTTTATCTAGCTTATCTCCAAGTAAAATATTAATAAATATTTAACATTTGTAGTGGTCTTTATATTTATGGATCACATGTTAGTACCATACAGTCTGCTCTTTCCAAATATTAGGGCTGGTCATACAATGACCCCACCCACGAGAGAATAATTGCACAAAAGTCAAACATGACTGAAAACATTTTAACACGTATATTTTCTTTTCTTCAACATAACAATGGAAAAAAATCATCCAACCATATTTATTTTTTGGCACAATTATTCTACTCCAAACAAGATCTATCAATTTGATGAAGTTCAATCTTTTATACTTGAATACTCCACATGAAAAAAACCAGCCCAAAGATACTACAGTGAGTTTAGAATCGCAGACAGCAAGCCTATCCCAAAAGGTTCAAACACTTATGCAAACATGAAAGGGCTCTACCTAAAATAAAATTCCAGGAAGGAGCTAGACACTATGGTACCACATGTGCAGCCTCAAAGATACCCACTAAATGTCAAGTTGGCTCAAATCTCAAGGCGTACATTGGACCACCATGCTGAATCATATACTCATGAATGATGCCCACCACCCAGAGAGTAGCAGGGCCTTTCATGGTTTCATTCAACGTGGACAACCCTAGTTCATAAGCTGGCATCCGAAGTAAAAACCCTACCTACCCTCTCCTCCTCTCCTCCCCTCATCACTGTTCTGGGTGTTGATATCTTGTTGTTTATTTACAAGGAATACAGTCTCAGAAGGAAGGGAATAAGATGATTTAAAAGGGAAAATTGTTGTCCTTTCACAAGGTGATACGCGTTGTACCAACAAACTCAATTCACATCTAAATCTTTAGTAAAAGGACACACTAGGTACCAATAATTGATGGGTTTTTTAATAAAGTAAAAAGCAACACCAAGAGCTCAACCAGCAATAAATGGGTAATGAGTCATGAACATCATCATAAAATCACAATGCATCCAACAAAAAAGGGGCTCTGATTAATTATTAGATCAAAGATGAAAAAAAAGGAAGTGTTTTGATTTTTTTACACTTAAGATTATGTATCATAAGATAGAACACATAAAAAAGAAACATGCAATGACTGCAACCATTCAAAAAGCTATGCTTTCCAAATAATAAAAGAAAAGACGCCATCCACCAAGGAAAAAAGAATGCGAGAAAAGAAAGGTTCATTGGAGAAGGAATCTAAGTAAAATGGCACAACAGAAAAAGCAGGCTCTACTTTGGATTAAATCAAGGCTTTTATTTCCAATTTTTTCAGCTGTGTTTAACCCTTAAACAATCTTATTTTAAGCAAATTTCAACAAACCCAACCTTTCTAAAACCCAGCAGCTAATAATCCTACTCCTCCATGACTAACCATTTTTTATAGTTACCCAAAATATTAAAGCATTTGAGTTGTTCAAAACCTTCAAGATCCACTTTAACCGACTTCCAGGAAAGAAGATCTGTCATCTGAAATAAAATTTCATTTCCTGGAGAAATCGGAATCACCAACTAGCTTTGAATTCAAAAGCCATGGACCACATTCTGGGAATGATTTTAGAAAAAACAGAAAATATTTCTGGGGATCCGAGCATTTGAACATGGTAACAAACCATGCCATATTTCTTATATTTCTAGCTTTTCTTTCTTTATTTTAACCCTTTTTTCTGGGCATAAATTTAGTTCTCTCCAAATGTTCCTCTTTTACTCACAATACTGCCATTAACTAGTTTACTTCCAGAAATGGAGGAAAGATCCGGGTTCAAGGGTATGCAAAAATCAGGCAGGTTGTATAACCCATTATACCCTTTGAACCAGAAAATTCTGCCACAAAAAGGGGCAGCCCATTTTAAAGGAACCGTAATGACTGTCCAGAAAAGTCTCAGACCTGCAACACCCATTAAAGAGAAAACACAAATGAAAGAGATTAAATGCATACCTGATGCTTGAAGGATAGGCACAACCAGAAGCGCCTGCAAATCACCAAGAAAAAGCAAATTGTGTAACTATAAAGAACTAGTTCTCTAATATCATAAATTTGAAAAAATGTTGAAGGAAGAGAGGGAGGGAGGGATTGGGAGAGCTTACTTGGATCAGATGTAGAAATAGAGGCAGTGCCAGCAAAATCACAGGTGCCTTGAGCCTGACCTTTCTTTTGGAAATAGCTGTTGACAGCATATGAGCAGTGAGCCCTTACAGTGTTGGGGTTGTAACACTGTCCATTTAGATGGATAGGGCCACAGTCTGCCCCAGCTCCACATGCATAGTCCAATGTTTTCTGCAGGGCTGAATCGCTAAGCCCTTCCTTGCAAACACACCAACTAGCTCCTACCAAAATCCAAGAAAAAAAAACCCATCGGAAGAAAATAAAAATAAATAAATAAATGCAGAGTTTTAGCCCACATGAATGGGCAACCAAAAAAAAAAAACCCATATATTTGTAGCAAAAAGAAAAGACTCAAAAGAAAAACCAAAAGCTGGTTAGGAGCATCCATGGCAGAAAGAGCATGGCAAAGGAATAAAAGCAGAAAAAGGGAGAACTCGGCTCCAAGAGCACATGAAGAAAGAAAGAAAAAAAAAAGGCCAGATATTTAAGCCAAAGCTTACTTGAACGACCAGCCATGGCCAAGAAGAGCACCATGTAGACTAAAGCAGCCATGATTTTTAAGCAGATGAAGAAAAGAGTATGGGGTTGAACAGACAACAATGGGCTGCCGTCACAGGGGATGGATTTTTTTCTTGCAGGTTGAGAGAGAGCACTGAGTGAGCAGAGAGTGAGAAATAGAGAGAGAAAGAGAGAAATGGGAGTGATGTAGAGGGTTTGAGAGATGAGAATTTCTAGGCAAATAAAGAATATGAAAAAAAGAAAAGAAATATATAGATGGAAAGAGAAGAGAGATGGAGATGGTGGGGTGGAGGTGGTGTCGGTTAAAGGGAAGTCGGAAGTCTATCTGTTTGTTCTGAGATTAAGCTGAGATTATATAAGCTTGAGTTTTTTTTTTTTTTATGATTTTTATCATTTTTAAGTTCGAGGTTTTTTTACTATTAAATCTAAATTTTTTATCATTTTTTTTTTAATTTATAAAAAAAAATATCAAAATATTTCAATCTAATAAATAAAAAGCTTAAACTTTTTTCTAGCTAAACCCTTATTATCACTTATTCTTTACTCTATTTCACTTTATTGAGTAGACATATTTAGGTTATTTAAAACAAATTGGCTAAAATAATCTAAAAATAAAAACAATATACAAAATAATACGTCTGTTACTTAAAAACTTTTTAAAATTAGTGTCCTAATTAATGACTATATCATTACCTTAAACAAATTTTAAAACATTTTTAATATAGACCATCAGCCAATGATGGTTGACTTTGAAAAAGAAAAGATTTACTGGATTGTAATACATTAACTTAAAAACAAATTCAACATCATAACCAATAACTGCAACATTTCTAATATTTAATTTTCAACTTATATTAATAATTTTATTTTAAAATAACCTATATTTACGTACAAAACTCTACATATGATCAGTTGATCACCTTTCTTTACCATATTTCAAGGCGGAGCGTCATAGAGTCATTGGGAGGCGAGCGAGGATGGGTCAGTCTTTTTGGCCTCTCTAGTCTCTCTCTACCCCACTCTGCATTCCACCACTATCTCTGCTATTCCCCTATAATTCCCCTAAATCATTTTTTTATGTAGGAAAATAGCCACGTAATCTACACATTCCAATAATCTTGAATTTTTTATGTAAATAATTTTTTTTTTAAATTATAAAAATTATGTATATTTAAAATTATTATCCAATCTAGTTCATCTCGATCATATAAGCGATATCTCAATAAAAGCTATTGTCTTGAATAATGGCTTTACAAACTTTTTAAGATAAAGTTGATGTCCTCAACAGCTGCTTTATCATTAATCAAAATGTCACAATTTCAGACAGCGGCTTCATTGTATTTAAAATTTGAGCATAACCCTTCTTCTGTATCCCTTTTCCATTTCTTCTATTTCTTTTATCTCTTTTTCTCCTCTTACGATAGCGTAAGGGCTTAGTGTTTTGTGTCTCATTTCTTATCTTAGTACTCTATTATACTCCACTTCAGATAATCATTTTACATTTGATTGTTTTTATTGAAAATTTCTTACATTTTCGATTTTATTTGATGTATTTTGTTGATAATATGGTGATAAATATTTGGGTTTAATTATCATTTTAATCTGTTGTGATAATATTATGTTTATGTTTCATTTACATAGCGATTAAATTTTATTTTATTTGAGAAACAAAACATATGTAATGGGCACTTGTTTGATACATGTTTTTAGAATTCATTTTTTAAAACAATTATTTAAAACACATAAATATTATTTTGTATTTCTAAAAAATGTTCTGGCTATCAAATTTAATTTTGCTTTTCTTAGTAAATTTTGCTTAAAAGGTTGTCCTGCTTTATTTTAAAAAAAATTATAAAGCCGATGTTCAGGACAATGGCCTTTATTGATGTATCGCCTATGTGACTTAAATGAACTAGATTCAACAATAGTTTCAAATATATATTATTTTTATAATTTGTAAATATATATATTATTTACGTCGGAAAACTCATCCCAACTAATATTTTTAATAGCTTTAAGAAAATTAATTGGATGTTTGCCTAAAATGTCACCGATTTAGAAATATAATAATCATGAGTTAATGAATATGGAGAGTATATGATTTTTGGGTATAGCCGGAAAACAAAATCATGAAATTCTTAGGCTTAAATTGGAGCTTTGGAGGTATTTAGGGTTTTTTTTTTAAATTACTAAGATAGTTTAAAAATAAACATAATAGTAATACATGCATTAGACATTAATGATATTGAATTTTTTTTAAATTAATATTATACCACAACGCGATATTAACTTTAAAAAAAAAAATCAATATCGCAAACATCGATCACTAGATTATAAATATTTAAAAAAAATTAAATTAATATTATAGTATTACTATTCACACACTAATATTAATATTATTTTTATTTTAAAACTATTTTAGTAATTTAATTTGTTCTAAAAAGACTAAATATATCAAAAATATCTTAAAATATACAATATCATACCATTATCCAATTAAGAATTTCCCCTCATGCCCTTTATGGTTGAAAAAAAAAAACTTTTCCCCTCAAGCTTTAAACAAAAATCTAATTTTTTCATATTGTAAACTTAAATAGAATCAATTTTTGTGGCTAAAAAAAATCAAATTTATTGTCTTCTTGCCCTTATTGTAAGCCTAAAAATCCATAATATACATACATATATATATATATATATTAGTTTTGTGACTAAAAAAACCAAACCCAAAGTGAAGAAAAATTGGGAAAAAAATATTTATATTAGGATTTGAACTCATGTGCATTAATTTAAAATAAAATATAATTATCATTAACCCATTTAAATGATTTTTGCTTTGATTTGCCTTCACTTGAATTAATCTGGGCTATGTTTAGCTCCCATAAAATGCTAAGGAAAATGCAATGGAAACAAGTATGGAGAGAAAGTGGGAGGAAATAAAAAATTAAGGAAAATAACACTAGAGTTAGATCTCACATATTAATTTTACTTAATATTTCAAATAAAATTTATTATTTAAACTCATTAACACAAAGATTAGTATTCAACAAACATAAAGATTAAATAATTTAAGAATCGGTAAGTTTTTAAGTAAATTTATTTATATTTACAAGTTTTTAAATAATTTTATTTATATTTGATTTTCTTTATAACGATTAGTAGAAAACTTGAGGGAATATCAAATGAAGGAAAATATGAAGAAAAATAAAAATATAATTAAATTTCATATAATATTTTTATTTGCTACATCAAATAAATTTTATTTATTTAAACTCATCAATATGAAGATTAAATAATTACAAAATACCTAAATTTCTAAATAATTTAATTTATATTTTATTATTTTAATTTATTTATTAGACAATCAAACATAACAAAATTACTTATCTACAATTTTTTCATATATTATATATATATATATATTGAATGATTTTTATTTACATATTTCTTCATTTTTTATTTTCTTCTATTTTTCTTTTATTTTATTTTCCTTTATATTTTCATTGAAATTTATAGAAACCAAACATAGCAATAAAATGACAATGTACAGTACACATATTAGTCTTTTTTTTTAATTAAAAAATAAATTATTTTATGAAAATAGAAATTTCAATTTAATCTATTATGTTGGCAATGAAATAAAAGGACGTAGAGCCACTTTATAAATGTATTTTAATTCAATGATTTCTAAAATATTTTTAATTCAAATATAAAAAATTGATTTTTGTAGGTTTTTGCAATAAAAATACTATCAAAGTGCATAATGTAAAAACTTATAAAACATTTCTCATGACTGCTAAAAGCAATTCATTTAAAAAATCCGAACGAAAGTTAATATAATTAAATATTGTTAAATATTTGTTATGTTAAAAATATATAATTTTTATAATAAGTTTTTTTTTTAACAGAACACAGTGGAAATATTTTGGTAAAGTATATTATTGTTTAGTAGATTTATATATAATTGGCTGGCAATATACAAAAAACAAGAAATTGGTGAATGTGATAGACATTGCCATTAAATTATAAGATTCGAACCGAAACTATTCAAATCTAACTTCTACTCAAACGAAAAATATCTCATAGCCATTTAATAGCCTTTATCATCTAAATGTAAAATACTGAATTAGATTGCAGATGTATCAATCGAAAAGCCTAAAATTGAAACTTAACGAACTATTTGGAAAAATAGTAGATTTTATTATAGAATTTGATTGAAAATCAAGTACTGAAACAAAAAAGGTTTGAAGTAACAAATGTTTGTAAATAAAAACATATAAAACTAAGATAAAAATTTGGAAAATACGGCTAATGAACTTGTAAAAATATTGAAATGTTTTTGCCCGCTTTTGATTCTTAGTTGATGATCCCCTAAAATTGGTGTTGAGTATTTGTTTTATAAACATTTATGAGTAATTGCACCAGCCCATTTTCTTCGGTAACTATCCATGTCTCCTCTAAGGAGTATTGCTCCCCAGGTAGCTTTCCACCTTTACCCATATCCTTTGTCATATCATGACTTGAGAAAAAGTTTCCTCCATCTTTTACTTTTGAGACAAAGTCTCGATATTATTTGTTAGCAGCTTTCAAGACATTTTCATGGGTTTGGGTTTTATCAAATTGGGTTGGGCTTGCCCGGGGTTGGACTTGACATATCTATTCGGCTAATTCCATTACCATTTGGGCCAAACAATTATTTTTAATATCAAACAATCATGGTCTTGTGTGGATAAACAACTTAATTAACCACTTATTTTATAATAACTTATTAGATGAGAGATTATGTCATAAGTACTTTTTTCAATAAACTATTTATGTTTTAATGCATTACTACTCAAACACTTATAATATCTAAAATTATTGAAAAAACCATTATAAGAACTTATAAAATTGAAGTGTTTTAATAATTACTAATTTATTATAGTGTTTTAAATTTTTTTTGCACCAAATAACTATATATATATATATATCACGAAACCATTTATAAAAATTAAAATAAAGTAAATATTCACATATAATAAAAAAAAACATTTATCACCTGTAATATATAGTATAAAAAAATAACTAATGAACTATAATATTCTCTTCAATTTTATTTCATATGCATCAAATATAATATAAAAACTCAAAATATTATATATATTTATTTATTAAAAATATTTTATTTGACGTTTTTTATAATCTGTAATCTACGTAACACGACTCACATAATTATTTACGCGACAAAACGCATTTAAGCCAAAGCGCACAGAGATACAAAGTTCTCTGGCGCCATGCGAATACACACTGCTACTGGTTTTTTAAGTGATGCACACCCTACCTAATATAAATAAAAATCATATATATCACTAATTATCTATAGCTTTTATCTAATAATAAAATACAATAACGAAAAATACATGAAACATAAAAATCAAACATCACTAATATTTCCCATCATCACAAATATTATCAAAACAAAATAACATGTATAAATAACAAACATTATTAGTGATTTCCATGATCACAAAATTATGTTAAAAACAAAACAAACACTCACGATCTCTCGTATTCAATTCTAAATAAAAATAATTATCATCAATATCATTATTCTCCTCATCAATATATATATATATATATATATTATACTTTTTAATTATATGTCATAATTTGTTAATAGTTTTTTTCCAAAAAATTTACTTTTTTTACATAATTTTTCGGAATTTGTTTCATTATTTTCAAAATTTTTTCCTATCTTTATATGCGTTTTAAAAAATTTACCAATTTTTTACATAATTTTAGAAATTTGTTTTCATTTTTTTTCATTATTTTTATATCATTTTGTCATTAAATGCACTCCAATTTAGTATTTTGTATAAGAGTTTTTTATAAATATATTCACGGAAGCCTATCAAAATAAACTAAAATAATTTATATAGCGATTTATAAACCATTTTTATAAGCTTTTTTCAAATATTATATTTTTATTAAAAATACTTATATAAAGAAGAGGAAACTAAAATAAATTATAAATAAGCTCTCTCAAAAGAACCCTATATAATCAATATTTGTTAGATTTTATTAAACTGAATCAAATGATGAGATTAATGTAATTGTGACTAATTGAGTTGATAGAACATTTAAAATTTAAAAAGACTGGACATTATCAGAGCCAGAGGGGAGAGAGGGTAAAAACAGTTAACATGTTTAATTATAAAAAAAGTGTAATTGTAAATATGAAAATGGGCCTACGAATCATGATTGGGTATGATTTGAGGTGACCCTAACGTGTAAAAGGTCCATTATAGAGTGATATCCCATATTAATTCATTTTTTTAAGAAAAAAAAATCCCAACTAATATATCTTTTCTCTCGTCACATCACTAAAATCAAACTTAAACAAAATTAATCCTTTTAAAAATAGTTAAAATCATCTTCTCCGTGATTGCACTTTGAATCTTAAAATTAATACGGTTTAAATTATTTAGTGTTTAAAATCATAGGAATTTTGGCCATAAGGACAAATAAAACATCATAGGGTTAGACGTTATTTAAAAGTTACTTTGAATATTTTTATTTTTTTTCTTAGGAACTTAGAAGATCATTTTGGACATCACCTGATCAGAGATCAAGATAGACGGTGGATAACAGCTGTCGGCCCCACCTCATCCTTCTCACTCCGCCATTATTGTCCTTTGATTCCTTTTCACTTCTCTCTCTCCATTTGAATTTCTTTTGATTTAGTGCACGGCCCTTTATCTCTTTTCTTCTTTAATTTATATACTTATTTTCTATTTTCTTTGAATTACCAAACCCCCCTCTCTTTTAAAACCCTAAGAAACATCCCCTTTCTGCAACGGGCACTCGATTCACTTTAAAGATTAAAGCACTTTTTTCATGTTAATTATTTTTGTATCATCCACATTACAATAAAAACAAAAATAAACTATGCTTTAGTATTTTTATTCAAAATTACCATTTTCAAATCAAGCTTTCAACTTTCGCTTTTGTTAAGTCAAAAGTAAAAAAGAAAAAGCTATCTTTTTACTTTCTTTGGAATGTATAGGAAAAAAGTGGTTTCATTTCTGAAACACATATTTACCACCGGCTATTTCATTTTTATAAAAATGATGGGCATGCTCGGTTCCTCTTTTCTTGAAAACTATTTTTGTTCTTTGTTAATAAGAAAAACACATTCAATTCCTAATTTTTTTGTTTTAAAAAACACAAAAATTATTAAATTCAAAAAATTTTTAAAGAACAACAAAATAATATTTTCTACATTTTAAAAAGTTGTTCTCAAAATAAGAATCAAATACGTCTAACATTTTATTCAAAATTTTCCAATCTAATGCTCCCATTCAAAATAATGAGTATTTTTTTATATAAGTAGATCTAAGTTCTATTCCCCTTGTATATAAGGGATAAATTTTTTGAAAAAAAATCTGCTCCCACTGGGCCACTAGCACTAGCTAGATCCGTATATGGTTGGCAGTTACGGTTTTAATGAAAACAATAGTAACCAATTAATGAAAACCATGGTCCCCAACTGGAGGTTATGGGGCAAAATCATGATCATTATTTTTAAGGAAAGATTATGTTGAGATTTTTTTTTAAAATTTTAAAAGACTATTATTTTTGGCAGAAGCTCGTAGTATTTGGTCAAAAAGATACATGAAAAAACAGTACATGATTTAAGACAAAATGACAACCCAGCGCCTAGCCGCCTACCTATTTTTGAAGAACAATCCGCCTCAACGGCATTCTTTTTATTTATTTATTTTCGACCGTTGTTCCACATGGGCCATTCATCAGCGCATAAGGACGATTGTGGGTGGGGGCCAAGTTGGTGGGGGAGCCAATGGAGCTATATTGCGTCACACATGCACACACACATGCTTGCCAGCAGAGACTGCACAGTGATTAGCATGTACTTTTGCTCCTGTTTGCTGTTCCACTTGCAGACATAACATAACTCAGCTGCTTAATCTTATTTTGCATACAAATTTACTAAAATTAATGGTGCTTTGGAAACAAAAACAGAAAGAAAAAAAAAAAAATCATAGAGAGTTTCTCATATCAGAAGAGAATGCATCTATACTGTGGTGTATTTTTATTAACAGTCACCCAAAACCTCGAGCCTCTGTTAGGCCAATCACCAGCCCCAATGTAAATCTTACAGAAACCCAATGAAATTGTGAAGTTACATGATGCATTTCCGAAAAATCCTAGAAGGGTATCTTTTGGTAGAAATAACATAAAAAAATATACAAATTTTTTTAGCAGTAGGACAAAAGTTAGGAAACAATTTACAGAGGATGAAATGAAGAATTATATGGAAAAACCAGAGTCTGTATGAATGAGCTGGGTGAAAACTAGAGGCTTGTGTTCCGAGAGGGAAGATCCGGCCACGGGAAAAGTGTATTCAGCTCATGTTTTTTCTGTACTGGCTTCACACTAGCTTGTTTGTTTTTCAATTCATTGAATTGCTTTGATTCAATTCATTGTCTTTTTTTATTTTATTTTTTATTTTATTACAGTATCGATTAAATCTCAATGTAGCTTTTGGCTACCATCAATGGAGGCGTTGGTCCCATCGTTTGAAAATCACCCTTGAACAACCAAATTGGTTATTAGTGTTCATGCTCATCAGGACCCACAAAGTGCTCATTCTTCAGGGCTTTTATTTCTCAAGTGTGGGCATGAGGCTAGAAGACGAGGAGTTATTGGCCCCAGTTTGACACTGAAAGCTATTGGTTACCTGGAGTTGGAAACGTCTCATTCTATTAAAAGAACAAGTCTTTTTAATTTGAACAATTTGCATAATTCAGTTACCATTCATGATCCACGCTGTAAGATATGCCTTTGTATTGGCCATATCCACCAACCAAAACCTTCCCAAACGGTTTGAACCAGAGACAGTACAGATTTGAGGAACCTAATTCTATCACCTTCCCATGGTTTCACCCTCAGAAAACGAATTTATTCCTCAATCTTGATGCCATCTTATAAAAGGAAAAGAAGAGAGACAGAACTGTTTTAATAATTGCTTTTGTGCCATGGCTAACCTCAATGACCCATTTAAGTGCATAATTCCAAATGGTATCAATAGTCCTGATAAGAATCTATATTGGGTACTAGAACTTCATGAGGGGATGAAAGTCTAGGGAGTACATTTGTACACATTTCAATATTTCATCAAAAACCCAATTTTAGGATGAGAGGATGTGAATTTTGATCACTGCATGTAACATTCCAACGAGCAACTATCATAGTTTCCCTTTGAAATGAAGGATCTCAAATGTTTTCACCACAAATTCTTAAGAAAACAGTCATATGGGTATAGACACTTACATAGCTATTTTTTATCCATGCCTCTTAGTAGGCTTTGAATTGATATATCCAAGGCTAAACTATGAAATTATGGACTACCAAAGTTGGCAGCACCAATTTGAAGCCATCAAATTTAATGTGGCTCTCTGCTTGGAGGATGTGTTAGATTCTTTTATCAATACTGCAGGTGATGACATTTTATATCTATAGTAGATCAGCCTTAAAGGAAGGACTTAACAGGAACTCCAGCAAGACCAAGTAACTTCAGCTCTAATGCAAAAGCGAAGGATCTTCAGATTCTTCAAGGTTTTGAGTAATGTACAATTCATCAATTGGAAGAAACACCTTGTCAGGCAACAAGATCTACTTCATCACGTCCAGGTGGAACCACGTCCAATCTCATCATACTCCTGTATTGAACTGGAATGGTGCACCCACTCCCGTACACACAGCTCCACCACGGCTGAGCCTTGCCATAATACCGCTTCAGGCTGTTGTCCAAAGTAGACTCCATCTTGATCCTGTACATGCCATAGTTGGGACCCACAAGATCATCCATTGTTGCTTCTTGCCAAGCGTGCAAACCGTTGCGAGACTGGTGCTTTGATGCTTTGCACATCCTCAACTTGTGTCCCTTGGGACCTACCTGAACTTCAGGACAATATCCACAAGTCTGCACACTGTACTTATCCAAAATCCTTTTTGCTCCTGATATCATCTGAATCCATGATTCCAGTGTAGTGGTACTTAATTCCTTCAAGCTCATCTCCTCCCCATTATTTAAATGTTTCAGAAAGTGACTAAGATCCTGTGAATTGGAATCCCTTTTCATCTCTTCAGTTTTGGTCCCCAAAACAGATTCTTCTAAATTTCTTCTCAATTCATCCTTTTCTTTGTCTGGCTCAAAATCTACAATTCTTCCTTCAATGCAATATACAGGCCTAGTTCTTCTCTTTGTAGGGTACTTTACAAGATCTACACCAGCTTGAATACAGAGCTCTAAAATGGCAGGGATTCTTTGGACATTGAACCTCTCATCATGTCCAACTCTAGGTTTTCCAACACGATCACAGAGATGGAAGCATTTGGGGAAATAAACCACATCCTCAACTCGCCCCTTTCTCCAAACATGTTTAGCACTACGGAGACCACTCTTTGGACCAGTGCATGTTCGAATATCATGACCCACACGGCCAATGTGAACTTCAAAGCAGAACCTGAAAGCAAAGCCTTAAAGAGAATTAGCAAATCGATTAAATGCTGCAAGGTAATTGATTGTTCAGCAGCATACTCATATGGAGGCCAGGCATGAAACGTGAAACATGTACAGGAAGCGAGGAAATTGAAATTCTTAATGGTGGATATGAATTTAGCATATTTTAATTATCTCTCTATTTCTAAATTTCCCAATTTTCTTCAAAAAAAGATCATTATCTCACACTGTTGTCATGAAATTGGAGGGAAAAGTTCAATTCATCTGAAACCACAACGAAGCAGCAAAGCTAAATGCCTAGTAGGAAGAAGGAAGAGGTTGGACGTGGTTGAGCCAGACCCAAAGGAGTACCCGGCGGCAAAAGGTCGAGCAGGCCCCGAGATCTAACAAATACAATCTCTCCCGGGAAATCAACAGAACACAACTTGGAAAAAGAGTAGGGCCCAGAGCCAAAGATAATCTAAAATGTACGTTCAGTTTTGATTCTAGGTTTGTAGCCCTAACAATGAAACTATAGAAATGACCTAAAATCCCTACTAAAAGACCTGAATTTGCAGTGCAAAAGGATAGCTTACAGTTAGCATCCATGTGAATTGTAAACATTGCCTAGGAACAAAGAAAATGTATTGAAACAAACGAAATGCATGAGAGATATCCCATTCAGTGGATTAGAAGAAAAATCACAGGATAGTACCTGCAACGTTGAACGGGAATGACATCAATGAGTTTTCTGATTCCATGGAGGAGTGACTGTTGGGCTTGATAGACTTGATGAGCCACCCCAATCAGTTCAGGGACAAGCAAACCGTTGTCCGGGGGGTCTTCAAGCACCCTACAAGGCTGGGCCTTTCTAGCTTCCCTCTCCTCCTTAGCTCTTCGGATCAGAATTTTCATCGGTGTTGGATACGGCTTCCTCTCCGACTTTCTGCTACAAGGCCTTGGCACATCTGCATATGGTGGATCATCCACTCCTTCCCCTCCTATGGTGAAGCTTCTTCTGGAAGCGAAGAAGAGAATTGGATTCAATTCGCAGCGTACTCTCTTAGAATGAGAAAATTCCGAAATTGTTCTTCTATGCATCGCTTAGGAAGAAATTCCCGCCGTTGAATTTCAAATTCCTGCCGGTGAATTTCAAAGTCCTGACAAACAATCAATCTGTAAGTATATACAGCATTCAGAATCTGAAAGTATTTTCGACGGCGAAAATGCCGGCAACTGCGACGTCGTGGATTGATTCCCGCCTTCTCTCAGTTTGCTAGGGTATTCACGGTGCTGGATTCTAAGGGGTAAAGTGGGGAAATGACAATTTTACCCTGCTTTAAGTGACGTGGCGTGATGTGATTGGGTGCATAGGCACTGAACTCTTCGACTCTTCGATTGTTTCAAAGGGAATTACGCTTTCAGGTTCGATCAACCTATATTTTAAAGTTTTGGATGTAAATAATATATATATATATATATATATACATAAATATTATAATATAAAAATAATTTATATTTAAAACTATTGTTCAATCTAGTTCGTCTGGATCACGTAAGTGACATCTCACCAAAGCGTCACCGTCCCGAATAAATACCTACAAACTTTTTTAAGCAAAGCAGTTGTCTAGGTGATCTGCTCGTCCTCAACAACGACTTTACAATTAATCAACTTGTTCATGTTTTTCTTCCCTCCTCCATTTCCAAAGGCTTTAATGTCTCTATTCTAGACAGCTACCTCATCGTGTTTAAAATTTGAGCAGGACCTTTCTTCTTCTTCCCTCATCCATTTCTTCCATTTCTCTCATCTCCTTATCAAATTTTTTTGGCGAACTGCTTCGCCTTGGCGAATCTATCCCTTCGCATTAGCAAACTGCTTCGCCTCGACATTCCTTTATTTGCTTCACACCTAAATGCAAGTATGATCATACCTAACAATTATGACTTGCAAGTTTGCATCGAGAGCAATAATATACATAAATCATAACCTACATGCATTCAAATTATAACAAATTCTATAAATAAGAAACTCTTATTTCATATATAAACCAAATCATATAAACATATAAAAAAATGTATACATATATCAATATATACAAATATAAACATATATTAATTAGTCCCGTACATTTGAAGCCTGATATTTCTTGGGCTCTTGCCTATAATAATAACTCATTGATTCCATGCGCTCCAAGAACTCAACTACTGATAGAAATCGAGTGGAGCTGATGGATGAAATACTACTACAGACGCGGAGCGTGAGGTCGCGAATGAAGGCACCTAACTCCATATAAGGTTAACCATGGTCTTATTTGATGGAGACAATGCAGTGGGATGACAAGGATATCTACTACCACGTTCTGGCCACGACATTGAAGATGGTACATATGGGGAGATGAGCGTAAGATGGCGCGATGCTAGAAACCACAGATAAACGACGGTGATAGGGAAGATGAAAGATCGTGGATGACGGGTAAAGATGATGATAGCATTTCAAGACGCAGACCAGGCATTCGGGTATAAGTATCGAGCGCAAATATCGGCTGGTGATACTTGCGGGCAATATCGCCAGTGTACCACGAATTTCTTACCATCTCATCACGACCGACCACCATTTCAACCACGATCCGCTGATCAACCCCCTCCCTCCCACCGAACGGGTCAGACACGAACCTGTTTCGACACACTGAGTCTAACGGATACCCACGCGAAGTGTATGCCCCATCATGTCCGATGCGACGCTCCTCTCCGATACGGTGTGTAACACCGATTTAGCAATATAATATGTCGTGACACCAACTCCGCGGGTAGCCCCACATGATCGACCAATATGTGTCAAGGCGTAGATCTAAAAGAACCAACTAAACAATTATAAATACATAATCTATCGATTCAAATTAAAACACTTATAAACACAAGACTCTAACTTAACAAAATCCGAGTACTACCTGGGTCAGGTGATGATACCATATCATCCCTACTGCTGAGCTCGGGCAGCATAAACGTCGTAATACGACGATACCATCACATATACGGACGCTGAAGTCCATAATACC